>OU618556.1:1667500-2867500 GCA_914829495.1 Eilema sororculum
TCAGTAGACGATTATTTATCAATTTTTCTAGAATTTTTGATATTGCTGGTAAAACAGAAATCGGCCTATAGTTACAGGGATTGTCTCTATCACCACTCTTGTGCACAGGTGTGACGATAGCTTGCTTTAGTGGTACAGGGAACTTACCCTTTTTGAAACATAAGTTAGCCAAATACGTTATTACGGGCACAACTATTCCACTAGCTTGTTTTAGAAACTTAGTGGGGATATTATCCCAGCCAGGTGCACTATCTGTTTTCAACTGAGTTAATATAGAGTATACTTCATTATCATCTGCTTCAAGAAGCACAAAAGATGTTAATTGGCTATTTTTTGAAGTAGTATTTATTTTTTGTGGGGAAGTGTTTTGTATAATTTCTTCAGCCAAAGTTTTGCCAATGTTGGCGAAATATTGATTGACAGCATTTATGGACTTTTCAGGAAATTTTTCAATGTATAAAAGATCCGTGCTTTGGGTTTTACTTGTGTTATTATGTGTTAAGTTATTTTTTATTATTTTTATTATTTTTTTTATTTTTTATTTTATTAAACTACAAAGCCACCAAAAAGCTACTAGCTTGCTACAAAGCCATGAAGAAAGAAAATTTAATGGTTTAATGGAAGACCGCCTTTCTTTTTTTTTTTTTTGACCGTGGTGGAAATCCTTCATGGATTTTATGCCGGACTCCTACCGACTAAAACCCCCACGGTATCGCCCAGCAGCCTATGGTTGGGTGGGAGCCCCGGGTAAGCCCTCGGAAGGATGTCCCAGGGCTCCCAACAGACCCACGGCTTTAATGCGGCCTCGTCTAGGGGGTGGTTCGGGTGCCATGCCGCGTCTATGAGGGGTTTTCGGGTATCATCCCGCTTCATAGGAGGGGGGAGGCGTGCGTGAGTCTGTCACGTCACGCTGCCGTCATGGGCCTGCTTCTGTAAGGACGATGAGCAGCCAACTCACCGTCCTCAGGCCCCGGTCATGGAGGCCGATGGTCTTCGGCGAAGACACGTCGGCGGCGCCCAAGCCACCGACTGCGGAACTCGGGTGGGAGAGTTCTCTCCCGTTCCCGCCCCGCCGCCTCCTTCACGAGCATGATCTGTTCGCAGAAAGAGGCGGCGCACTCCCACTTACTCCCGCTGGAGACCATGGCTCCCACCATGGTCTCGAGCGAGAGAGTGCCCACGCCCAGACCCACCACGAGGATCTGGCGCTGTTGCGCCCACGCCGTGTACTCCACCAGCGTGTGGAGCGCTGTGTCATAGTTGTGGTCCCCGCAGTGCTGACAATCGGCCGTGGTTTCCCAGTGTCTTCGCCACAGATACCTACCGAAGCTACCGTGCCCGGTAAGCATCTGTGACAACCGGTAGGAGAGAGCACCATGTATAGATGTAGTAAAATTGGCTTAAAAATGTGTACCCAGTTGTAATAAAATCATTTTATAATCTTTTGTTTTATTATTTCCCCAATGTTTACAATAACAAAATAAACGAATATGGATAGGTAATATCTAGATAAATACCATTCATTAAAAGTAAAGGCGGTTTTCCATTAAAACATTTTATTTCTTCATGTCTTTGTAGCAAGCTAGTAGCTTTTTGGTGGCTTTGTAGTTTAATAGTGAAAAAGCCATGTCGAAACAATCGTAGACAAAACGATCTGACGGCGAATATTCCATAGTTGAAAAGTCCTGTCGTCGAAACTAACAAATGCGAACCATTCTGTCGGCGAAACATCCATAGGTGAAACGTTCTATCGACGAATCTCTCAAAAACGAAACGTCCTGTCGGTGAACAGTCCAAAGGAGAAACGACTGTCGGAGAACGGTTGCAGAATCGCCAGCCAAATCCTGCCCCAAGCGAAAATTAACCCCAAAAAAGTTACTTGTGAGCGTTTGGTGGACTAGTGCCGGTATTGTTCATTACAGTTTTCTCAAATCTGGCCAGACTATTACGGCTGATGTCTATTGTCAGCAATTGCAAACAATGATGGAAAAGCTAGCGGCTAAACGACTTAGGCTGGTCAATCGCTCCACGCCACTGCTGCTTCACGACAACGCTAGACCACACACCGCACAACAGACGGCTACCAAATTAGAAGAGCTTCAATAGGAATGTCTACGACATCCTCCGTACTCCCCGGACCTTGCTCCAACAGATTACCATTTTTTTCGAAATTTGGACAACTTCTTGCAAGGGAAAAAATTCAACTCTGATGGGGCAGTTCAAATCGCCTTCACAGATTTTATTGATTCCCGTCCCACTGGTTTTTTTAGTAAAGGGATCAATGAACTACCTATGAGATGGCAAAAGTGCATAGAAAACAGTGGTTCATACTTTGATTAATTAAATATATTATATTTAAAAATATTCGACTATTTGTTCCTCCCATACAAAACGCCAATTTCATATGTAAGGACCTAATATATATAAAATCATATAACGCCTTTATCCCCGGAGGGTTAGGCAGAGGTGAATTAACACCTTCATTTCCCTATCATTCTATTTTTCGTAATAGGGGGTGAGCCTATTGCCGCATTTGGGCACTATAGTTGACTCAAGCCGTGCATCCGAGGCTGAGTCTGTGCTGTATATATCTGTCTGATGTTAAGCAGCCCTATCCCTTAGTCGCCTTGTCGACACCGCATGGGAAGAGATGGGGTGGACCAAATTCTACTCTGCCTGGAATGACGGAGCTCGTCTCATCCACACGTCACTCATTATTATTAGGAAAATATAACCAGAAGGAATTAGTGACGTATTTACTTGACAAGCTATTGATGACGTATATTATATCCTTATTCATTTAAAGGTTCATTTGAATTCCTGACGTTCCTACATTACATGTAAATCCATAGATGGATTTTCCGTAAGGTAGATTAGACTCGGGTCTAGGAAGACAAGATATTACGGGTAATTTTTTTACACTCTTCTTGTATTTGAATGAATTTTTTATGGCATTAATTTTGCTAACGTTCGCTAAAATTCGATTACATCAGGAAAAATTTAATTATAGACCTGGTGTCTATAATTAAATTTTTCCTGATGTAATCGAATTGTAAGGTTAGCATAATAAATGTTATAAAAATTTCATTCGAATATTTGGGCGAAGTACCTAATCAAAAATCAATGTTTTAAAATAGTTGAAAAATCATTCATTGGTTCCAACAGTTCGTAAGAGTGTTGGTAGATAACTCCACTGTCGGATATATAAAGAAGGGAAATTTGAACTGATTCAGGTGTGGCTCAATACCTCAGTTGGAAGAGCATTCCCCCCTGTAAGGGAAAGGTCGTGGGTTCAAGCCCCACCTGAGCAATTCATTTTTCCTGATGTAATTGAACTCTTCGGGTAATTGAATGAAGTCCCAACATCTGTAGGGTTAATTGGCTAACTCGCTTGCTTTTTCCGTAAGAAGTTCTAAAAAATATCAGAAAACTATAAAAAAGAAGAATTTTAATGACATTTTAAAGTATTTAGTAGGTACCTATGCTAACTATCCAATTAAGATAGGAAAAAGTAAATCAGCTCAGGCGGGACTCGAACCCGCGATCTTTCCCTTACAGGTGGAATGCTCTGACCAGTGAGCCACCGAGCCCCGCCTGAGCTGACAATATCGTTGTCGTTCCCAATAAATTTCGAAGTTATCGCGTGATTAACCAATCCTTTATAAATATAGATAATGATTAAATATTTAAATATTGCCACGTACTAATTGATCTGTGTGTAGTGTGACCTTAGCAAAAAACCAGTCAGCGCGTAGGTGTAATATCATTAAAATAGATTATTACAAAGCTAAGTACGCCATAGATATACAACTTATTTATTTTCCTTCATGAGTGACAACTAACTGCGCATATCAATCGATTCGCGGCCATGATTCAAATATTTAAAAAAAGAACTAGACTCAAGCAACACCATATTGAGGCTCTAGATTCTAGAAGCTGGGTTAAGGGCGTGATATAAGGTCATACGATATATCTTGGACTTCAAATAGAAAGAAAATACATTTATTTATAAACACAACGCATACCTTATACAATACCTCTGTGGCGTGGCGGTAGTGAACGCGACTGCTACGCAGGAGGCGCGGGTTCGATCCCCGCTCAGTGCAAATATTTGTATGCATGAATATGGCTATTTGCATTGGTCTGGGTGTTCTATGTATGATATGTATGTATTTACAAAAAAAAGTATTTTAAGTATATTAACCTATGTTTATCCGCATTCTAGATTCCATAACACAAGCTAGTTAAGCTTACCATGTTAAGCTAGATAGCGTTGTGTAGAATGTTGTGGAATATTTATTCATACACAAAATAAAATAAAAAAACAGACAAGGGAAATAAAGCATTCATGGCGGCGGGCGGGGCAGTTCAAAACAGTAAAACTCAATCATGAAATTGCCGAATCGCGCCGCTAGTTATTAATAATTGTTGTTTATGGTCGCTTACGTGGTTGAGGACGCAAAGCTCTATTGCACTAAGTTCAACTATAAGTTCAACCAGTTAAACTAATTATACTAATTAATATCATTGCACCTGATTTAGCACTAATATTTAATGAATGTGTAGATGAAGGCACGTTTCCTACCTTAATGAAACACAGTAAAATTATACCATTATTTAAGAAGGGATCTAAGTCAGAACTTGGAAACTATCGCCCCATCTCTATTTTGCCGGCTCTGAGTAAGGTGTTTGAGAAAGTGATGCTCAATCAAACGCAACTATACCTCAATACCAACAATCTTTTCCATAGCCAACAATATGGCTTTACTGGTGGAAAATCTACCACTGATGCGGGAGTTAGCCTAGTTAACCTAATCTACGACGCTTGGGAGGGATTACAGGATGCTATTGGGGTATTCTGTGATCTATCTAAAGCATTTGATTGCGTTGACCATCAGACACTTTTGCTCAAGTTACGTCGGTACGGTTTCGGCAACAAATCCATAGAACTATTAGAATCTTACTTAACAGATAGGCTGCAGACTGTTGATGTAAATAACGTTAAGTCAAATGGGTCAAACGTCAAGATAGGCGTACCCCAAGGATCAATCTTAGGACCTTTTCTCTTTTTGGTTTATGTCAATGACCTACCTTAAATGATCGAGGCACACGCCGGAATAGTATTGTTTGCAGATAATACATCGCTAATATTCAAAGTAGATCGTAATAGTACAGATGCGAATAATGTAAATAATATCTTAAACGTCATTTGAAATTGGTTTTCTGCAAACAACCTATTGCTGAATGCAGAAAAAACCAAATGCATTAAGTTTACACTGCCTAATGTGAGGCAAGCTCAGGTTGATATCGTGCTGGGGGCGCAAAGGTTAGAATTTGTAAATAGCACTACTTTTCTGGGAATCACAATAGATTCGAAATTGCAATGGGATGACCATATCACTGCTTTGGCCAATAAACTCAGCTCTGCTGCTTTTGCTGTCAGACGGATCAGGCAGTTGACTGACGTAGATACTGCTAGGCTGGTGTACTTTAGTTACTTTCATAGCTTGATGTCCTATGGAATACTACTTTGGGGGAATGCCGCAGATTTAGAAACTATTTTTATATTACAAAAAAGGGCAGTTCATGCCATTTACTGTTTAGGTAAGAGAGATTCTCTTAGGGAACGGTTTAAAGATATTAATATTTTAACTGTAGCTTCCCAATACTCGAAAATATACTGTATGTCAGAAAAAATATATCTAATTTTACAAAAGTAAGTGACATTACAGACAGAAATCTGCGCAATAAAAATAAACTGCTCCTTCCATGCTATCGGCTTTGCAGAGTTAGTGATTCTTTTAGGGGTTTTACGTTTTTATAATAAATTGCCTGAATCAGTCCTTGGTATGCCTGACAATAAATTTAAAACCTTTGTGAAGACCACCTTATGTAAAAAAGCATACTATAGGACAGATGATTGATTACCTTAAAGACAAAAATGTCTGGCTTGAGCATGGTGCAGGCCCCTCCTAAATGTTTAAATAGGAACGCGAACTTCTTTATTCCTTATTTTTGTTAACTACGGTTAATTATTTTATTATAAGTTTTTTTTTATATACTTTAATTATCTTGACACGAGACATATGTACATTCGTCCATATTTAGTCTTAAGAACTTACTTTTTTGTAAATTGACGTCCATAAAATGCTACAGTGGAGTTTGTTGCGCCGTTTCTTCTCCACTGGTGCCTAGGAAGCGGTGGTAAACTTAGTTTTAAGCAGAATTTGACGTCAAAAAGCTGTAGTAGTGCTACACAATTTTGAATAAATACCTTGAGTTAGAGTTTGAGTTTGAATTGCACTAAAAATTCCAAACAAAAAAAAAACTTTGTTCTTTTTCTGTAAAAGTTGAACTTTCTGGACAAAATTGATTCTATTAGTTCAACTTTTCATTTATTTTTCAATTACAAAGGAAGCTATACAAGCAAGTTACAATTAGTTCAACTTTCTATTTATTCATCAATTACAAAGGTAGCCATAGTTCGTAGTAACAACCGTAGATATTTTCGGTGAAATGTCACATATAACGTGGCAAATTGTGCACGTACCTGTACTGCACGTACTGCAGTGGACGAGCTCAAATTCACCAATAAAATTCACAATAAAAATCTTTTTATGCATATATCAACAAGAATCTACTTACTTGTTTTATTTACTACTTATCTTCGCTGATGCTGTGTGTTTTCGCAGAAATAAGGTGTATTTATTTGTTTAGTGAATGACGTTATGTGCGGCTATTTGCTCATGTAATAACTCTTCAATATTCAAGAGGACCTGTATTTTAACGATAAAAAGATTCTTACGACTATTTTTTCTAAGAACTGATGTTGTGGTAAATGTGTGAATATTATTTTGGTTGGAAACGAGTTTTATCACAGTTGTGTAGCAGGTGAACGGGTTTCGACTTAAAAAAACACTACCTCAAGAAAACCTAAAAATACTTCTTTGTCTTGTAAGGTAGAAGGCGTGATAAGAACCCACTCCTAGCATAAGCAATGTAGCTTAGCTGGAGGGGTTGGAGGGAATATTAGTAACTTCGGTTCTAATGTTCTTAAAAAAAAAGAAGAAAAGTAAAGGCTCTTTATCTACCTATTCTGTATTTTATTCGTCCTTATTCCTTGCCGTGTTGGTTCCCGGTGGAGTGGAATAAGACCACCCCAGCTCTTCTTGTGGGTGTCGTAGAAGGTGACTAAGGGTTAGGGCTGTTCTCCATCTGACAGTAAACATACAGCCCAAGACAAAGGGCCCGCTAGACGACGGCAATATTTACAAAAAAAAAGTTGGATATTTTCCACGACTCGTTTGGTGTTTTCGGGAGAAAGATATCGAGATCGCTTTCATAGTTTTTTTTTCTCTGTCTACTTACTCATTATAAATCTCAATTTGTTAACTAGCACTTAATCGTACGCTATCCTATGGTGTGAACTGTACATGCCTCTAATTGGTGTACATATCAGAACAATACCTTATATTTCACGATGAGAATGATTTATATGTATACTGTTGGTGTGTCTATCTATAATAAATAAATATAACGTTGTGGGACCGAAAATCATAGCTGGTCAAATGTGGGTGTTAATACATCTCTCTGTTACCCCTTCCGGGATTGACAGACGGGTGTATTGTATGTAGGTATGTATATACAATATGTTCTGACAAAGACTTTTAGTATTTGACTCCGAAATGCAAGCTTATACATACATATAATCACACCTTTATCCCCGGACGGTTAGGTAGAGGTGAATTACCACCCACATTTCACCCGTGATTAATAATTCATAATTCATAATTCATTTATTTGCAGAAATGTGGTCAAACATGATGTTACATAAGAATTATTACAGTTCAGCACATTTACCATTCAATGGCATGCAAATATTAACTTAGGCTCTATTTTGAGCTTTACATTAGTCATTCAAAATAAAATTGAAAAAAAATCTAGGACAAAGAATATGAGAATTACATTCAAATACAAAACGCCATGCTTAGTCTTAATAGGATATCAATATCATAATGTCATAATAGGAATAGGATAGCAATAATAATGAATAATAATAATACAGTTATAATGTCCAAGATAATTCACAATGTCCAAAACGAATTTAATATTAATGATCACAATAGATATTACAAATTTTAATGTCAATAAATTAAATTAATTTTTAAAATATTCTTCTAGTGAATAAAATGATTTTTCTAAAAGCCATAATTTAAATTTTCTACAAAACCTATTTGTGGGTAAATGTCTAAATTCGTCTGGCACTGCGTTATAAACACGACCACACATGGCTGTACAACTTTTTAAATATACTGTGGTTCTTGGTATCTTTGTCAAGACGATTCTGTCTGGACGTCTGGTATTTCTGGGATACAGATCTTTGGCCTTTTTGAACAGGTGTGGGTGTAGTTTTACAAATTTAGCAGCTTCTAAAATGTACATACAGGTCAAGGTAAGTATACGGTACTCTTTGAAAAAGGGTTTACATGTTTGCCAGGGTGGTATACCAGCTATAGCTCTTACACACTTTTTTTGGGCTATAAAAGCCCTTTGTACTTCTGTGGAATTCCCCCATAAGATAAGACCGTAGTTTAATACGGAAGATATGTATCCGTGGTACGCTGCTAACACTGTTTTTTGGTTAGATGTTTTACGCAGTGTGTAAAGGACATATACAAATCTATTTATTTTGCTACACACTTTATTTACATGGCTTTTCCAGTTTAGATGTCCATCTAGAGTTATACCCAAAAATGAAGTTTCTGTTACTTCCTTTATTTCATATTCCTTATAATTTACCTTTAGATCTTTGTGCATTATCGCACCTGTGTTAAATTGTATTAAATTGGTTTTATTCAGATTCACCTGTAAATTATTATCATTGAGCCATTTAATAATATAATTTATTGTGTTATTTATGTCATTTGAGAAATTTTCAATGTCCGCATGTTTATCACAAGTCATAATCAAAGAAATGTCGTCAGCATACAATATGCAACGATTTGGAGTAATGTCAGGAAGGTCATTAATATATAATAAGAATAATAGAGGGCCTAGAACACTGCCCTGAGGAACGCCTAGATTATTGCTAATAAAATCGGATTTGTAGGCTGTAAGCTCCTTACTTTCATTAATATTTTGGATCTCGACACATTGCTTTCTGTCTTTTAAATAAGTCCTAATCCAATTTAGTGCCGGCCCTCTTATGCCATACTTGTCAAGTTTCTCTAGTAACACTTTATGAGAGACGCGATCAAATGCCTTGGACATGTCAAAGAAGATTACAGTTACTATTTTGTTATTGTCAATATTTTCAACGACTTTAGTCACCAAATCAAAACATGCCAAAGTCGTAGATTTACCCTTCTGGAAGCCGTACTGTTCATTGCGTAAAATATTATGTTTTTGAATGAAACTAGTCAAACGCTTATGCATTGCCACTTCAAAGACTTTTGACAGAATTGGTATTAAGGATATTGGTCTATAATTTTCTAGAGAAGTTTTTTCTCCCTTTTTATATAAAGGTTTTACGATGGAAATTTTGAGCTCATTGGGAAAAAATCCATCCCTGAATGATAAGTTAACCAGATGGGTCAAAACAGGAGTTATTTCTATCGCACACGCTTTAATAACCTTTGTTGATATTTCATCATATCCCTCAGCATTACTATTATTAAGGGACATAATAATAGAGTGGATTTCATCACAAATGAATGGGCTCAGGAAAATACTAGTACAAATGCACCCCTTAAATGTATTTTGTGATGGAATTGTATCAGTATATGTCGAATTTATAAAGTATTCATTAAATGCCTTCGCTATAGCGAGCGGTTCCATAAGCAACATTTCATTTTCATAAATACTAGTGATAGTCTCAATTTGCTTTCTGGATTCTGATTCTTGCTTTATTAATTGCCAGGACGTTTTGCACACATTTTTTGAATTAAGAATCTCATTACGATTGTGATTTTTGATGGATTGATCGATGCAATTACGTAATAGTTTTGAGTATTTTTTGTATTTAAATATGATTGTGCTACATTTATTGCTATAGTACTTGTAACGTAACAAACGTTTGGTTCTGCAACTTATTTTTAGACCTTTTGTAATCCACTTAAGTTTACGAACCTTGTTTGATATTTTTACCCGCACTTTCGGAAAACATAATTTATAAAATAAGGAAAAGGTCTCATGAAACAACTGAAATGCAGATTCACAATTGTCCCCATCATATATTTCCTTGAACGAGAGACTAGACAGACATTCTCGAAACCTTTGCAAATACTGGTTGTTATAAAGTCTTTTATGAATATAATACTCTGGAGGTTGTTCTTTATTTTCCGTTGGGATACTTAGCAACTGAGCCGTGTTGTGGTCAGATATATTCAGATGCAAAAGTTCTCCCGTTGCGTGTGGCAAATTGCTTATGAAATGGTCTATACATGTTAGCTCTCGGGTTGGTTGGTCTATATGTAGTACTAGATTATAGTTTTTTATAAGGTCAATAAGATGTTTACATTCTTTGGTTTGGGATTGTAATGTATCAATGTTAATGTCTCCCGTTATAACAATTTTTTTATTTTTATTGAGTCTGTAAGTTATTTTATGCAGAAGTACTTGAAGCTTGTCTAGGAACAGAACACAGTTCGAGTTTGGTGTTCGATATAAACAAACAACAACCATATTCTGTGATAGTAATTCAATTCCGCAACACTCGAAATGCCTATCCACAGAGTATTCGACACAAAAATTTAATTGTCTGTAGCGGAAACCTCGTTTGACCAAAATACAAGACCCACCACGTTTTTTATTTGGCCTAGAGTAAGAAGCTGCTAAGTCAAAACCGGAGACATGTACACTTTGTTCATGTCCCCTTTGTATAAAAGTTTCTGTTAAGCATAGTATATCAACTTCTTTGTTATTTTGTGCAAGATTACTTAGGTGAATTTCCAGATATCTACGTTTACTGAATACACTAGCAACATTCTGATGCAAGATCCTAAGCATACAAAAATCATTTGACCCGTCACATACGAAAAAGCTGTTGCTCAGAAGTAGGGTTTTGTACTACTACACTTTCGGGTTCCGTTTGAGTGTATTGGTCATTAGTTGATGATACAATGTGTTTACAGCTGTTTATTTTACAACCAATATTACCAAGTCGATCACTCTGCCTCCCAGTACGAAGCCAGTAGACTGAATGATCCCTGTGTGCCAAGAATTTTTCATTATAGTCAATTTGGTCTAACATAGAATTTATTATCTTGCACAATGAATGCCAATTATACGACTTTTCATAATCAACGTCTATATAAGTACATTTAGCATATTGCTTGGAAATGAAATACAGCATAGAATTTAATTTACGCTCATTTAAATATTTGTTTTTGTGTACCTTTACTATGAATACATGACATTTGACAGATTTGAGAAATGCACATAGTTCAGCTTCAATCTCAAAAGGATTTGAGTCATTTTGACCTATAAATAATATAATTCTGTCATCTTTATTTATTTCAAAAAGCTTACAGCTATTTAGAATGTTCGCCGTACTGGCGTATGGTTTAAGAAAAGATGTGATTTGATATTTTTAGGAATGAGTATGAGCCCTCGACTTAGTCAAATTTTCAGTAATTCCAGAATACTCTTGTCCTCCAAAAATATAAGCTTTTTTTTCATATTTTTCTTGGCCTTGATTCAGTGTGGAATCCCATGAAATATTTTTTTGAGTATGTATATGTTCACTATTTTTTTCGCCAAAAGTTATGTCGGTGGGCGCCGGGTTAGCCTCAACCTGTGTTTTGGTGGGAGTGTTAAATGAGTCCGTGAGTCGACGTTTGGCCTTTGCTTTTTTAGTTGATACCTGTAGCTTACGAATTGAAGACAAAGGACTTTTGCAGATTTGTTTCAACACTCCTAGCTCTTGATGTAAATGTGCGACTTGTTTTTTTAGATCTGTATTCTCAAGTATTACATTTTCTAACTCATTTTGAGTGCTCTGTAAAGCAGACTTTAAACTATTTATTTCTTCCTTCATTTCTTCGCGGTAAAGCGAGAATACATGGGTAGATATATCCAGACTTTTATTTATGATTATTTTTGGTCGCACATAATAGGGGGGGGGGAGGAGCCCGAAATATGGTAATTCCGGCCACTGTTGTAGACTCGAGCCTATATCTGTCTGTAGTTTGTCATAGCAGACTCCATAAAATAAGTAATTCTTTCCAGGGCAACTGTATACGCTTTTTTAACAAGCTTCCTAATGAAATCAGAGATTTACCTGTTAATAAATTTAAAAATACAGTAAAGAGCAAACTATGCCAGAAAGGCTATTATAAAATCCAAGAATATTTAAACGATAAACAAGCTTGGAAATGAGCTGTTCGCTCAGCTATGCTACTCAAGCAAAACATTGTATCTAGACCATAAGTTTTAGGCTAAGTTAGTAAATGTTTGGTAAAAAGACCAAAAAAAATGCCCGCTAAGTTTCTTGCCGGAGTCTTCTCAGGTCTGGGCCGCGTTTCGAACCGGTGGTCCATTTACTAGTATAAGTTAGTATTTAATATTTACTTTATGTTGACGTTTTGTAAGTTCCGATTTAATGGTCAATGCAAAATAAACTATTTTTGAATTTTTAATTTTTAACAGCCCTACTAGCCCGATTTAGTAGGGCATGTGCATTAAACAGAAATATCTTTTTAATAACTTAAGTGGTAGACAAGCACCTAGGGACGTTTGCAACACCAAGGGAGTCACACTTGTACTGCCGACTGTGCCGACTGACAGCACAAAAATTCTCCAGTGAGATCTGGATACCCTACTCACCGTCGGGAATACTTTTTTTTTTTACAGGACACGTCAATTTGACTTCACCTCGCCTGATGTTAAGCTAAAGGCAAAGTCTCGGAAAGAGGGTCACCATCGTAAACATTGTACGGGACTCAATCGGGACTGTACGAAGAAGGAAACACGTGAGCTTGCAGGGAGTTCCAGGTCTTAGTGGTGCGGCATACAACACAAGGTTATTATGGCTGCGCTATCAATAACATACCGTATTACTCAGTTATTACTTATAACTTTTTTTTTTTTTTTTTTAAATTCACAACAACTATTTAATTTGAATATTTTTGTTTTTGACGTTATGGAGCTGTTTTTTTTTTTTCAAATTTTCGTAACATTTGCATTTTATATTATTCTTTGAAATTTTCCTTAATAATAGTAGTCAAGTAGCCAGCCATAACTACTTATAACTAATTGAAATAGATTTACTCATAAATGCTTGTTTAAAATGGAAATTTAGGACTATTTCCTTGACATACGGATCTAGGCACTCTATTAGGGTGTCGGTAACATTCCTACAATATTACGTGCTTTCTGAGTATTGGACGCACTGTACGCAGCATAGCAATTGGATTAGTTTACTTATATATTGGTAAAACTAATGTCCTTAGTGTTTGAGAAGGTTAATTTGGTGTTCAAGATTCTGTATCCGTGGTTCATCAAAGGTATTGGTGTCAGGAAGTTGGGAGACCGAATTCAATGAACGTGACTTCTATTAAAAGATCGCTACACAAGTCATTGCGAGTTGTGTCGTCGATACGTTTGTAGAATAGAATAAAAGCATTATAATATTTTTCACGTAGCATGGGTACGGTGACATTTGACTAATTCCATTTCATGCATGATTCATTTCGAAACAATTTACCTAACGCGGAATACAGGAAACAACACTTAATACGAAGATAAAAAGAAAACTGTTTTATTTTGCATTTTTAACTTAAAACTATTTTTATTTCTCCGTAATTATTTAAACTTTAAATATAAACATTCCAAATACATAATTCTTGATGCGTGAATCGGAACAGGTTGCGTTAGAGATTGACATAGTAAAATCGTTATAATCGATAAATTGTCGAATAAAGTATCATAAATCGTTAGTTGTATTTTTAACTAAAATACGACTATAAAATATAATTATGTAATAATAAACTATAAACAAAGCATTTTTGTCTTTGTGGAGCTTTATTATAATATAGCAACACTGCTTAAGCATGAGCTGGCAGCCATCTTGTTATATCAACTCAGTACGAGTGCGTCTGCCTTGTATGCGGTCTGTTTTCTTTGTTTTGAGCTTGTGTGGTGTTTTTGTTACTTGTTTTTGTTATTGACTATCGTTGTGCTTTGTTGTTTTCGTTACCGTTTTTTGTTATTGACTTTTGTTTTGTTGTTTTTTTTGGCAAAATGCCAAAAAGAACGAAAAAGACTGTGCTTGGTAGTCAAGCCCGTGAATTTGTAGTTCGATTGCGGGATTACTTTGAGCGGGAACGTGAGAATGGCGGAACGCTATTGCCTGTGTCCAACGTTTTGGATCGAGTGGCAGATGCGTTAGACATTGGGCGGAACACGGTTTCTCGAATCACTCGAGAAAAATATGGTGCTCACGATACAGAAGAAAATAAGTTGTCCACCCCTAATAAAAAGCGAACCAAAAAGGCATCTGTAACAGATGTAGACAGTTTTGCGGCCGATGCTATACGGAGCCACATTTATAACTATTACCAGAATAAAGAATTACCGACGCTTCTAAAGCTGGTCAAGTCTTTAAAAGATGCTGATTTGTTTACTGGAAGTCCTACATCCTTGTGGCGCGTATTGAAGGACATTGGTTTCCAATTCAAAAAAGTAAACAAAAGAAAAATTGTCATGGAGAGGGGCGATATAGCACTTGCGCGGGTTACCTTTTTGAAAAAGGCTAAAGCGATTACCGATTGGAGCAATGTCGTCTTCCTGGATGAAACTTGGCTGAATGCCAATCATACGGTCGGTAAAATGTGGACTGACGATACACCTCATGCCTCGACCAAAGTGCCAGAAGGAAAAGGGAAGAGATTGATTATTTGTCACGCAGGCACATCGAAAGGATTTGTAGAAAATGAGCTACTTGCTTTTAAATCGAAAAAGACGGGAGAATATCACGAAGATATGAATGCGGAAGTATTCACGGAGTGGTTTCAAAATATGCTTAGCAATTTAGAAGAACCCAGCACAATTATTATGGACAATGCCCCATATCACTCCGTGCAATTGAACAAACCGCCGACTTCTTCCAATAAGAAGAGCGAGTTGATCGAGTGGCTCCAAGCCAATAATGTGGAAGCCGATGAGACGAAATTAAAGGTGGAGCTAGTGAAGCTCGTAAAAATGCACAAGCCCCAAACGACATACAAATTAGATATGATGGCAAACGAATATGGTCACGAAGTCCTGAGGCTTCCACCGTACCACTGTCAGTACAATGCCATTGAATTAATTTGGGCCCAAATCAAAGGTAACTTGTTTAACCATAGTCTATTTACATACTGACAAAAATATGATTATGTTTATTACTTGAATTCTATGACTCAATTTGTTTTTTTATCTTGTTTCAGGATACGCTGCACGAAAAAATACAGCTCCGCCTTTTACAGCCTCAAAAATGATGGGGTTATTGAAAGAGGGATGCAAAAATGTCACTGGCGATGACTGGAAGAAAGTAGTGGAGAAAACCAAAAATCTAATCTTACATGACTGGGAGCGAGACATTAGAATAGACTGCATAATTGATTCCCAAATAATTATTAACGTCGACGAGTCAGATGACGATGATGATGATGATGATGATGATGAAGATGATGAACATGTTTGATTTTAATAAATAATTAAACAGGTTATCAATTTTGTTTTACTTTCTTTCTTCAAAATTATTAGTTAATAGAATCGATTTCTTCTTCATTAATAAATGATCTCGATAAGATACATAATCGATTTTATTTCATGCGATTTTATCTTGACTACATCTCTAGTAACTTCAAATCCCAAACGTCACCGTACCCATGCTACGTGAACAATATTGTAATCGACATGAAAAAAGTTTTTATTTCTATGTCAAAATAGTACAAAATAATACATGTCATCTTAAACGCTAAATGCAAATACATTGTCAAAGTTAATCAAAAAAGTTCATAATAATTACAAACTATATAAAATATCTGACATCCAATTCAAGTAGTCATAATAGGGTATTTTCCTGTACTTAAAAAATAAATTATTTAACTGAGTTTATTAAATTAAGAATAAAATAATAGAATAAAATAGATTGATCAATGTATGGGATTGACATACATTGACAATTGTCCAACGAATACACAAGTTTTTGTATTATTGCACTCCATGTTGCATATAAAACCCATCTTGCTGATTGATTTTTTTATACTTTATACTATTTTTATGCTAGGCTCTGTGGCGTGGTGGTAGTGAACGCGACTGCAACGCACTGAGCGGAGATCGAACCCGGGTTCGATACCCGCTCAGTGCAAAAATTTGTATGTATTTGTACGTACTACTTTTTTGCAAATACATTTGCAAAAAAGTATCTAAGTATATCTATCCACATTCTAGATTCTATAACATAAGCTAGTTAAACTTGCCATGCGCCTAGATAGCATTGAGAATGTTGTGGAATATTTGTTTATTACTAACTTTTGCCCGCGGCTCCACCCGCGTGGATGTCGGTTCCCGGCAATTATTCGAATTTTTCTCGCCGTAAAAACCATCCTTGAACATCAACGAACATTTAAAAAAAAAGAATTGGCCATATTGGTCCAAGCGTTGTTGAGTTATGCGCTTACCAACACATCTAACGATTCATTTTTATATTATAGAAGACTAGCTGTCCCGGCGAACTTCGTACCGCCAATTTTTTAGATCCCGTTCCTGCTGCACCATATAGGGGGATGAAAAATAGATGTTGGCCGATTCTCAGACCTATTCAATATGCTCACAAAATTTCATGAGAATCGGTCAAGCCGTTTCGGAGGAGTATGGCAACGAAAACTGTGACACGAGAATTTTATAATTAGATTTATTCGTCATTCTATTCAACAAAACACAAAGTGTAGGTATGTATGTGATGCGCAATAAATACGAGTTCTTTTCTTTCTTATAAACTATTTACCACTTGTCTAGGGGCTGTACTGTACGTGGCTTGAGTGTACGTAAAGCGATTGAAATGAAAAAGCAAAAAATAATCGGCAAGATGGGTTTAAATTATGTGCAACATGGAATGCCAACCATTCATCCATATACTCACGTCTGTAATTACCCCAAGAGGAGCTGACGATTGCCGCCAGAGATGTCAGAGATCTAGATATAAAGATCATCTCAGACAGTGCATCCGTACTTCTAGCTCTACAAAGCAACACCATAACCTCTGTCCTCATATTGGAATGTCACAATACACTCAACACAAACAGGGTCACGCTGCAATGGATCAAGGGACACAGTAACTCTCTCGGTAACGACGCAGCCGATGAATTGGCCAAGAGAGGATCAGGGGCGACAGTATATGGACCGGAACCAATACTACCGTATGGGTAATGGGCAATATCCTACGAATATTTTAAACGCGAAAGTTTGTGAGTATGCATGAATGTATGTATGTATGGATGGATTACTCTTTCACGTGAAAACTACTAAATGGATTTTCATGAAACGTTACAATAATATAGCTTATACATCAGAATAACACATAAGCTATATATCATCACGCCACTACTCAAGGGAACGGAGCAGTGATCATTAATGTCAACAAATTCGGCCGGCATCGGCATGGTTTAGTCGCGTTTGGCAAAAAACGTCTTGGATAGGTTAGGTTAGAAGGCTAATATTTCATTTCATTTCATTTATTCATTAACAATTTTTTACAATCGTGTCTGAATGTTCAATCAAATTAATCAAATTAAAACATAGTACTTATCACTAACATAACATCAATTAATTAAAACATTGCTCATAAAATTAAAATCAAAATAAAAATAAAAATCAATCTGTCAACATATTAAAATTAAAGTTCACATAAAAAATCACAATCACAGAAATTTCATAAAATAAAATTAAAAAAAATAAAATTAATATAATTTATAAGTCAATTTGTGAAGATTGCATGTCATATTTAATTAAATTGTAAATGTCAAAGAAAATAATTATATTTTGTCGTTATTTTTTCTCATTGCGATAAATTCGTCCAATGAATGAAAACAGTTACTATGCAAATATGTTTTAAGTTTTGTTTTAAACAAGTATGTCCTATGAATATTGTTCTTTAGTTCAGTTGGTAGGCAATTGAACAATTTAACGGCCTGATATGATACACCATGTTTTACAATATCTAAGGTGGGAAGAAAAGCTGACTTCATTACATTTCTTCTTGTGCTTATTTTTAATAGAATAGAATAGAATAGTTTTTATTTGTGAAACATAGGTATACAGGGATCTTAAAAATATTAGGTTCACTATGTTTTACCACTTGGGCATACAAATTAATTATGTATTATCATAACCATAATGTCATAATATTATAAAATGTCATATTACTGTAATAGCATAGCCATAGCCTTAAAACAAACATGCAATAGTATTAAAAAATAAGAAGATTGAAATTAAATTATGTCAATATTATTACAGTTCATTTGCAAGTAAAAGGAATAAATAAAATTAAAAACACATTACTCATATTGAATTATCATTTAGGAATTCGTCTAGTGTATAATAGCATTTATCAATCAATAATGACTGTAGCGACTTTTTGAATTTAAATAAAGGCAATAATTTTATCTCCTTTGGGATTTTATTAAAAATTTTTGGTGCCATACCAAATATACTCTTTTCCATAAGGGCTGTCTTACAGTTTACATTGCATAGTTTTTCAACATATTGTCGGCGTATAGGGCCTCTTCTAACATCTGACACTCGTTGAAAATGATTAGGATTCGTTTTTACAAATAGCGCTATTTCCATTATGTATAGTCCTGTTAAAGTTAATAATTTATATTTTCTGAAATAGGGTACACAGCTATCCGTCATTCTCAAACCCCACATGGACCTGATACATCTTTTTTGCTTTCGGAATATAGATTCACTGTTAGTTGAATTCCCCCAGAATATAATACCATATCTTAGGATTGATGCCACCATCCCATGATATGCCATTAAAAGTGATTCTTGATTCACTTTTCTTGACAGTTGTAAAAGTGCATACGAAGCCTGACTCAATCTCTTGCATAATTCTTCTACATGTGGCTTCCACGTGAGTTGGTTATCAATTGTTAAGCCCAAAAATTTAGTTTTTGTAGTTTCCTCTATTTTAAACTTATCAAATGTAACATCTATATTCGGAATACTACTCCTTTGGTGAAAATGCATTACTTTAGTCTTATTAAGATTGATTATTAAATTATTTTTGCTAAGCCATGTGATAATGTTAGATAGTGTATTGTTTATTTTATTTTGATATTGATTAGGTTCATTGCATCTTATTACCGCTGTGCTATCATCAGCAAAAAGCACCATGTTACTATCTGTAGATTTTGGAAGATCATTAATGTATATAAGAAACAACAACGGTCCAAGAACGCTACCTTGAGGCACGCCATATTTAACTACTCGTGGTTCTGACAGGTGTATGGTTTCTAGATTGTTCTTTGAACTTATTCTAGAAATTTCTGTGTATTGAATTCTATTATTTAAGTAGGATTCCAGAAGTTTCAGAACAGTACCTCTGACTCCATATCCATGCATTTTATTCAGTAAGGTCTTATGGTTCACATAGTCAAAAGCTTTTGTCATATCTGTGTATATGGCACAGACTTGTATACGTTTATCAACAGAGTCCATAATATGAGACAGGAAATCAAAAATTGCCATATTAATGGTCAAGTTTTTCCGGAAACCTTTTTGTTCGTGGCAGAATAATTCATACTTGTTAAAATATTTAGTTATTGAGTTGTAAATTATTTTTTCAAAGATTTTTGAAAATATTGGAATTTTTGCAATAGGTCTATAGTTTTTTAAATCAGTTTTGTCTTCTTTCTTATGAATTGGTTTTATAATGACATGTTTCAGACTCTCAGGGTATACTCCATTTGTAACACTTAAATTGAATATGTGCGCCAGCAAGGGAGCTATTATATTTATTACATATTTAACTACCTTGGTCGATACACCATCAAAACCAACTGTACTCGTATTTTTGAGTTCATTAGTGGCTCTTATTACGTCATTTTCCATTATAGGTGGCATAAAAAATGAATGCAATGTCAAGTTTTCAAAATTGTCAATATTACTATCAATGTCACATTTATTTTCAATTTCATCTATAAAATAGTTATTTAATTCATTAGCAATGTCTTGGGGTTCAGTAAGTAATAAATTATTCTTTTTAACTGTCGTAATCGTTTCCTTAGGTAGATAAAATTTTGATTTATTAATTACTTGCCAAGTAGCTTTGGATTTACTAAGTGATGTGTTTACAAAATGGTTATTTTGAGCTTTTGTGTCAGTCTAATTATTTTTCTATATAGAGAACTGTAATTTTTAAAAGCCATCTTATTTTGTATGTTTGGATTTTGCCTAAATGCCCAAAGCAATTGACGCTGTTTTTGACTGCATTTTTTTATTCCTCGAGATATCCATTTACATTTTTTGTTGGTTTTTATAGTGATAATTTTTTGAGGAAAGCATAAATTATATAACAAGGAAAAATCTTTCATAAAGTTGTCATAGGCCCGATTTACATCTTCTGCTTCATATACTTCTTTGAAGGATAAGCTTTGTAAATAGTTTTTAAACTTATTTAAATTTTCATTAGAGACAACTCTTATTTTCTTTTTCCAAAATTTTAGTTTACAAGTTTTATCGATAGGGACGGTTAATATTTGTGAAGTGTGATCTGGCAAAACAAGATCAACAACTTTGGCCTGGCAGTCTTTATTGTAGCTATGTGCAAAGTTATCGATGCATCTCTTACTTTGTAGTCTAGTTGGTTGGTGTATTGCTAATG
The DNA here is from genome assembly GCA_914829495.1 of Eilema sororculum. NCBI lineage: Eukaryota > Metazoa > Arthropoda > Insecta > Lepidoptera > Erebidae > Eilema > Eilema sororculum. The sequence goes on from OU618556.1 coordinate 1,688,376, forward strand.
TAAGGTTATAACCCAAAAGAAAATTTTCAAAATCAGATGTTTCCTTGTTCCGTTCTAAAACGTTAATATTGAAGTCACCGCATACAATTACGTTCTTTTTTGAATAGGGACTGATTGTTTCAAAAAGCTTTTCTAATTGTTCATAAAATATTGTGTAGTGTCTAGAAGGGTTTCTATAAATGCAGACTATTATAATGTGATGAGATATTAGTTCCACACAACAACACTCGAAAATGCCTGGGACTGAGAGCTTGGCTATGTCAGGCAGTTCTTTATATTGAATGCCTGCTCTCACAAGCTAAAAATCCCTTTCATATATAGTAGTATACGCAGAAGTGACATTGTGGTTATTTCTGTTGCTGTTTATTCTACTATATCATTGTATAAGAGGGTGCAGCGGGAACGGGATCGGACGCCACGCAGGTGAAAAATAATTGGCGGTACGAAGTTCACCGGGTCAGCTAGTAATTATAATAACCGGATTGCAAGTGAGATTGGCTTGAGCCCTTAAAAATGCGCTAAGGCGAACCGGACGTCGCGTCGGAGGTCGCACAACGACCTCCGTCCTCCATGAGCGCTGGCCTGGGGGTGACCGGTGGAGCCGCCTGTCACCCTAGCAGAAGCAGGCCGCGGCGGCGGCGCTAAGTGCGCCTCCCCGTAACCGGGGCTAGATGGGGACACTGTGGTCCCACCACGAAAGAGATGGTCCTGGGTCTGCCGGGGTGCGAGAGATATGCTTTTGGCAATTTCACCTCCAGCAACCAAGAACCCAAGACGGCGTGCGTTTTATTCGGTTCGAGTCCGACATAACCACCTCCACCGGCTCCGTGGGGGTGGTGGTATCCGTGGGGATTTATCGCACGATAAAAAAAGGCCCTTAAGAATGCGGTGGAGGTCTATGGATATAAACACTCCAAGGTAAATTTTGATGTATACCTATACTTATGAGTAATAGGAAATAATACTGATATTGTCATTGTATTAATCACCTTTCACCTTGGCTTATGAAGTCGATACTGTATACTGTGTACAATCTAAGCTCAAGCTAAGTATGGGCATCATATGTGACATGGAAAGTTTTGAAATCAATATAATATCCGGCATCTAAAGATATCTATAACAAGCTGAAGTAGTCATTACATTTTATTATTTACTAGCTAACTTGACAGCCTCCGTGGCGTGGCGGTAGTGCACGCGACTGCCACGCAGGAGGCGCGGGTTCGATTCCCGCTCAGTGCAAATATTTGTATGCATGAATATGGCGATTTGCATTGGTCTGGGTGTTTCTATATATAATATGTATGTATTTACAAAAAATAAAGTATATAAGTATGTTTATCCGCATTCTAGATTCCATAACACAAGCTATAAAATTTTACCATGGGTCTAGATAGCGTTGTGTAGAATGTTGATAAAAAAAAAAGTAAGAACTTCGTTTGCGACATATTTATTATGTTCACAGTTTCGTGAGTTTCATGACTTTATTGCGAGTTACTGTTTTTCTAAAAAAAAGTCCAAGATACGCTTTAAAATTTCTGCTATCTGTCAGTGAAAACCTCTTCACCCTGGGCTCGGCCACAAACGTTGGTCTCGTTTGCATCCCTGACTCCCACTGTAGAGCCAAGAATTCACGTTCCTATTGATTCCCATGACTTGACCTTTGTTAATGTGCAGGTTTACCGGCTTGAAAATAAGGTTGACTTGCCGCTGAGGGTTGCGATTCAATCCCATAAACAAAGCTAACAGATTCAACCCGTAATAATATTTCACAGTAAAATTTTAAATGAAAACAAGGAAATTACGCCATCAAATACCTTGACATGCTAAAGTGAAAGCTGATTTATCAACAAAATCAGATTATTGTACCGATATCGGGAGCTATTATACGTTACACACCATTTTCTATTGTCATCATCAATTAAGTATTTCAAACAAACCATTAGGCTCATGCTTTACGAAAAACTACCAAATATTACAAAACAAATAACTACCGATGCACCGATAACTTAATTCTGGCAACACCAGATTGATCACCATTCAGTACGGTTCCAAATTTAAAACATACGAGATGGCTGTCGTATTTATTTCAGTGTTACACTAGATTCAAAAAGAGTCTAACAAAGTGAAATCCTCAATTATTGTTTACTAAAAAAACACATAAATAATACGCGAATCTCCACCGCAATTTACAAAACTGTCGGCATCAGTTGCCATATTAAAAAATATAAAGATGACTGTCGGAGAAAGTACATTCTGTAGTGTATTACAAAGTTTCCCCGTATTTTTAATACTTGTTCAAAACACCCAAAGATGTCTGAAAACTCCTTTAATCTATAAACCGCCAACTCCTACACATTCTCCGGAATACTACGAAGCATTAGACGGATTATTACACAGTCTGTCTGACCATTCATCGCATGGAAACCACGGAGGACCTACCCTTGGAGTGTACGGAGGGAGCAATGGAGTTTACGGAGGCAGCCACGGCGGTTATGGAAGCAGTTTTGGACTCACAGACCATGGTTATAGTTACCCAGACACAAGCTCTTCAAACTGCTTGTACACTTACGGGAAGAAATTGATTGGAAAACCATGCTATCAGTACGTTTATACTACAGGTAATGGGTACCATTCATATGGGTCTGGTCTCCAAGGGTATTCGAGCTTTGGGCTGAAGAAAGGGAATATCTATGCATTGAATAATGTTACTACGAGTGTGTACGCCCCAGGGGAGGTGTATAAAGCTAAGAATAGATACGAAGTAAAGGTCAAGAAGATAAAGATTGGGAAGAAGCGAAGCAGAAGGAGTAGGGGTGAGTATCTAAATATATATAACTCGAAAGGTGACTGACTGTCTGACATAGTGATCTATCAACGCACAGCCCAAACCACTGAACTGAAATTTTGCATGCAGGTAGGTGTTATGACGTAGGCATCCGCTAAGAAAGGATTTGGATTTATTCTACCCCTAAGAGGATAAAATAGGGGAAGAAAGTTTGTATGAAAGTCCGTCATCTTCCGAGCTAGAGGCACTAAATTTCATAAACCTGTCTCTTTTAAGAAATACATGAACATGTCTATCAGCAATTTTCAAAATTTAACTACTAAGAGGGTAAAATAGGTGATACACTTTTGTATGAAAAGTTTGTCATTTTCAAAATTAGAAGCATGAAACTTCGTACACCTCACCTACGTCTTTTGAGAAATGTTGTGCACGCGGGCGAAGCCGTGGGCAAAAGGTAGTCTTTTATAAAATAAGTAAGCAAACAAATCAACCTTTTTCTTTTTCTACTCCCATTCCCACGGACATCGTATCATCAGGTAAACGATGAGGTGAGTAAGAGCGAGGCCTCATTTGTGCGTTTCGCTGCGTCTTCGCAACGGATCGGGGCCTCGATTCGGTATCGAGAAGGTATTAAATAAAGCGATGCGGTTTAAGTTCAAAATTAAAAGACTTTTTGCAGAGTGAATGAAAAGGAGTAATGAAACTTTGTTCATTTCATTTTGGACTTTAGTAGGATAGAAATAAAGTCTAAAATGTAATGTAATTTTTTGAGCTGACTGTCACACCACAGTGGTTTAATTTTAGTAGAGCCGAGGGCCGGGTCATTCTTCACCCATCACCCCCAGGCCCGCGCTCATGGGGCCGGAGGTCAGCCATGAGCGCGAAGAATGACGGGTGAAGAATGACCATCCAGGGGATATCCACACGAAAAAAAAAAGCGCCGGGTCATTCTTAGAAATTTGTAATTTAATAGAACTGAAGCAATGAGAGAAATTCCTTTAAATTTCTCACCCGTTGGACTCAAGCCTACTAAGTTCTACAGTTAGTAGTCTAACTGTACTGTCGATACATAAAGGATAGGACTATTCTCCATCCGACAGTAAACATACAGTCCAAGACAAAGTGCCTGCAAGACGGAAATAGGCTCGCCTCCTAATAGGTACGTGGGACCGACAATCATAACTGGCGAAATGTGGGTGTTAATGCACCTATACCTACCTCCTTAAGGGATTTACATACGTGATTATGTTTCTGTATGTAAGATAATAATGGCTAGAGGCAGATAAATAGTACAATCAGCATCAAAAAGTTGTCGACAAACAAAGTGCTAAAAATGATCTTATTTTAGTTTTTTTCCCCCTGTACGTGTTCACTGTGAGTGTGTGTACAAATTAAAATCACTTTGTATGCTTGTAGCGCACTTGCTCGCTCGGCGGTTGACAATCGAGTGAGCGGCTAGCTATCGCTAGTCGCTCCCCACTCCGCCCGTCGCCCCACCAGTAAGCGTGCTACGTTTATTAACCAATACACTACATCTACCTTTTACAAAAATTGAAAACAAAAATTATTTTAATATTCTCATCAAAATCACAATATTCCTTTAAGTACCTATTAATTTAATACATATTACAAAAGTTCTAAATTCAGAAATCTTAATCATTATTATAAGCACCATCATCCTCCAAGGGTTTATTGCAAACCTCCCATTGACCCTCGACCTTCTTCAGATGAACAATATTTCTTCTAAGCCTTTTGCCATTGTCATCATTTACTACTTCAACGTCATTTCCTTCCTACTGTATGTGGTTCTTGATTGAATGTAGATGACAACTTATTCTCCTTCGTCATTTGTTTTAGATATACCTTCTCCCCGACTTCAATACTTGATTCTGTAGCTTGTCTTTTCCTGTCTGCGTACTCTTTCCCCTTCATTTTCATTTCTGTATCTCTATCTTTGGTATCTAAATCAAAATCTGCAAATTCAACATCTACAACAGAAGGTAGCTTGTCTCTAAATTTACGCCTGAAAAAAAGTTCAGAGGGAGATTTACCGGTCACAGAATGAGGGGTACTATTATACATAGTCAAATATTTAAGTAAGTCTTCCTGCCAATTAGACTTTTGACTTTGGCTAATTCGTAAACGTTTTAATATGTTCCTATTTTGTCTCTCAACCTCTCCATTTTGTTGGGGCCAATAAGGAATGCTATGAAACAACTGAATTCCGAATTCTTTACAAAAATTATCAAATTCAGTACTAACAAACTGTCGTCCATTATCAGCAGTAATGCTAATTGGTGTGCCTAGTCGAGAAAATATTTCCTTAAGCATATTTATTGTATGTGTAGAGTCAATATTTTTTGTAATTTTTATTTCCTTGTAACGACTATAGTAATCTATAACAACTAAAAGGTAATGTCCTGTCGGTAATGGTCCAAGATAGTCTATAGCTATATCAATCCAAGGTTGTAATGGGAGTTGTCGTCTACGCATAGGGTTTGGGGGATTCGGGGCCGAAACCAGGGTGCAACCCTTACAAGACCTAACACAATGCTCCGCGTCTCTATCGATTTTGGGCCACCATACTTTAGAACGCAGACGTGTTTTCATTGCCACTATACCCGGATGGCCTTCATGGGCTGCAGCTAAAACTTTCGGCCTCAAACTAGAAGGTATAACAATTTTATTCCCCCGTAAAAGCAAATTGTCTTGGAAACATAATTCGTGTTCAAAAATCTTGTAAGAGTTGACACTTTGTTCCCAATTATTATTAAATACTCCATTCCTAATCAGTTTAAGCTCTGGATCCTCATCACAGGCTTGCCTCAGCTCACATAGGGTGACAGCAGTTGGACGAGATTCTTCGACAATTAGATTTACATAGTTATCGTCATCGAACGGTTCTGGAGACCGATTTTCGACACACAAACGCGATAGTGAGTCCGCTATATTTTTCTTGCCCGGGCTATATACAATTTTAAAATTATACGATTGTAGGCGGAGAACCCATCGTTCGATTCTTGCACATGGCTTAGAATCTGGCCCGAATATTACTTCCAGAGGCTTGTGATCACTAATAAGTTCAAAACTATCTTTCCCGAATAGGTACATGTCAAAATGTTCTACTGCCCACACTAGCGCGAGAGCCTCTTTCTCCGTCTGACAATAACGTTTTTCACGATCTGAAAGGCTTTTGTTACCGAATGCGATTATTCGGGGCCCACTCTTATCATGCTGTACAAGCACAGCGCCTAAACCAACTGGACTAGCGTCTGCGTATACCTGGGTGCGGGTTAGTGGATCATAGTATCCTAAGGTTTTAATTTGAGTCATAGCTCGTTTTAAGCCATCAAATACTCGCGACTGTTTATCACCCCAGTAAGAAGTAATATCCGCCCCTTTGTTTAGTTTTAATCTCAATAGTTCGCGAAGAGGCTCGGTCCAAGTTGCCAAATTAGGGATCCATTTCCCTACGTAATTAACTAAGCCTAAAAAGCTTTGTACCTCTTCGATGACGCTTGGCTCGCGAAACGACTCTATAGTTTTTATATATTTATCTAATGGTTTAACTCCATCACAGGCCAATTTGTGCCCCAGGAATTCTATTTGCCCAACCCCATAAACACATTTTTCGTCATTCAACAAAACGTGATTATCTTTTAAGACTTGCAATACTTTTTTTAGTCTCACCCCATGTTCAACCTCATTGCTGCCATAGACTACGATATCGTCAATAAAATTAACTACGCCACTACAAGGCAAAAGAACTCGTTCTAAGTTTTTCTGAAAAAATTCGGGTGCACAGGATATGCCGAACATAAGTCGCTTATACCTAAACAGTCCCTGGCTACAAATGAAAGTTGTGATGTGTCTACAATCTTTGCTCAACTCTAACTGATGAAATGAATTCTTCAAGTCTAGTTTAGAAAATATTTTGGCGTTTCTGAACTTAGGTATTAACTGTTCCATAGTAGGTAAAGGATGTTTTTCCCTAATGATAGCTTGATTTGCTCGCCTCATATCTACACAGATGCGAATATCGCCGTCCCCTTTCAGGACTGGCACCAGGGGAGAAATCCAATCCGAAGGGCCATTTACCGGTTCTATGATGTCTAATTCAACAAGCTCTTGAATTTTTTTGTTGATTTTATCCTCTAAAGGAATCGGAACTCTACGACAAGGTTGAGAGACTGGTTTGACAGACATGTCTATAGGAATATGGATTTGAACATCTTTAAATTTGGGAAACCTACCATCAATTGCATTCACTCCTATTCCTAGTTTAAGCACTCCAAGTTTTGTGGCAGTATCCTTTCCCAACAAATCCCTCGAGCCATCCTGGATGACATAAAAAGTGGCTTTGATACTCCGGAATCCGCTATTAACCACTATGGTAGAATCGAATGACCCGAGAACTATAAGGGGCTTTTGATTTCCATAAGCCAGAAATGTCTTATTTGGCCTCTTCACTTGATTTTCAACGCAAACCTTTTTGCTTTTAAGAGTTTGCCAGGTTACATCAATAATTATATTATATTTACTCCCGGAGTCAATCAACATATCAATTCCAACATTCCCGAGCATGCATTTAATACTGTCATCACCCTCGATGTGGAAAATGTAATCTACTTCATCCGATTTGTTTTTTATTTTTTTATCCGGATGGATTGTCTGATTGGTTTTGGAAATATTGTCATTTAATTTGCGTTTATTTGCCCTAGTTTTACATTGTTTCCGGTAATGTCCAACAAAACCGCACTTGAGACATTTTTTATCGCGGGCTGGACAGGACCTACTATCGCTTGAATGATTACCACCACAACGGGAGCACGAATTTGAACTCAAATTCTTTTTAATTTGACGCGTTTCCAATCTATTTACCGATATTTCTTTACTAGGTCCTGGCAAACCGAAGTTACTAAGTTGACGGTTCACAGTTTCTAAAGCATTTGCTTCGAATATGATTTTATCAAGTGTGACGTCATCACCGAGAGTCAATATTGTTTTTCTTAATTTAGCCGACTCGCATTTTTCGGTAATTTGATCGATCAAATGTTCGTCAGGAGCAGTAAATTTGCATTTTGAACTTTGGTGTCGGAGTCTAACGAGAAACTTCTGCCTCAATGTAGTAGTACCTACATTTCTTTTATGCTAAATGGAGCATTCCATCAACAACTGATAAGTTATTGATTTACCAGGAATTTCGTTGCATATTTCTTATGCTAGTATATACCTTACACTTTTGTAATCCTGGCAGGGTCGCCACTTGTACGTGTTCACTGTGAGTGTGTTCAAATTAAAATCACTTTGTATGCTTGTAGCGCACTTGCTCGCTCGGCGGTTGACAATCGAGTGAGCGGCTAGCTATCGCTAGTCGCTCCCCACTCCGCCCGTCGCCCCACCAGTAAGCGTGCTACGTTTATTAACCAATACACTACACCCCCCTTCCAGTTGACCGATTGTTCTAATATTTGGTACACACCTTTAGGTTGGACAATATCTAAATACATATAACTCAAAAGTGACTGACTGACTGACAAATGTAAATATATTGTACCTACCCACCTGTGTACCAATCAACAGCGAAAGCGACGTAAACGTGGGTAGTAAGTCCTTTACGCTGCTCGATCCTATATTGTCGAGTCAATTTTAAGGAAAATTCCATCTTGATGATGGACGTCGGCTAATGATTGTTACACGGGTGATTTGGTTGCAGTGGTTTTGTTTTTGCGAGCGCATTCAATATGTTAGACGCTCGTTGCGCTTGCTTCCTACTCGACTCTGTAGAAAAATGCGCAGGTAATTAAATAAAAATGTACTGTACCTATAAAAAGGTGCGTGGCGTCAGCGTTACCTAGTGGCCCCATCTGAAAACCAGCGCTGTGCATACTCAACGAAGGGTGTGCACAGCATTCAATGCTGAGATGGGGCCCTATTTGGGTTCGCACAGTGTGGAGTGTTGCACCCGTAAACTAATTAATTTAATATACCTACTAATTATAATTTTAATACTTACTACAATACTACCTATTTGTATGATGCACGCTGTGTGGTACAGAGTGATCTATCAACGCACAGCCCAAACCACTGGACGGATCGGGCTGAAATTTGGCATGCAGGTAGATGTTATGACGTATCCGCTAAGAAAGGATTTTTGGAAATTACGCTACTAAAGGGGTAAAATAGGTGATAAACGTTTGTATGTAAAGTTCGTCATTTTCAAAGTTAGAAGCATGAAACTTCATACACCTACGTCCTTTGAGAAATGTTTTGTCGCGATAACCAACATCCACGCGGGTGAAGCTGAGGGAAAAAGCTAGTTACCATATAAATCAACAAAACAGTTTGATTTGCTCTTAATACAAGTGTTATAAGATCATTATGAGACTTCATCGTCGTGATATTTATGACGCTTACTGTACCTACTCTCATAAATACTTAACACTCCGTTGATTGCACATAATCAAGTGGTTATCTCCATTTATCACCATTGCGAACTAAATTACTAACACTAATAGCTACAAGTGCGTAGAACTATGCAAAACGTCGTACTTAACAATTACCGCAATAAATTGTTAACATTAACATATTATTTCCAGTACAACGTATCATTATTCAATTATCATCATATCCCATGTTCCACCACCAATTCATCATCATCATTCAATTCATATCTAATTCAACACAATTATAAGAGTAGAAGAAGTGATAGATGTATGCCTATGCCTGGATAAGAGAGAGATAAAAGAGGTGTGTGTGTGACTATGTATGTAGTAGCTGTTGCCCGCGGCTCCGCCCGCGTGGATATCGGTTATCGCGTCCAAACATAGCCTATGTGTTAAGCCAGAGTGTCAGCTAACTCCATACAAAATTTTATTAAAATCGCTCCAGCCGTTTAGGCGTGAAAGAGTGACAAACTTCCGTCCATCCTTACAAACTTTCACGTTTATAATATTAGTAGGATTTGAATCCAGTGCCTCGATTCTGCTAAAGCCACCATTGCCATCGCCACTGCAAAAAATGGCATTAAATAATAGACTTTAAGTAATGCGTTTACAGTTCAAAATTAAATGACATTTTGCACAGTAAATAAAAAAGTGTAGAGAGGTTTTGATTTCATTTTGAACTTTAGAGTATATAAATAAAGTCTATAATTTAATGTAATTTTTTGCAGTGGTTTAACATTGCTGGAACCTAGGGCCCGGCGCAACCAAAGTTTACGCTTGCCCGCTTCTAGTAGGTAGATGAAAGTGGATATTAGTGTCTGAAATAGCACATACATACATAAATTCAAGCCTGTAAATGTGGTAGGCAGACGTTTATTCACTGTCGCTTTGACTCGATTCTCCAAAGGGCACTTTGTAATGAACTATATGTATATTTATTATAAAAGGACACGTTGATTTCACCTTGCCTGACGGTAAGCTAAAGGAAAAGTCTCGGAAAGAGGGTCACCATCGTAAACATGTACCATATATAACAATGGTGGCACTCAGCTTGACGGCCTCATCAGATGCCTTTTCACGCCCCGCTTAAATGACCCGGGATGGTAGGAAGAAGGAAACACGTGATTTGGCAGGGAGTTCCAGGTCTTAATGGTGCGGCATAGGATATTTTGACATATTTCAGATTTAGCATTTCTCTAGTTGGATATTTTAATGCGATTGTACATAAGTCGTGCAAAGGGAATGATTTACCGAACCACTTGGTTGTAGAAGGTATATTCTTCACCGTATGCGGGTGACACCTAAACCCTGCACTTATGTAGCTGTCGGATGTGGTAGCAATAGTGTATCAGGCAAATTTTATCCCAGGAATAGATTCCCTTGGTTCTTTTTTTTGCAGCGAAGGAAAATCCTTCATGAATGTTATGCCGGACTCCTACCGACTAATAACCCTCACGGTAACGCCCAACAGCCTATGGTTGGGAGCCCCGGGTAAGCCCTCGGAAGGATATCTCAGGGCTCCTATCAGACCTAGGGCTACAATTACGGCCTCGTCTAGGGGGTGGTTCGGGTGCTATCCCGCGTCTATGGGGGGGGCTTTCGGGTGTCGAGGGAGCGTGAATACCTCACGTCACGTTGCCGTCATGGGCCTGCTTCTGGCTCCCTTGGGTCTCAAGAACGGCCCAAATATAGCACATAAACGGAGCTGTAGCAACAGCTAGTTCAAATGAAAACATATATAAAATTGTAACAATTTCTTGTAATTAGAGTGCGTTTAATTGGTACCTATCATTGAAGATAATAATTATTTTATTTGTTCGTCTTCCAGCCCGTTATTGTCGCTCGTTAAAATTTGGCTTATCGGTTTAAAAAACGATTACTTAGTGCCTAAGCACATGACCAGGACGTACATTATTAAAAACGCGCACTCAAGGCACTATAGATCGTGTAGGTGTAGTTTATTATTCCTGAGGAGGGCCAGACCGTAAGGGATGGCCCTAGGTCAGCCGGGGTGCGAGGGATATGTCGATAATAACCTAACCTCCGGCCTAGCACCACGACCCACAGTCAGCGTGCGGTTTTAGTCGGGTCGAGTCCGACATAACCTCCCCTTCCGGCTCCGGTAGGGGAGGTATCCGAGGGGATTTCCGCACATGTCACACGTACGCGACAATGGCCGAGCGACAGCTGTCATTGCGTGTTTCGTAGTACAATTCTGTGGTACAGGAAAGCTGTCAGCACAGCGGTTCTAAACTGTCAGCTCCGCCATCTTATGATCAATTTCATTCCTGTCTGGAATGAGTGACACGTAATAATTTTTAAATAAAAATGTTTGGAACCACTGAAGCTTTGTTTACCTTTTTTCTCTCGCTTACTGTTACAAAATACGCCGTGTGCATAGGTCCTTATACTGTAGTGTTAGTAGAATGTACATAAAATCTTACGAATTAGTTAATTAAATACAACACGTGTTAGATATAAATTAATAGGTGACTAGACCGACAATACAATGACCTCACGTTGGATTTGGTTAAAACTGAAGTGCTTAACAAAAATCCTTCTCATTACACTCTGAGCTATGATAGTGAAAAGGTTCTCTTCTTTTTCTTTCTTAAAAAAACTCACACCTTTTATCCCTCGGGGTAGACATAACCATGCCATTAAAAATGCCAAAAATGCCATTCATATACGGTGCAGAGTATACCTGCTAGAACCAAGCGTTTCAGTGACTCATTCCTATGCCGCACCACTAAGACCTGGAACTCCCTGCCAGCTCACGTGTTTCCTTCTTCCTACAGTCCCGGGTCCTTCAAGCGGGGCGTGAAAAGGCATCTAATGAGGCCGTCAAGCTGAGTGCCACCACTGTTAACATGGTACATTTGAATGAATTTTTTATAGCATTTATTATGCTAAGTTTTAAGTTCGAAAAACATTGGAAAAAATGAAATGCTCAAGTGAGACTCGAACTCACAACCTTTCCCTTACAGGGGGACTGCTCTTCCAACTGAGCTATTGAGCCACACTTGAATCATTCCAAATTTTCCTTCTCTTTATATCCGTCTATAAGGGCGACGGTGCAGCCATCTACCAACATTCTTACGAACTGTTGGAAACAATGAATGATTTTTCAACCATTTTCAAACATTGAATTTTGATGACTGCGCCCAAATATTTGAATGAATGTAAGGGAAAGGTCGTGAGTTCGAGTCTCACTTGAGCATTTCATTTTTTCCAATGTTTTTCGAACATGGTACATGTTTGCGATGGTGACCCTCTTTCCGAGACTTTGCCTTAAGCTTAACATCAGGCGAGGTGAAGTCAAAAAAAAAGTTTGATTCTGTCCATCCAGCTACCCACCACAATGGTTTAGCTTTACACTGTGGTTTGACCACGGAGGACAGAATATGATTAAGTAACGGAGATGCCCCATTGATATTTCTCCTAATAAAAACGCGCGCCGAATGCGGGTGGGAAGAGTGTCAAAAGTCGAAGGACTTTATAGGTATAACGTTCCTACCGAATGAGTCCATTTGACGTTTGGATGGCACGCGACTCGATTGCCTTGCAACAACTCCGCTATCAATTCCTTCTCCATGGGTTTGACTTTAGCAGAATCGAGGCCCTGGTATTGCATTGCACGCGCCCATAGGCCACGGTAACCAATTCCCATCAGCTGGGCCGTGTGCTTGTTTGCCACCTAAGTGGTATAAAAAGAAGCGTACCCAGGCTTCCGAAGTGAAGACCTCGAACCCATCCGGGAACAACGCTAACTTAATGATGAATCATCTAACAAACATTTGAAGGCAAGATGGCGGGTGTAATACGTAACACATTAAACTTTTTCTAGGCTAGCTGTTACGCATTTAAATCGCAGTTTGATAAATAACTGGTTTTTTGTTTCCACGTCAGTTAGTTACGAAAGTTGGGTAGTATTTTTTTATCGTGCGATAAATCCCCACGGAGCCGGTGGAGGTGGTTATGTCGGACTCCAACCGAATAAAACGCACGCCGTCTTGGGTCCTTGGTTGCCGGAGGTGAGATTGCCAAAAGCATAGATGGCCCCCTTCGGGTTGTGGGGACCACAGCGTCCCCATCAAGCTTACGTTACGGGGTTACGGGGAGGCGCACGTTGGCTCCTTCCGGATCCGACACAGGTAACTCCCGAAACACCCTTGTCCGGTAATCACCTGCGTCAGCCGGTACGAGAGGCTGCCGTGTGGCCTCTCTAGCCACTCCTCCATGATGGGTCTTACCGCCGCTATAACGGCGTGCCCTAAAGTTGGATAGTATGGATGTTTGTTAACTTCTTCATTATTGCGTTAATCCCAGTCGCATCCGAAGTTCTAAGCTTGGAGTCTAGGATCCGCTTTATTGGCTGAACTTCGATATTTTCCATGAAGCGACTGCCATCTGACCTCCACAATCAAAACGCGATATCCAAGCATTGCAGTTAAATCATTTGTTGGACTTTTGAGGGCTCCAAGGCACGACCAGACCAATGTAAATACCCTTAGTCATGCATACAAATATTTGCACTGAGCGAGGATTGCACCCGCGCCTCCTGCTACGCCGCGTTCGTTACCGCTACGCCCCGGAGGCTGACAGTGTGGATTTTTGTTAACTGTTTCACACCAAAACGGCTGAACGGTTATGGATGAAATTGAGACATAGTATAGTATATATAGTCTGAAATAAGAAAGGTTACTTTTTATCCCGGAAATATGTCAGTTTAGGTGGTTTGCGGTAATGGGATCACAATTTTACACTCACCGACAAATCGCTTCTGATTGAACTGGGTTTCGTACATTATACCGAAAGTTAAATGATCGAACAGCAATAGGTCGACAACGTTTGGTCGGACGATCAAATCGTCGCTGGTACGTTAGGTCGAAACGTTAATACGTCGAGGTATCATTACGTGGAAAATGCAAAAGGTCGAAAGATCAAATTGATGCTGGTGTATTAGGTCGAAATATTAATACGTCGACGTATTACAACGTAAAAATGCAAACGGTCTTTTGTCCCCTCCTCATTAACTTGAAATTTTCAAAACGGCACATACGTTGGAATAAGTTGTTAGACAAACAGAAACGAGGATTATAACAAACCATTAAACTTTTACAAAATGAACAAGCTACAAACCAGAAGTATACTTATAACATAGGTTTATTTCATAGATTCCGCAAAGGCAGGCCTTTTGAAAATTTCAACTTTATGGGGAGGGGACAATAGACCGTTTTCATTTTTATAATACATCTACGTATTAATATTTCGACCTAATATACCAGCGACAATTTGATCTTTCGACCTATTGCATTTTCCACGTAATAATACCTCGACGTATTAACGTTTCGACCTAACGTACCAGCGACGATTTGATCGTCCGACCAAACGTTGTCGACCTATTGTTGTTCGATCATTTAACTTTCGGTATAATGTACGAAACCCGATTGAACTGTACCGTGCGATCGTAACGATTTCTCGTATCGTGTAATATGCTGTATGACCCATTATGCATCTACATGTACTTACTTACATACATACATTGAACGATGCAGCTTTAAAATAATAGTAACCAAATTTTGTACTGACAGTTCCTCTGACCCCTCCAGCTAAGCTAATTTACATACATACATATAATCATGGCTTTATCCGGAGGGTTTGGCAGAGGTGAATTAACACCCACATTTCACCAATAATTGTAGTCGGTCCCATGGAATATGCCATAATATTCCGGCCACTATTGTAGTAGAGTAAGTATATCCGAGGCTGAGTCTGGGCTGTATATATCTGTCTGATGTTAAACAGCCCTATCCCTTAGTCGCCTTGTACTATACCGCATGGGAAGAGATGGGGTGGACCAAATTCTACTCTGCCGGGAACCACGAGTCTATAAATAGAGAAGCTATACCTATTGCTTGTGTTAAAAATAGTAGATGTTAATAAGTAGGTAGTAGTAGGCTCATGTAATGTTCAGGACTTCTCATATTCTTAATTAAAAAAGTGTAAACGGTACGCTACAATATCATATATACAATATACGCTCTGTGGCGTGGCGGTAGTGCAAGCGACTGCCACGCAGGAGGCGCGGGTTCGATTCCCGCTCAGCGCAAATATTTGTATGCATGAATATGACTATTTGCATTGGTCTGGGTGTTTCTATGTATAATATGTATGTATTTACCAAAAAAAGTATATAAGTATGTTTATCCGCATTCTAGATTCCATAACACAAGCTGTAAAAGCTTACCATGGGTCTAGATAGCGTTGTGTAGAATGTTGTAGAATATTTATTTATTTATTTATATAGCATTTGTGTTACCTTTATGAAATCCTGACATTCCTGATAAGTAGGTAAATACAATGAGAAATAACAGCGCAATAGGTATACATATATTGTGCGTGATTCAATGTCAAATATAATAACGTCAATGTATGAATACGAATAACAATCCGTGAAACTAATAATAAATGTACTTATCCAATTATTGATGGATTTTCCCTAATCCCGGACGTAAGCTGACTGTTTCAGGAACTTGATCATATCTCCATCAATTGGGTATTCTACTGACTAGTCAAATAAGTTACTTTTTACTAAACGTCAAAACGATAGGTTGGTAACTTGTATGAAAAAAGATGTAGTGACGTCATAAAATGTAACAGTCAAATCAGTTACTATTATAGGTTGGGTGGATGATTAAAAATAAATAAAAACTACAAAATAAGAACCGACGCAATTTTTACCGCTCTTTTAACATTTTTAATTTGATAAGCTCAGTTAGATAATTTGTTTTAACTATAGAATAATACCCAATTTGACATCACAACAGCATATGTGAATAAGCTAAGGTGAGGTCCAAAAAGCACCTGTAATTTTTTTTTAAGTGACAGTTGGAATCCTAAAGATACCCCAAATACCTCCTTTTTTCTTTGCGGAAATCCCCGCGGATACCTTGCCGGCCGGAGCCGGGAGGGACTAAAACAGCATGCCGACTGAGGGTCGTAGTGCTAGGCCGGAGATGTGGTTGTCTTCGACATATACCTCGCACCCCGGCTGACCCAACTCCAAATGCCTCCAAATATACCTAATATAGGCATTTTTAGAAGATATCTATGGTGATAAAACCGAAAAGCTCACTCACAAATAAAGCCGAATTGAAAAATAAAGGCTATCTTCAGAACAGACTAATAGTGGATTTTGGTCTCATGTTTCCCCTCCCTAGGGGAGATGTCGGGTTATGTTGTATCCCCTAGGCTGAGGAGACATCAGAACTTGCTTTTTAGGTCTGAGTCGTTATTGACGATACTGGACAAGATCATGATTATGAATATCCTTAGCTTCTTCTCGATCTAGTCTTAGTCTCTTTACCCAATCATGTAGCCCAACATGGTCAGTACAATGCTGATGCCTTCTCTTATCATGACTTAATCTATCTTTCCTACCGGATCCGACCGCCCAAACCAAAACCTAAAATTATTTTACAACGCAATTTCAACGCCATTGTTACAAAAAAGCTCCACGAGGATGTTGTTAAGATAGACTGGGACGATCTTTTAATGTCAAATTGCATCGATACTAAAGTGAATATCTTAACATCTAAAATAACACAGCTTTATGACATACACGCACCCATGCGACCAATTAAGTTGAAACATTTACCTGCACCCTGGCTTACTCAGGATATAAAAAATCTTCTATCTAAAAAAGCAGCAGCCAAGACCAGGTATAAGTTTCGTTCCACGGAAGCAAATTGGGATAAATATGTGACCATTAGAAACCACTGCAACAAGGTGTGTAGGAATGCGCAACGCCAACACATTCATACCTCGATTGAGAATTGAGATCCAGCCAAAGTCTGGAAATTTCTTAATACATTAGGAGTTGGGAAATCACGTTCAGATTCTATTCCTAAAGACTTAGACATCAATTCACTCAATGTACACTTCTCTTCTTCGCCCGATTTTGATGCGGCTACGAAAACAATTACATTACAACATCTTTCATCTATTCCAACTCCTAAATATCCGCCTTTTGTCTTCGATCAATTGACCGTTTGTGATGTTAAAAAGAGCATAGTAGCAATCTCATCCAATGCTGTTGGCAACGATTGTGTCAGCAGGAATATGATCCTACCTATTCTTGATGAGATCGTACACATTCTCTGCCATATTTTTAATCATTCTTTATCCTGCGGCGCTTTCCCGTCTGCGTGGAAGGATGCTCAAATAATTCCCTTACCGAAGAAATCCAAGCCATGCTCATTTACTGATTACCGTCCGATATCTATCCTTCCATTCCTTTCCAAAGCCTTTGAGCGACTCGTCCACACTCAACTTAGTTCTTTTCTAAATAAAAATGAACTTCTAAACCCCTTTCAATCTGGTTTCCGACGTGGACACAGTACTAGCACGGCATTGGTTAAGATTACTGATGATATAAGAAAGGGCATGGATGGTGGTAGACTTACTTTATTGTCTTTACTTGATTTCAGTAATGCGTTTAATACTGTAGATTTCCACATCCTGCTTGGTATACTCAGCTCTATTAACACATCTCCAACGGCTATTGAATGGCTTCGTAGTTACCTGTTTGGTCGCCGGCAACGTATACGCATTGAAGAATCCTATTCTTCATGGTGCAGTACTACAGCTGGCGTACCACAGGGTGGCGTTTTATCTCCCTTACTCTTCGCGATATTTATAAATTCCATCACTAAAAAACTTGTTTCATCCTACCACCTTTACGCCGATGATCTGCAAATATATACACAAGTTCCATCAAGTGATTTAACTACAGCCATTGCTACGATTAACATGGACCTGGAGCATATTTCCGAATGGAGTAACAATTATGGACTGATGGTGAATCCAACAAAAACACAAATAATTGTAGTAGTTGGTCAGCAGTTGGTTTCTAGAATTAACTGGTCACAAATGCCGCAAGTCCAATTTGCAGGAGCGGTTTTACCAATCAACACTAATGTAAAAAATCTTGGCATCCTTATTGACAGTACCCTATCCTGGAGACTTCAACTCCAAGAAACAAGTCGGAAACTTTTTGCATCAGCAGGGGCTTTGCGGCGGTTACGGAATTTCCTTCCAACTTCCACTAAAATTTCACTTGCTCAATCTCTCCTTCTTCCTGTACTAGATTACGCCGATGTCAGCTATCCTGATCTTACTGAGGAGCAACTTGATAAGCTTGAGCGACTTCAAAATTTTTGCATCAGATTCATATTTGGCTTACGTAAATATGATCACGTTTCCGAATTCCGTGACAGACTCAAGTGGCTCCCAATTGGTCTTCGCAGGAATGCTCATATTTTGTCATTATTATATAACGTTCTCTTCAATCCAGCTACTCCCATGTATCTCAAAGAACGTTTTACATTTCTCCATGACACACATGAGAGATCCTTGAAGCCGTCTAGAAACTTGACGCTAGGATTACCAGCGCACTCTACTGTTTATTATGGCAAATCTTTTACTGTGAAGGCCATTGGCCTATGGAATGCATTGCCGGTAAAAATTAGAGAGGCTCAATCTATAAATATTTTTAAAAACATGGTAAAGACTTATTATCTTTCTATAGCATAGTCGTTGAAAACTCCTCACATTCACATTTTATTTATCTATATATCGTGTTTGTATACTATGTAATTATTCATGTAACATACTCTTTATATTTGTAAACAAATTACACCAACACTCACTTATATTACATACTTTCATTCCTGTCCATCCTAAGGTTGCCTGGAAGAAATCACTTTAAGTGATAAGGCCGCCCATTGTGCATTTAACTATAACCTTAACTATGTACAATATTATCCGTAATGATATTGGTGTGCAATAAAGAATTATCTATCTATCTATCTATCTATCTTATATTATTACTAGCTTTTGCCCGCAGCTGCGCCCGCGTTTGGTCGGTTATCGCGACCGAACATAGCCTATGTCCTTTGTCATGGTCTAATCTACCCCTATACCAAATTTCATAAAGATCAGTTCAGTAGTTTAGGCGTGAAAGTGAATTCGCATTTATAATATTAGTATGAAAGTATAGATTTATTTAAGTAGGTAGTAGATATTCAGCTTTGGAATAGATAAAATATAAAAATAAAAATTAAGTATAAATTATCTAATAACATATTGAATAACACACTTTATTTGATTTTAACTGGTATACCGAATTTTAAAACTACCCACACATGAAAAAATGCAAATATTGTAGTGTTTCCGAATTATAATTTTTGAAACATCAATGTGAACCTTTGAGAATGCCGTAAGGCGCAACCGGTCAGGTCTAGAAATAAAATCAGTGGAAAAGTACAAGTGTGTTATTCAATATGTGTAGCAGATTCCACCAAGCGCCATCAATCTCCAGTATAAACATATCTAATAACAGTTGGAACCCTGAAAAATTAACTTTAGGGGGTCTTGTAAAAAATCTTTGATCTTCTGTAGCCTGAAAAGATCCCTTAAGCGTTTATCAGGAATGCAATGTCATATCAAGGCGTTACTAATAAAAAAACCCGACTTCCCTCATTCATTCCGTATTACGCATACATCTATCGGAACCACCTCCGAATAACTTTTAATCACCTCCGCCGATGACGTAGTAATCAAGCTTCATAAAATAACCTTCTTGGCCGAGTTCAGTGTCAGTACATGATTGACGCGAGGCGCGAACGCTGTGCGCCATTTTAATTTTGACTTTTTTATAATTGCGCGCGAACTAGTGAAGTGGCAAAAATGGCAAAGAATTTTTGTGTGTTATTTTGTGTTTATTATGTGACTGTACAAACAGTGTTGTGTCAATTTGGTGAGTTTTATTATTTTCTTGTTTAAATAAGGTATTTTTAGGTTGTTAAGTGTTGCTTAAGTTTTTCTGAAGTTTAGCAAAAAATGTGGGTACAATGACGTGTTTTTGTCTGAGTTCGTGACAAATACTTATCTATCTTATAATTTAGATATATACATAGCTAGGTAGTCAAGAATCAAGAATCAAGAATCAATTTCATTTATTCAATTTAGGCACATAAAGAGCACATATGAACGTCAGAATTGTACAATGTCAGTCATATTAAAAATAAATAAAATAAGTCATTGGAAAATGATTCTTTCGCTGGTTCGGTAGGTTGGTTCTACTGAGAAGATACCAGCAAGAAACTCAGTGAACTCGATTATCCTTCTTTTTTTAATATGGTTTTATTTATAACAAGTTTATACTGTGCGAGCAAGAGATGAGATTAGGATGTCCATGGATCTTTATCATTTAAATATTCGTCTAATTTATAATAACCTTTTTTTATTAAGCAATTTTTAACTTTAATTTTAAATTTATTAAGTGGCATGTCTATCAGATCCTGAGGAATTTTATTAAACAATTTTATACAATTGCCTACAAACGAATTACCAACTTTATGAAGCCTGAGTTTTGGCACTGCAAGTTTATTTTTATTTCTAGTATTATAATGGTGTTGGTCAGAGTTTTTTTTGAAAAGATCTAAGTTCTTGCGTACATATAAGATATTATCATAAATGTATTGGGAAGCAACTGTTAAAATATTAATTTCTTTAAAAACTTCTCTCAGCGAGTCTCGGGGTCTGAGGCTATAGATTGCTCGTATCGCGCGTTTCTGTAATATGAAAATAGTCTCAATATCGGCAGCTGAGCCCCACAGCATCAGACCATACGACATAACGCTATGAAAGTAGCCAAAATAAACTAATCGTGCCGTTTCCTCATCAGTTAATGACCTTATTTTTCTAACCGCATAGGCAGCTGAGCTAAGTCTTCCTGCTAAGGCTGTGATATGAGAACCCCATTGCAGTTTATTATCTATAGTTATTCCAAGAAAAACTGTGGCATCAACTATTTGAACAGATTCATCGTTCATTGTAATACTAGTATCAACCTGTTTCACATTAGGCATAGTAAACTTTACACATTTTGTTTTCTTAGCATTGAGCAGCAAGTTGTTACTTGTAAACCAATGCAAAATTTTAGAAAGGGTATTATTTACATCGTCAAGTACTTCTGTTTGTCTATCACGTTTAAAAATTAATGATGTGTCATCAGCAAATAATACTATTTCACAAAGATCTTTACTGAAGTAAGGAAGATCATTAACATATATCAAGAACAAAAGGGGTCCTAATATCGAGCCCTGGGGTACTCCCATGACTAAAGGGGCTCCAGATGAATTGGTGCCATTAATGTAAACTTTTTGTACTCTGCCAGTGAGGTAAGACTTAAGCAAGCCAAGTGAGCCGTTCGAAACACCATAATGACCTAATTTTATTAACAAAGTCTCATGATCAACACAATCAAAAGCTTTTGATAGATCACAGAAGATACCGATGGCATCCTGCTTTTTTTCCCATGCATCAAATATATGTTTAACGAGTTCAATTCCTGCATCTGTCGTATTTCTACCTTTAGTGAAACCAAACTGTTTATCATGAAGTAGCTTGTTATGCGTAAAATGTGAAAGCAGTTGATTAAATATAATTTTTTCAAAGATTTTACTGAGGGCTGGGAGTATGGAGATGGGCCGAAAATTTGATGGATCACTTTTGTCCCCTGCTTTGAATAACGGAATGACTTTACTATACTTCATGAGAGTAGGAAACTGTTTATCATCTATACATTGATTAAATATGAATGCAAGATAAGGTGCAATAGCGGGCAGTACTGATTTTATTATATTGGTAGAAATGCCCCAAAGATCCTCAGTCTTTTTTATATTTAGTTGTTTAAAGGTCTCAAGTATGGTTGCGGGGTCAATATACTGAAAATCAAAGTTAACACTACATTTTTCAACACTAGATTCAAGCAGAATAGCAGCTGCGTTTGTTGAGGAATTTAATTGACTTGTAGTGGTAATTGGAACATTTGTAAAATAAGATTCAAATGCACTGGCCACTGCAGAATCAGTATTAATGTGTTTATCATCTATTTTTAACTCGAAAGATCGATCACGTGACCTTGTTTTACATGTTTCTTTGTTTATGACATTCCATGTTGCCTTAATTTTATTGTCAGCTTTTTGTATTTTAGTCCGAATATAATTAGATTTGGCTATTGAACAGACTTTCTTGAACATTTTTGAGTACGTTTTAGTATATTCAATCACTTGTGGATCATTTGTACATGCCTTTGTCTCGTATAATTCATACAATTTCTTTCTACTTTTATAGATTCCAGGTGTAGCCCAATCACTAAATTTAATTTTGAATTGATTAATATTTATTGTTTTTTTAGTGAAAATGTTGTTAAATTCGTTTTGGATTAATCCGAACAAATCTCTGTAGAGATCATTCGGGTTGTCGTCAATGTTCGGCTCCAAAAGAGGTACTTTATTGTTAATGTTTTCTTTAAATTTTTCTAATCGATAGGTTGTGATTGGTCTACATACAATATTTTTAGATAATGAAACATGTTGGTGCTCAAATCTAGCTAACTGACCTGTATGATCTGATTTTATAAACTTTATTTTAGATTTCTCATTTACATTGCCGTCAGTAAAAATATTATCCAAGCAGGTAGCTGTTGTGGGTGTGGTGCGAGTTGGTTCACAAAAAAGATTTTGCAAGTTAAAAGATTTAAAAAGATTGAGGAACCTTAACGCATTTTGGGTGTTTTCTAATATATTAACATTAAAATCGCCACATACAACTACCGTCTTCTTACATTTACATATCTTTCTTAAGGTTTCTTCCATAATTGATTCAAAAATGTGGTAATCCCCAGATGGAGGTCTATAGACACTAACAATAATGTGTTGCTCAAGCTCTGCACATGATATTTCAATATTTCGCTCACTCGAGAGTGCTACTATATCTTTTCTATCTTTAGATTTTAATTTATCATTAATTAAGATTAGTGAACCACCTCTTTCAGCGGCAACTCTAGTAAACGAACTAATGATTTTATAATTATCAATACTAACTAATAGTTCATGTTTTTTTAACCAATGTTCAGTTACACAAAGTACATGAATATGCATTTCATTTAAAAATAATTCTAGTTCCTACTCATTATAACTATTAATTTTATTTCTCCATCTCTGCAAAGCAAAGAGATAGCCGATTTAGGCAGAAATGTTTAGAATCATAATGTTTTCAAGAAGGGTACTTACAGGGTCGGTAGCACGAGTAGGACGCCCTCTGGTGTTGCATACGTCCATAGGCCACGGTTGTCACTTACCATGTCTGCCACCTAAGTGATATAAAAAAAGACTTACCTGTGAAATATACTCACTTTAATCGGTGGAATGACATTGCATTGGATACGATTAAAAACGAGCACTTTTCAAAGACGTATCTACGGAGAAATAACATCATCGAGGAATTGTTCTCCTATTAATTGCATGCAAAAAAGTCTGTATTTCTCTAGACAAGTGGTTTAGAAAAAAATTGAGTCACTTTTCCCAACGTCCGAGTCCGCAAGAATGATTTTTTTATTTGCACAGGAACCCTTAAATGTTTTGATAAAATAGTTTTTTAACTATTAAAATATTGACACGTGTTGTGACTTGGTCTACTAGGGCTGTATCTGTTAACCTTAGTAGTCTGGGTTTAAAAATGACTTGGGTCAGCCAGGGTGCGAGCGATATGTCGATGACAACCTCACGTCCGGCCTAGCACCACGACCCACAGTCAGCGTGCGGTTTTAGTCGGTTCGAGTCCGACATAACCTACCCTTCCGGCTCCGGCAGGGGGGGTATCCGAGGGGATTCCCGCACGGAAAAAAAAGGTTTAAAAATGACTGCCAAACTTGAGGTCGTACACGTGACCTCCAGTTTGGACCCCATCACAAAAACACCCATACGACCTCATTTGAATACCCCTAACTTAGTTGAGGCACAGATAACATAGTTGAGGTTTAAACTGTACGAGTATGTTGCCCAAAAAAAGTTTAGGTATGTACCTATTTATTAAAGTTGTCAAAGCGCAAGTCCCAATTATTAATATTGGGTTACATTCAGCAACGCATTGAATACTCGTTTCGAACTGAAGCCTCTCTAGACAAGTGGCAATATTTGAATGAATTTTATAGCATTAAGTATGCTAACTATACAAATCGAATACATGTGGAAAAATGAATCTTCTCGGATACGACTTGAACCCGCGATCTTTCGCTTACAGGGGGAATGACTTGACCATTAACTCGGCTACCTAGACACGCTCAATGAATGAATGAGGTTCCGATAGTTTGTAAGTAATAAATAAATAAAATAAATGAATAAATATATTTATTGACAAATAGAAATACATTTACATGAGTGAAAAAATCCCTGCCTCCCGAGCTAGTTTTCAACATCGGTGGATGACTCCACCGTTGCCTTAAAATTGAAGGGAAATTTGAATCACATCGGGTGTGTCTCAGTATATCGGGCGTGTCTCAGTATATAATGAACAATAGGCTATTTGACTAATTTTTTTTTACTTTCGGAAATTGACCACTTTCTTATAATATTATCAACTTTAAAAGTAAAATTTTCGTGCTACAAATAGTTTTCAAGATATTTGATTTTGAAAAGTTCAATTTGTCGCGCCACCCGAAAACGCTCCATACAAAATCGTACGGAATTGTGACGTCACGCTTCTGTAGCGCGTAGTGCAAATGTATGGAGTGCAAGAGAATATCGCATTTATCTCGGTCTACGTTGCGTTTACACGTATATAGTTCATAATAAAAGTTATTTAAAATTTAATGAGGAATCTGAAAAGTTATATATTTTAAATGAATTTGATTGTTTATATTTTGACTTTTTTTGGGAATTTCAACTAATGAAAAGTCATAGTTTCAGTTTAGATATGCAATATTTTATTTTGCCAGGCATATTTTTTCAGAACAAGCTATCATTTTAAGCAGTATTGGGAAGAATCGACGACTTAGTCAAATACCCTATTGAACTCGTAACTTATTGGTGTAGTAAGCCATTGATATTTTAAACTGCTGCTCATGGCGTTGACATATTGATTGTTGATCTTATGAACTGTTGATCCCGCGTATGTATTCCGTAGCCGAGTTGGTCTAGGCATTCCCCCTGTAAGGGAAAGATCGCGGGTTCGAGTCCCACCCGAGAAGATTCATTTTTCCCTATGCATTCGAATTTATATTGACGTGCGAATTCTTCAAAATGTATTGAGATTATGGTATGACGTCATTTCTTGCTACGTCATAGACAATAAATTAAGATTATGGTATGAATATTAATATTATTTAATGGTTAATTCTTTAACTTGTTTGGTAACATCTGAAATACAAATAACTCCGGTCAAGACAAACCAGTTTCTTTTATTAAAACTAAACAAAAACGGTAAGTTCCGTGGAAACTTGTATTATTAAATGAAGAAGTGTGACGTCACACTTGATTACTGTCAAAAAATTACTAGGTAATATTGCATGGCTAAAATACTGTAGGTACCTAAGTACCTACCTAAATAAGACGGCCGTAATTTTTTAATTATTTATTCAATAAATATTACCTTTAGGTAAGAAAAATATCTACCCAATAGACATCAAACATTCACTTGGCCTAAAAACAACCTGTAGTACCTACCTAATACTGTAATTGTGCATCAGGGTTACGTATTACTATTATTATTTTACCCCCTTAGCGGTGAATTTACCCCCGTATGGGGGTACGATATTACTAATAAATATGCAATACTAGCTTTTGCCCGCGGCTCCGCCCGCGTGGATGTCGGTTATCGCGACCAAACATAGCCTATGTCCTTTCTCATGGTCTAATCTACCCATATACCAAATTTCATCCAAATCGGTTCAGTGGTTGAGGCGTGAAAGCGTAACATACAGACAGACAGACAGACAGACAGACAGACAGACAGACAGAGTTACTTTCGCATTTATAATATTAGTATGGATTATATAATATACCACAATTTTTCTTGAGAAACTTACAACTAAACTGTGGAATGAACTGTCACCAGCGGTATTTCCGAACGAATACAACCTTCAAACCTTCAAAAAAAGAGCGTACTTTCTTTTGAAAGGAAGGCAACGCACTTGGGACTCCTCTGGTGTTGATGGGCGGCGGTGATCGCTTACTATCAGGCGATCCGTCTGCTCGTTTGCCTCGCCATTCCATATAGAAAATATATAAGGAAGGAACATTGCTATAGATTCTGCTGTCACAAGCACTTGACCCCACATAAATCATCCATGTGTTGACAGTGGACACTGACACAGCAAGAACTAGTACATACCATGAGAAGTGAAATGCCTTGACCGGCATAAAGTGTCACTTGACGCCTCGTGTGGCCTGCCCGACCTTCTGACCAGCGAGTCAATGCTAAGCAGAGGTTGATAAACGAGTTTGCTGATTATATCGGTCGAGAATCTCCAAACGATTTTATTAATAACACACGTTCTTTTTAATCGGAAAAAATATCTGTTAAATTACGTTGGTTCTTGAAACGTTTGATGTGTTTAACTACGTAACTGTAGCATAGTAATAATAAAATATAATCCGTGTGGTAAAAATACAAGTATCATCACCCATCTTATCCAAAGGTTGTCGTAAGTAAAAAATAACTCGAAATAAAACCCTGTACCAACCCGTCTGAAAAAGAAGAAAAAAAGAAGAAAGAAAAAAGATTTATTCACAGTAGGCTAAAATATTTCAAAATTGGGCCAATGTGGACTGTGATAGGCTAATTAATTGATTGATAATGGTAAAATACCAAAAAATATTAATTTATTTGAAAAGAATCGAACTAATCTCGATCGATCGATCGAACGAGTGATTCCATAGGATTAATCTCACGAAACCTAAGATCACTGTTTCATTCACTTCATTCATTCATTTCATTCACTGTTTTAACAAGTCATTCAGAATACTAAAACTACTTCTATATGATACAGAATAGTCATATAGAAGTAATTTTAGTTCGAGGGAAATTGAACCCGTAACATCATTGTTTCCGTGACGCAGCCGTAAAAAAAATCAGTAGATACTTCTTCATCGTACAAAGGCATATTTAGACAAAAAGTTGAGCTATCAATTTATCACTCAAAAGCAATTCACATTCAAAAGTATATTCACATCTGTACAGTACACAGTAAATTCATGTTTATTTACGAAGAGGTAAGCCCCTTCGAAATTATACAAACATAAGTAAGTTACATACAATCTACGTTTGCTATGAATAGGTGATAGAATTATGTTTATCTGGTGTGAAGTCAGCATGTATAATGCTTATACCCAAAGATTAAAAAGGTCAATGATAAATCTATGCTATCAATTAAGATTGAGGAGTTCCCCTTTTACATTCAATAACTAAGAACATGAAAAAGGTTATTAACAAGCTTAGAATGTACACGAAACATAATCTTGTATTTGTCGATGACGGTTGAAGAGTTTCTTTATCTGAATGCGAATTCAGAAGGTCGAATCTCGTAAGTATGTCCTGCGTTGTCTTCTAGACTGACGGCTCAGAAACCCTATCAGCACAGGGTGCAAAAACGACTTCCTTGGTGTTGCACACGTTCATAGGCCACGATAATTACTTCCCATCAGGTGGGCTATGTGCTTGTCTGTCATCTTAGTGTTCCGTTATTCTGATTTAATTTCCGGCAAATTGCAATTTAAAATTATCGTACTTAATTTAAAATTTTCTGGTGATTTAAAACACAATAGGATCTGTTGAATTACGTAACACTTAGATAAACGTGACAGACTTAATACATCACGGTATTCAGTAAGTTTATCACGTACAGTACTCAAAATGATCTTAATTCCTTTTTTTCCTCCTTCCTATTGAGTGATTGTTGTGGCACTCGCTCCGCGTGATATTTGGTGCACTCATTTAATTCGGATAATAATATAATTTAAGTCAATAAAACAGTTTGATTTGCTCTTAATACGATCATCGTTTTAAGATCATTTTGAGACTTTGTTGTCAAGATATTTCTGACGCTGACTGTACCAGAAAATGCAGAGTACAAAATAAATAAACGCTGAACTAAACAACCGTGATTTATAACAAAAATAATTGTGTGAAAAGTGCATTCAAAACAGGAAGTCGCGAGTTGTCGCGACATTTGTTCAATGAGGCACGTAATGTTCCATCAGCGTTTTTGGTTTAGGCGCATTAGGGCTAATTCTCATTATGGCCACCGACTCGCTAATGGACTACTTCTCATTATGGCCACTTCTCATATTGGCTACTTCTGATTAGGGCTACTTCTCCCTAGGGCTACTTCTCACTTGGACTACTTCTCATTGGGGCTACTTCTCATTAGGGCTAATTCTCATTGGGGCTACTTCTCATTAGGGTTGTTTCTGATTAAGATTGATATAGTTACTGGCTTATATCTAGACCCAACTTGGGTGTCTTTTGAGAATAGCACGGGGTGCTACGTCGGCGGAGGAACTCAAATTCACTAACCATCTATTAATATCTAGGTATACCTACTTACATTAATATTATAAAACTGAAGATTTTTTTTGTTTGTTTGCGCTAATCTCAGGAACTCCTGGTCCGAATTGAAAAAATATTTTTATGTTGAATATTCCGTTTATTGACGTAGGTTTTATGCTATATTATATCATCACGCTACTACTTAAGGGAGTGGCGCAGTGATCTTAATTGTCAACAAATCTGAAGACTGTAAAATTACGGGCTCAAAGGGCTGAATATGAGATTTCAAATTATATAAGTACATACATACATATTATGTACATTTTATGTATGTATATACATAAAATCACGCCTGTTTCACATAGGGTTGGGCAGAGATCACGGATCTCCATTTGCTACGATCCTGACATACTACTCTCGCTTCATTCACTCTCATTACATTCTTCATGCATGCTCATCGGTTTAGGGTACTCCCGACCTGCCCCTTTTTTAAAACTTCCCCGATTTGGATTTATTTCAAATTATATAATCTACCAAATACAACGCGCACCCGAACCTTAGTTTTTTCTTTCTTCGTTCTTATTTCCCTCGTGGCTTAGAAATAGAAATAGAATAGAAATATAATCTTTATTTGCATGAAACATAGTGTGAAGGATGTTACATAGTATGGTTTCTAAGAGGGCGATGTGTCTCGCCGATCTATCGACATGCAAACTTTGTCATTATACAATTTTATTGTCAAATTTTAGCTACAGTCACAAAATTCTTCCTCATTCTGACGTTAACATTTTTTCATAATTAGTTAGCCTTTAGGTCATTAGGTATTATATAATGTTATTATTGTTTATAAGATATCACAAATATTTTAAATAAATAATAGAAAAAAGTCAATATGAAATTAATTAGAAATACAATATTTTTACACGAATTAGGCATTAATGATTTTTTTTTAATATTCTGTTTAACTTAATAATTAGGTACATTTATTATCTAGAAATTAGGTTCAAGATATATGCCGGGAACTATATAAATATTTTACGGTCAGGTTCGGTACCCTTGACCTCCTCCTACCGTATTCTCTCATGAACGAAAATAATTAATTCTGTTAATGTTACCAGTAGTAGCGACGTCTCAAGACGTGTGACCATTTTCCTTATACCTATACACAACATAACAATGCAATAATTAACTACTGTAGAATCAAATAGGTACTGTTTTAATATTGTTATGTATACATAATAGGTACTATAAGGTACTACTAGACTCGGTCAAGGCTAGTAAATGTTATAGTTTTACGTACTGTACTCACAATATTACATACATCATAAGTAGATATTATATTCACGCCTCAAAAAAAATAGCAGTAATCCATACTAATATTATAAATGCGAAAGTAACTCTGTCTGTCTGACTGTCTGTCTGTCTGTATGTTACGCTTTCACGCCTAAACTACTGAACCGATTTTGATGAAATTTGGTATAAGGGTAGATTAGACCTTGAGAAAGGACATAGGCTATGTTTGGTCGCGATAACCGACATCCACCTGGTCGGAGCCGCAGGCAAAAACTAGTCCTTACCTAAAAAAATAGTAGGGCCTACCTCTTTGGGGACTTTTTTTTTTAAGGTGTACGAACATCCGGAGTCGGCCTAACGATCAAAAGGTCCCGGGTTCAAATCCTGGCCATTACTCAACTGACATGAACCCACTCCTAACATCAGCAATTTAACTTAGCTGGAGGGGTTAGAGGGAATACTAGTAAAACTATGTTCTCCAAATGAACACATTTTAACAACATTAAACTGAACGGATGCTTTTCGATATTTTCGATATCCAACTATGATTTTCGGTCCTACGTAATAGGAGGTGAGCTTATTGCCTTTAAGCGGTCACTTGGTCATAGGCTTTATCAGCTGTATGTTATTATCGGATGAATATATAATCGCCTTATACAATAGATAGGTGGCCCATTCTGCTCCATCGGAAACCAACACAATCACCATAAAATTATTGAAAAATGGAGACGCTTTATCTTCTCCATCCACGGCTCTTTTCATGAGACATGACTCCGTCACTGATTAAAACTATACAGTTTTTCAGGCACACATGTATAATTCGAAAAACATCGGGAAATGCTCAAGAGGGACTCGAACCCACGACCTGTCCCTTACAGGGGGGATGCTCTTTCCAACTGAGCTATTGAGCCACAACTGAATCACTTCAAATTTCCCTTCTCTTTATATCCGTCTTTAAGGGCGACGGTGTAACCATTTACCAACATTCTTACGAACTGTTGGAACCAATGAATGATTTTTCAACCATTTTTAAACATAGAATTTTGATGACTCCGCTTGAATATTTGAATGAATTTTTTATAGCATTTATTATGCTAACTTTAAAGTTCGAAAATGAATAATGTTTATCGGTGTGTACCTACTGTTCTTAGAACAATTACAGTAACTCACGTAAAACATCGCACATCTATGACAAAAATGTCTACGTAAAACTAATTGATACAAAAAATCCCATGGACATAACAATATTGTGTGAATCCCCTGCACGGTTCAGTTCGCCAAAATTGCGTAATTACAGCGAATTGATACGCCTACAATATGTTCAAATTGCGGAGTCACGATCTGATTTACCCAGTTTTTGTTCAAACAAAAAGTCACTTCGATTTGTTATGGTTGTAGAATAACGTGTCGGACAAAATTGTAGCGAAGTGATGACATTCATCGTCTACGCATTGTGACAGAATTATATTAGATATAACGATAGAAGGAAGGATATGATGAGGAAGTTAATACTTACTGGTCTTTAATGATTGGACTTGTAATGAAGAGCCGTACTTCTGAGAGCACGTTAAACCGTCCGGCCAAATCTGCTATTTAAATTCGCTGTTATAGAGCCGCGATGGTGTAGTGTCGCTTGGAGAATGAAAATAATGATTTTTTGAAGACATTGAGAGTATCAATTGATTATGTAAGTTTTTTTGGGAATATTAGAAGAACTGATATTACTAATATTCCCTGTAAAAGCTAAGCTAAATTGCTTGGGCTAAGAGTGGGTTCACATCGGTATTGTAGTATTCAAACCCGATACTTATTGATTCTAAGGCCGAGCACAGACGCTCTAGTATTATTCTGTCTGAATAGCGATTCGCACGTTTTGTGCGATGAATTTCGCGAATCGTCCAATAAGTCGAAATAAAAATCAAAACAATATCTGTAGATATAACTTTTAAACTATCGCGGCGTTTACTCATAATTTATACTGTTCGGGACTTCACGCGAATTAGTGAAACCCAAAAACACAGTGCCGATGCCGTCTAAAACTAACATAGTGAGTGTGGAGTGTCGCCAGCCTAACATTCAATATGTAAGTAATGGAGGGTAGGTGCACAAAAAATGTTTTCTGCACACCGCGCGACGCTCGCAGGCCAGTCAAGTCGTGACGTGACCACGGATGCTGTAACGCACCCGAAACGTCAGCAAAAGTAAGTTTTTCCATTATTTATCGCGTGAAGTCCCGAACAGTATAAACTATGAATATCTATAGACTTTCGAATGATCATTAATATATATATAGTGATGATTGATCCCGCAGATTTTAGAAAGGAAACAGAAACACTGTAAATCATTTGATATTATTAATTATATCATTTGATAGCTAATGAAGTTTTTAACAAAACACTTCTGATGATTGCAGTTCAATCCTTGTGATGTTAAATCAGTGAGAGCACACAAGTACAGATGAATCACAGTGTTGCCTCACATCACTGTGTAATAATATGCCGCGATTTCAATGGATACCGTGTTACAGATTCTTGTATGACGTAGTGGTGAGTTTTTATGATAACCGGAACTTGTCAACCTTGCTTGCATTTGTAAAACAGAGGACTTAGAGAGCAAAGAATAGGGCGCAAAAGTAACTTAACGCATTTCATTTCTTGGTAAATATTCTGATATTTCTTTAGTACCTAATTACTAGCTAACCCGGCGAACTTCGTACCGCCAATTTTTTTTCCGGGCAGCATAGCTTAGCCACAGAATACATAATATTTGCGCATAGTGCACATTGGGAGAAGCACGGGGAGAAGCCCATATCCAGCAGGGACTGTGGTAGGCTAATTGATTGATTCTCAATTAATTTACCTACATTGCAAATCTTATTTGTTTTAAATAACTTTATAGCAGCATTAAAAATAATTGAATGAAACTAATCATCATCATCATTACTACATAGTATAAAACAAAGTCGCTGTCTGTCCGTCCCCATGGATGCTTAAAGCTAAGGCTTAAATCTTTTAAACTATGCATAAAATTTTGAAGCGGTTATTTAGGGTTCCGTAGCCAAATGGCAAAAACGGAACCCTTATAGATTCGTCATGTCTGTCTGTCTGTCCGTCCGTATGTCACAGCCACTTTTCTCCGAAACTATAAAGCCTATTCTGTTGAAACTTGGTAAGTAGATGTATTTTGTGAACCGCATTAAGAATTATACACAAAAATAGAAAAACAACTATAAATTTTGGGGGTCCCCATACTTAGAACTGAAAGTCAAAAATGTTTTTTTTCATCAAACCTATACGTGTAGGTCTTCAAAAATGCTTGGTTTCTAACATAATTTTTTTCTAAACTGAATAGTTTGCGCGAGAGACACTTCCAAAGAGGAAAAATGTGCCCCCCCCCCCCCCCCCTCTAACTTCTAAAATAAGAGAATGATAAATCTTAAAAAAAATATATGATGTACATTGCTATGCAAACTTCCAACGAAAATTGGTTTGAACGAGATCTAGTAAGTAGTTTTTTTGAATACGTCATAAACCACAATTTTCGCCTTTCATTCCATTAACTCAAAAAAAATTAAAAAACATTAATGAACTACTAAAACTTTTATATTATGTTACTTGCTGCTACGGAACCCTTCATGGGCGAGTCCGACTCGCACTTGGCCGGTTTTTTAATAGATAGAGTGATTCAAAAGGAGGATTTATACAATATGGATACGACATATAGGCATTAATTGAAACCATATACTTGGTACCCACATAGCTTCAAATAGGAAAATTTTGAACAAAATCGGCCCAGTATTAAGGGCAGAAACTAGGGTTTTAATATTATAAAATTTTGAACAACTTTAAACACTCCGTAGAATCGCAGTTATCAATGAACTCTAAATTGCACGAAAATACTACCATTAGGGTTACCATCCGTCCGAGTTTCCCCGGATTTGTAGCCACGTAGCACCCGAGAGCACTATACCCACTCCGACCTGCCCATGTGGTGCATGTGAGACCGTCACCAGGTAGATGTCCCCAATGAGCTTAGAGTAACAGCCGCCGGCCGTCACGGCCACCGTCCGCCTGGAAAGTACATACGGCGTGCCGATGTTCCACGTTACCTCCACTTGCCTACTTGGTTCTTCTTTAGCCATGTCCGGCTCCGGTACACTAGTGAACGAGCGAACCTCTTGGGAAAGTGGGGTATGCATGCACGAAATCCCGGATACGATTTCTTATCGTATCTGGTGGTTTTGACTTTTCCGGAGATGACTGGCGTCCGACGTTTTTACAGGCTCGGCAGCCCAACTGTAACAGCCCTGGGGCTGGCATACGTCCATAGGCCACGTTAACCACTTTCCATCATGTGTGCCGTATGCTTATCTGCCACCTTAGTAGTATAAAAAAAACTTCTTGTCCTGGTTTACGGATTTTGCAGATGGAAACCCTTATTACTATTAAAATTGCACGATGCGACGTTGCCGTTCTGTGTATTCATTCATTTTTCCATTCATCAATTTCGTAAAAATACGATTGTAATGAGAGAGACATAATACCTCAAAGGGTGCCGCCGGTAGGGTAAATTTCTGATTAACGGCAGTCTGTTACTCGTACAGAGAATAATGGTTGTTTTGATTACACATAAAACTTTTTGATTTGATAAGTAGGTACCTACTTATCAATGATTAACTTTGATTACTTACACTTTGTATTTGATTTCTTTATAATTTTTCCATAACAAATTCAATATCTAAGAGTATTAATATCTACGTAATGAAGAATTTAAAGCTCATAATTTCAGTGTTAATCCCGGTTGCATCCATATCTTGTACTTTGGTGCCTGAGGGCTGCTTTCCTAATCTTTATTTTCATTTGGTTTATCTTGGCTTTTGTGGGAGCGACTACCGGGCTACCCCAGGCTACCCTCCAACTCTGACAGGAAAACTACGCACGATGACATGATAATGAACACCATGAAAATTGACAATAAATACCTTCCAACTATTCATCAATCAGGTTAATAATAAATAAAATATTCTAAAATAAAAATTCAAAGATGGATATTGGTGCTTTTACCTTATTAACCTAGGTACAATTTTATGTTTCGTTAATTTCTGGAATGTTGTCAGTAACCGCGACGTCACTGGGGACCGCGTGTCGTTCTTTGATCCTCTCGGTTTATTTTCTCGTTTTAATTTGTTTTTAAAGTGAAATTGACACTAATCTATTCTTTTTGTGTTTGTGAATTGTGTTTATTTTTTGTTTAGCTATTCTATCCTTGATTTTAACGGTGAAAATGAGTGTAAATACCTACCTAGTAAATTTGTTGTGCGAGTTTTGTTACGTATTCTTTTTTTGAAAAAAACAACGAAGTGTATAGTGTACCTAACGTGTCTCTGAAAGTGACTCGCAGCCGTATTATTGAGGCATTTGATAAATTGAAAGCAAGGTAGGTACCTAACCGAAATCTGTCGAACAGTTAGTTTGGCGATATCATTTTATGTTTTCAAGTTAGTGGCGGGCATTTCTAAAATTTAGATTCACATTTTTAAGCACTGCCGTGAAAAAGTGGTGTTTATAAAGTTAAGTGAACTTTCGTGATAGGTGCCTAATCTTACCTCAGTAGGTAGGTCACGAGCGCGCGTCAGCTGGCGGCACGTTGCCGCTTTGAGCTGTACCTATAGTAAGTATTGTGCAAATTCTAAGCGTGTGTATTTTTGTGAATGAATCAATGACTTATAAAAGTGGTTACATTTTCTACATTTATTTTAATAATTACTTTGTTAGGAAATTTAGTTTTTTTTAAATCTGCGAATTTGAGTTTAAATTTAATTTTGTTTCATTCCTATGGACCAGGACGCTTCACTGTTTCCGTAAATGCCTATATGTCGTATCCATACTGTATGTATAATACACGCTTAATACAGTAGAGGGTGCACGAAGTGGCGGTACGAAGTTCGCCGGCTCAGCTAGTATTTAATAAACTAAATCAAATAATTTATTTGAACTACTTGTACTAGAAACTATCATGTTTCGCTGACGCGTTTGATTGATTTATGCACGACATTGAAATGTCATGACGTAAACCAATCGATCATCTAAATAAACTCAAGAGTTTCTTGTCCTTTCGAAATAGGTGATAGTTCTAATAACCGGATCTTAAATGGCCTTGCCATACGCAATAATACGGTAGTATGTCGTGTATTTTCAAGATCATGGCACAAAATGGATGCACGTGCATGGTGTAATATATGTTAAAGGAATTTGGTAAAAAGTTCGTCTCTGCTGCTAATTCTGTTGGTACATCTCTAAACTTAAAATTCTCTAAATTTTTCTAATTGCATCTACTTCTTTCATTATCAGATAGAAAAGGACAGATGATTTATTTTAGTGAACACCTGTCAAATTAAGTTGGGGCCTTGACGGTACCCTTCAATTTTAGTCGACATCTACGAACATGCGACTTAACTTACTACGCACCAACAAGGCGCTGTCTTAATTTGATAGGTCTTAACTTAAATAAAATCATCTGTCCTATTTTATCTGATCATGAAAGAAAGAGATGCAATTAGATTTTTTTAGAGAAATTAGAGATGTAAACAGAATTGGGAGCTCTGTCTAGGTTTTTTTTAAAATAAAGAATATTAGAACCGAAGTTACTAATACCCCCTCCAGCTAAGCTATATTGCTCGTGCTAGGAGTGGGTTCACGTCGGTAGTGTAATGGCTAGGATTCGAACCTGGGACCTCTCGATCGTAAGGCCGACTCCTTAACCAATTAGCTATTTATTTAAGGTAGGTACGTCTACAGGATACATATCTTCTCCTTTTCTCCTTTGAAAAACGCGGACTCGTGGACGCAATTATTTAATTCTATGAAGTCTCTTGGAGGTGTAAAAATCGCTCGCACTTAAAAGTGCTTTTTATGTGCAGTACACTAGCAAAATTAGATCACATTATATTATTCGTAACCATTGTATTCAATCGATAGATCGATACAGTGAAAATAGAAGCATACGACAGGAAACGTCATATAAAAAAACTTGAGCATGGCAAATGTTAATAGTTACTATACAATTGCGAGTGAACTAAATTACACTATATCACGTGATGGAGAGAACCGATATTCTTATGAAATTCGCTGCAGAGTGAGACTATGAAATATTTTTACCAAATCTATGCTTATGTGTCTTAAACGTACCTATAAACTGCTTCATTTGCGCTCTTTTGATGCTATCAAGCTTGCTTGACTTGGATTACGAAAGCTCTTTAGGTGAATGCATTTGCCATTTCTATTCTGGAGTTGTATGATCTCATGCTATATTACAACTCATTAATATAAAAGCCTGTATCTATGAATTAGCAGGCCATATCTGTAGTACTAATTCTGTAATATACCTATAAATTCGATATCGAGACTGACTCAGAGCATAAAACTCGCTTCGGTTGTGTTTGGAGAGCTCTCTAAAGGCTGTATTCTAGAATGAAACCCAATCTGAATCGTGATTTATCTGAGGACAGATTATACAGGCCATATTATTATGTCAAACTATCAATATATGTATCTATACAATCTGGCATCAGCCTGGCAATGGCGCCCCCACCCGGTCCAGGTAGAAGGGGTAGGCCCAACAAGTGTTGGGTGACATGCGTGAAAACGGTCTCACTACCTTGGACGCCCAAGATCGTGCGAAGTGGAGGAGGAAAAGCCGGAAGGCGGACTCTGAGCTCCGAGGGCACTGTGGCCTCGGATGCAATCAGGACTAACGTCTTTATGTGGATGATGATGACAATCTGGCATCAGATAAATCGTGATTCAGGGTGAGTGTCATTCTAGAATACGGGCCTAAATGTCCAATCCAACAGACCCCTAGGTGATTGGATAATATGAGAGGTTACCATAGATACCTGTAGCGATATCTTTATGAACTCTTTCGCCTGAGTCAGAATCGATGTCGATCACAGAATTGTACCAATGCTTTTATTTTAAGCTACGCATTGTATTATCAGCAGCGCACTATCTTAATCATAATTGCTTTTTCTCTCACAGGCTTCTTCCCACAAAGACAAAATCAAAATGGCAATTTCCTGGACCAAGCCTTCCAGCAAGGATCAAATGTGGTTCGGAATGGTCTCAATGGATTCTTTCACCCTCATCGGCAGAGGCAACCTGTCACCAAGGCACCAGTAGATACGATATACATAATAGAAACCAATGAACCAATGAATCAGAACCGTCCAAAT
The DNA here is from genome assembly GCA_914829495.1 of Eilema sororculum. Lineage (NCBI taxonomy): Eukaryota > Metazoa > Arthropoda > Insecta > Lepidoptera > Erebidae > Eilema > Eilema sororculum. The sequence goes on from OU618556.1 coordinate 1,726,528, forward strand.
TCTAACACACCCGTTATCTTTGTTGAAGAACAAAATGGTGGAAATATTGGATTCCCGGGTAATAATAATTATCGACCAAACCAGGGAAATGAAGGTTTCCGACCATATGAAGGTAATAACGGCTTCCAGCCAAATCAAGGCAATCAAGGCTTTCAGCCAAATCAAGGAAATAACGGCTTTCAAATGAATCAAGGAAATAACGGCTTCCAAATGAATCAGGGGAATGAGGGATTCCAACCGCAGCCAAATGAAGGCTTTATACCAAATGATGGTGCTGTAAACTTTGACAATGGACAAGAAAACCAAAATGGAGGAGATAATGTACAAAACGGTAAGTTTGTAATTGTACCTTTTACATAATCTCTCTAATTAATTAATAGTGTGACTTCTGTATTCGAGGTTCCGGGTTCAATTCCCGGGAACTTGATTATTTTCTGTTAAGAAATTCTACCGCTCAAACAAAAAAATACAATTAGAAGAATACATTTTTATGCCATGATACTCTCTCTAAAAAGAAGTAAGTGGAAGCCAGGCTCCGAGGTTAGAGCCTTGGATGATGAAAAATAATTTACAATTTGTAAATCATTATGAAGTCATGCAGATATGAAATCGATTTATGAATTCATAATTTTTTTTGTTCATATTTAAAAAAAGAACTTAATAGCTATTAAGTATATGAAAAGAGGTTATCACTACACGGTCTCGAAACTCTTTTTCGAACTATTTTTTTGTCCTTTGGTGTAAAAATTCCATCATGAATTATATAGTAAACAATATTGCATATTTTGAATTGAATAAACTTAGTTTTTCCTTGTGTTTACGGCTTGCATTGTTGCTAATTACATCGATGTACCTTATAAAACAGGTATTTTATTGTTTATTTTTAATTAACATTCGCAGACTATGCAGTATCAATTATCTATTTGCTGGTGTTCGAAATTTAAAAATAGTCTTTACTTAGAATATAATGCTGTTTATATGCTGCCATTTTTTTAAATGAAAAATAACAATATGTTTAAATTATACTTTCAATATCTAAGTTTAGTATTTCCTTATGTTGACTGCTTTACATTCTTGCTGACTACATCTATTTAAATATTTGATAGAACGTTCGCACCCAAAAAGTATGTTTATGTGTATCCGAATTTGATACCTTTTTTATATTATCTATAGCAAATTAGAATCAATTCTAATTTCAAAACTATATAATATTTGCCGTTCAAAAATTCTGCTATATTTAAATGCTGATTGTGAAGCTTTTACTTTGTCATTCTTTACTCACATGTAATTACGCCTTGCTTGTTATGTTATCATGTACTAGCTATATTGCATTTCACGGCGGCGGCGGCGCGCTTAGTAGCGCGCCTCCCCATTCCGGGGGCGAGTTGGGGACACCGTTGTCCCCCCTCCTGAGGAGGGCCAGACCGTAAGGGATGGCCCTGGGTCAGCCGGGGTGCGAGGGATATGTCGATGACAACCTCACCTCCGGCCTAGCACCACGACCCACAGTCGGCGTGCGGTTTTAGTCGGTTCGAGTCCGACATAACCTCCCCTTCCAGCTCCGGAAGGGGGGGTATCCGAGGGGATTTCCGCACGAAAAAAAAAGCTATATTGCATTCAGCATCTACTTGAGCAATATTTTTCTACCCAGCATAATCTCTCATTATTTGAATGAATTTTTTATAGCATTTATTATGCTAACTTTTTAAGTTCGAAAAACATTGGATAAAATGAAAGGGAAAGGGAAAGGTCGTGAGTTCGAGTCTCACTTGAGAGAAACTCTCATTATTTCTTAGATTTTTTATATGGCTTCATTAATTGATGTATTTCTTGTACAGACCCAGTAAACTTAGATGACGTTCCGGAGGCGACAACGCTACCAGCTCTGACACCAGTTCCCGTGGTCGATACGGAGTCGAGGAGCAACTTCAATTTTGGATCTACATCACTATTTGGTAAAGAATACATTTAGTTTAGTTTAAAAAGTAACAATTATGTTAAAAATATGGATACGCATTTTTACTTTATAATTTGAAATGGTACATTACGATTAAAATAACCCCGCCAATATTTTTCATGCCACCATGGCATTTCATAATTTGAAATTCGAACTGCGTTACTTCGAATTTCGAACATTTGCACAGATTGAAAATTTTAAGAAAAAGTTAGTCATGGCAGTGAAAAACTTCTAACGTTCCGATTTCTTTACAACATATTATTTTAATTTAAAAATTTTACTCAGACTTAATTTAAAATTAAAACAAATACTTACAATATATTCCTATATATTTTGTCTAAACAAATTAAACAGCCCGTCCCTGATCGTTCCTGGTGCAAAAGTGCCTATCACACTCGCCGCGTTTCCACCCTGGATTGAACTTCTGCACCACGAACTAAGTATCACGATCAATCGTCCCCAGTTGTCACAAGGAGATCAAAGGTTTTAAGAAACAATTAGACCAAAGAGTCTAATAGTTTCATAAAAAAATGTTTCATCTCCTTGTCTCAGCTCCCCAGGGTCTCAAAAAATTAAAGAACATTAAGCTGCCTGCAAAAATTACTACGATAGTCGAGATAAATTTGTTATCTACAGTTTTCGCGCACTAGTACGAAATGATACAGTTAAAATGTTTTTGTGTTTATGTGCGAACTGCTTTGTGCGTCCAAGATATACTGACCCTGCGCACTCTAAGAGTTCAAGTAAACAATAATCTTATCACTAAACGCCTTCAGAATTATCACAATTTCATTTCACTGGCCTTTGATTACTATATTGTTTGTGTGTGTCACGGAATATAAACTTAAGAAAACATACATACAAATTAGTCAGTGGAGTTTACCTACTCCGGACTGGCAGTGAATACTAACTGATGACAAGGCATCATGGTCATAGTACCTTAGCCTGTTCCGGAAGGAACTAAAGAAACAAAAAAAGAAAATGGCAGTGAATACAAAAATTTTGTTTACCATTGCCGTGAACCTTCATTTCTAATGACACAGATGGACGCCGAATTCAATTAACTCATAATCTCTCTACTTACATCCCTTCCCCGATTTCAGCTTCATCCAAGAACCACAACAGCATTTTTGTTCTAAACTAAAACATTAATACTTGACCAATCGCTACTTCCAACAGGCTTGACTATTAAGGACTAATCGCTTTGACGAATTGGAATAAAAATTATGTGTACTGATTACGTTTGACGAATTGAAATAGCTGCCAGACTTGTGAGATTTGTACGTCTTTGTACACATATTATTTTATTTTGTGCTTAAAGAGCGTACTCTCTTTTAAAAGGAAGGCGACGCACTTGTGACTCCTCTGGTGTTGCGGGTGTCCATGGGCGGCGGTGATCGCTTACCATCAGGCGATCCGTCTGCTCGTTTGCCTCCCTAATCCATAAAAAAATTAATAAATAATTAATAAATAAAAATGTAACATCTCCTGGGTCCTTCTGTGAGACTTTTACCATGCCTATCCTAACTCATATTTACGGAGGAAAGAGGATCTATAATAATTCTTTTGAACAATCTTTAACGAAGTTTGAAACACCCAATAGGAGAAAATTCTCCGTATTTCCACAAAATAAACTAACTAAAGAATTTTTTTACATGATGGCCGTTTAGCATAACTAAACACTTAATTCGCCTCATTTTTTAAAATATCCATAACCACAGATAACATACACACTCGTCACCTTTTTAATGCCAATAATTAAACTTAACTAATGGAACAAAATGTTTGTTTTTTTTTTGTTGGCCCAAGGCCACCCGGCTGGACGGCATCGGTCAAGATGTTGTTCCGTCTATCACACCGTTTCTTAGGCGTCCATTACACGGTAGGTTTTGTAGCCAGTTTTATTACAGTCACAGGCGTGATTGACGAATACCCTATCGTATAATGCGGTGACTGATCGGTTAATGAAGTAGTTTTGTTCTAACTATCATTCCATTCCTGATGGCATGAATGACGCTTGTATGATCATGTAATGGTCGCCTTACACATACAGTTACGCCTTTCTCCCGTCAGGGTACGCAGAGACAAGCTTCTCCTTGTTACGATCCTGGCATGTGATGTATTTCGCTTCTTTCACTTTCATATTCATTTTCATTTATATTCACAGAGTGCATACTTAACCTGATGGCCAATTCTCATAGCATTTTTGATCCTTAAAAAAGTTTACACGTGATGCAAATGATATTCTATCTGTAGGAACTACTTAAATTCAATCGATGGATTGCAATTGAAACTTAATAAATTGCAATACGTAGTTGATTCTAAATATTCATTCAACAGAATTGTTAGACATTCTGAGAAAAGGCCTTTTTGCGAAAGAGACATTCTGCGAAAGAGACCTTTTGCGACATGTGGATATTTTGAGAAGTGAAGAGTGTGTTCACTCTTCTCTTCATCCTAGCCTATCTCAGCGTTAATCCCAGTCGCATCCGAAGCTTTCAGCTTGGAGTCTGGGGTCCGCTTCACCAGTCTAACTGCGGATTTGGCTGAACTTCAATATTTTCTGTGAAACGACTGCCATCTTGACCTCCGAAACACAAAGGCATTAGGATATCGAAACATTGCATTTAGTTCTTGATTGAATTTAAGTCTAGTGGTATGGGCAATGGACTGCTGAGACGAGGTCTCGGGTTCGATCCCAGGTTCACCATGGCACACCTATGACTTTTCGATGCTTTTCGAAGTTATGTGTGTATTTATCGCAGGTTTATAAGTGCCCGGTTAATGGCAATAGGCTCGCCACCTATTACATTGGGACCTAAACATAAACTGGCGAAATGTGGGTGCTAGCACCTCTGCCTACCCCTTCGGGGAATACAGGCGTGAGTTTATGTTATGTTATGTTATGAATTTTACAGAATTAAGTATGCTATCTAACTACAAAAAAATTAAAAACGGATAAATAGAAGGGAAATTTGAATCACATCGGGCGCGTCTCAATAGCCGAGTTGGTCAAGGCATTCCCCCTGTAAGGAAAAGATCGCGGGTTCGAGTCCCACCCGAGAAGTTTCTTTTTTTCTCATGTATTCGGATTGCATTAGGTTTTTAGACTTTTTAGGGCTCCAACTACTTACCTGTAATGACTGGCGTAGATGTTCATATGGCAACCGGGTCTCCGAGGTATTATGAGAGTGTCTAAACTCTGCAGATTTAACCATAACCTCTTTTGGCACTCGAAGGAACACGCGTGTTAGTATTCTTTTTTTTCGTGCGGTATCCCATCGGATACCTCCCCTGCCGGAGCTGGAAGGGGAGGTTATGTCGGACTCGAACCGACTAAAACCGCACGCCGACTGTGGGTCGTGGTGCTAGGCCGGAGGTGAGGTTGTCATCGACATATCCCTCGCACCTCGGCTGACCCAGGGCCATCCCTTACGGTCTGGCCCTCCTCGGGACGAGGAACAACGGTGTCCCCAACTCGCCCCTGGACTGGGGAGGCGCGCTTCTCAGCGCGCCGTTACCCGCATGTTAGTGTTCGGTGTGATAGAAGGTCGTTCAACAGACATGAGTCACACTTAGTATTCAAACACTTAGAATGCCGAATTACTGCTCACGGATGTTGAACTGTTTGCAAATAAAGTATGAACGTTTACCTTTCTATCTGACTACTCAGTCAATTAATCTATCGCAGTCCACTGCTGGACATAGGCCTTCTCTAATGTTAAGAGGCATTGGCCTACTGTTTCCACGCTGGTCAGACGGGTTGGTACAGGGCTTCATTCAAATCAAAATCTTTCCTTCTCTCCTTCTCTCGCAGTGATATCGTCTGCGTATTTTCCGTTAGTCGCCTCTTACGATACCCTTTGGAAGAAATGGGGTGATAATTGGGTATTCTACTGACTACTCAAATTAGTTACTTTTTAATAAACGTCAAAACGATAAGTTATAAGGGAACTTGTATGAAAAAAGATTTAGTGACGTCATATAATAATCAAATTAGTTACTATTAAGGGTTGGGTGGACGCAATTGTTACCGCTCTTTTACCTTTCCTAATTTAATAAACTCGATTAGATAATATCTTTTAACTATAGGATATATAGGCTGCTAATTCTGTTGTTACATCTCTAAACTTAAAATTCTCTAAAATTTTCTAACTGCATCTGTTTCTTTCATTATCAGAGAGAAAAGGACAGATGATTTATTTTAGTTAACGCCTGTCAAATTAAGTCAGCGCCTTGACGGTACGCTTCAATTTTAGTCGACATCTACGAACATGCGACTTAACTTACTACGCACCAACAAGGCGGTGTCTTAATTTGACAGGACTTAACTTAAATAAAATCATCTGGGTGAATATCAAAAGCAAAAAAAATACACGGCAAGCCTGAGAACGGTAGTGCAATGTGTTGGTTTTACGATTTTAATTACTTTTCATAGTATAATAGGTACTTCTCTACCATGGCAAAAAAATTTGTTGAGTAATGTCCTCTATTACATAAAAAAAATTAATTACAAAGTGTCATTTTATCATTTCGGTGACCTGTCCTGAATCGAATTTCACTCGTAAAATATCTTGCCCTGCAGTTGTATTTAACATTTGGACTAAAAACTAATTTTGTATGAATGAATTATAATATGACCCATAGAAAAAAACTAATATTGTTTGTTTATCTTATTTCTTATACATTGTATTAAACAGTCTACTTTTGTCCTGTAAAAAGTTATCATTTTGGTGGACAGTAAGTTTTAGTTGAGTAACTTCGTCAACATAGCGTTTTTGCGCCCCCCGTGCCTTTCCTTACTTCGAATCAGGCCACCTCCATTCGTTGGAGCGCACGAACGCGTCACAAAATCATCGTGGATTCCCGCCGAAAAGTAAGTATATCATTTCAGTGATATGGGGACAAAAATAGTGTCATTTCTGTGGCCGTTATAGCTCGTGTTAGGTTCATTCAATTTATTTCAAAATTGTGTTTTAAATTCGCCGTAAGATATGTTTTGTTACAGCAGTGTTGACATTTTAATATTAATTCTAATATCGGAGTTAAATGTAAAACTTAGTATTTTTATCACCTCGGTGTTATCATTTCAGTGGATTCGGTGGACTGTAATACCGACAACAGTCCACTTAAATGAAATTTAACTTAGAAATGATAAAATCACAAGTTTTAGAGATCCTTGAGTCTAAGATTGAATCATAAAAATTTGGTGAGATAATTCTAGATATATATATATATATAATAAATATATATATATATATAAATAAAAGAAAAAGAAAACAAATATTAACACATCAAATTAATCCCAAATATTGAACCTACATTCAATATTTGGGATTAATTTGATGTGTTAATATTTGTTTTTTTTTCTTTTATTTATCACAATACAATAAAAAAAACAGTTTAAAATATCTTGTTATAAAATGGATAATAGATGTACTTACTTCTAGACAATGTGTATTCTCAACGATAATGTGATGTTCAATGTTTAAAAATTATGATTTGGATTTTAAGATGCCGCGACCTAAGCTACAGACCAGAAAGGAAAGGTTAGAAAAAAGAAGGTTATATGAAAGAAGAAGAAAAGAGAGAATTAAGAGCAATGACGTCACACGCGAAGAGCTTCTTAGAAAAGACAGGGAGAGATATGCTAGAAAAAAAGAAGCAGGATCGATTCATTGAATTCATTCATTCTGTTGCAATAGTGACTAGTGATTGCGCTAGTTTCATTCTTTTCGCATAAGTACATAATCGGATTATATAGCCAAACTGTTTGCAATAATTTACGATAACGTGATCTAATTTTTTTTTGTTATGTTTAAGATGAAGTGTTTAGCTCTTTTGAACATACTTACATTATTTTTATAATTTTTCTTATTAAATCATTGTGTCGTAAAAATATAAGAGTTGATTTAGTACATTTTGAAGTTTTACATACAAAACACTATTATTATTACCAGTAATTAAAAAAACCCGACTGCCACTGAAAAGACCGAAATAAGTTTGATAGCAGTCGGTACCCATTAATTTTCTTTCGGTTTATGATTGGCAAATGGGTACCGCCTGCTATCAAACTTATTTCGGTATTTTCAGTGGCAGTCGGGTTTTTTTTTTTTTTTAATAATTTGTTTTATTTTATACTTTTTAGTTATGATATGACTTGTATATCTTTTTGTTATCTCCTTTTAATTTCCTTCATATCGTATATACTTGAAATAAAAACTTATAACTTAATAATAACTTAAAATCAATAACTAAGAAAATTAGCCACTGTTTTGTTAATAACTTTAAATCGTTATACATCCTAAACTATTATTTTAAATGAAAAATGAACCTTAAGATGATTTTAAAATATCTATTCAACGACACCCCACTTGACATAGTTCATCTACTTTTTTTTTTTCATTTTGACAACATTTTGGCGTCTGGTTTTCGCCGTGGTAAATTTTGATTACTGTCATGTTTTTAGTGACACTCGCAAGGTTAAGACGAATCGATTGACGTAAGAATTATCAAAATCGGCCTATGCATTTGGTCTCTAGAAAGCCACATAGAAACAAACATACATACATAGACTGATAAACACATTATCCTCCTTTGCGTCGCGCAGTCGGGTACGAACATAACACTCGTTCCGAAAAAAAATTAACTTTTTTTCTCTAATATAATAGTTTGATCTTATATTTAATAAATATCACAAATACAGTCTAGTGATATCTCTATGGAATTTATTTAGATTCGTTTCAGACAAACTACGGAATCCTCCTAAAAATAAATGATGTCCTTGGCTGTATCATTTCAGTGGGCTAATTTCATTCCGGTGCACAGTCTAGTCACTGCGGTGGACGATTTATCATTTCAGTGGACACTTTTCATTTCTGTGGGCTCCCAAAAATTCAATCTTAAATATTTCAGTAAGTTTTGATGTTACATGATGTTCACTCACGCATATGTTACAAATAAGATTAAAGTTTATTTTCGTTACAAAATATATTAACAAGACATTGTAATAGAAAAATCTCACCGAAATGATACAAAAAAATCACTTGTTGAAAATCACCCATCTGTCCTTTTTTATCTCATCATGAAAGAAAGAGATGCAATTAGATTTTTTAGAGAAATTTAAGTTTAGAGATGTAACAACAGAATTGGGAGCAATACCTACCAATTGAAACTTAAAATTAAATAGTGGGCTTGCTTGGCATCGTGGATGGTGACATGCATGCCAATGGTCTCAATATCATGGATGCCCAAGATTGCGCGCAGTGTAGAGGAAAAATCCGGACAGCCTTGCATGCGACATGGATTATCAATCAATCAATAAGCCTATTGCAGTCAACTGATGGTCATATGCCCTCTCACAAGACCTTAAAATAATGACGAGTGGTGTGGTTAACCTCTTTAGTTAATCTTCAGACAGAGCTTTCGTTTTCTGGGAAATCCCCTCGAATACCTCTCCCACCAGGAGGAGGTTATGTCGGACTCGAAATGACTAAAACCACACGCCAACTGAGGGTCGTGGTGCTAGGCCGGAGGTGAGGAGTTTGATTAGTAGGAGGAGAGTAAGTTTGATAGCAGGTGGTACCCATTAATTTTCTTTCGGTTACGATTGTCAAATGGGTATCGGTTTTTTTTATAGTTTTTATTAATTTTTAATCATCCATCCAACCTGTAATAGTAGTAGTAGCTTAGTGGTTAAGGAGTCGGCCTTACGATCGAGAGGTCCCGAGTTCGATCCTGACCATTACACTACCGACGTGAACCCACTCCTAGCGCAAGCGATTTAGCTTAGTTGGAGGGGTTAGAGGGAATATTAGTAACTTCGGTTCTAATATTCTTTACAAAAAAAAAAAACTGATTTGACTATTACATTTTATGACGTCACAAAATCTTTTTTCATACAAGTTACGTTATAAGTTATAACTTATCGTATTGACGTTCAGTAAAAAGTAACAAATTTGACTAAAGTAAAACCAACGAGACGAGAGAAAAAAGATAAACAAAGCGACCATTGCTGACTTACGTTGAGATAACTAGCTATTTTTGTTGTCTGTGTCCTTGTCGCACCCGTCACACGTACGCGCGGCAATGGCCGAGCGACAGCTGTCGTTACGTGTTTCGTAGTACAGGACAGCGGTCTACACAGCGGTTCTAAACTGTCAGATCCGCCATCTAAGCCATCTTATGAACAATTTCATTCCTGTCTGGAGTGCGCTTGAAGTGATACGTAATAATTTTCAAATAAAAATGTTTGGAACTGCTGAACTTTATTTACCTTTTTTCTCTCGCTTCGTTGGCTTCACTTTAGTCAGCAGAATACCCAATTGCCTAAGATATAAGTAATCCCTCGCACCCAGCTGACCCCTGGATATCTAATGGTTTCGGGTGTGGAAACCACGGTCTGATGATAATATTCAGTATTTTTCCAGCCAATCAGTATAAGTAGGTAATAACTTATAATGGTTTTTTTTAATTGAACTTGACATTGATATCTATTTATTTGAAATTTTCAATTCAATTCAATTCAATTCAATTTTTATTTGCATTAAAACATGGTAAATACAAAAGATACAGGTTTACAAAATTGATCATGCATGTTTAGCCAGTGGTGTACTAGCGCGCAAATATTATTTCAGTCTTTGTCTAAGGAATTCGTCAATGCTGTAGAAGTTATGTTCACTAAGCCATTTATATAATTCTTTTTTAAATAATCTGGTGCTTAGTGCTTTAAGATACACTGGTATTTGGTTAAAAATTCGTACACACATAGCAAGGCAACTCTTATTATATTTGGTGGACTTTGGGAGATGGCTCAGCACAAGCCTATATGGATCTCTCCGGCTACGTGTGTATACATCTTTTGCTACTTTAAATAGATCACTATGCTGCCACACAAACAGACATATCTCGTAAATATAAAGCGATGGCAGCGGTAACAATTTGAGTTGTTTTATAGACATATAAAAAGTTTAATGGCGTGATTCCACACCTAGGAGGTAATAAAACCCTGTTTGTAGTTTAAGTACCCTAACGTATTTCTATAAATCTACTAGCGTTAAAGGAATTTTTACAGCATTAAGTATGCTAACTATACAAATCGAATACATAGGGAAAAAGAATCTTCTCGGGCGGGACTCGAACCCGCAGTCTTTCCCTTACAGGGGGGAATGCCTGACCAATTCGGCTACCGAGACACGCCCGATATGATTCAAATTTCCCATCTTATACGTCTCCTGTAAGGGAAAGACTGCGGGTTCGAGTCCCGCCCGAGAAGATTTTTTTTCCCTATGTATTCGATTACTAGCGTTAAGTTTACAAAAAAGGGTTTTATTTGTACTATCCGTGCTAAACAATGATACTATTAGTACATATTTTCTACATCCATTTTGATATATCATGTCAATTTGACTTCATTCTTGCTAAAGCATTGTGGTGCCGCAGTCACTGCAAAAAATGACATTAAACTTTAGACTTTATTTCTATACCTACGTCTAAAGTCCAAAATGAAATGAAAACAGTTTCATTATACTGTTTATACGGCTACGTACCCACTGGACCCTCAAAATTCGACCTCATCTATAAATATGATCCACTGGACCTCCATGTTAGAATTGGACCCTCAATCTTGGATTTCATTTATACATTAGTGTCCATTAGACCCTCTGTCAAACAACGAGTTCCATTCGACCTCATTTGTACATCTTCATTTAAAAAAACTGTTGATTGATGGCACTTGGTGGAATCTGCTACACATATTGAGTAAGACACTTTGTATATATTCAAAATATATGCAAAAAGTCATTTAATTTTGAACTTTAACTGCGTCGCTTTAAAGTCTATTTTTTTTAATGCCGTAGCACCCCTGTGGTTAAAGCTTTAGTAGAATCGAGGGCCTGATGGTAAGCTAAAAGCAAAGTCTCAGGAAAGAGGGTCACCATTACAGACACGTAGATAGGTACCATGTTACAATGGTGGCTGTTACTCAGCTTGAAGGCCTCATCAGATGCTTATTCACGCCTGCTTAAAGGACCCGGTACATGTATAATATTCTCTAGGATATTTTAGACAGTAGGGGGTGAGCCTGTTGCCATCAATCGAGCACTTTGTCGTGACCTCTGTTTAATGCGGATGAAGAACCCCTTAGATAACTTTTACAACACCCACGGGAAGAGATGAGGTGGCCGTATTTTAGTCTACATTTCATCATCGTATCGCCCGTTAAAGGCAGGGAGTCTATCTTCAAACATTACGACTAGAAACGGTGCGCACTGTGCGGTATGAAAGGAACTTCATCCCACATACGCTCAAGCTGTAGAGCTCCCTGCTGTGGGTACTATATGGGACCGCAGAACGACCTCCCCCATCCATGAGCGCTGGCCTGGAGGTCACCGCTGGAGCCGCCTGTCACCCTAGCAGAAGCAGGCCGCGGCGGCGGCTCACAGTGCGCCTCCTCGTACCCGGGGCTAGATGGCGACACGACGGTCCCAACAATCCTGGGTCTACCGGAGTGCAAGAGATATGCCTTTTAGCAATCTCACCACCGGCAACCAAAGACCCAAGACGGCGTGCGTTTTATTCGTTTTGAGTCCGACATAACCACCTCCACCGGCTCCGGGGGGGTGGTATCCGTGGGGATTCTTCGCAAGATAAAAAAAAACGACTATATGGAGTTCATAAAGAAGGGTGTTCTTACAGGCTCAGTAGCACGAGTGTACCTCCCCTGGTGTTGTGTAAATCCATAGGTCACGGTAACCACATCCTATCAGGAGGGATATATATCTAGCACCTAAAACAAGAAGTTCTTCAGTGGTTCATTCCTTCTTCCAGGAGAGACCTGTGACACAGTAGACGGTGGTGTGGGCAACTGCATCTCTCTGTACAAGTGTCCGAAGTACTTGAAGCTGGTTCAAGAATCCAGGCTGCAGGCTACGCTGCTATTGAGGAAGGCGCATTGCGGATTTGACGGCAACGACCCCAAGGTGAGCTATAGAAATCTATAAATATTCCACAACATTCTACACAACACTATCTAGCCAGACCCATGGTAAGCTTAATTAGCTTGTGTTATGGAATCTGGAATTAACATACTTACATACCTTTTTTTGTAAATACATACATATTATACATAGAAACACCCACACCAATGCAAACAGCCATATAGTAGTCGCGTGCACTGCCGCCACGCCACAGAGGCTGTCTAAATACTCTGATCTATATTGGCATCTACGGGTGCGGAGCCGCGGACAACAACTACTTAGTTACCTATAAACAAAAAACTGGCCAAATGTCAGGACTCCGTAAGTCCGGTTATCATTCACTTCCACATTTTCCATGAAGCAAATGCCACTTGACCTCCAAATCCTACCTACTGACAATATAAAATTAAAAATGGTTGAAACATCGTTCATTGGTTCCAACAGTGCGTATGGAAGTTTGTAGATGGTCCACCGTCGCCCTTAAAGACAGATATAAAGAGAAAGAAGTGATTCCGGTGTGGCTCAAAATCTCAGTTGGAAGAGCGTTCCCCCTGTAGGGGAAAGGTCGTGGGTTCAAGCCCCACTTGAGCATTCCATTTTTCCCAATGTATTCGAATTTTAAAGTTAGCATAATAAATGCTATAAAAAATCATTCAATAGAAAGTTGTAAAGCCCGTGTAAACTTTTTAAGGATACTTTATCTATAGATTAATATTTCACTGCTAGTGCTATATAAACATATTTGTTCCGCAGGTCTGCTGCCCCCTGCCAGGCATACCCACCGCCCCACCAACCCGCCCCACCACGACCACCACCACGACCACCACTACGACGACTACCACCACACCAGCCCCCAGCCCCAGCCCCAAGACTGTGGATGGTGACTTCGTAGACTCGCTGCCTGACCCCCCTGTGTGTGGGTTCAGCAACGCGTCCTTCAGCAGAGTTGTTGGGGGAGTACCTGCTAAGTTGGGTAAGGATACATTTTTTAATCGCCTCTGCCTAACCTCTGGGGATAAAGACGTGATTATATGTATTGTCTAATCACGCCTGAAGATCTCCGAAGGTATAGGCAGAAATGTATAAAACACCCACGTTTCGCTAACTACGATAATAAGTTTAAGTTTAGAAAAAATATTCATTATCACAATATACAGGTGACTTCCCATGGATGGCTCTCCTGGGCTACAAGAGCCGGCGGGGCGGCACCAGCTGGCTGTGCGGAGGATCCCTCATCAGTTCACGACATGTACTGACAGCTGCCCACTGCATACACAACCATGAGAATGACCTGTAAGTTTATTGATTTATATTGTATCCATACTAATATTATAAATTCGAAAGTAACTCTGTCTGTCTGTATGTATGTTACGTTTTCACGCCTAAACCACTGAACCGATTTTGATGAAATTTGGTATAGGGGTAGTTTAGACTATGAGAAAGGACATGGCTATGTTTGGTCGCGATAACCAACCTCCACGCGGGCGGAGCCGCGGCATAAGCTAGTTATACAATAATTATAACGAGAATTAACGCGGTATAGCTACGTACCTTTGATTTGCCTGACGTTTCGACCAGGTTACACCGGCCGTGGTCACAGGCTGACTGGCTCAGTAGTGCACGCCCGACGTCTTCGAGTCCGTGAGGTAGTAGGTTCTTCATCTACCCGCACATTCTCGATATTTTGTTTTCGCCATGTACCATCACATACCAAAGTCACAGTGCCCCTATTCTGTAAGCAAACTGTCCGTTGTTTATCCAACTGCGCAGAAAAGAGAGGCTGCATGTTTCGTATCACTGGATTCCATCTTGCAGATAATTTAAATCCATCTTCCTGCTTGAAATTTTTATGCATCTTGATTTCAATCGCTTCACGTACAGTTCTTAAATAGAAGTGACGTTCGGTGGAGAGGACTTGCGTATGGTGGAATTCCATCCAGTGATTAGTGCCTGCTTCTAACAGGTGTTCTGCGATCGCCGATTTAGGTACCTACTTGTCTGGCGATACTTTACATAACTAAAGGTGTTTACATATCAGAACAATCAGTGAACAGGACGGGGAAAGCAAGACATTAAGATCATTTCGAATAATTTGTATCTACGGTAGCCTAGTGGTATGGGTAATTGACTGCTGAGACGAGGTCTCGGGTTCGATCACAGGTTTACCATGGCACACACCAATGACGTTTCGATGCTTTTCGAAATTATGTGTATATTTATCGCAGGTTTATAAGTGCCGGGTTAATGACAATAGGCTCGCCACCTATTACATTGGGACCTAAACATAAACTGGCGAAATGTGGGTGCTAGCACCTCTGCCTACCCCTTCGGGGAATACAGGCGTGAGTTTATGTATGTGTTATGTTATGAATAATTTGTCCGTCAAGATCAAACTGAAGGTGACTGCACCTACCCACTTGGTCGGTGAACCGATAATTTTTTACATAGAAAACCCTACAGAAAAACATAAGACGAGTAAAAATTATTCAATCAATTTGACCAAGTATCGTAGTCCACTGCTGGGCATATAGGCCTCTCCGAATGTTGGGAAGATTTGGCATACTATTTCTATTTATCTATTTATTTATGTACCTCATCTACATCTATTCTTACAGTTTACCCTAATACAATAGAGTAGGCAATCTAGACATTCAGCCTTAAAATGATGTGTAACATATGGTATACTAGCTTTTGCTAGCGGCTCCGCCCGCGTGGATGTCGGTTCCCGGCACATATACGAATTTTGCTCACCTTTTAAACCTTCGCTAGACCTCCACGAACATTTCAAGACCAAAATTAGCCAAATCGGTAAAGGCGTTGTTGAATTATAACATTACAACGAAAAGTGGCATTAATTTTTATATATATAGATAGCTTTTTTTGGCTCCTATGTCCTTTCTCATGGTCTATTCTACCCCTATACCAAATTTCATCAAAATCGGTTCAGTGGTTTAGGCGTGAAAGCGTAACATACAGACAGACAGACAGTCAGACAGACAGACAGACAGACAGTCAGTCAGACAGACAGACAGACAGGCAGACAGACAGACAGACAGAGTTACTTTCGCATTTATAATATTAGTATGGATAATGTGGTATCTGTGAATTCCCTCAGGGAGCAACAAAACAGGTCAATATTTCTCGGCACAAACTGAGTCTCCGGAGTATTGTTTCACTCTAGCCAGTTTATTTTTGGTTTAGTTTATTATTAATTATTATATGGGAAAATTGTAATTTCTTGGATTTTCATAGCGGCAGGATATAATAAATCCGGTACTCTCCCATTATTTTTATATACGGCAATGCTTTGCATCATTATTACAGATGTATTATTTATCATTACAAAGGCATAATAATAATGATTGCAATAGTAAGTATATGCATTAAATATGAACGATTCTGTGAAGAATTTAATGATTGCTCTGTCATTAACGACATTGAATTGAAATGTGTTTACAGAAAAAAATATTAGGTAAAGCTGTTGTAAATCTATCTCTCTACCAAATATCCATCAGTTATTGACAAACAAACATCCAAAATAATATCTTCACAAATTTTCAAACATATAGGTATAATACATATAATATTTTTTTTAAGTATATTAGAACCAAACTTACTAATATTCCCTCTAACCCCTCCAACTAAGCTAAATTGCGTGTGTAAAGAGTGGGTTCACGTCACGTCGGTAGTGTAATGGCCAGGATCAGAACCCGGGACCTCTCGATCGTAAGGCCGACTCCTTAACCACTAAGCCACCGACGCTTTAAGCAACCGAGCTCGTTGTAAGATTGATCCTCGCTATTCATACAAGCGGGGCCATGTGCAATAACTAGTTATATCTGTCTGAGATTAGACTTGTGTGACGATACCGCTAAACAATAAAAAAAAGTAATAAACAATGAATGAGATAAGTAATTACTTTACTCTTGAACTTGCCGCGATTGTAAGATGCGCACGCGCACCTTGACAATGTGATAACTTTATGTACAGGATGTTTCTCTTTAACAAAAACACTTCACACAATTTGAAAGGGAGTGAAATTAGTTTAAATAAATAAATATCCCACAACATTCTACACAACGCTATCTAGACCCATGGTAAGCTTTTATAGCTTGTGTTGTGAATTTAGAATGCGGATAAACATGCTTATATACTTTTTTTGGAAATACATTCATATTATACATAGAAACACCCAGACCAATGTAAAAAGCCATATTCATGCATACAAATATTTGCACTGAGCGGGGATCGAACCCGTGCCTCCTGCGTGGCAGGCCGTCATTGTAGAGGCCTGTATGTGAGTAATGTATGTAAGTGAAGTTATATGCGTTAAGGTATAAGGTGCACGACCAAAGACCAAGACGAAGGTGAATAATGCATAGTATTGAGGTGTTAAAAGCGACATGAGAGTGAATGCGAGAAAGACGAAAGTTATAATTTTTGACAGGAACCAAGGATAAAGGTGACGATTATGGCTTATTGCCGGTATTATGGCTTAGTAAGCTCAGAATGCGGACAACATGTCCAGACTATATTTAAAAGAAAGGCCAGGCCCTCGATTGGCGCCATAGTCAGCACAAAAAAGACATTATATTTTAGACTTTTTTTCTATACGGCTAAAGTCCAAAATGAAATGAAAAAGTTTCATTACACTTTTTACCCACTCTGCAAAAAGTAATATAATTTTAAACTTTAAGCAGATTGTTTTAAAGTCTATTACTTAACGCAGTCGCGGTGGCATAAATATTGTTTTAGCTTTAGTACAATCGAGACCAAGAGGTCAAGAGTACCCTTTTTGTTTTTAAGAGTACCAGCACGGATAAGTATGTATGAAAACAATTATGAAAGTAGAGATTCTGAAGGTATATGCCAGCAAGTAGAAACATCCGATCTCTTTTTTTTCTGTGCAGACATCCTCTTGGGTACCTCCCCCGTCGGAGCTGGAAGGTGAGATTATGTCGAACTCGAACCGACTAAAACCACTCGCCGTCTGTGGGTCGTAGTGCTAGGCCGAAGGTGAGGTTGTCTTCGACATATCCCTCGCACCCCGGCTGACCCAGAGCCATCCCTTACGGTCTGGCCCTCCTAACATACGATCTCTGCCTACTCCATCAACAAAAAGCGTAATTATATGTATGACAAAAAATTGCATTATTACGCTCACCCTGTACGCGTAGCAAAGATGACCTTGACTAAGTAATAATCTGTGCTTATATACTGCGCACGCGTCTTCTCATTGTGTTTCCTTATGTTACTCTTTGTTACACATATATACTTGTATATACTCACGCTTGTATACCACCAAAGAGATGAGCAGAGGTGTATAAACAGAACTATGCTTCGGACTACCAATATATTCCTGGATTTTTAAATATTTTAAACATAACATAACATAAACTCACGCCTATATTCCCCGAAGGGGTAGGCAGAGGTGCTAGCACCGACATTTCGCCAGTTTATGTTTAGGTCCCAATGTAATAGGTGGCGAGCCTATTACCATTAACCGGGCACTTATAAACCTGCGATAAATACACACATAACTTCGAAAAGCATCGAAAAGTCATTGGTGTGTGCCATGGTAAACCTGGGATCGAACCCGAGACCTCTCAGCAGTCCATTACCCATACCACTAGGCTACCGCAGATATCAATTTTAGTTCAAGTTAATTTTTATTCAGCTTTAAATATTTTATTAAATTTTAAATTACAACGCTGATATTGACAGCCTCTGTGGCGTGGCGGCAGTGAACGCGGACGCTACGCAGTATGCGCGGGTTCGATCCCCGCTCAGTGCAATTATTGTAATATTAAGTCCTGCACCATTATTATTATAATTAATACACCGGTAAATCAAAGGTATCTAATAACCTCAATTGACCTAGACACAATAATACATAAATATCAGTTATATTGTTGTTTTCCTGTTCAAATTATTCAAAATTGTTTTGGCTACATTTTAATTAAGTTACCAATTACAGGCGTGTGTTATTTGTTTAATTAATCTACTATATAAAAATAAGTCGGGTTTTCCTTCCTGACGATATAACTCCAGAACGCACGAACCGATTTCCACGGTTTTGCATTCGTTGGAAAGGTCTCGGGCCCCGTGAGGTTTATAGCAAAAAAATTCAGATATCAGCGCAGGCGGAGCCGCAGGCAACAGCTAGTTAACTTTATAAACACAATAACGGTTAAGGTAACGGAACACGTAGGTTACACACACCTACGGCACACCTATCTACGGTAGTTTCAGGTGTCTTTTCTTATCATTGAATATGCCTTTTTTTTTATACAGGACACGTCAATTTGACTTCACCTCGCCTGATGTTAAGCTAAAGGCAAAGTCTCGGAAAGAGGGTCACCATCGTAAACATTTACCATGTTAACAGTGGTGGCACTCAGCTTGACGGCCTCATTAGATGCCTTTTCACGCCCCGCTTAAAGGACCCGGGACTGTAGGAAGAAGGAAACACGTGAGCTGGCAGGGAATTCCAGGTCTTAGTGGTGCGGCATAGGAATGAATCACTGAAACGCTTGGTTCTAGCAGGTATACTCTGCACCGTAAATGGATGACATCTTAGCCCTGCACGTGTCGTCCTGTGAAGGAAAGGGGAGGGTGGGACTAATTGGAAGAGCTCGTCAGAACATTCACCATGGTAGAGACGGTAGAAAACTGCCAAAGACGCAACATCTCTACGCATCTGCAAAGGCTCGAGCCTTAAGCATTGTCTTGACTCCTGCTTTTTCTGCTATGTTTTGGTCACGGCTACAGTCCGCGGGATTTTATATATATCTTCTTCATCTTAGTGTTAATCCCAGTCGCACCCGAAGCTTTAATCTTGGAGTCTGGTGTCCGCTTTACCAGTCTAACTACCGATTTGGCTAAACTTCGATATTTTCTGTGAAGCGATTGCCATCTGACCTCCACAACCCAAAGGTGTTATCAAAGCATTGAAGCTAGACCAGTTGTTGGACTTTTGAGGGCTCCAACTACCCGTAATGACTGTCATAGATGCTCGCCCGACCGACGGCTTAACGTGCTTTCCGCGGCACGACCAGACCAGTGCAAATACCCATATTCATGCATACAAATATTTGTATTGTGCGGGAATCGAACACGCGCCTCCTGCGTAGCGGCCGCGTACACTACCGCTATGCCACGGAGACTGTCAATGTCAACGTTGTAATTTAACACTTTTTCACGAGATTTTAAAATATAATATAGTAAAAAACAGACAGTGGAAAGCTATCTTGCAACTAACCCTTATGTCCCTTGTCTAGAAGTCCAAAGAAGAGCCAACCCTTCATTTCCTAACTTCTAAACTCCTTGTTCCAGGTACGTGGTCCGCCTAGGCGAGCTGGACTTGGCCCGCGAGGACGAAGGAGCAACCCCCCACGACGTGCTCATCAAACAGAAGATCAAACACGCTCAGTACAGCGCCACATCCTTCACTAATGACATCGGCATACTCGTGTTGGAGTCTGACGTGGCCTATACTGGTAAGTTTATATGTATATAGGTGACACACATGACTGATGAGAAAACCTTGACGCTTAAAGAGTACAATATCTACTGCACAAACCACCCTGATGGAACGTCCCATACAGGAGCAGCTGTAATAATAAGGAGAAAAAGTAAACATCACTTCCACAGCAAATTTCAAAAAGATTACTTACAAGCTGCCACTATTACACTGGAAGATAAACAGGGGACTATAAACATAAGTGCTGTATATAGCCCACCACGCCACAATGTAAAAGAGGACATGTATACTAGCTATTTGGATACACTTGGCCAAAGATTCATCAGCGGAGGTGACTGGAACAGTAAACATCGGCAATGGGGATCAAGGCTAACAACAACGAAAGGACGTGAACTAAAAAAGGCTATTGACAAGTTGCATTTGAAGACATTTTCGACGGGTGAACCAACACTTTGGCCAACGGACCGGACAAGAATTCCCGACCTCATAGACTTTTTCATAAGCAAGGGCATAGGACAACATTATGTCACTCTAGACTCATGCCATGACCCCTCTTCTGAAAACAGTGACCATTCAGCAATCATAGGAACGTTTGGCATGTCTGCCATTGAAAGAGAGGAACCTCTTACTTTGAGTAACAAATACACAGATTGGGATGCATTTGCTGACCTTTTGGAAGATGAAGTTAACCTAAAAGTTAGATTAAAAACCACTGCTGACATTGAGGAGGCTGCCTTCTATATTACTAATAAAATACAGGAAGCTGCATGGCACGCCACACCAACCGTTACACACAAGAATACCGCTAATATTCCTCTACAAATAAGGATAAAATTACAAGAGAAAAGAAAACTTAGACGTAGGTGGCAACTCAGTAGGCTGGCTGAAGACAGGACCGCTTTTCACAGGTCAGCAAGAGAGCTGAAGGAGTTGATTCAAAGTTTTGAAAATGAGTCCCTTAAAAATAAACTGTCCAAATTGTCAGCTACGAGACAAAGCAATTATTCTTTGTGGAAGATGACAAAAAACTTGAAAAGGCCACAAGAGTATATACCACCACTAAGGCGAACTGATGGCACATGGGCAAGGAAACCCAGTGAAAAAGCGGATCTGTTTGCAGATTACCTCCAACAGGTATTCAGACCAAACGAGTCCTCTATGGTGGAATTTGAAAACGAAATTGACAAACTTGTAAACAGCGACCAACAACTGACGTTACCTCTGAAACCTGTAACTCCTAAAGAAGTTCTTCAGACAATAAACACCCTGAAGAATAAAAAAGCTCCTGGTTTTGATTTAATAACTGGAGAGATACTGAAGCGGCTGCCTAGGAAAGTAATTGTCTTCCTCACTATCCTTTTTAATTCCATCCTGAGGGTGCAGTACTACCCGGAACTGTGGAAGGTGTCTATAATAAAAATGGTTCCAAAACCGGGAAAGTTAATGACTCAACCTAGTTCATATCGGCCAATTAGTCTACTACCCATTATGTCAAAGGTTTTTGAGAAAGTGCTGCTGAGCAGACTTCTACCAGAACTGGAAGAAAAGAAGGTAATCCCAGATCACCAGTTTGGGTTTCGAGCTTTGCATTCTACGATAGAACAGGCACATAGAGTAGTACATAAAGTGAGACAAACCTTGTAGAAAAAGGAATACTGCTCAGCAGTATTTCTTGACATACAACAGGCCTTTGATAAAGTATGGCACAAGGGACTCCTATATAAATTAAAATGCCTTCTATCGAACTCCCTATTTATGATTCTTAAATCATACATTGAGGGTCGTAAATTCCAGGTTAAATATGAGGAAGAGCTGTCACAACTTTGCGATATTGAAGCATCGGTCCCTCAGGGTTCGGTTCTGGGTCCAGTACTGTACTCCCTGTATACTGCAGATCTGCCTGTCACAGACGGTGTAGAAACAGCCACATATGCAGACGATACTGCATGTCTCGCAAGTGATAGATGCCCAGAGAGAGCTACTGCCAAATTACAGGAGCAACTAGATAAAGTGCAGGAATGGTTGCAGAAATGGCGTATAAGAACCAGTGCTACCAAGTCTACACATGTAACCTTCACCCTGCGTAAAGGAGACTGCAAGCCTGTGAAACTAGATGGAAAGGTATTGCCTCACAAAACAACGGTCAGGTACTTGGGCTTCCTATTAGACAGGAGACTTACCTGGTCGACCCACATAAAATTAAAAAGACAAGAAGCTAACCTGCAGCTTAAAAATCTCAACTGGCTGCTTGGGAGACAATCATCGTTGTCTCTTGAGAACAAGATGCTAATATATAAGTGTATAATCAAACCTATCTGGTCATATGGTATCGAGCTGTAGGGCTCTGCGAGCAATTCTAATTTGGAAATATTGCAGCGATTCCAAAACAATTCTCTGAGAATGATCTCAAATGCAACATGGTTCACGAGAAATGCAGAAATCCATGAACACTTGCAGATCCCTACCATAAAACAGGAAGCAAAAAGATGCTGCTTAAAATATAAAAAGCGATTAAAAAAACAACAAAAATGTACTTGCAAGAACTTTAATGAGTAGTACAACGGCAAACCAACGCTTGAAGAAGTGGAACATCCTGGACATCGATAAGAGACAATAACCATCCAAACTATATTGCTCTTGCTTAATGTAGCATGGCAAGTACATTCCCAACAGTGATCAGATCTGATTATGACTTGTTTTAGTCGATTACAGATGTAAGAAGGGAGAAAAAAAAAATATAGGTGATACAAAAGCAGACAGGCAAGCACACGACCCACTGGAAGCTGGAGGCGATTAGCTAGGTGCTATTACAAAGTCTCAAGAAAGAGAATCACTATTCCATTAATCAATAAATAAAATAAATAAATATTCCTTAACATTCTCATCATCATCATCATCATCATATCAGCCACACATAGTCCACTGCTGAACATAGGCCTCTCCCATAGACCTCCAGAATGACCGATCTGAAGCAGCCCGCATCCAGCGCTTCCCCGCGACCTTGATGAGGTCGTCCTTCCACCTGGCCGTTGGGCGTCCCACACTACGTTTGCCCGTACGCGGTCGCCATCCAGAACTTTTTTGCTCCATCGGCCATCTGTTCTGCGCGCTATGTGTCCCGCCCACTGCCACTTCAACGAGCTAATCCGCTGGGCTACGTCGGTTACTTTTGTTCTCCTACGGATATCATCATTTCTGACGCGATCACGTAGGGAAATACCGAGCATAGCCCTCTCCATAGCTCGTTGAGCGACTCTGAGCTTTTGTAGGAGACCTATAGTGAGGGACCACGTTTCAGATCCGTAAGTCATCACTGGTAACACACATTGGTTAAAGACTTTCGTCTTTAGGCACTGAGGTATGTCGGACGAGAAGACATCTCGTAGCTTCCCGAACGCTGCCCAGCCGAGTCGGATTCGTCGATTTACCTCGTCTTCGAAGCTGGAATTGCCTACCTGGATCAGTTGACCCAAGTAGACGTACTCGTCAACAGCTTCTAAGACTGAGTTCCCAACATGCACCGGTAGAGGCGCTACATGGACATTTGACATAACCTTCGTCTTGTCCATGTTCATCTTAAGGCCCACCTGTTGGGATACTCTATTGAGGTCTTCGAGCATGGTGTTTAAATCTTCCAGCGATTTTGCCATGATGACAATATCATCGGCAAACCGAAGGTGAGTAATATACTCGCCGTTTATGTTGATGCCACGTCCTTTCCAGTTCAGTAGCTTGAAGACGTCTTCCAAGGCAGCGGTAAACAGCTTCGGAGAGATAACGTCTCCCTGTCTAACGCCCCTTTTCAGTGGGATTGGCTTCGTGCTCTGTTCCTGTACTCGGACCGACATAGTGGCGTTCTGGTATAAACACTTCAAAACTTCGATATACCGGTGATCTATCCGGCACCGCTGGAGAGACTGCAACACGGCCCATATTTCGATCGAATCGAAGGCTTTCTCATAGTCCACGAATCCTAAGCAGAGAGGCCGGTTATACTCTTTGGTCTTCTGTATAACCTGTCGCAGCGTGTGGATGTGGTCTATGGTACTGTAGCCTTTTCGGAATCCGGCTTGTTCGGGAGGTTGGAAGTCATCGAGCCTGTTGGCGAGACGGTTCGTAATAACCCTCGAGAACAGCTTGTAAATGTGACTCAGGAGCGTGATGGGCCTATAATTCTTCAACAGGGTATTGTCGCCTTTCTTGAAGAAAAGGACCACCACGCCCCCGTTCCACGCTTCCGGCGTTATGCCTTCGTGTAGGACGGAATTAAAGAGCCCCTGAATGACCTTTAGTACCGGCGTTCCGCCCGCTTTCAGAAGCTCTGCAGTAATTCCATCCTCACCCGCCGCTTTGTTATTTTTTAGCTGTTTGAGGGCCATTCTAATCTCGTACAGGCTGATGTCCGGGATGTCTTCGGTATAATGTCGGGTAAGCTTGGCTCTAGGATCTTTAACCATGCCCACGGGCTGTTTAACCGATGTATATAGCTGCCCATAAAACCTTTCGACCTCCCTAAGTACCTCTACCGTTGTCGTTGCCATGCCGCCATCCTCCGTCTTCAGCTTCGTCAACCGGCTTTGTCCAACGGACGCATTCCTTGCAAACACTTTGGAGCCTTTGTTTCACTGTAACATTCTACACAACACTATCTAGACCCATGGTAAGCTTAACTAGCTTGTGTTAGGAATCTAGGATGCCGATAAACATACTTAGATACATTTTTTTTTGTAAATACATACATAACAGAAACACCCAGACCAATGCAAATAGCCATATCGCGTTCACTACCGCCATGCCGCGCCACGGAGCATAATGGTGGCACTCAGCTTGACGGCCTCATCAGATGTCTTTTCACACCCCGCTTAAAGGACCCGGGACTGTAGGAAGAAGGAAACACGTGAGCTGGCAAAGAATTTCAAGACCTTTTGATGCGATAAAGAAAACAGTCACCGAACCGTTTAGTTCTTGATGGAATAATTTGCACCGTATGAGAGTGCGGTAGCCTAGTGGTATGGGTAATGGCTTGCTGAGACGAGGTTTCGGGTTCGATCCCAGGTTTACCATGGCACACACCAATGACTTTTCGATGCTTTTCGAAGTTATGTGTGTATTTATCGCAGGTTTATAGGTGCCCGGATAATGGCAATAGGCTCGCCACCTATTACATTGGGACCTAAACATAAACTGGCGAAATGTGGGTGCTAGCACCTCTGCCTACCCCTTCGGGGAATACAAGCGTGAGTTTATGTTATGTTATCTATGAGAGTGACATTTAAGCCATGCACGTGTTAGGTACCTTATCAAATTAATGCACAGCAATCTCAATAATTTCACGGTGATTAGACTAATGTTATTAGTTATCACCATGAACCGGAACAAATAATATAACTTCTTTATTTCGGTTTAATTCATGGTTTAATCTGAATAATATTGTTATCGCTGTCCTTGAGATGAAGTACAGAGCTTTATATAGGTACTATACCTATCGTGTAGATATGCTATTTATCTGATGCAACCCCAACATCTTTGTGGCTAAACTCCCTCTCATATCTCTCACATAAAACCGTCACACAAGAAAATCTCTTACAAGTAGCGTAATTGTTTCAGACTTGATCAGACCCATCTGCATTCCCAAGGACTCTGCACTGAGGAGCACGACCTTCGAAGATTATAACCCTCTCATCGCTGGGTGGGGACACACTGAATTCAGTAAGTAACTAAACACTTCTCCGTTTTATTAGGTATCAAAGTAGAGGTAAACAATCTTGTTATGTTTTCTTACACATATTAAAAAAAACGATCCTAAGGGCGAACGCCCGATCCATAGTCCCGTATCCGGGGCTGAACCCATACTGACACATCGAGAGGGCACTCTTCTGTCGGATCCGGGAATCAATTATCCGCTCGTAAAACTTCATGGTGTGGGACATTATCTTTATACCTCGGTAAGTACCACACTCCTGCACCGATCCCTTGCCCTTGATGACTGCCGTAATGACACTCAGCTTCCACTGGTTTGGGATTTTACCGGTGAGGAGGACTCGGTTATAAAGGTTAGCGAGGATGCCCACACCACTGGCACCCATTTGATTGCCTTCCAAGCCTCGATGGGCCGAAATGAACTTTTGCCCCTCAGACGATTCCAACTTGTTATATAGCGGTTGCAAGTGGTCTCGTCTGGCTCTAGCTATGGCTCTCCTAGAGGCGCGTTTAGCCTCTTTGTACTCGTCGCGGTCTTCGGAAGATCTTCGGGTTTCCTCACCCTGATCTCCTTCTGGACTGTGTCGTTCCACCACCAGGTGTCCTTGTCACACTTGCATCCACCCTTAGATGTGCCGAGCACTGCCTTCCCCGCCTCAAGGATAGCTGCCTGAATCTTGTCCCAGCAATCTTGCACGGGTTCGTCTACAGCATTAGTGCACTTATCACCGATAGCTGAGACGAAACTCTGGGACTTGGCTTCATCAAGCAGCCACCACTTGATTCTGCGTTGGCCGCGCTCAATACCTTTGGGTTTTACGCGGAGGTCCATGACAAGGAGACGGACCTTGCAGTTGGCCACCCTACTGATGCTGTGCCTACTAGTGTGTAGTAAATCGATCTGGGGGTGATAAGATGTTCGGGCTTCTTTT
Organism: Eilema sororculum; assembly: GCA_914829495.1. Taxonomy (NCBI): domain Eukaryota; kingdom Metazoa; phylum Arthropoda; class Insecta; order Lepidoptera; family Erebidae; genus Eilema; species Eilema sororculum. Next base: position 1,753,576 of record OU618556.1, read on the forward strand.
TGAATTATGTGTTCACGATGGCAAGATCGGCAGCCGCACACGTTCTGAGGATATGCTCACCCTCTGGGTTACGGCTACCGTATCCATAACCACCGTGAACACGCCCAAACTCCTCAAACCCTCCCACATGACCGTTCAGGTCAACACCCAGAACGATCCCCTGTGACAGCGGAATGTCACGGAGCACTTCCCCGAGTTGGTTCCAGAACGACATCTTTTCGGTTTCGCCACACTCAGACTGTGGAGCGTAGGCACTTATCAGGTGGGCAACAATCCCATCGACAAGCACCCTCACAACCATAAGTCGGGCGCTATGCCGTTTCACCTCCAAGACGTCATTCTGAAGCTCCCGGGAGAGCACCACGCCCACCCCGGCCTGCCCATCAGGAGCACCTGTGTACATCAGCTGGTAGCCGTCCCCAATGAGCTTGGAGCTACTGCCCTCCCACCGAGTCTCCTGCAGGAACACCACGGCCACCCTCTGCCTGGAGAGTATGGTGGCCAACTCCCTCGCGCGACCAGTTAACGTGCCGATGTTCCACGTTGCGAAGCGGAGTTTTTGGGGTTCGCGATTTTGGCGTATCTTCTTTAGCCGTGCTCGTTCTTTATACCCGTCTTTAAGTGTGACGGTGTGGAGCCATCTACCAACTTTGATATGAACTGTTGGAACCAATGAATGAGACTCGACTACCGAGACACGCCCGATGTGATTCTGTCTTTAAGGCGACGGTGGATCAGTCATCAGACCTATTGCTTATAGGATTCATCATATTCAATCGTCTTTCTTACAGGAGGCCCATCAGCGACGCACCTCCAGGTCCTGCAGCTGCCAGTGGTGAGCAACGCGTTCTGTGCGCAGGCGTACGCGCCGTACAAGGCGCAGACCATCGACGCGCGCGTGCTGTGCGCCGGGTTCAAGGCGGGCGGCAAGGACGCGTGCCAGGGGGACAGCGGGGGGCCGCTCATGCAGCCTATCGTGAGTTTCCACATACATATACTTCTTCTTCTTCATCATCTTAGCGTTAATCCCAGTCCATGGAGAAGGAAATGATAGCGGAGTTGTTGCAAGGCAATCGAGTCGCGTGCCATCCAAACGTCAAATGGACTCATTCGGTAGGAACGTTATACCTATGAAGTCCTTCGACTTTTGACACCCCGCGCGTCTCTCTTCCCACCCGCATTCGGCGACGCGTTTTTATTAGGAGAAATATCAATGGGGCATCTCCGTTACTTAATCATATTCTGTCCTCCGCGTCCCAGTCGCATCCGAAGCTTTAAAGTTGGAGTCTTTTATCGTGCGATAAATCCCCACGGAGCCGGTGGAGGTGGTTATGTCGGACTCGAACCGACTAAAACGCACGACGTCTTCGGTCATATCTCTCGCACCCCGGCAGACCCAGGACCATCTCTTTCGAGATGGTCCCCTTCGGGTTGTGGGGACCACAGTGTCCCCATCTAGCCCCGGGTACAGGGACCGCCGCGGCCTGCTTCTGCTAGGGTGGGCGGCCGGTCACCCCCAGGCCAGCGCTCATGGAGGACGGAGGCAAGTTGGAGTCTGGTGTCCGCTTTACCAGTTAACTGCAGATGTAGGACAGCCTCTGTAGCGTGGCGGTAGTGAACGCGGCCGCTACGCAGGAAGCGTGAGTTCGATCCTCGCTCAGTGCAAATATTTGTATGCATGAATATGGGTATTTGCATTGGTTACACGGTAGCCTAGTGGTATGGGTAATGGACTGCTGAGACGAGTTCGATCCCAGGTTTACCATGGCACACACCAATGACTTTTCGATGCTTTTCGAAGTTATGTGTGTTTTTATCGCAGGTTTATAAGTGCCCGGTTAATGGCAATAGGCTCGCCACCTATTACATTGGGACCTAAACATAAACTGGCGAAATGTGGGTGCTAGCACCTCTGCCTACCCCTTCGGAGATCTGTATTCTCCGAAGGGGTAGGGTCCGTGAGTTTATGTTATATTACACTGTGTATTTTTGAAACGGGGCAGTATAAGCAGGTAACTTAACCGTCGTAGTTACAGCAAAATGTTCTTAAGAGACCTTCCCTAACTTTTTGAGATATTTTGAACTGCATTCACAGATTTTGGAAAAATCGTACAGTCTGCCAGAAAAATGCTGAAAGTCCAAAAATTGTTTTTGGTTCCAATCGATCCTATTTCATGGGGGATCAAAAGACTCTATAGGACCATTTTAGCTTTGAGTACTAGGAAAGACAGAAATTGCCAAAAACGTCAGCATGAAAATCAAAAATTTACAATGATTAAACTTCTTGTTTTGGAAAGAAAGTGGGTAGGATTGGCTGAAAAGTAAATAAAAATAGCTTTTACCTGCGAATTTCCAGTTTGATGCTATATGTATATCTGTATGTCGTTCTTAGCGTGAGCTCAGAAAATTCGTGTCTTCGTTATTTAATAATTTCTGGGTAACTGACTTCTAATAGTGAAAATGGACTTAATAGAAGCATATGGGCCGGCGCCCAGTGCCGGCATCGGCAAGCATGAGGATTTGTATTTGTCGAATAACAATAGATCTTATTGTTATAGATATAAGGTTGAACTTTAATCCGTAACTATGACGCTGCAAAATGCCGATCGATGCCGACAATAGTCGACGATCGTCATTAAAATTTTAATTTTATGATGATAGTGATAAGATCTATTATGCTTGGCCAAAAAAAAAACCTGAAGCTCGCCGATGCCGATAATGGGCGCCGGCCCTAATTGTCAACAATAGGAACGCAAGAGCTGCATTTTGACACCGCAATAAGTAGGTATCTATTGCGACATATGCCAACACATTAATGAAGCTCCCGCGTTTTGATTATTGACAATTATGCTTATATGAAGTCCATTTTTCAGATTCAGATGTATACAGAATGATTTTAGATACGTTTCGCGTAAAAAGAATTTGGGCAGTTTCGATACCAAATCATCTGAGAGTACTAATTTGGCGAAAAAAAAAATTTTTTCAATCCCCATACAGTTTTCCTTTCACCTGAACATTATTCCCATACACTATCAAAAAGAAAATTGTGTCTTTCGCCAAATTAATACTTCCAAATGATTTTACTGTCGAACCTGTGCCCAAATTCTTTTTATCCGAACATACATAAAGATAAACATAAACTCACGCCTGTATTCCCCGAAGGGGTAGGCAGAGGTTCTAGCACCCACATTTCGCCAGTTTATGTTTAGGTCCCAATGTAGGTAATAGGTGGCGAGCCTATTGCCATTAACCGGGCACTTATAAACCTGCGATAAATACACACATAACTTCGAAAAGCATCGAAAAGTCATCGGTGTGTGCCATGGTAAACCTGGGATCGAACCCGAGACCTCGTCTCAGCAGTCCATTACCCATACCACTAGGCTACCGCAGATTATCCTGTAGGTATATTAACATTATTCCCTCTGGCTCTCCAGCTAAGCTAAATTACTTGTGTTAGGAGTGGGTTCACGTTGATAGTGTAATGGCCAGGATTCGTTCTCTCAGGACCTTTAACCACTAAGGTACCGACCCCCGATAATGTTCTCATTATCTTCTCTTCTCTCCTTCTAGTGGTCATCGAGTGAACTACAGACCTACTTCTACCAAATCGGCGTGGTGTCGTACGGGAAGAAATGCGCAGAGGCAGGCTTCCCGGGAGTGTATTCCCGGGTAACGCACTTCGCCCCTTGGATTGAGGAGCAGGTCCTAGGGCACTCCAGCCGATGACTGTGATTGTTAGCTTAAATATAGAATTAATGTGAATATTTTGAAATGTTTTTTGAGGTTATATGTTGTTGCACTGAGATTGTTGTACATAAAATAATATTCCACAATAATAATATTCCACAACATTCTACACAACGCTATCTAGACCCATGGTAAGCTTTTATAGCTTGTGCTATGGAATCTAGAATGCGGATAAACATAACTTATATCCTTTTTTTTTTCTAAATATATACATATTATACATAGAAACACCCAGACCAATGCAAATAGCCATATTCATGCATACAAATATTTGCACTGAGCGGGAATCGAAAAATGTTTTAAATAAGGGGTTTCCACACGATCCTGAATAAAGAGGGTTCTAGAAGGGTATTAGATGGTTTTCACAGGTTCGGCAGCACGAGTGTAACGCCCCTGATGTTACATACTTCCATAGGCCATGGTGACATAGCCACGTCCCATCAGAAGGGCTGTGTGCTTCTCTGCCAAGTGGTATAAAAATCACTCGTTACAAATCAAAATTTATGCCCCAAAAGGGAAACCCTCTTTCCGAGACTTTACCTTTAGCTTAACATCAAGCGAGGTGAAGTCAAATTGACATGTCCAGCATAGAAACAAACAGGCAGTTACTTAAATTAGTCCAAATTATCCGTACTACTAACAATCTCTACTAATATTAGTAGAAATAACATCTTAGTTTTGATACAATCTCAGTTCAAGCAATATAATAAAATTGTTACATTTTTTAATATACTCGTAAAAGCTCTCAAATAATTGTAATGTTTAAGTTAATAATTTAAGTAATGATAATAATTATTATTTATGAATATAATAATGTGTATATATTAGGGTGCATACTGACTGATGTGGTGGAATATAATGTAATATTCGTAACGAGCATATTGATATGACTTGAACAGTCGCTGTCAGAAGCTACAAGCTACTAAACCTTAACATTTGAAAGGATCTTTATTTTGAAACAAAATTTAAAAAAAAAAACTATTTGTTTGATTTGAGATTAACTTGGTCATTCAAGAAATAAATCAACAAATAACAACATGGTAAAAATCTTGGTGAGTGTTACACTATTTATTTTACACTTGTTGATTTATAAATATTTTATTTTTGTATTCTCAAAAGACAATTTTGACATTTTTCAATTTGAATGAATTTTTTGAATGCTAACTATACAAATCGAATACATCGGGCAAAACGAATCTTCTCGGGCGGGACTCGAACCTGCGATCTTTCCCTTACAGGGGGAATGCCTTGACCTTTAATTTATTTAATTGTTGTTTATTGATGGTAGCCATTTACTCAGACATTAAACACAAGATTTTTTTAAATATTAAATTAAAACTAAATTAGTGAACTATAATATTTGCACGAATATAAAAGAAGTCGAAAAAAAATATTATAAAATTTAATTTTGTTGTTTATTATTTTATTAAATAATTTTAGACCTAAGGTAATACGCTATGACTGTACAATGGACGAAATCAGAGGTTTGATGATAGTTTGATGACGAATAAATAAAAATTGTTTAGCTACTTTTTTGTGGACTGTACTGCAGCATTCGCTGAGCTCTGCTTGCTAAGAGAGCCTTCGTGCAGTCAGTACCGGGTACTGACTGTACTGATTCGTGCAGTGCACTGATTGCAAGAATGCTCGCTCTGTAACATATTACATTCCACTATATCACTCCGGTCAGTTTGCACCTTGATGTTTAGTTTTTGTCACTAAAACTATTTTTATACTTGAAGACACATCCAAGTGATTTTTGGCAAATAAATGCTCACAATTACTGTATTTTCTTGTTTATTTTTTTACCTGATATTGAACCGGTTCTACCAATTAGTAGGTATTAGTGTTCAACTTGATTTAGAAACGAAAAATGTTGTGATCGGGTCCAGGCGGGATTTGAACCCGCGATTCTTCTCTTAAGCAGCGGTCCCACGGCACGTCGGACTTTGGAGTACCCTGCTGATTAACAAACGATGCTCCTGCGCAAGGTTTCTCAGGATTGGTGAGGAGGAGGGGGGGATCAGGGCCTCGATTCTGCTAAAGCCCAACCACAGTGGTGCCACTGCCACTGTAAAAACGGCATTAAATAATAGATTTGAAAGCGGTTTTAAAGTTCAAAATTTAAATGACTTTTTGCAGGCTAATTGAAAAAATGAGGGTTTTAATTAACCTCTACCTAACCCTCCTCTGTATGTCTAGAACCATTGAATATTTTATAATTATGCATGTATAGTTTGGGCTTAGATAGAGCCTTTTAGGATGCCTTAGTATATTATTATTAGGCAGTAAATTGAGGGGAATCATAAGAATACTAGTAACTAAGTAATATATACAAACAACATAGGTAAGGACTTCATAAGAAAATTAAAGTATTTACATTAATACCTATCTATTAATTATAAATATAATACATTGACACTTCTAGATTGGTACCGATAAGTGATATATTATCAGATAATTAATTCTTCGCCAGGTAGTACTAACAAGGCACGCCACGCGATAATACAAAGCATATAACAAATTAATTTATTTGTAATGTAACGTACATATCATTAATTACTGTGTAATATATAGTGCCAGTTAGCAGTTAATAATAACAAAAAAAAAAAAAATATTATGGTGTATTCATGTAAATTTAAGTGAAATTAATATCTTGTACCTACCCGGGAATGTTAAACAGAACTAAATAGTGTGTTCTAAAAATAATAAATATAATAAAGAAAAATAATCTAACATGCAATTACAAGGAAAGACAAGTAAGTACATTGCTTTTTTATTTTTTACTTAGGTTTTTTCAACCCAATATACTCTCAGTTAGACTAAATTTTTTATAAGTAAGTATTAGGAGGAAGTTCCTCCTGTGACTTATCGATCGACTTCTTGACTAAGCTACCGGCTGCCGAGGCGTGATGTGGGTATTCCCTCAATCCCTACGACCTCCGTCAAAACGTCTACCGCACCCGTAGTTATTGAAACATAATTTTAAAATTGTTTCAAACGCCCTGCAGGGGTGGCTGTTAGAAACAGAATATCGAGCCGTTATGAAAGAACATCGTAAGCGACAAAAACTATGTATTTAACTTTTTCATCACAACGAACAGTTAAAATAATTTAAACCATAAGGCGAACATCGTTAGATTAATATTTGCATAAATAGCAAAACTATTAGATATAAAAATAAATTAGTTAGGTATATCGTAAACAACAAAAGTAAAACCATATTGAATAACACACTTGTACTTTTCCACTGCGTTTATTTTTATTCTGAACCTGACCGGTTTCGCCTTACGGCATTCTCAAAGGTATTGGTAATGTAAACCTTTGAGAATGCCGTAAGGCGAAACCGGTCAGGTTCAGAATAAAAATAAACTCAGTGGAAAAGTACAAGTGTGTTATTCAATATGTGTAGCAGATTCCACCAAGTGCCATCAATCTCCTGTATAAACAAAAGTAAAAGTATCATATTGAAAATAAATATGAACCGATTTATCGCAAGTAACATTTGTCACTTACGATGAAATATAGTTTTAAGATCTAAGTATATCAAAACAATAGCGATGGGCAGCCGTTTCAGCGACAATATATTATATTGTAGGTGTTAGATACTCGCCCCCTTTCAGAAGCAAGAGGGGACACTGCTGTCCCCACGCCCGATGGGGCCATCTCGCAGACGCTTGAATGACTTCCTCAGTTGCCGAAGTCATTCAAGCGTACTTACATTCCTTCTTCCTTTTTGACATAGTGAGTACACGCGAACGTAAACACACAATAATCTACAACCGGCTGAACCTAATCAACATAATAATAATATTTGATAATTTGTATATATCAATGTAAATAACATAATCAATCATTATTATATGAATACTTTTAACATTTTTAGACGAATCTTTTCGTTGCGTTAGGCTCATGACAGAACTACATTTTTCCCGGCCAATAAAGCTCGTGTTTAAACAGGTTGTGGAAAACATCTATCGAGGTTATCAAGGTAGTGGCCACCATAATTAAGATCGATTGCTTCTGAAATGGTAGCCACTACAAATCTGGACTTCGCCCTAGCAAGCAGCAGGATAAAATAAAATGACTGACTCGCCATAAATAAAGAATTTCAGCGACCGAAATTACTAATAAGTATTCCTATAAACCCCACCAACTAAGCTTAATTGTTTGTGTTAGAATTGGTTTCACTTCGGCAGTGTAGTGGCCAGGATTAGAACCCGGGACCTCTCTATTGTAAGGCTAACTCCTTAACCATTACGCTGAGTGATAGATAGAAAAATGTGTGATAGGAGTATATTGGGACTACCATTATCTTCGGGAACAGGTCCACCAATGTGATGGGGAAGCCGGTACATCTAATGTCTTATGAGGTTCTGGAGGGTAATTTCAAAACCCTTAAGTAAACTCAGACCTGGGCAGAGTTGGCAGTTTCTCTCGTGTAGTGTGAAGTAGCCTGCTTCTGTGGCCTGGCGGTAGTGAACGCAGCTGCTAGCTACTCAGGAGGTGAGAATTCGATTCCCGCTCGGTGCAAATATTTTTATACAAAAATATGTCTATCCTGGATGGAAATGGTTACCGTGGCCTATGGACGTATGCAACAGGGAGTCACACTTGAGCTGCCGACCATGTAAGAACAGAGAGTTTCTGTGCCTTCAGTGCAGAAGACAAAGCAGGACAAGCCTTTGGCTACTAATAACACAGAAACTCTCCAGTGAGCTCTGGCTACCGTACTCACCGCCGGGAACACAACACGAGGTTATTATGGCCGCGGTATTCTGTAGGAGATCTGCGGTAGCCTAGTGGTATGGGTAATGGACTGCTGAGACGAGGTCTCGGGTTCGATCCCAGGTTTACCATGGCACATACCAATGACTTTTCGATGCTTTTCGAAGTTATGTGTGAATTTATCGCATGTTTATAAGTGCCCGGTTAATGGCAATAGGCTCGCCACCTATTACATTGGGACCTAAACATAAACTGGCGAAATGTGGATGCTAGCACCTCTGCCTACCCCTTCGGGGAATACAGGCGTGAGTTTATGTTATATTATTCTGTAGGGCGGAGGTATTTTCCCAGTCGGACTGCTCAATTGGGACGGATATACCGTTGTGTCCTACCTCCGTTAAGTGTCTATTTGCATTGGTCAGGGTTCTTTAATCCGTTGATCCAGGTTACTATACGAACATCTATGGCAGTCGGTCCGGGTGTTTGGGGGTCAAACAAGACAAATTGAAATTGTCCGAATTGGGTTCCGTAGCAGCAAGTGACATAATATAATAGTTTTTTATTATTTTTGAGTTAGGTAATTGAATGAAAGACGAAAATTGCGGTTTATGACGTATTAAAAAAAAAACTACGTACTAGATCTCGTTCAAACCAATTTTCGTTGGAAGTTTACATAGCAATGTGCATTATATATATTTTTCAAATTTATCATTCTCTTAGTTTAGAAGTTAGAGAGGTGGGGGGGACACATATTTTCTCACTGGAAGTGTCTCTGGCGCAAAACATTCAATTTACAAAAAAAATATGTTAGAAACCTCAATATCATTTTTGAAAACCTATCTATAGATATCCGACACGTATGGTATTGATGAAAAATTTTTTTTGACTTTCAGTTCGAAGTATGGGGACCCCCAAAATTAATTTCTTTTTTTCTATTTTTGTGTAAAATTCTTAATACGGTCCACAGAATACATCTACTTACCAAGTTTCAACGGAATAGGCCTTATAGTTTCGGAGAAAAGTGGCTGTGACATACGGACGGACAGACAGACAGACAGACATGACGAATCTATAAGGGTTCCGTTTTTGCCATTTGGCTACGGAACCCTAAAAAGCAGACTCCGAGGTGAAAGCTTCAGAATCTTCGGTTGCAACTGGGATTTAGGCAATCATTTTTTTTTTATACCACTTAGGTGGCAGACAAGCACACGGGCCACCTGATAGAAAGTGGTTACCGCGGCCTATGGACGTACGCAACACCAGGGGCGTTACACTCGCGCTGCCTACCCTGAAGGAACCTTCTAATGCCCCTCTTGAGGAACCCCATATTGTAGTCGCTTGGGAAAACCATGGCAGGGAGTTGATTCCACAGCTTGAGCGTACGTGGGATGAAGTTCCTTTCATACCGCACGGTACGCACCGTATTAGGATGCAATGTGTGGGGATGAATTCCCTGCCTATGGCGAGCGGTGCGATGATAGAATGTAGCTGTGGGCATCATGTCAAATAATTCATCTGAGCACAGACCATTATATAGGCGGTAGAAAACACACAGTGAGGCAAAATCCCTTCTGAGGCTGAGAGGTTCCACATCGCCTGCGAGTATGGGACTGTCGACGAGCCTCAACGCACGTCTTTGCACCGAGTCGAAAGGGTTAAGCTGGCGTGCGGGCGCTCCGGCAAAAAGATGACAGCAGATGTAGAAGAGAAGAAAAACCTTGGACACCAAGATGCTAACTTAAGATGCAACTGGGATTATATTACGATGATGATGATGATAAGAGTCATAACAAATTAGTTTTTAAGGAACTTAAAACTTCTAATCGGATTAAGGACTTAAAAGATAATAATGATAGAGTATAAAGATCAACTAATGAAATCACAGAGGCGTGAGTAGCAGTACCTGTGACACTATCAGTTCGTTATTATCATTATGTAATAGGTATCTTATCAGAACTACTAGCTACTAGTAGTGTACATAAATCGTTTTACTAGTAGTATGAAATGTCAACATTCGTGGTTCCCGGTAGAATAGAATTTGCGCCACCCATCTCTTCCCATGCGGTGTCGTACAAGGTGACTAAGAGATAGGGCTGTTTAAAATCAGATAGATATATAGAGCCCAGACTTAGCCTCAAATACACGGCTCGAGTTAACAATAAATAAATCCATACTAATATTATAAATGCGAAAGTAACTCTGTCTGTCTGTCTGTCTGTCTTCCTGTCTGTCTGTAGGTATGTTACGCTTTCACACGTAAACCACTGAACCAATTTTGATGAAATTTGGTATAGGGATAGGTTAGACCATGAAAAAGGACATAAGATATGTTTGTTCGCGATAACCGACATCCACGCGGGTGGAGCCGCGGGCAAAAGATAGTAAATAAATAATTTCTTTCTTACCGACAGCCAAATACATAGTGTTTACACAAACTTAGGGTAAGTATGGAATAATAGTGCCCGGAATACGGCAATAGGCTCACCTCCTATTACGTGGCGCCCAATACAATGATTGGTAAAATGTGGATGTTTAAAGTCATCTCTGACAGAGCGACAACCGAAAAACAGATGGTGGAACACCCCCAACCAGGGCCAGATAGCAAGGTTTTGACAGACAGACGGTGTGATGCTAAAGTCTTAGTTTCTCCTCTTAAGATACGGAATCCCAATTAGACACCATTAATAACTAATAATTGAACACCAAATTCAATTTTCGCCATTGTCGACAGTATTCCACAAGTTATGGTACTTACTGACGACCTACATACTGACGCTGAAGCGGTTCGACTTGTTTCTGCAAGGGACTCTCCTCATCCTCATACTGCTGGAAACTAACGTGTACCTGCTCCTCGAGAGAGATGCCAGCGAGGGGTACCTCCCGAAGCTGGTGGGAGGTAAGAGACCGATATAATATTAATTTTAAGTAAATGACTTATTGAGACGACTATTTCTTTATTACAACAACCACTATTCTTGATAGATAAAGTAGGTATACTTAAGTAAGCGGTTACGACTACATGTTTGGGCTGACGGGCAAGGTACACGACGCGAGTGTACATAGGAAAACAGGCAACCTGGAGCAGTATTAAGTAACTAATAATATAATTAAAATGTTGATTAGCTAAATAGATAACTAATAATTTATTTGGCAAATAAAATTAGACATAGACAATGTAATGTGTAATATATAAAATAATGTAAATATTAAAAATAAATAAAAAGCAAATAAAAAAAACTTTCGAACTTTAAAGTTAGCATTAAAAATGCTATAAAAAAATCAGTCAAATAAATAACTCACAAAAAGTTTTATTGACGTTTTGTAAGGCCCCTTTTAGCTGTCTATACAAACTACTGGAGGAGGGTGATTTGAAGAACTATATTAGCTCAACCTTGGATGTTGATTGTGATGCCAACATCTCTGTGGAGAAGATAACACCAAAAACAGAGAGAGGCTACGCGTCGTTCAAGGTTGGTGTTGCGGAAAGGTTTTTTAACAAAGTTAATGATGCCGCTGTGTGGCCACTAAATGTGGAGATTAGTGAATGGGTGTGGTTTCGTCGCTCAACGAAACCATTTGAACAATAAACAAAACAGCAACCTTAACGTCTTGTATCAGAACGTTAAAGGCCTTCGAACTAAGACTGGACAGCTGTTATCACTGCTACAATCATCAGCATCTGACTTGTTCGCATTCACGGAGACTGGTTTATGTGTAGGCATTCATAATTCAGAGGTTATACTACCGGGATATCAAATATTAAGATGTGACCGGGCAGACGGGCGTAAGCTGGGCGGCGTCTTTTTAGTGGCCACACCGCCATATGGGTTGCGTCGAGTGCCTATACCGGACGATATTGACATTGACAGCCACGGGTTCGAATTGGTTTGTGCTACAGTGTATATGCAGAAAAGACTTATATTTGTATGTTGTGTTGTTTATATACCGCCTGATGCTAGTGAGGGAGATTATATGGTGTTGTTTGGTATATTAGAAAAGCTCTGTTTGAAATTTAGTGGCGATTTGGTGGTTTTGGGGGATTTCAATTTATATTCGGGCAATATTAATGTTAATAATTATTACGAGTATTTCTTGGCCTACTGTGAATTCACTCAGTTTAATTCTATACCTAACTGTAACAAGAGGCAATTGGATCTCGTGTTGAGCGCGCGCGCTGGGGTGTCGGTGCGCGCGGCTGACGAGGGCATGACCTGGTGGACCCGCACCACCCGCCGCTCGCAGTCAGCTGTGCGCTCCGCGGTCGGGGAGCGGCCAAGCTCGGGCCCGAGCCGTTCTCGCCGTCTGCGCCTGCTTCGCTAGCGTCGCGCTCACACACTTGCGTAGCGAATGCGAGTAGACAGTGGAATTTTTACAAAGCCGACTTTTTTAAATTGTATGATATGATAGCGAACATAGAATACACAGATATACTTGCTATGAACGATCCTAACACAATGGTAAACTCATTCTACACGAAAGTCTATGCCGTGTTTGATGCTTGTGTTCCACCTAAATCACCTAAATTAGCAAATTCTATCGATAATAATAAGTACATTTACCCTCCTTGGTATACTTCTGATATAATTAAAAACATAAAATTAAAATTCACTCTATTTAAAAAGTACAAAAAGAGTAAGTTACGGAGTGATTACGAAGTATTTTCACAATGTAGGGCGCGAGTGAAGGCGGAGACTTCTCAGGCACTCGAACAATATATGGATCGCGTGCAGAGAAATCTAAAAACGGATCCACGAGCATTCTGGAAGTATATTAGATCGAAACGAACTGATTCGGGTAAAGCCAAATTAATATCAGATGACGGATCAGTCATGACGGATACTGAATGTGCGGGGGAGTTCGCTAGATTCTTTCACTCTGTCTACAGTGGAGAACCGGCCGTGCTGGATGCTGCAGCGGCGAGCGCGATGGCGACGCCGGGCACTTGGGCTCACTTAGCACATCTGAGCCCCGCTGACGTTCAGTGTGCTCTTGCCCGCTTGCTGCCTAAAAACTCGGTGGGACCTGACGGGATACCATCGTTTCTCTTCAGAGATTGTCGCAAGGTGTTAGTGACACCTTTACTACACATTTTTAATACATGTATTGAAACTGCCACATTTCCCGATTACTGGAAACTTACAAGAGTAATTCCAGTGCCAAAGGGCAGTGGAGGGACAACACCTAGCGACTACAGACCAGTGGCGATTTTAAGCACTCCCGCCAAAGTGTTCGAGGCTGCCATTCACCGCTCCATGTACAAGCAGGTGAGTGCCCAGTTGTCTGACGCACAGCACGGTTTCCGTCCTGGTCGGGGGACAACGGGGAATTTACTGCATCTAATGACCCATCTGGTGCCTGCGGTGGATGCTGGTTTGCAAGTAGATGTGGCCTACCTTGATTTCCGGAAGGCTTTCGACACGGTCGATAACGACATACTTCTTTTGAAATTAGCAGATGTCGGCTGCACTCCTCGCACGCTGGCATTCTTCGCGAGTTACCTGCGGGACAGATGCCAGTACGTGGACTGTGGGGGTAGTGTTTCGCACCCATACTTTGCGTGGTCGGGTGTAAGCCAGGGCAGCAACCTGGGCCCGCTTCTTTTCAATATAATGATTAACGACTTGCCAAGGGTAGTCAACGAATCAACGCCCTTGTTATTCGCTGATGATTTGAAATTGTTGCGTGAGATCAGCCATGAGGATGATCATAATGCACTGCAGCGGGATATAAATAGGGTTGTACAATGGAGCTATGACAACAAGCTCTTTTTTAATGCAGTGAAGTGCTCCATTCTCACGTTTACTCGTGCTCGAAAGCCGCCTCAACATCAGTACTACATGGAGGGTATCCAGTTGCAGCGAGTCACCGCTGTAAAAGATCTGGGTGTTCGGTTTGTGACTGATCTCAACTTCCGAGAACACGTTTACAGTGTGTGTAAAAAAGCGTACCGTAACTTAGGATTTGTGTTGCGACAGGCAAATCAGTTTACAAACATTGGTGCGTTGAAAGCTCTGTTTGAGGCTCACGTAAGGAGCCATCTGGAGGGTAGCTCTGCTGTCTGGTCCCCACATGAGGATAAGTATAAAGTCGTCCTGGAGCGTATCCAGAACAAATTCATTAGGTTTCTGTACCTAAAAATATATGGGGTATACCCAGGCTATCCTCTACTGTATCCTACTTTGTTTGTTCTGGGTATGGTGGGTTACTCTAGCCTTGAGGTGAGACGGGAAGTGACGTTGGCAACATATGTCGTGAAAGTGTTGAGGGGGCTTATAGATAACCAGGCAGTACTTCGGACGGTCAGTTTGTGTGTCCCGGACGAGTACATAGGACGAAGGAGGCGACCGCCACTATTCTCGCTACCGTGTGCGCGCACCAACCTCCTACAGTTCGCGCCGCTGACGCGTACGTTGCGTGTGCTCAATGCGGTATCTCGGAAGGTAGATTTGTTTTCATGTTCGCAGAGTGAATTTACAGCGGCCATGTTTACTGAGTTGTGTGTACCTACATGATTAGTATTTTTCTTTTTTCCATTGTATTGGGTTTATCCTGTGGCAGGTAAATATTAGAAGGAAAAAAAAAGAATGTATATAAATTTGATAAGGTTGTAATGTACGATATTTGAATTGAATTTTTATCATTTGACATTAAATTACCTATTGCGAACTTGACCTTGCATAATTAAATAATTGTGTAAATTTGACAATGATATTTAATTGGATTATTAATTGACATTTTAAATAATTTTGACTTTTTTAATAGAATCGTAATTTGAATTTTGACATTGTTAATAGAATCATTACTTTAGCATTATTAATAGAATTATAATTTGACAACCATGAATTATATGACATGTTCATGAAATAATTTTTAATATCTACTTTTCTTAAATTTAATTACTATTATTGTGTGTGAATTATTATTTAGTTTAGAAGCATGATGAATTGTTAAACAAATTATTATAATTATTTTGCTACTCTGTCGCATTGGGTTGGCCTGTAATGGCAGAGTATGTATGAAATAAAATAAATAAATAAATAAATAAATAAATAAATAAATAAATAAATAAATAAATACTTTTGAAAATCCATATAACTTTGCCACTTCTCATAGACTGGGTGAAGCTCGGAGCTGGTGGTACGGAAGTAGTCCTGGGCGCTGTTGTGGCGTGGTTCGGCCGCGGCCGCCGACAGCTGGCGCTGACCAGCTGGCTACTGGCCACGTCGGTCAGCGGGCTCATCGTGGTGGCCTTCCCCTTCGCTGTATCAGACCCTGTTGATGTTCGTAAGTAGTCTTTTATATATTAGATAGCAGAAGAGCAGCCAGCCAGCATCTGTGGCGTAGCGGCAGTAAACGCGGCCACTGCGCAGGAGGCGGGGGTTCGATCCCCACTCAATGCAAATATTTGTATGCATTGTGGGTATTTGCATTGGTCTGGTCGTGCCTTGAAGAGCACGTTAAGCCGTCGTTCCCGGTTGCCATACGAACATCTGTAGCAGTCATTACGGGTAGTTGGAGCCTTCAAAAGTCCAAAAACTGGTAAAACTGCAATGCTTCGATATCGCCTTTAGGTCAGATGACAATCATTTCACAGAAAATATCGAAGTTTAGCCAAATCCGCAGTTAGACTGGTGAAGCTGACCCCAAACTCCAAGTTGAAAACTTCGGATTTTACTGGGATTAACGCTAAGATGAAGAAGATAGCAGACAAGCACAGGACCCACCTAATAGAAAGTGGCTACCCTGGCATAAGGAGGTGTGCAACACTTGGGGCGCCACACTTGTGCTACCGACCCTGCAAGAACAATGAGATTCTGGATCGTTAGTGTAGAAGACAAAGCAGAACAAGCTTCCTGCACAATTTTTTCCAGTAAGCTCTGGCTACCCTCCTCACCGTCAGTAAACATAATTAACGCGGTATTCTGTAGGGCGGAGGTACTTTCCCAGTCGGCCTGCTCTCAATTGGGACCTTCTAACCTGTCTTTTTTACAGTTCCATCATTAATTTTAACAGTGACAAATCTCTATTATTCAAATCTGCCATTATAGTTGTCCTTCTTACCTAACAAATCCCTGGTTCCACAGAACTGTGCGGTGGTACCGCCATATCATCATACCAGGCCGCTGGTACCTCAGACAGCAACATCGCCGGCAGAACAACGTTTCTGATCCTCACTGTACTGCTGTGCACCCTGAGTAAGGTCAGCGTGTGGTCGCATGGCCTTACCTATCTGGATGACCATGATCCTCAGAATGGAGCATTCTTTTATGGTAAGTGAAGTATCAATTTCAAAAAATCTATCTTTGTTTGTAGGTTATATTGTAGTAACTAGATGACCCGGCGTACTTCGTACTGCCACTTTTTTCTGGCCGCCTTGCGTTTGATCCCGTTTCCGTTGCACCCTCTACTATATCAAGCGTGTATTCTAAATATAAACCTTTCATTTGAATCACTCTATCTTTTAAAGAAACCGCGTCAAAATCCGTTACGTAGTTTTAAAGATTTAAGCATAAGTAGATAGGGATGGACGGAAAGCAACAGCCACTTTGTTTTATCTATGTAGTGATTACAATAAAATTTTGTCAATCCATACTCCATACTAATATTATAAATACGAAAGTAACTCTGTCTCTCCATCGGTCTGTCTGTCTGTTAAGTCACGTCTAAGCCACTGAACCGATTTTGATGAAATTTGGTAGGTAGATTATAATTTGAGAAAGATATAGGCTATGTTTGGTGAGCAGAGTCACGATAACAGGCAACAGCTAGTTGGATTATAAGCAGAATGTTTGAAAATTAAGATTTTTTTTTCAGTAAAATATGGAGTTTGGACATACAGTCACGAGCAATAATATTTTTTTTTTTTTTTTTTTATATTTGGTCCGTCAATTGACTGCACCCCGCTAGATGGCAACAAAGCTGAAGTGCAGTCCAGAAGATACAGACCACCATTCCTGGTGCCAATTGGACGTAAAATGGTGGTCCCTAACTTGACGGCCTTGATAGATGCCTTTTCACGCCCCGCTTGAAGAACCCGGGACTGTAAGAAGAGGGAAACACGTATGCGGGCAGAGCATTCCAGCTCTTTATCGTGCGGCAGAGGAAAGAGCCCCCAAACCGTTTAGTGCGAGATGGTATGGATTCCACCGTGTGTGGATGGCACCGCAGACCAGCACGTGTTGTTCTGGATAGGAAGGGAGAGGGTGGGATCAGTTGAAATAACTCCTCAGAACACTCGCCGTGGTAGAGGCGGTAGAAAACGGCCAGAGAGGCAACGTCTCTACGCAACTGCAGAGGTTCCAAGGTGTTGGTAACCTCAGGATCACCTATGATACGAACTGCACGTCGCTGCATTCTGTCAAGAGCGTCTAACAGGTATTGCGCGGAACCATCCCAGAGATGAGAACAGTACACAAGAGCGAATCTGTGTCTTGTACAGAAGACACCGCTGCTCCGGCGTGAAAAACCGCTTCGCCCTGTTCAAGATCCCGAGTTTGCGCGACGCTGTTTTGATGACGCTCTCGATGTAATTCTTGTTGTTCAGGTTGCAGCGAACATCCATTCCGAGCATGTCAATGTGATCCTGTAGAGCTAGCGGTGTATTCTGGAGAGTAGGGAGAGGAAGGAATATATATATACATTGTCACATTTTCTACAATATCTAAACTTGTACCGATCCAGAAAGAAGTGAACAACAATTCGTTCTAAACGAACTAACCATTAAACGATGTCAAAACAAAGTATACGTTTATTATATACGTTAATATAATCGAAACAAAATCATAAATAAATTCACACGTCGAATATCATTTATAACTATTCGTGACAATTTCTATAAAATGTACTACTTACTAAGTTACTACTTATAAAGTAAGTAAGTCCAAAGTATGCTTAGGTGTTTTATTTCTAAATGAAGATTTAATCCTCCATATTAATTCATATTTATTATTATTAATACCTACTAAGATGATAAACCTATTCTATCTCACATGGGGAGCTTCCCACCCTAAATAATATTTATCTACTGTTAAACCATGCAATAAAGTGCAGATAAAATTGATACATCATGATATTATTAAAATTTATTACTATGTAATGCGTAATTTATGATTAAGATAATTAAATAAATATGAAATCTAAAAAACAAGTCCAGTAATCTTTGGATTCTCTTTAATCAGATTTCTAGATTTGTAAAGAGCATTTGATGGAGTTACTCATAAAAAACACTAATCAACCAATACCGATTTACAATTACTGCTACAATTATCTCTTCATTTATGACGGGCGTACTCTTAGTAGACATTACCACAGAAGAGATATACCGTACTTCAACCCAAGACCATGCGAAAAGGAGGAAGAAAAGCCGGGAAGCGATCCTTGAGCTCCGAGTTCACCTCAGACGCAGGCCCAATCAGAAAAAATTGTCTACATAATGATAAAAATAAGATACAGTAATTTGAATGTTGTAGCGTTCACATTTTGTTGATTCGCATTATATGAGTAACTCAATCAAACGCTTTACTCAAATCTAAAACACCTTGTTCCTTTAAAAATTATTCCTAAAGCTGCTATCATTCTCTGAGCCTTTTTCCAACCCACTTAAGGTCGGCTTACCAGTCTAACTGTGATGTGGCTGTACTTCGATATTATTCGTGAAGCGACTGCCATCTGACCTCCACAACTAATTGACGATAACGAATGCTTAAAGATCTGAAATATAATTAAGCTATTCTCCATTTGGTTGTGTACTGAACTAAAGGCAAAACTTATAGCGACTTTTCTTTAAAATATATATTAAAGTAAACATATACATAAACTAGGCCACCTAATTGATTAATGAGGCCCAATTTCATGTATCATTGTCATCTGTAATGATATTAGCTACCATTATATAATAACTTATTGTTTAAATTCCTTTCGGTTTCAGAGTAAACAAAGAATTTATGGAAAACCAGATTTGGTTCAATGTGTCATCATCGGGATGTACACATTTAACCGGGGTATTTTCCACATTGAACCACCTTATTAGACATATATATTTAGACTAATTTGTACTTATCATTTCACTATACATACAGGGTGTATTTTTGAAACGAGGCTGTAAATTTAGCTTTGAGTACTAAGAAGAAAGACAAAAATCGCCAAAAACCTTTTGATGTAACTACGACAGTTAAGGTACCTGCCCTTATTGCCCCGTTTCATAAATACACCTTTTACCGAGAGCTTCGTGGTTTCACAAAGTAATTAGTCTTCATTTGTACCTGAACAATACTTTTTTGTCTCAAAATACCTACTTAACTCTTAAATCTTATCCAACCTAAAGATGGTACGTTATGCGTCACAAAACAAAATAATATAAATAATTACTATCTTAGTTCCCATATAACCATGGTTCAATGTGTACCATTCAAAAGTGGGCAGAAAGGGAAGGTTTCGCATTTCCGAAATAAGTTGGTGGTTAAATGTAGCTGCCTGGTTCATTGTGAGACACTCGACCCTACAGCAAGTTCTTTTTCAAAACATCACCCTATGAAAATTCTCCGCAGGTATTCTTATATCCATCCGCCTGTCCCTGGGTCTGAGCGGCGTCAACTGGCTCCGCGCCGGCTCCACGCGGGACGACTGGTGGGAGGCTCATGTCTCAATCTGCTGCCTGACTTTCATGTTTGCCGTGCTGTTCACGCTGTTCCCCAAGAGAATGGAGAGTTGTGTGGAGGCAGAAGATCTAAGTGTTGATACTGGTTGGTGGCATTTTTATATTACCTTGTATTATAATTCAAACATTATTCATACATACTTACATATAATCACGCCTTTATCTCCAGAGGGGTAGGCAGAGGCAAATTAACACCCAGTGGTATTAACACCATGTAGTCGGTCCCAATTAATAGGGGGTGAGCCCGTTGCCATATTATTCCTTGTACTATAGTTGACTCGAGTCTGGGCTGTTATATATCTGTCTGTCTCTTAAACAGCCCTATCCCTTAGTCGCCTTGTACGACACCGCGTGGGTAGAGATGGGGTGGCCCAAATTCTACTCTGCCGGGAAGCGTCGGTAGCTTAGTGGTTAAGGAGTCGGCCTTACGATCGAGAGGTCCCAGGTTCGATCCTGGCCATTACACTACCGGCGTGAACCCATTCCTAGCACAAGCAATTTAGCTTAGTTGGAGGAGTTAGAGGTTAGTAACTTCGGTTCTAATATTCTTTTTAAAAAAGAAACCACGCGGCTCCTGCCGGGAACTACACATTATTCAGTAACTCACTATTAAGGATTTGTTCTTTCCGAGTGGTGACGGAGAAAGAATATAAGTATCATCACTCCATCGCATCCGAATGGTGTGGTAAGAGGTGTCTAAAAGAAAAATATGTAGACGATATCACTGCGAGGGAAGGAAAACTCAAAATACCCCGTACCAACTTGGCGGGCCAGCTTAGAAGAATTAGGCAAAAGCCTCCTAACATTGGGAGAGGCCTATGTCCAGCCGTGGACTGCGATACACTAGTTGATTAATGGATTGATGAACTTCTGTAGAGTTGATGACATCGTACTCGCAATTTTGCAATCTTCAAGACAATATTAAGGTTCACTCACGGTAACCTAAGGATGTTTGTTCTTTCCGAGCGCCAACAAATGGCTGAAATATTTGGAGCTTAGAGTCTACAGCTCTTTGTCTACCATAATTTGATTTGTTTGGTTTTGGAATCAAGGGTCTGCATCATCTGTCAATCAACAAACCGGTTTGGTGCTGGAATACACCCTCTACTTAGAACGATCTTGACTGTAACATCTCAAAATGACCAAGGTATGAAGAGCAAATCAAACAGTTCTTGATTTAAATTGTACTAGCTTTTGCTATCCGCTAAGGCTCCGCCCGGGTGATGTCTTTTATTGCGACCAAACATAGCCTATGTATGAATCCAGGGTGTCAGCTAACATATACCAAATTTTATTTGTTCGATCCAGCCGTATAGACGTGAGGATAAAGAAATAACAAACACAGACACTCACAAATTTCCGCCTTTATAATATTAGCACAATATTAGTATGATCAGATCACCAAGTGAAGGTGAAGGTGATTGACGATTCACATGGGAGGAGAAACTCAACTTGCTATCCATTAAGACCCCCAGATCTCTAATTTCACCGACCTCCCTTAACACTTTTCCGTCGATGCTGTAGGTTGAGAGAATAGGGTATGTTCTTTTGGTGTATTTTATATGGTAACACTTGTCTGCATTAAGGATCATACCGTTACTTCGACACCAGTCATGAATCCTGTTGTCTAATTGACGTGTCCTATATAAAAAAAAAAACAAATCGGGGAAGTTTTAGAAAAGGGGCAGGTCATGAGTACTAAGCCGACGAGCATGCATGAAGAATGTAATGAGAGTGAATGAAGCGAGAGTAGTATGTCAGGATCGTAGCAAATGGAGATCCGTCATCTCTGCTTACCCCTATGGGAAACAGGCGTGATTGTCTATGTGTGGGTCTAGATAGCGTTGTGTAGAATGTTGTGGAATATTTATTTAAATATTCATGTGTGTTTACCATCGTAAAGGTGTGTACCAATTATCAGAACAACTAGGCAACAGTAAGGGGGGAAATCCAAGGCATTAAAATAATTTTGAGTACTTTCCTAGTCAAGATAGATATAATTCGGCATCAGATGAATCTGAACATTACGAATGTCTAATTATAATCAATACCTACATGTATAATATCGTTATCAGGCAACTCACGTGCTTGTTATAAATACATCCACTTGTGGTAATGTTATCGTACAATTACAATGATATTTTAATTCCTATTCATATGTCACTGATTATGTAGATAATCCATAACGTTTTGTATTGTGTACAGACGTACTAGAGAAGCTAGCGACAATCATCATTATCTTATAATTATTACTGTTTGCATCTAAGATTTTCTCTTTGGGGCCTCATCATTCTCAGAGCCTTTCTTGTCTATGACTAAGATGCAGCTCAACTTCGGTATTTCCCGTGAAGCCACTGCCAGCTGACCTCTACAACCAATTAGCGATATCGAAATTCTGTAGTTAGATTAATCGGAATTTTGAGAGCTCCTTATTCTACTCTACTTATACATACATACATACAATCACGCCTTTGTCCCTGAAGGGTTAGGCAGAGGTGAATTAACACCCTCATTTCACCAATCATTGGATTCGGTCCCACGTAATAGGGGGTGAGCCTTCCGGGTACTATTGTTGACTCAAGCCGTGCATCCGAGGCTGTATATATCTGTCTGATGTTAAACAACCCTATCCCTTAGTCGCCTTGTACGACACCGCATGGGAAGAGATGGGGTGGACCAAATTCTACTCTACCGGAAACCACAAGAGTTTATTTTAATAGATAGAGTAATTCAAGAAGAAGGTTTATATGTATAATACATGCTTAATATAGTAGAGGGTGCAGCGGGAACTATACCACGCGGAAAGAAAAAAATTGGAGGTACGAAATTCGACGGGTCAGCTACTTCATACTTCTATACTAATATTATAAATGCGAAAGTAACTCTGTCTGTCTGTCTGTATGTTACTCTTTCACGCTTAAACCCCTTAATATTTTTTTTTAAAATTTGGTATAGAGCTATATTGGACCTTGAGAAAGGACATAGGCTATGTTTGTTCGCGATAACCGAGAAGCTAGTATTTTATAAATTTAGATACTTACATGTATTTATGCTATATAATAACAATTATCCCCAGGTTTCTTCGCGTCGCTAGGCCGCGTGGTTCGGAACAAGGTGTTGTTGGTGCAATCAGTAGGGCTCTCGTTCCTCAGCGCCGCTGTCTTCTGCTATGTGAACTATGACAGAGCTTATGTTTCGGTACGTATCACTGCCTGATTTGCTATTAAAAAATTACATGCATAGTTATTATAGGAGTAATTACCATTGGTCAATACTACTAGGAATCGAATTCATAGGGTATAAAATTCATGGGTGGAGTTATATAATAAGAGTTGCCTTGCTATGTGTGTACGAATTTTTAACCAAATACCAGTGTATCTTAAAGCACTAAGCACCAGATTATTTAAAAAAGAATTATATAAATGGCTTAGTGAACATAACTTCTACAGCATTGACGAATTCCTTAGACAAAGACTGAAATAATATTTGCGCGCTAGTACACCACTGGCTAAACATGCATGATCAATTTTGTAAACCTGTATCTTCTGTATTTACCATGTTTTAATGCAAATAAATTGAATTGAATTGAATTGAATTGAATCAAAAATCCATGTTAAAAATGATTGTAACATCATTTATTGGTTCCTATAGTTCGTAAAAACATCGGTGGATGACTCCACCGTTGCCTTAAAGACGGATAAAAAATAGAAGAGAAATTTGAATCCCCTCGGGCGTGCCTCGGTAGCCGAGTTGGTCAAGGCTTTCCCCCTGTAAGGGAAAGATCGCGCGTTCTAGTTCTGTCCGAGAAGATTCATTTTTCCCTATGTATTCCAATTTTATAGCATGCTTAATGCCGGTACAGCATTATGTATCAGCATAGAGATGGCCCTGGGTCAGCCGGGGTGCGCAGGGATATGTCGAAGACAATCTCACTTTCGGCCTAGTACTACGACCCACAGACGCTTAGTCGATTCGAATCCAACATACCCTCCCATCGGCTCAGGTGGGGGAGGTATTGGAGGAGATTTCCGCACGGAAAAAAAAGTTATTTAAGTATAGCGTTAACAAATCAGCCTTATGAAGCTTATTTATTTCTTGTTTTGATTTTTACGAAAGCAACAGAGGTCCTTAACAGCAAGAGGTTTAGACCACGTAGTTTTTGATGAGGTCACCAATAACGACGATGACGAAAAAATGTTTTTATGCATTCCAGGCGAGGTTCCACATGGAGACGAGGAGGCAGGACCCTCGATCTTCCCGCACTCTGACTGATATATTTCGTACTCTGGTCATCATCTTTTTTGTGATGGTAAGTAGTAGGTCTGTGAGTAAAAAAAATAGAATGTGGCAACCCTAGCTCATCCCTTGGGCACACGTCGGAAGCTCTAGACAAAATGTATAAAAAATTCAAATTGTAATTACAACATTCATAGATCGTGCACATGCACTGTAGTGTTGATGTGTGAGAGACTTCAAAATGTTAGGGTTGGCATTATGTGAAATTGTAACCAATATTTGAGCGAGATAGTATGATTTTTCTCATTCTATCCCTTAATGTCATGACTTACGTCACATCCGACAGCGGTGCCAATCCTGTTGTTACAAACGTATTCCATCTTAGTCTTCAATTCGGAATGAAAATTGATGGCGATACATTTTAGTCCCCTCAAACCACAGAATCAGCACCAATAACAAAACACTACTACAACGATATCTTTATAGAGTAGTTAAAACCGATCGTGTCCACGAAAGACTTAGTATTGCTCGCGACTTCAGCTGCACAAAATTTTGATCGGACTGAGATCTGATCTATGACCCACAATCCTATTTCAGGGATAACATCTGGCCTATGCTATGTTATATCAGGGGCACTATTCACTATATACTAAAAAATATATGTCATAATTAGATGGCAGAAAACTTAATTGCTGTTAGTAGCCAAAATGGCAAAAGTGGGTTTAAAATACCATTAGAATCAGAAAAAAAATACTGCGTCAAATTTTAATGATGTGGGTCTCATTTCGATATGTTAGAAAAATACTTACGTCGTCGTCGCAGTTAAGACCACTATCCCTGTCCATTTGCTGTAAGCATGCAAAAATCTCGTCTCGGACTTCTTTTTCTACCTCTTTTACTTATAGCATTTAATATTCTGTTTCTTGTATTTGATACCGTAAAACCATCGATGTCAAGCCTCGCCATACACCTGTTCACAGCTTATGTCATTTTTATGATCCGAAAATAAAAACTGCGTTGCTATAATATATGTGACCAATATCCTGTTAAGAACAACTTTAGCAATTATTTGATAATTCCATTTGAAGGATAAGGATAATTTCATCACCTACCTGCGATTTATAGTTAATGAGTAATGATTTTTTTTAGATTTTTCTAAAGATTTTCAGCTCTTCTGAAAAGTTTGACATCTGGTACTTAAAACAATTACGTTTTCTGCTATAGAATCATAATTCAAAGGATTTAAATAAATTTAATTATCAAAAAATAAAAACACAACTGCCGATTGAAACAAGTTTGATGGCAGGCGGTAGTCATTTATTTTCATTCAGTTCATATGGGGCTATAGGTCCCATCATTTTCAACCGCCGCGCAGTCGGGATTTTATTTTTTCAATAATTTTATTTTCACATTTTATGTACGTTCTTAGGTACATAAAATGTTATTTTTTATAATTTTTGTTATAAATGAAAATAACTTGTGCGATGAATACCTTTAATTTGAAACATCAATAATTGTCAGCTGGTGAGTAGACCATCTGACACGTTCATAGGCTACGAATTGGCAATTGAAACATCAATAAATCCGTAAAATGGTTCTGAAGATAAAATGGTAATAAAGAATATTACAAACATACCTATATACATGCATACACACAAGTTGCGCGCGAAAAACAAAACCTTTCTTGACTGTAGGATAATGTGCTACATTTTGAAACCGTATTTTTATTTCAATCAATTTTTTATTGATACGAACGGTTTTAACTACTCTATACCTTGCAAAACTCACGTCTATGAAGTTTCATATTTATTTTGGCACAAATGTATGACTGATAATTTCGTACTTTATTGACGGGTAATGTAACCCTTTAATGCACACTGAAACTACTATTATCATTTTTATTGAATTTTCATTGTTAGCGTACTATTTGAATTATATTTTCTAACAATGTGGGTTTAATGCTTAATGAAATTAAAAAAAATACCGAAAAATACCTACAAAAAGTAAAAATACGTCTTGTTGGTTAGCCCTGCAATTTTGATATAAGTACTTCGTAATATTTTGAGCCAAGCGTCGTCGTGTCGGGGGACATTTGGCTCCTTGTTTACACCAAGGAGTCAAATATCCAATGTCAAATGAACGTATGTATGTTGCAACTTTTCAAAGTTTTGTAAGGTCCGTTTTAATGGTATATATATAATAAATGATTTTTGACGTTGACTTTGAATACAATCTTAAAGCGGGCGAAGTCTCTGGCAGAAGCTACAATAATTCACTAAACACTCACCCATCAAAATATTTTTGCATAAACCATTATTTGTTCAGCCTACATGTTTGTGATTCCAATAATAAATAGTATGATTGAATTGTGATATTGTGTTATAATTTATCTATTTTAGAATTTATTAAAATCTACATCTGGTATAGCACGTAAGATATATTATCCCAGAAATACACACAGGCAGACCCAGAAACACACAGAAATAGGTAATATTTTCAATTTTTTAATATTTTCTCACTCATCAACAGGTAGTCTCCCAATGTGCGCAATTTCTCCCGAACCTCCGCCTTCTGCATCCAGTCAGTATGTTACAGTGAATGTCCGAAATGCAGCATATGTTAAGATAAATAATTGTCTTTTGACGTTCTCATTGTATTTTTTGGTGTAAACGAAGGGTAATTGGTAATGCGACTCACACTGCAATCAGTTTTATAAAAATTTTAACGAATTTAATCCCGGACGAAACCGGTACACGGGCTGCGATTAATTGTTTCAATAAAAATCATGCATTTCAAGGTTAAATGAAACTGTGAGTTGTGCGATAGAGAGGAAGCTTTACAAAATCGAAGTAAGCCGATCTTCTCACTCTCCTCCTCGACGTATCGAACTAGGCACCTTTGAAAGGCACATCCCTTGTATTATAGTAGGAGAGCTGGCACGAATTTTTGGGTAGGTATTTGAGGCAAGCTGAAAACTTGTCAGATACCTCTCCTATTATATCCCAACTCGGAATTGCAGACCTGGCTGGTGAGTAGCGGGGCTAAATCAACCCCTAAATTTTTAAAAATATTATTTTTTTTTCCCAAAAAATATATTTGAGGCACTACGCAATTTATATATGTTGCAGTGTAATACTTAATGAATACGAAAAAAAAATAAGCCAGATAATTTAATCGGGGTTTTAACATTGCCAGACGCGTGCAAAAATATTTTGCAAAAAATTATAAAAAATGTTATTGAGGCAGCTTGAAATTTTAATGGAGTGTTATTTATAACTAAAAAGTAAGATCCCCAAAAAGACAGATCATTTCGGTGGGGCTTTCTACCTGCCAGGTGATCAAACAAATAATGAATAGGTACGAGCCTGTAGTGCTATAGACAAGCTGTAGTGTGAGAGAGAGCGCATAACGACAGCTGTCTTCGTTCTTGCTTGCCGCGTTACTATTGGCTCTGGCGAGGCCACGTGACTTACAATAACCCATGAGGTTTCTAGTCGGAATTTCGGAGTCTTTATTTTCAGTCGTATCATTCTACATGGTGTTGCACGTTTTAGAACTGAAATAATTTGAAAATGTCTAGTGAAGAGTTAGTTTGTGTTATTTGCAGAAAAATGGTGCTAAAGTGTTTGCTTTTGTGGAGAAAACTCTCAAAAAAAGTCAGGAGGTATTACAGATCCGTAAACATCATAAGTTAAAATATTATGATATTGTTTTGCCAGTGACTCCTAACCATTAACCATCGATTCCCCAGCTCCTTAACGCCTAATAGAAATGGATGGACACTTAATGAGGATACACTAGATTTTCACTGGTTTGACGGAGACTGTATGCCGCAATTGGTATTCGACGCTGTTGTTCACGAGGAAAGTAATAATAACGATGATGAAAATCATACTGGAGGTGAGAATAAATGGTTTATTTGTAACAACTGCTGCATTAAAATTTCTGTGATTAATTAAAAAAAATATATATATTTCTTTTTGCAGATGGTTTGCTGTGGTTTGATTGTGGCCATCCTCTAGATGGCGAATCTGACATAGATGAATCCGAAGATTTCATTACTTCTGATGAAGAATCCACAGACGAAGAATGTTAACTTATATCTGATGTGAAATGAATAGAATTTATTTCTGATTTTTTTTATACTTGAAATAATTGTACTTGCTGGAGAGTTATTATATTTTTATAAACCTGGTTTTGCGATTTTTTATTTTAATTATTGTTTTTTTTAACGTAACCCTTATTAATTTTAAGATGAAAAAATTTTAAATTTCCGTATAAATTTTGATTTAGAATACTGCCAGAGAAAAAAAAAACAATTTTTAGTTTTGAATGTAGGGGTAATAATATGAATGCTGTCCAAACATTTTTGGAACTAAAATTTTTGAAAGAATTTTTTTTTTAATTATCTTCGAAAAATAAACTTTCCTGTGGAAATATCAAATATTTAAACAATTTATTACGTTCAAATTCGCATTAAAATTGGCAAAATATATAATTTTTGAAAATTAAAAAGAAATCGGAAAAAAATGTCCTTTTAACATCCATAAATCAATACAATCTCTTTTACGAAAAATGTTTTTAGTAGAAATTCAGAAAATTGTATGTTTTTTACTCCGAAATTTTAAGTAGAAACCTCATGGGTTATTGTAAGTCACGTGGCTTCGTCAGGGCCAATAGTAACGCGGCAAGCAAGAACGAAGACAGCTGTCGTTATGCGCTCTCTCTCACACTACAGCTTGTCTATAGCACTACAGGCTCGTACCTATTCATTATTTGTTTGATCACCTGGCAGGTAGAAAGCCCCACCGAAATGATCTGTCTTTTTGGGAATCTTATTTTTTAGTTATAAATAACACTCCATTAAAATTTCAAGCTGCCTCAAAAACATTTTTTATAATTTTTTGCAAAATATTTTTGCACGCGTCTGGCAATGTTAAAACCCCGATTAAATTATCTGGCTTATTTTTTTTCGTATTCATTAAGTATTACACTGCAACATATATAAATTGCGTAGTGCCTCAAAAATATTTTTTGGGAAAAAAAAATAATATTTTTAAAAATTTAGGGGTTGATTTAGCCCCGCTACTCACCAGCCAGGTCTGCAATTCCGAGTTGGGATATAATAGGAGAGGTATCTGACAAGTTTTCAGCTTGCCTCAAGTACCTACCCAAAAATTCGTGCCAGCTCTCGGACTATTATGTGCCTTTAATCGTACCTCTGATTCGAACGTGCGGGGTGAGGAAATGAAATCTGCGCGGGGGTGGGAGCTTCCATTCTGTACGCTAGTACTATTATCTATTCTGTGCCTTGGGTGTCGTAAAAGTCGATTGTGGGAGTCTGTCTGGTACATGACAAGCAGTCCTGTAAGGCCTTCAACAGACAAATGGCAAACCATCTACAATTGCATTCCCGAGTAGGGTTAACGTCTCTCAGGCGGCTGGCTATAAAACTATCCAAAACTGATTTTGCAACATGCAACATGCGCATGAAATGAGGTGAAATTATAGCCCGGTTTCCACCAAAAAAACCCGACTACTGTCTATCAAAACAAACTTACCCAAAATACATTAGGCCAAAGACAGATAGAGGCACGAAATTCTTAGTGAACCATGAATTCACTTTGCGGATGCCGCGTCCATCATGTGTCTCGGGCTGCAGGTCTATGGGGCCCTTTTGTGACGTATACATGAACAATCGCCCTCATTACTAGTGTTTCTTTACCTAGAAAATAATTGTATGAATATGGTGTATTTGTATTGGTCTGGTCGAGTCTCGGAGAGCACGTTAAGCCGTCGTCGGTCCCTCGAACATCTATGGAAGTCGTTACGGGTAGTTGGACCCCAAAAAATTCCAAAAACTGGTCTAGCTGCAATGCTTCAATATCGCTTTTGGTTTGTGGAGGTCATATGACAGTCGCTTCACAGAAAATGTCTATTTCAGCCAAATCCGCAGTTAAAGCGGACTCCAGACTCCAAGATTAAAGCTTCAGATACGACTGGGTTTAATACTAAAATGCAGAAGAAGACTACTAGTGTCTCTTTACCTGTCTCTCTGTTTGAGGAGTTTGGAATATGTCTGTATACTTACCAGGAATATTCCAATCTCCTCAAACATCTAATGAATTTTCTTCTTAATTTCTCCAGATCTTCCGCATCCGGTTCTCAGCCCGTCGCAGTGACGGTGTCAAAGCTAACACAGCGTCCCGTGTGGGAGGGATCGTAGCCATCTTTGTGGCCATCTTCTTCACCGTCATGGCCAGTCTTAGCTGCAGCACGGGACAGATCAGGGGATTCGAGAGCGGGGAGTTCCAGCAGCCGATCTGTAGCAATCAATGCGGGTAGATACAAGACTAATTGTTGTTATACAACCTATCCGCGTGGTGACGGAAAAAAATACAAGTATCACCAATTTCATCCGAAGACACCCTGATGATGTAGCGACTAATGCAAATGAGTATACGCATACGATATGGCTGCGAAAGAAGGAAAAGGCTGGCGTTGATAACTTTGCAGCCATCGATCGTAAGAAAGCGCATTGCATCCCTCCTGCAGTGTGTTGCGGCAAGGCTTCACGTGGACAGTGCTATAATGCAGCATTGGATACAGATTCACCTTGCCAAAGACACACACATTAATTATGTCCATGTTTACGACTAAGTTTTGTATCTGTTTTTGTACTAAGTTTACTAACATAGATCATAAGGCTTTCTGTAACTAACACTTATGGGCAATGCCTGAAATAAACAATTTTATTATTTTAATATTATTATTAAAACTTGAATTAAACCAATCAACCCGTTTGGCCAGCGTGGGAACAATAGGCCAAAACCTGCCAACATTAGGAGAGGTCTATTTCTAGCAGTTGCCTTTCTTTTTTCGTGCGGAAATCCCTCCCCCGCCGGAGCCGGAAGGGGAGGTTATGTCGGACTCGAACCAACTAAAACCACACTCCGACTGAGAGTCGTGGTGCTAGGCTGGACGTGAAGTTGTCTTCAACATATCCCTCGCACCCCGGCTGACTCAAGGCCATCCCTTACGGTCTGGCCCTCCTTGGGCAGCAGTTGCCTGCAATAGGCTAATTAATTAGTCCTACTAAGTACTAGCGTAGCTACTTACTATGTTGTTTTAAATTCCAGGTGTAATTCTGAGAAGTATGGCTTCAGTCCTGTGTGCACCATTGACACCGGTACAACACACTTCTCACCATGTATTGCTGGCTGTACGGAATCTGAGGATTTAAATGGATTCCTGTAAGTGAATATAAGATTTATCTCAAAATACTACCCGAATTTAGTGGTATTTTATTTTATTAAACCCAGACGCAAAGAGTGGGATGTTATAAGTTTGACGTGTCTGTCTGTCTGTGGTATCATAACTCCCGAATGGATGAAGTGATTTTAATTTAGTTTTTTTTTTGTATTGAATGTGACTTATGTGCAAATGTTCTTGGACTTGTTCGATGAAAATCGTTTGAGCCGTTTAAAAGTTATGGGGGTTAAATTGGGGATGGGGAGAGTCGGGGGTTTCTTATTTTTTTAATTTTTACTTATTATTCCGTTTAAGTATGTAAAATGTATCAAACTTTAAATTCATTTACATTTCAAAGTCGATTGCGAATGTCGCACAATAATTTATTTTAAATTTTTTGAAGGTGTTTTTTGTGACAGGTTTTTTTAAATATTTCATTTAATGTTTATTTTATACTTTTTGAATTGATCTACTAGTCTTTCATTTGATACCCATATTGAGGGAGTTATGAAGAAATATGTACCTATTCCGACCTGTTGTGGCGGCGGCCATCTTGGATGAATTTTTCAAACAGCTAAGAACACTCCCGACTCATAGGTATACCTTTCAAACAAAAAAACTGCATCCAAATCGGGTCATCCGTTTGGTTGCTACGATGCCACAGTCAGACAGACACACACACACACACACAGAAACGTCAAACTTATAACATCCCGTCGTTTTTGCGTCGGGGGCTAAAATTAAATGAAAAATAGTTTTTTACATTTTTTCATTACGTATATCTACAACATGCCAATTAATTTTAGACTTTACAGCATAACAACCTTAACATCTGGGTCTCGATATCTTATTGTGTGTTCCTGTGTTCCAGAGTGTTCCACAACTGCACGTGCGGCGCGGCCTCATTGCGCGCGGCGCGAGGCGCGTGCTCGCTGCTGTCATGTCGCGTGGTCTTTGGCGCCTACCAAGTGTTCTACACTGTCATGTTGGCGGTCTCTGGTCAGTGAACCTTACGCAATTAGGTATTATCCTCTAATTAAAATAAATTATCTAACCGAGCTTATCAAATAAAGAATGGTAAAAGAGCGGTAAAAATTGCGTCAGTTCTTTTTTTATAGTTTTTATTTATTTTTAATCATCCACCCAACCTATTAAATTTTATGACGTCACTAAATTTTTTTCCATACAAGTTACCCTCAAGTTACCTTATAGCTTATGGTTTTGACGTTTAGTAAAAACTAACTAATTTGACTAGTCAGTATAATACCCGATTGAATCAACGGTATGAAAGTTGGGACTTTGAAGCCCACTTAAGTAAGAACTACCCTGTCACTATAAAGTGTGCCTCGGAGAGCACGTTAAGCCGTCGGTCCTGCAAACTTCTATGACAGTCGTTACGGGTAGTTGGAGCCCTCAAAAGTCCAATAACTGGTCTAACTGCAATGGTTCGATATCGCCTTTGGGTTGTGGAGGTCAGATGGCAATCGCTTTCCAGAATATATCGAAGTTTAACCAAATCCGCAGTTGGACTGGTAACCCCAAACTCTAGTTTTTATTGGTTTTCTATATTCTTGGCAAGGCCTTATACATATTTTTCTAACATTTTATCTGTTTTAATCCCAGGCGCGTGTTTCGTTCTCCTCGGTATGGTGATCCTCCGATCAGTGCGGCCTGCTGACAAGACGATAGCAGTGGGCTTCAGCTTCGCGATAGTGGCCTTCCTGGCTTACGTGCTTGGAAACTTGCTCTATATGGGAATCAGTTGTGAGTTAATCATCTTTGAAGTCTGTAGTAAACTTAGATAAATCATCATCGGCATAATTAATCTGGCGAGACTCTCACCTCGAAGTCCAAAAATCTCAGTCTCTTGCCACTCTCAGGCCTTATAATCGCGAGTTATCGGGTTCGAGTCCTGGCCATTACAAGTGAACACACAAGTATGCCAGCAGCAAGTCGATCTAGTTAGGATCAGACTTGCGCACTGAGAGTGCCCTACAAATCTGACAGACTGGCGGATAACAAGGTCAACCGAATGGTCCTGTAAGGCTTCCATTATTTTCTTTTGAGGTACGGAACCCCCTGCTCTGGGTAAGCCTCACCTCCGGCCACAAATGACCAAGGACTGCGTGCAGTTTTAGTCGGTTCGAGTCCGACGTAACGCGATCCTCCCACAGCATATATACATATACCTACTTCCGCCTGTAAATCCCCGAAACGGTAGGCAGAGGTGTGTTAACACCCACATTTCGCCAACTATGATTTGAATAGGGGGCGAGCCTATTGCTGCCGTCAAGCGGGCACTTAGCCATGGTTTGTATGTACGTACAGTACGGCCGCGGTAACCATTTTCCATCAGGTGGGCCGTGTGCTTGTCTGCCACGTAAGCAGTATAATTTTTTTTAGGTATGTATGAGTTGTAAGAACCATGAATAAGACTAGCTGTATAATGCGTGGTGGTGTGACTGCTACGCAGGAGGCGCGGGTTCGATCCCCGCTCAGTGCAAATATTTGTAGTCATGAATATGGTTATTTGCATTAGTCTGGGTGTTTCTATGTAGATATAATATGTAGATATGTATTTACAAAAAAAAAAGTATCTAAGTATGTTTATTCGCATTCCAGATTCATACCTAACACAAACTAGTTAAGCTTACTGTGCTAGATAGCGTATTGTAGAATGTTGTGGAAAATTTGTTCTCAGACTGGACGTGTGCGTACTCGGACGACGGTCTCTGCCTACTCCACCACCCCTCGCTGTGGAGCGCGAGTGCCACCAGCGCGCTGCTGTCCCTTCTAGCGGCCGTCACCAGCATCATCACCAGCAGAATCGCCGCTAACACGCCACCGAGGGTACCTTTACCTAACTCGGAGTTATGATCTAGTTTTTTTAGAACCGAAGTTACTAATATTCCCCCTAACCGCTCCAGCTAAGCTAAATTGCTTGTGCTAGGAGTGGGTTCACGTCGGTAATGTAATGGCCAGGATTCGAACCCGGGATCTCTCGATCGTAAGGCCGACTCCTTATCCACTAAGCTTCTATGTGCACAGGAATCGACCGTAACCGCTGTATGCCTGGAAACACATATCTTGGACCTATTACTACTGCGAGTGGGGACGCCTTTTGACCGCGCGGGTGATCAGCCCTTTTATGTGGGGCCATTTCATCCAATTCCCCTATAATGACGATACATGTTCGTATAGCAACCGGGACTGTAAGCTTAACGTGCTCTCCAAGGCACGACCAGACCAATGCAAATACTCATATTCATGCATACAAATATTTGCACTGAGCGCGGATCAAACCTGCGCCTCCTGCGTAGTGGGCGCGTTCACTACCGCTACGCCACAGAAACTGTCTACGATCTTGTACCTAAGTCACGATACAAACGAGGTCCTAGTATGCACGGATTGCTTCGCAATAATCTATGCTTGGTGAATTTGAGCTCGTCCACCACCGTAACACTCAGTGTTATCTACAAAAGACATTCAAGAAACACACGTAGATATTATAGATCATATTTTAGGTCCAAGATAAATGTCCAGAGGTATACCGCGTCTTGTATGCAAGCGGCGACATGGCCGTCCGACCGTCAGATTTGGTCACTCCGCTGCCAACGCTCACGGCGATAACTTTCGTTCTCGACTTGTGCTTTCTTTCTATTCCCATACCTCATCCCCCATCGTTATTATACTAATAATATGTAAATAATTATTTATTTTCTTTTTTTAATAATAAATGATAATTATTAATTAATACTTTATTTTTTGTTTTTTTTTTTGTTTGTTTTGGGTTTAATACTTTATTTGGTGGTTCCCGGTGGAGTCGAATAGGACCACCCGATCTCTTTCTGTGAATGTCGTCAAATTCGACTAAGGGATAGAGCTGCTCTCCTTCCGACAGTAAACATATAGCCCAAGACAAAGGGCCCTCTAGACGGCAATATGCT
Organism: Eilema sororculum; assembly: GCA_914829495.1. Taxonomy (NCBI): domain Eukaryota; kingdom Metazoa; phylum Arthropoda; class Insecta; order Lepidoptera; family Erebidae; genus Eilema; species Eilema sororculum. The sequence goes on from OU618556.1 coordinate 1,789,144, forward strand.
CTCCTATTACGGCATGGGACAGAAAATCATAATTGGCGAAACGTGGATGCCAGTACACCTCTGCCTACCCCTTCGGGGAATTACAGACGTGATGTACAGATGTGGATGGATATATTTAAATAGTTGTGTACCCTACCAAGGGCTTCGGAGCGTCCCGCCCTGTAACGTGGAAACTGACTGGGAGTACATCAGAGTACACGGCTTAGGGCAGTGCATAATGGTGCTAATTCTATTGTGTTTAAACTAAATAAAATACTCTAAAAATCTCTAAAATTTATTATACACCCAGATTGCATAGTCTTTTCGTAGAAAAAGATTATTATAGTGTGTGGCCGATTCCGGTCCCCGCAGACAGATTTTGGCCGGACAGTACGTGAGGCAAACGAATACTCAATTAGTCCGACGGCCGACAATGCGGGTTTATCCACTTAGTTATACTATTAGTTATACGATATAACAAAATGGACTGAAAAAGTCCAAATAGTTATACTGCTTAGTATAACTACGTGGATTCGATTAATTTGGGTTGTTTTAGTCCAAATAGTTATACTGCATAATATAACTACATGGATTCGATTAATTTGGGTTGTTTTAGTCCAAATAGTTATACTGCTTAGTATAACTACATGGATTCGATTAATTTGGGTTGTTTTAGTCCAGAAAGTTATACTGCTTAGTATAACTACATGGATTCGATTAATTTGGGTTGTTTTAGTCCAAATAGTTATACTGGATCCGATTAATTTTGATCGGATTCATCCATTTAGTTATATTCGTAAATAAACAATCACTTTATATAATATTTATGGGCATTTTATGTTCCAACACATTTGTAATTAAAGAAAAAGTGTATTTATGGGCTGAAGGAGATAGTGGTGGGCAGTGTTGCCGTTACAAAAACTATTATTATTTATTTTATTAACTTTAATAAAATTGTTAGAATTATTTATTTAATTATTTTTTTTGTTACATTTCTGTATATGTGCTGCAGCTGCGAGAAATAAATGCATTTCCTTTCTTCTTTTCTTTGTGATAGTGTCTATTGTGATATTACCGTTAACTAATTGCATTTGTGCGTCCATTATCATCATGTCGTTGACTAAACTACTTTCTTTTCGGTTCTCTTTTCTTTCCCCGGTATGGATAATAACATCTTCGGTATCTTCCAGATAGACTACAGGCCCATGTTGAAAAAATGATGGGCCATTTGAACCACCAGGTGACCTATCTAGAACGATATAAGAGCATATAATAATAAGATTCAGCTCTATGCCGTCACTTGTAAGCTGTCCAACTGAGTGCAGGGAAGAATTCGAAAGTACAGGTAGAGTGGGTACATTTTGGTCACATATTTTTGTACGGCAATCTTACCACCGATAGATTCATGTAAAATAGTAAGAAAACGCACAGTGCCGTAAAAAAATGGTGCGCCACAAAGTTGGAATTTCTTTTTATTTTCCGACAATTACCAGGGTAAATTTGGTCATTTTATTTTGTACGGCATCTGTGTCATACTATTTCAATACTGATTCTAATCCATTATTTTGCAACGCCGTACAAAAATCATGCGACAAGGGGAAAATATCGAGGGTTGCAATCCCCTCTCTTTCCGTAGTCCAGGGGGTGATTTGAAAAAGTACGGCTTTGGTTATAAAACATTATCTAGCACTCAAAAGTACTATTAAAAATAATGCCGTCAAAAAATGATTGTTCATTTGAATGTGTATCAATAATTATCTTAATTTTATTGTATCCTTGATTTATAGAGCTGTAAAATCATTTTATCCTGTACGGGAACTTCTTTTTTTACATTATATTGTAAAATACAATTGTTATATAGTATTGCCGTTCAAAAGAAACCGTTGTAAAAAAAATTATAGAGAAATACAAAAACTGCAATTTTGCAAATTATTGTAAAAATTTAAATATCATAGATAAATGAAATATAGCAGTTTACTACGATTTATCCCTTGTTTTGAATAGTATTAACATAGATAAATTAGGAAAAAATGATGCCGTACATTTTTATGCAGACCATATCTTTTAGGCTGATGAAAGTGACGCTACAGTTTTAAGGGTACTTTATGGCCATCTGATACAGTACGGCATTAACATATTTTTGAAGAGAACAATTGATAAATATGATAAAATCACTATGACGTCAAACTGAACTGAAACGGTGTGTATATTATGTCCAAGAATTGAAACTGTCAATCCCAGTATCAACAGTTTTATATACTTTTTGATTTAATATATACTTCAAACATTATTGATACATACATATAATTGATTTGTTTCATTGTAATGATGTGAATAAATAAAACAATCATTTTTTAGAAAAAATCGATATATTGAATGATAATAATAAAACAAATGGTCATTTTTTAGAAAAAATTGATAAATTTAATGATGATAATAAAAAATATGGATTTTCTTCAAATTATTCAGTATCGGAATCAGTTGCTGAGTTGTTATCGGAATCAACGGCTTCATCGACGTCCGAATTATCTTCTCTATTATTTTCTGAAACATAAATATGTATTCGTGAAAATCAAAGTCTTACGTACAAATTAAAGATGTAAAGATTAATTTATTTATTTACCTATGTCGTCATCATCTTCTTCGCCTGATTCCTCATCCGGTTCCGTTACATTTCGTTATATGGAATTTTTCTTTTTGATTTTTCTTTTTTATTTCTTAACGAAAATGTACGGCAAATGAAAAAATATTATCTATGCATAAAATACTTTCAAAATAAATTTATTTCATGTTGTGTCAAATCACCCCCTGGACTATGGAAAGAGAGGGGATTGTAACCCTCGATTTTTCCCCCTTGTCGCATGATTTTTGTACGGCGTTGCGGAATAATGGATTAGAATCAGTATTGAAATAGTATGACACAGATGCCGTACAAAATAAAATGACCAAATTTACCCTGGTAATTGTCGGAAAATAAAAAGAAATTCCGACTTTGTGGCGCACCATTTTTTTACGGCACTGTGCGTTTTCTTATTATTTTACATGAATCTATCGGTGGTAAGATTGCCGTACAAAAATATGTGACCAAAATGTACCCACTCTACCTGTACTTTCGAATTCTTCCCTGCACTCAGTTGGACAGCTTACAAGTGACGGCATAGGGCTGTATCTTATTATTTTATGCTCTTATATCGTTCTAGATAGGTCACCTGGTGGTTCAAATGGCCCATCATTTTTTCAACATGGGCCTGTAGTCTAAGAATAGCTCTCAAAAATTGCATAATGCTTACACGTTTCCTGGCTCTGAATGCTTGCTTTAAGTTCATATGCCATGCTTATTACTGGCTCAAGAGTGATGAATTCATAAAATCGTGGTGTGTTTAAAGAGAGGCATCGCAGTACTAACCAAGTTGAAGCATGGCATATGAACTTAAACCATGCATGCAAATCAGGAAATATGTAAGCATTATGCCATTTTTGAAAGCGATTCTGGAAGATGCCGAAGATGTTATTATCGATATTGGAGAAAGTAAAGAGAACCGAAAAGAAAGCAGTTTAGTCAACAACATGATGATAATGGACGCACAAATGCAATTAGTTAACGGTAATATCACAATAGACACTTTTCTAGAAACAGTGCGATAGCATTTTACTCACTATTTAGGAGAAAGAAAAGAAGAAAGAAAATGCATTTATTTCTCGCAGCTGCAGCATACAGAAATGTAACAAAAAAAATGTTAAATAAATAATTCTAACAATTTTATTAAAGTTAATAAAAACTATTATAGCTAACTATCTCCTTCAGCCCATAAATACACTTTTTCTTTAATTACAAATGTGTTGCAACATTGTGATTGTTTATTTACGAATAGGTATAACTAAATGGATGATTCCGATCAAAATTAATCGGATCCAGTATAACTATTTGGACTAAAACAACCCAAATTAATCGAATCCATGTAGTTATACTAAGCAGTATAACTATTTGGACTAAAACAACCCAAATTAATCGAATCCATGTAGTTATACTAAGCAGTATAACTATTTGGACTAAAACAACCCAAATTAATCGAATCCATGTAGTTATATTATGCAGTATAACTATTTGGACTAAAACAATCCAAATTAATCGAATCCACGTAGTTATACTAAGCAGTATAACTATTTGGACTTTTTCAGTCCATTTTGTTATATCGTATAACTAATAGTATAACTAAGTGGATAAACCCGACAATGCAAGCAATTTTCGACCTTATTGACATCACATAGAACAGAGTATTGTTTCGTATATACGTGATCTGCGGCATCTATTTATGCGAAATGATATGTAATTAAGAAAATGTTGTTAAGGTCGAAAATCATTTTTCTGTTCTGAGTAGTCCTTGTAGTCGGTTTGAATCCCACATAACATGCCCACCTAACGATTTTGCTATCGAAACTGTGTCTAAAATCTTTTTTTACGAAACGCCTATACAATCTGGGCGTATAATATCATTTTAGAGATTTTTAGCGTATTTTAGTTCGTTTTGACAACACAGAATTGGCATCAATATCGAATGTACCTTAGCTAATTCAATTGTACCTTTAGTTTAGGATAACCGCTTTGGCACGACTAGTGTTGCTCGTTCTTTTTTTTTAGTGTGTGAAGCTTATTTTCTTCTGTGCCAGTTTCGCCATATATTTCTTTAGTTATTCGTCTAACAGTTCTTTGTCCATAGGCGCACCAGAAAAGAAAAATCTAGCAAAACCAGTCGTGTCAAAACGGCCATCATAACGTGCGGCAACTATAGTACAAGTATTTGGTACCTCAGAAAAAATGTAGTACAAGTACTTGTACTAGGTAAAATTTTTCGGTATGAGGTTCAATTTAGTATTTACATGTTTTCTGCACTATGGACAATTTGTTTCTTTAAGGTACATGTACCATTCTGACTCGCCTAGATCAGTCAAGATCCCTTGTCCATTTAGTGCTAAGTACATCACCAGCTTAAGTTCAGAAAATAAAACAAAATATTAAACAAATACAACTTTTATGTATAAAACTCATAATAATTATAATAAATTAATAAAGAATTATTAACAACATAATTATATTACTTAATATGTGATGCTTTTTCCGTAAAACAAATATTAATTTTAAATATACATATTTTATAAAAATATAAATGAATAAAATTAGTACTGACCATTTTTATAACAAAAAACTAACATACGACCTGCGCAAATATAGTTTTTATTTATTTATAAAAGGAGTTTTAATATAATTGCTATAATTCCCATACGGTAGTTTTAAAAACTAAATAATCCCGTGGTTGCTACGGCCATTGCGCTCATCATTCTCGTGGCTGACACAAAAAAAATTGCTATCCACGGCAAGATTAGACATTCCTAAATTCCTGCGTCGCAACGGAGTACCTTATTTGTGTGAACTTCGATATCGCGATGCAGGATAACTACGTTTGAATTAATTCGACGTATCTTCCCTAGATGGCGCTAATATAAAAAATAGTGTCACCACGCTACTGTATAATTCATCTAAAATGTACTTTAACTTACTACTAATTATAACCACTTACATGCATTCTAAGTAAACAAACACCATTGACTAAAACTTATAATGCCCAAGAGCATGTTAATCCGGAACACGTTAGCTGAAGTCCGGAACATTTTGACTGAGGGTCGGTACATATTTACTAAGTATATTTACGTACGAAAACTGTATTTTATAGTCCGGAACATATTGACTGTCGTCTCTTAATAGAAACAAAACCCGTTTTATAAGACGTGGAACATATTGAGTTAACTATGGAACACACTGATGAGGGTACGAAAACTGTCTTTTAAGGTCTGGAACATACTAGCTGTCGTCCCTAATAGAAACGAAACAGAAGCGGAACATATTGAGTTAACTATGGAACACACTGATGAAGGTATGGAACATATTGAATGACTTTCGCAGTACATATCAAACTTGTCTTATAAAGTTCGGAACATATTCCGGTAAGCCTGGAACACTTTGAATGTCCAGAAGTTATTGACTGAGTTCCGGAACATTTTAAGCTAAATTATATTGTATATTAAGGAACACGTTGACTGAGACTGTAAATGTATTGAGTTAACTATGGAACACACTAATGAAGGTACGGAACATTATTCACTAACATTCGCAGTACATATCAAACTTGTCATCGGAACATATTACGGTAAGCCTGGAACACTTTGAATGTCCAGAAGTTATTGACTGGGTTCCGGAACACTTTAAGCTAAATTGTATGCTTAGGAACATGTTGACTGAGACTGTAAATGTATTGAGTATGGAGTACTTCAGGGTAGATGCCATCAGCCATCAGATATCCAAGATACGGAGATATCTAGTGATCCAAAATACGGAGGTTGCCTGATACGATCTTGTTTTCTAGCAGCGCCCCTGATGGTATATCGATACGGTCGCCGTGGTTCGCAATTATGATCACTGTACCCTGAAAAAGAAAAAATATAATACAAAAGTGACTACAATCAGAACTGGGTGAATCCTAAAGGTCGAATAGGGTCATCGTTGTCAGTTAATCCGCTTGGCAAGTTATATTTTCGAAGATTTTTCACAAAAACACATAAAACATTAAACTTAACTTAATTAATTATAAACTTTTTATTAAATAGGCATCATTGTAAAGCCAACGAAGCGAGAGAAAAAAGGTACACAAATTTTCAGCGGTTCCAAACATTTTTATTTAAAAATTATTACGTATCACTTCAAGCGCATTCCAGACAGGAATGAAATTGCTCATAAGATGGAGGATCTGACAGTTTAGAACCCACTGTGCTGGCAGCTTTCCTGTACTACGAAACACGCAACGACAGCTGTCGCTCGGCCATTGTCGCGTACGTGTGACATATGCGACAAGGACAGAGAAAATAATCGCTAGTTATCGCAACGTAACTTAGTAATAGTCGCTTTGTTTACCTTTTTTCTCTCGTCTCGGTGGCTTATTGTTTTGTGGACCAAGGGAATCAACTGAATACGGTGAACTGAATTCAAAATTCACCCAACTACGGTTGTCATTGGTAAAAACTGTTTTATTGCAAATCAAAGACAATTTAGCACGATTTGACAATATTGAAGAGACTTGTTCCTATTGTCAGTCAGTCAGATACATTCAGTCAGTCAGTAAAGTCAAAACGACTAGGTCAGACAGACCAATGATCTTTTCATACAAAAATGGTATGGTGGTTTAGCGTCATTTTATTTTTGTATTTTTTTTTTGGTCGGCATATCTCTAGACCTAAAGTCAGCATAGCTTGTAATATGGTTCCTAGAATGTGGATAAACATTGTTTATTTATGTAAATTCGCGTGGTTCCCGGCAGAGTAGAATTTGTCCATCCATCTCTTCCTATGCGGTGTCGTACAAGGCGACTAAGGAATAGGGCTGTTTAACATCAGACAGATATATACAGCCCAGACTCAGCCTCAGATACACGGCTCAAGTCAACAATAGTGCCCGAAATGCGGCAATAGGCTCACCCCCTATTACGTGGGACCAAATACAATGATTGGTGAAATGAGGGTGTTAATTGACCTCTGCCTCACCCTCCGGGGAGAAAGGCGCGGTTGTAATATATAGATATATATTCTAAAAAATATCTTGACTATGATGCAAATAAACTTGTTCAATACAAACATTCACACTCAGCGGGAATCGAACCCGTAATCTCTAACTTCACAGTCGAACAATCTACTGCCGTAATTAAAATCGTACACTAACTTATTATAGACACAAATAGTTGTCACAACATTGTATGCGTGAATATAGCTATTTGCATTGGTCTGGGTGTTTCTATGTATATTATGTAAGTATTTACAAAAAAAAGTATCTAAGTATGTTCCGCATTCTAGATTCCATAACACAAGCTTTTTCTATCGTGCGATAAATCCCCACGGATACCACCCCCACGGACCCGGTGGAGGCGGCTATGTCGGACTCGAACCGACTAAAACGCACGCCGTCTTGGGTGAGATTGCCAAAAGCATATCTCTCGCACCCCGGCAGACCCAGGACCATCTCTTTCGAGATGGCCCCCTTCGGGTTGTGGGGACCACAGTGTCCCCATCTAGCCCCGGTTACGGGGAGGCGCATTTTTGCGCCGCCGCCGCGGCCTGCTTCTGCTAGGGTGGGCAGCAGCTCCACCGGTCACCCCCAGGCCAGCGCTCATGGAGGACGAAGGTCGTTCTGTGACCTCCGACGTCCGGTTCGCCTTCGCTCTGCGCGGGCTTCCCGGGCCCGGAGTCTAGTCCGGACCCGACCGGCCGCCTCCTTCTCGAGCATTACTTACTCGCAGAAGGAGGCGGCCGCACCCCAAGCGTTCGCGCATCGTACCATCGCTGTGAGCAACGTGGCGAGTGTGAGGACTCCCACCCCCAGAGCCGCCACTAGGACCCGCCTCGCTAGGGCACTCGGTCAGCGTGTGCAGCTCTGTGTCCTCGCTCGCATCACAGTGATGGCACTCGGACGTTGGCTCCTTCCGGATCCGACACAGGTAACTCCCGAAACACCCGTGTCCGGTAATCACCTGCGTCAGCCGGTACGAGAGGCTGCTTTGTGGCCTCTCTAGCCACTCCTCCATGATGGGTCTTACCGCCGCTATTACGGCGTGCCCTGAAGCTTACCATAGGTCTAGATAGCGTTGTGTAGAATGTTAAAAAAAAGTATTATAACTCACCTTCAAAGAAACGCCCCTTCCAAAAGTAACATCACCGGATACCGTCAAGTGGTCCAGTTCAATCAAATCTGGTATCGTCGCGAACCTGTTCAAGTATTCCTTCACTTTCGCGAAATGATTATCACCCAATTTCACCAAAGGCGTAGACGGGAACATCCTCTGTGGTGACATCACTAACGACCCATGCGAAAGACTGTACAGATTGGACATCACTAGTAATAAATCCGAAGTTTTTTTAACTGGCAAGAATCTGCTTCTAGGAACGTTGACACCGATGCCTCCTTCAAAGCATTTCATAGCTGCTCCCACAGCTGTTTCAAGTTGGATGACGTTCAGACCATCGGATAGATGCTTGTTATTAACTATTATCTCCATGTTTAGTGATCCTCGCTCCACAACTCTGTGGATAGCATCTAATTTAGCCCATAAGTTGTTAGTGTTGAAGAATTTGAACTGGCTAACAGATTTGAAGTCATCTACATGCTCTTTTGGAACTTGAGCTATTTCGAGCAATCTCAATTTATCTTCGTATTGGATGAGAGTTCCACCTTTAACGTCAGCTCGGGTCTTGTCGGTGACTTCCATGACGAATTCCGAGATTGGTTTTTGAGGGTCTGGGTTGAGGAGTAGGTTTAAGATGTTGAGGTCTACTGTGGCTCCGAGATTGTCGATGTTGCTGATGAAGCAGTAGGTTCTGCCTTCTTTGATGAATTTCTCGAGGAGGCCGGAGTTGCTGAATGATTCGTAGAAGTCGCCGTGGCCTGGAGGGTACCAACTGGAAGAAATAGACATAATTATTTAAATATATGTACCTACTGTACAGAGTTTTTTTTTTTACTGAGAACATATGAAGAGTTTAGAAACTAAAGGAATTATAAAGAAAACAGTCTCACGAAGAGATGACCAGGGTTAACCGGGGTGCGAGGGATATACCACGGGCATATTATCAGGAAAACGTTAGCTGAACTCCGGAACATTTTGACTGAGGGTCGGAACATATTTACTGAGAACCGGTTTATGTACGAAAACTGTCTTTTAAGATCAATCTCACAGCAACTGAATAGCTGGCTTCGGTGAAGGGGAGTAGGCTAAGTGATTGCCGCTCTATAAAAAGGCGTGACCCATTTGAAGCCTTCACCTCAAAACCCGGAGTCTGCTTTCCAGGTACCCAATGTACGTTATATATATATATATATATATATATATATACATAGCTATTTCCTTTCTCAAAGTCTAATCTACCTTTATAATAAATTTCATCAACATCGGTTCACCGGTTTAGGCGTGAAAGCGTAACATACATACAGTCAGAGAATGTATGTACGCTGAGTAAATAACTATAATCATAAAATTAAAAACAAAAAAAAAAAAAAAACATCTTAACCACGGCTCCCTTTCGTAGACCAAGCCGGCAAGCACCCCTCGTGTCTAGACATGAATACTCACGCGTCAATATCAGCATGAGCGTCTGCATGCTTCGGCACAGGCAGCAACGACTCCCTGTTGATCCTGGGATGGCAGGACTGGTTGAACGTGTGGATTTCCAGCTTGAGGCCCTGGTACTTCCGGATGACCTTGAGGGTATCCTCGTCGGTGTTGAACGAGTTCATCAGCACCAGGGGCACGTTGCATTTGTAGGTTTTGTTGAGGTGCTAGAATAAACAAATACATATATCTCAATAGCTCAATAGCTCAGTTGGAAGAGCATTAAACAGCCCCATCCCTTAGTCGCCTTGTACGACACCGCACTCGAACCACGAGGCTGATATGGGGTGTTATTCCTGTCAGTTAGCGGGCACTTTATAATGCGCTGTATGTTAACTGACGGATGGAGAATAGCCCTATCGCTTAGAGCCGGCGCCCATTAACGGCATCGGCGAGCTTCAGGATTTTTTTTTGGCCAAGCATAATAGATCTTATCACTATCATCATAAAATTGAAATTTCAAAGACGATCGTCGACTATCGGCATCGATCGGCATTCTGCAGCGTTGTGGTTACCAATTAAAGTTCAACCTTATATCTATAACAATAAGAACTATTGTTATTGCTTGCCGATGCCGGCACTGGGCGCCGGCCCTTAGTCGCCTTCAACGACACGCACAGGAAGAAATGGGGTGGTCTTATTCTACTTCACCGGGGACCAACACGGCAAATTATCACTATCATCATCCCTCCTTTGAGGCTTTCCTCCGCAGTAACAGTTGATTTCATTCTAACAACAAAACAAACCTTGGTATGCCTGACAATAAATTCAAAACCTATGTAAAGACTACCTTATCCAAAAAAGTATACTATAGGATAGATGATTACTTACAAAACCTATCCGCGATATGGAAATGTTACAGTATGACAACCGGGACGGACAGCTTCACGTACTCCCCAAGGCACGCGATTCAATTCCCACTGATCCTAAGACTGACCTGGCCATTACTGTTTGACCTTGCAGTATTGTTAACTTAATTAGTGGTTACCTTCAGTGTATAGGGTATAGATATTTTTTCACCTACATTACATAATTATACATAGACATAATATGTCTACAAAAACAGTTTCTACCTGTGTTTGTATGTATTACTAGCGGACCCGTCCCGGCTTTGCCCGGGAAAATTTCGTATTCCACATTTGATAGTGACCTAAGTGACGAACTTTCCATACAAACGTTTATGACCTATTTTTCCCTCTTAGTAGTTAAATTTTGAAAAAACGCTGATACACGTGTTCATTTATTTTTTTAAAGACACAGGTTTATGAAAATTAGCATCTAGCTATAAAAATGACGGACCTTCATACAAACTTCCATCCCTTATTTTACCCCTTTAGCAGCAGAATTTCCAAAAATCCTTGCATAAAATGCATCTATCTATGCTGTCAAAATCTCAAGTTTATAAATCCAGCTGTTTAGGCTCTGCGTTGATGAATCAGTCAGTCAGTCAGTCAGTCGGGACAAGTAATTTTATATGTATAGATATACAAACACAGGTAGAAACTGTTTTTGTAGATACATATTTCGTACACAAAATCATGATGACTTTGCGTTTAAATACGTAATTATTTATGAGATGGATGACATAAAAACATATAACTATAGTCCATAAACAATCAAAGTCATCATGATCACACCATTAGTACTCTAATAATGGTGATTTTGCTTTACTACGCGTTTACGACTTGAACCTTGGACTGGAAAGATCTCTCATCTACGTTTTGCCGTCGTCATTGTTATAATGGCAGAGACGCTGCAGGACCTACAACAAATGTTAGACGGCCTAGCTTGTTCTTCTCAACGCATCGGCCTCCGGCGGCCGGTCGGGTCCGGACTAGACTTCGGGCCCGGGAAGCCCGCGCAGAGCGAAGGCGAACTGGACGTCGGAGGTCGCAGAACGACCTCCGTCCTCCATGAGCGCTGGCCTGGGGGTGACCGGTGGAGCTGCCTGACACCCTAGCAGAAGCAGGCCGCGGCGGCGCACACTGTGAGATTTTCCTAATCTAGCTCGATTTAATTGATAATATCTACTTGCTCCAATTTACGTAGAAATTTTATATTATACAGCAGATAAGTTTTTCGTAAAGACTTTAATTTATTTTTTATTATGGGTAGTCAGGAAAATTAATGACACACTTCTAAACTCAGTACATTTATTGTTCTTAGTAAGACGTGTTCACTAGATGATAGTTGCTGAGTCAAAATAAATATCCTCATTATTGTTATCGTTGCAAAACTTCTGTTATTGGATACTTTAAGGTATTTGCGACATATTACGTTAAAAGGATAATTGTTTCAACTGCATTTATTATCTTATTGGTAATGATAAAATAAGGGCATTTTCATAAAAAATCGTCAAAGTAAATTGAAAAAAAAAAATAGTTATTCAGGGTTATTCACCTCTCTTAACTAACCCTGAGCTTTTGCATTCGATTAGAATTTATTGCGCATAGTTGTGACACCCAAACATTTTTATTCATTTTTAGAATGGCTGTACAAATAACAAGAAAAGAATATTTTGATGTACGATTAGGTCTGAAAACCGTTTTGAAGAAGTTCTTGATTTTTTTCAATTAAAGTATGCATCAGTAAAGTTTTCGGAAGAAGCCCAAAAGAAAATAAAGGCCAGTTTAAGAACATAATGCTTGAAATTTGAGAAAAATAATGACTCCTGTAAAACGTCATCGAGACCGCTTCTTAAATAAATACGCGTATTGGTTGAACGTAGCCATCGATTTAGATGCATTTGAAACTTACGCCAAAGATACCAGCATATGTTATCTCTACAACTATTCATGGTACTACATGCCAGTCAGTGTACACAAGGTACTATTTCATGGAAGAGATGTCATTGCCACAAGTATACTACCTATTGGACAAATGTCTGAAGAGGCCCAAGAGGCTCGCATCAAAAATAATAGAAGATATCGAGAGTCATTCACAAGAAAAACGTCCCTTATTGCAACCAATTCAGATTTGATGAAAAGATTCTTCATATCTTCTGACCCATACATAGCAAGTCTACGACATGCACCCAAAACTATGCATCGTGTAGGTAATGGAGCCTACTTTTTTATCTTTGTTGACTGTACCTCAATTGAATGATTCCCTTACACAGCCGACAGATAGTAATTAATAAATTATTTTTTTCATTTGTAAAAAAAATCTGTTACGTTTTATTACTTTTTTTTTTAAATCTTGTTTTCAGTTTCGAGTAAAAATATTTAAATCTAGTAAATATCTTTTATTTCATGAATTAAATGTTTAATTCATCTTAAATAACTAAAACATTTGTAAAATCGTTAGTTTGTCATAATAAATAATTAAATCGAGATAGATTAGGAAAATCTCACAGTGTGCAGCGGCGCCAAGTGCGCCTCCCCGTTTACCGGGGCTAGATGGGGACCCTGTGGTCCCCACAACCCGAAGGGGGCCATCAGGCAGATGGTCCTGGGTCTGCCGGGGTGCGAGAGATATGCTTTTGGCAATCTCACCTCCGGCAACCAAGGACCCAAGACGGCGTGCGTTTTAGTCGGTTCGATTCCGACATAACCACCTCCACCGGCTCCGTCGGGGTGGTATCCGTGGGGATTTATCGCACGATAAAAAAAAAACGCATCGGCCTCCGGATGAACCTGGATAAGACCAAGGTCATGTTCAACGAGCACGTTGACCGGCAGCCGATTGCTGTGAACGGAACTCCCCTCGAGATTGTTTCGGAGTATGTATACCTAAGGCAGATCCTCCAACTAGGGAGAAACAACTTTGAGGGTGAGGCTAAAAGAAGAATACAGTTGGGCTGGGCTGCATTTGGAAAGCTTCGTCAGGTATTCTCGTCGCCCATCCCACAATGTCTTAAGACAAAAGTCTATAACCAGTGCGTTCTACCTGTAATGACATACGGAGCCGAGACGTGGACACTTACGGTACGGTTGGTCCACCAATTCAAGGTCGCTCAGCGTGCTATGGAAAGAGCTATGCTCGGTATATCTCTGAGGCATTGAATCCGGAACGAAGTAATTCGGCAGAGAACTAAAGTTATCGACATAGCTCAACGAATTAGCAAGCTGAAGTGGCAGTGGGCTGGCCATATCTGCCGTAGGACCGATAACCGTTGGGGTAAACGAGTCCTTGAGTGGAGACCGCGAACCGGCAAACGTAGTGTGGGGCGCCCTGCGACTAGATGGAGCGACGATATACGCAGAGTGGCTGGTGGAGAGTGGAGGAGGACAGCCGAAGACCGCGCTAAGTGGCATGTCATGGGAGAGGCCTATATCCAGCAGTGGACTGCCGCGGGCTGATGAGGACGCGTTTACGGGAGCAACTGTCGTTCGTAGGACAGGGTCTAAGGTTATATACATATACTGACGCCTGTAAATCCCCAGAGGGGTATCAGAGATGTATTAACGCCCACATTTCGCCAACTATGATTTTTGGTCCCACGTAATAAGAGGCGAGCCTATTGCCGTCTAACGGGCACATAGTACTGGACTGTATTTTTACTATCAGATTGAGAACAGTCATATCCCTTACGGCCGTTCCCAATAACATACCTACAGTTAAAGATAGATCGCAACAGTCAAATTTGACGTATCGGCTGTTTAAATTCAAAATATAGTAACTAATTTTTTTGCGGGAAAGCGCATCGCGGTATAATTTTATTTTCCGAAATTGGTGTGAAATAGGAGTTACTATTGAAGGAATTTTACAGCATTAAGTATGCTTACTATACAAATCGAATACATAGGGAAAAAGAATCTTCTCGGGCGGGACTCGAACCCGCAGTCTTTCCCTTACAGGGGGAATGCCTGACCAATTCGGCTACCGAGACACGCCCGATATGACGCCTTAAAGACGTATAAGATGGGAAATTTGAGTCATATCGGTCTGTTGACTTCTAGCGAAAACGGTCGCGTCACGTACGCTCTTGCACAAGTCCGCGCTCGTGTAAAAGTGCTGGCGCAGCAGCCTACACCACCGCCGCCGGCGCATGTTAAGTGTCTTGACCTCATGACGGTCGCGCGTCGCGATGACCTACTTACAGTCGTAAGTAAATCATGCATAATAGTGCGAATTTGTGGTAAGTTATAGTTTTATAATTATAACTTGTTTTCAATTATGGGCTCTCCAACCAAAGTAGTCCTCAAAACTGAACTCGAACATCAGTTGTACAACCGATACAAAGAGGAACAGAACGAGCGCCTAGAACTGCAGCAGTTAGTTAAAGACCTCAGTAGTCAAATAGAGGCATTACAACAACAGCTAAAAGCCTTACAGGAACAAAAGAATGTACCCCTAGAGAAGGAACATTCTACGAACCATGAGCCTCAGAAAACAGTCGAATATAAGACTGACGAAGAGGATCTTGCCAGAGAAACAGAGTGGGTACGACAGAAAAGTAGAAAGAAAAGGAAGTTAAACACTTCTCTATCTCCAAAATCGCAAAACGTAAGCGTCATTGAATCTCAGGTCAGTACAAAGGCCGAGAAAACCAATATAAAAAAAATACCCCCACCACCTCCAGTCATAGTGGAGGAAATCAAAAACTACCAGCAATTTTATGACCTACTTTTGACTTGTTCAAACAAAGACTCTTTCATGGTGAAAATGATGAGCGGAAACACCGTCAAAGTAAACGCCAAGGACGGAGACTCCTATAGAGCGATTACGAAACTATTATTAGAACAGAATTGTCTGTGGCATTCATATGAGAACAAGCAGGATAGACCGATTAAGGTCATAGCAAAAAACCTACATTCATCATGTTTACCAAACAGAATAGTGGAAGAACTACAAGCTAAAGGTTTCAAAATCCAAGAAGCCGTAAATAAATATAGTTGGAGGACCAAAGAACCTCTAAATATGTTCACACTTTCTTTTGAACAAGACGAAGATATAGAAAATATCTATAGAATTAAGACCATACTAGGCTGTAAAGTAGAAGTACAACCTTTAAAAACATCCAAACTAATACCACAGTGTAAAAGATGTCAAGCATATGGCCATACACAGAAATACTGTTCTAAAGAACCGAGATGTGTAAAGTGCACAGGCAAACACTTGACTAAAGACTGCAATAAGTCAATAGCAGCAAAACCCAAATGTGTTCACTGCGGTGAGCCCCACCCTGCTAACTATAGGGGGTGTATGGTAGCTAAAGAACTGCAACAGCTGAAAAATAAATCCATAAAAAAAAAAGTTACTGCACCTGCCATCCAGGCCCCTATTGCTAAGAAAAACCACTCAATACGTTTTACTCAACAAAATGTGTCCTATGCACAAGTAACGAAAGCAGATCAGCCACATCCACCGGTAAATGGTCCACAACCATCCAAGTCAGGAGACTTTAATACCAATGAAAATATATGCAAAATATTGCAAATGTTAACCTCTTTTGATCAAAGGTTGAAAAACCTAGAAAATAGTGCTACACAACTACATCACACAGTACAAAAATGAAGCACACACTAAAAATTATGGCGTGGAATGCAAATGGCCTCCTAAACCATCGAAATGAGCTACAGGTAGTCCTTGCAAGAGAAGAAATTGATGTGTGCCTCATATCGGAGTCTCACTTCACAAGAGAATCGTATATTCATTTTAACGGGTATAAAACATATCATGCACTGCACCCTGTCAACAATGCAAGAGGGGGAAGCAGCCTTATAATTAAAGAAAACATTTACCATTACCTAGAACATAAATATGAAGAAGAATTTATACAATCTGTAGCTGTTAGAATCAGAACCAAACTTCATCACATTACAGTAGCAGCTATATACTGCCCGCCAAAGTATGCTCTTAAATTAGAGCAGTACAGAAACTTATTGCAAAGTCTTGGCAACACATTTATATTAGGAGGAGACTTCAATGCAAAAAATACGTACTGGGGATCCCGTTTAACCAACACTAAAGGGAGGGAATTGCTTAGTGCTATCAGAGAAATCAACTCCAATTCTATTTCAACAGGCAAACCAACTTACTGGCCTACTGATCTCCATAGAATTCCCGATCTGATCGACTTTTTCATTTACAAGAATCTGTCAGCCACATTTCTTAACATACAGGAGGGATTTGATATGAATTCTGATCATTCTCCCATTATATTAACCTTAAGTGAAACAGCAATTCAGAGAGAAAATAACCCAATCTTAGTAAATAAAAACACAGATTGGGAGAGCTTCAAACGTGACCTAGAAAACACTATTGACCTTAGAGTACCACTCAAAACTAAACAGCAGTTAGATGAAGAAGTGTCAAAATTTGTGATAGACATACAACGCTGCGCGTGGGAAAATACACCAGTCTTGAAAAGAAAAGTTGCGAGCCACATATATCCATTAGAAATAAGAAATCTGATAGCCATTAAGAGAGTTCAGAGACAAGAATGGCAACGAACTAGATATCCCCCTGATAAAACTAAACTAAATAGACTTACAAAAAGACTAAGCAAAGCAATACAAGACTATCATGATGAAGCTACAAAAGACTACCTTAGACAATTATCAAGTAGTGAGAAAACAGAATACTCATTATGGAAAGTAACTAAAAGATTGAAAAAGCCTATTGTCCATGCCTCACCCATAAAAAAAATAGATGGAACATGGGCTAGGAGTAATGAACAGAAAGCCACCATATTTGCAGAACATTTAGAACAAATTTTTCAAACCAACGATGAGGAAAGTTCTGACAACATAGAATTTACTGACACTTCCCATGATGACTTGAAAATACAACTAGTCACCCCAAAAGAAGCCAAAAATATGATCAATAACTTGACCAAAAAGAAATCACCTGGATACGACCTTATCACCGGTGAACTTCTTCAAAATCTACCACGTAAAGCCATAGTAAAACTCACAACCCTCATCAATGCCACTTTCCGACTAAAACATGTGCCTAGTATCTGGAAAGTTGCTGAAGTTATAATGATCCCCAAACCAGGAAAATCTCCTCAAGAAATTTCATCATACAGACCGATATCACTGTTGCCAATTATTTCAAAACTATTTGAAAAGCTACTTCTAAGACGTTTAAAGCCTATTATAGAAGATAGAAAACTGATTCCCAATTACCAATTCGGCTTCAGAGAAAAACACTCTACAATAGAGCAAGTACATAGAATTACCAACGTTATAGAAAAAACCTTAGAAGAAAAGAAAGTCTATTCTACAGTGTTTCTGGATGTAGCACAAGCATTTGACAAAGTTTGGCATAAAGGTCTTATGTATAAGTTAAGGAAAATGCTTCCAAAGCAATTCGCAGATATTTTAGAATCATACTTAACAGAAAGGACATTTAGAGTGAGACAAGAAAATGCTTACTCTGATGTCAAACAAATAAAAGCTGGAGTCCCACAGGGAAGTGTTCTTGGCCCTGTCCTGTATCTATTGTACACCTGTGATATCCCAGAAATCGGAAACAACATTATTGCAACCTTCGCAGATGACACAGCCATCATGGCTACAGGTGTCACTCACAAAAAAGCCGTAGAGGAAGTACAAACCGCTGTCAACTCTATCTCTGATTGGACAAAAAAATGGCGAATTAAATTAAACGAGTCTAAATCGATTCATATAGACTTCACAAATCAAAGACCTAATTATACACCGGTGTATATTAACGGTCGTATAATACCATATGAAAATACGGCAAAATACCTGGGTATGACGCTGGACGCAAAGCTCCGCTGGAAGGCTCACGTCAAAAAGAAACGCCAGGAGTTAGATCTTCGATACAAGAATATGTACTGGCTACTCGGCAGACATTCAGCATTATCAGTGTACAACAAAGTACTTCTGTACAAACAAGTACTTATGCCTGTATGGGCGTACGGTATACAGCTTTGGGGCTGTACAAAACGCACCAATGTTGATATAATCCAAAGATTTCAGAACAAAGTACTTCGGAGTATAGTAAACGCTCCCTGGTATATTAGAAATGAGGACATCCACCGGGACTTAGGAGTGGACTTCGTAACCAAAGTTATAAAAAAATACGCCGAAGCACATGAACAAAGACTTCTACAACATGTGAATGTCGAGGCTATCCAGCTCCTTGACACCACGGACATAGTAAGGAGACTGAAAAGGACCAAGCCTTTTGAGTTAGTTTAGTGAAATTAGTGTAATGTAGTGCAGATAGTGCTATCCTTAAAGAACACAAGAACAGCGTGACTTTTTATAATTATAACTAGAGACTATAAGAAAAGTGCCAATGGACACATTCTTTACTCTTATGTATTTTTATCAAATTAAGTTATATTTAAATTACTTATTAGCCACAAGGCTAGATTGTAATTGTTATGAGGTAACCATTTAGTTACATCGTAATGAAAAAAAAAAAAAATGTATTCGAGGAGTTACTATGTTTTGAATTTAAACAGTCGAGCACTTATCCGTAGATGCGATCCATCTTTAACTGTCAGTATGTTATTGGGAACGGCCTTTAGTCGTCTTGTACTACACCTACAGAAAGAGATGCGGTGGTCCTATTATACGGCACTAGGAACCAACAGGGCACAGACCACAGGATCTACTACTACTGCTGCCAGTGGGGACGCCGTTTGACCGGACGGGTGATCAGCCCTTTTATGTGGGGCCATTTCACCAAATTCCCCTATAACAACTGCCATACATGTTCGTATGGCAACCGGGACCGACAGCTTAACGTGCTCTCCGAGGCACGACCAGACCAATGCAAATACTCATTATTTTATTATTTTATTTATCTATGTTTCCATTAATTTGTCTTTCAAAATTCTGTTAACATCAACCTCAATATCAGTAGTAGCTAGACGTAGTGCATGTTTATGTGCAATAGGTATCTGTCAATGAAGACCTGTATTTCGATTTTATAAACTTCATTGTTGAATATGCACTTTCACAAAGGTAGGTACTGCCCATCATTTAGCCCACTTTTAGCTCGAAATTGGCCAGTTTTGGGAAACGTTCAATAAGGAGCTTAAAAAATCAATTCCTGTTACATTTCTGCCCTTGTAAAAGGGGTCTGATACTCATACGCATAAGCATACAAATATTTACACTGAGCGGGGATCGAACCCGCGCCTCCTGCGTAGCGTAGCGGCCGCGTTAACTGCCGCCACGCCACGGAGGCACGAGCCACGGACCAGGATCTAAGGTATAGAGTCTATAGTGGCGTAGTGTGCTCACGTCTAGTAATGTTTTCGGAAATTTCTGAGATAATCAGGTTATGAAACACCACTAAATTATAAAACATTGAAAAAAGCGCAAAAACGGTTGCCAAAGGCTGTTCGCACGGCCTTCCTGCTGAACAGTCGCCAGGGCGGGGTCCCCAGCGTGTCTAACTCTAGAAATTCTTAAAGACCTCCTGACAGTCTACCCTGACTGTGACGTGTTTGCAGAGGAATGGAAAGAAGTTATACGTGTACCTATATCTGACGTTTTGCGAGAGTAATTATACAAGGATGTCTTCCATACGAACATGGTAATTTAAACAAAGAAAGAAAAAATATTTATTCACTGACGCTTAAGGTACACTGTATAAGAGAATAGATAGGTGGCTCAGAAGCTCAGTTGGAAGAGCATTCTGAAGGAAAAGATCCTGGGTTCAAGGCCTGAGCAATTAATGTTTCCTAATGTAATCGAATAGTAATTTAAGGTATTTTACTACCGTTTTATTTAACTATAAATAATTAAAAATAAAAACATATATAAAATATCCTCACCTCAATCTGTTGTACAGTCAAATCCAGGAAAGTCAGGTCATTCCTCACTTGGATCACAGATTTAGGACCCTTGCAACCCATGGAGGTACCCAGCCCACCGTTGAGTTTCACCACCACTAGTTTGTCCAACATGTGGTGGACATTGTCCGTGGTGGGCGTGGGCAAACTGGAGTAATCGATCACAGCTCCCTCTGGAAGCTTCTCGATTTTCTCCCATGTTACCGAAGGTCCCTCTGAAACATAATGTAATTCAAATCAAATATAGGTACCCATTCTTGTCATACATACATAGGCAGAGGTGTTATTAACACCCCGAGACCAAGCGGTTCCGTGACTCATTCCTTTGCCGCACCATTAAGACCTGGAACTCCCTGCTAGCTCACGTGTTTCCTTCTCAAGACCACCACAATCAGTGGCATTTTCGTTGCTCATATAGGTAACATTACAAAAAGAGCACTATGACTATGCCTATACGGTCTCAAAATATTCACTAACTCATTTATCTATAAGCCGTGCCAGATCGATTGAAAAAAAAACTTACAGTAAATCGAATTTTAAATAGTGATTTTTGTGTAACAAAAATAAAGTTTTACGCGGGTGCCACGTGGCGCTGTAGTCGGTTTCGCTACAGTGTGAAAAATATTTACAACCCCAAGTAACCGGTCCAAATTGGTCGCAAGGTCAACTCGATCAACAAAATTCAAATTCTATTTATTTCAGACCATATAGTCCAATAGCTTTTGCCCGCAGCTCCGCCCGCGTGGATGTCGGTTATCGCGACCAAACATATGTCTATGTCCTTTCTCATGGTCTAATCTACCCATATACCAAATTTCGTCAAAATCGGTTCAGTGGTTAAGGCGTGAAAGCGTAACATACAGATAGACAGACAGACAGAGTTACTTTCGCATTTATAATATTAGTATATTGATTGTTAGTAATAGGTCTTAGCGCTATGTTAGTTAAAATTACAAGAATAAAGTTATAGAATTAATAAATCTAAGTTGATCAGTTTCTTCGCGCCGGCATGAACAGAAACATGTCTTCCGCAGCAGTGCCGGAGAAATGAGCAATCCAGCCTAGATGCAACCATCATCAGGACCTTGTTAGCGCTGGCCATTATCTATCCATTTGGCACGAGATATAGTTTCTACGTCCCGATCCAAATACAAAATTCATTTTCGCTTCACCCAGGTACTTATGGCACCGCAGTTTTTGTTTCTAAACAGCTTGTAAAAAAAATTATTATATAATACTATTTAGAAAAAATCCATACCGAGTAAGTTAAACATATCAATAGTTTCAGAGCAAATACTAATCTATCTATGATAGATGGCGAACTACTGAACAGATTAGTTAAAAATTTCTGTGTATATTTTTAAGTAAAAGGTACAATCAGGGTTACCACCTATGAAATCGTATAATTTCCGAAGAATTGTTCAACATGCTGTCCATTTTTTTGTCACTGTGAGCAATGTGGCGAGTGTGAGGACTGCCACCCCCAAAGCCACCACTAGGACCCGCCTCGGCGTGTGCCACGCCGGGCACTCGGTCAGGGTGTGCAGCTCTGTGTCCTCGCTGACAGTGATGGCACTCGGACGTTGGCTCCTTCCGGATCCGACACAGGTAACTCCCGAAACACCCGTGTCCGGTAATCTCCTGCGTCAGCCGGTACGAGAGGCTGCCGTGTGGCCTCTCTAGCCACTCCTCCATGATGGGTCTTACCGCCGCTATTACGGCGTGCCCTGCGATTAGTCGCCCAAGTCGTAACTCTCATTCCGCTACCATGTCCCTGTGGAACCTCACGGCCCGAATTTCTTCGGGCTCGGGTTCCCGTCCCTGCTCCCGCGCCTCCTTTCGATACCGATGTAGCATCGAAAGGGCTCTCGCATCCAGGTTCCATGGTAGGGATCCGGCAAGGAGACTCGCCGCCTCCAAAACATGATGTCCATGATTACTTTCTATCATCGCACCACTCGCTACAGGAAGGGAATTTATCCTCAGATGAAACTGGAAACGGTACCCACTGTGCGGTATGAAAAGTCAAAGTATTTATTCAAAATTGAGTAGCACTACTACAGCTTTTTGATGTCAAATTCTGCTTATAACTAAATTTACCACCGCTTCCTAGGCACCAGTGGAGAAGAAACGGCGCAACAAACTCCACTGTAGCATTTTACAGACGTCAATTTACAAAAAGGAACTTATTAGTGTAACACTCACCAGGATATTTACCATGTGTACTCACGCAGTACACCGTGATCATGGCGCTTGAAACAGTGCCGAAGTATCGTTTACTCAATAAAAGTAGTAGGTAAACATGGTAAATATCCCGGATATCAAATCATGAAAGGAACTACATTTCGCGCACGCTCCGGTAGTGGAATTAACTCTCTATTGTGCTTTTCTAAAGTAAAGCCAACGAAGCGAGAGAAAAAAGATAAACAAAGTTTCAACGGTTCTAAACATTTTTATTTGAAAATTATTACGTATCACTTCAAGCGCATTCCAGACAGGAATGAAATTGCTCATAAGATGGCGGATCTGACAGTTTAGAACCGGTGTGCTGACAGCTTGTCTTGTACGAAACACGCAACGACAGCTGTCGCTCGGCCATTGTCGCGGACGTGTGCGACAAGGACAGAAAAAATAATCGCTAGTTAGCGCAACGTAACTCAGTTGTCTCATCTCGTTGGCTTATTTTTTTGTGGACCAAGGGAATCAACTGAATATGGTGCCTTCAACATTCACCCAACTACGTTTGTCACTAGCTACTGTTTTATTG
Source organism: Eilema sororculum (assembly GCA_914829495.1). Taxonomy (NCBI): domain Eukaryota; kingdom Metazoa; phylum Arthropoda; class Insecta; order Lepidoptera; family Erebidae; genus Eilema; species Eilema sororculum. The sequence goes on from OU618556.1 coordinate 1,812,821, forward strand.
CAAATCAAAGATATTTTAGTGCGATTTGACAATATTGAAAGAACGGTGAGAAGGGCATTAGAACTGCAGGGTCGGCAGCCGCTACTGGTGTTGCACATGTCTATAGGCCGAGATAACCGTTTCTCATTATCAGGTGGGTATTTGTCGACGAAAAGAGAAGTTCCGCCCGAGTTCTATATATTTTCAGTTATGAGACCTTTTTAAAAATGTGGAACGAAAAGAGGCAACCCTGGCACAGTTAACTTACAAAGTATGAACAGTAGTTTCAGCAAAGTTTTTTTCAAACAATTCTCGTAACTGTATAAGTAGATATATAGAGTATAGAGACTCTTAGTATGCTCTTATAGAGTTTGTGATACTAAATAGTATAAATATTTACTTTGCAACACTGTGTGCAAACAGTCGGCAAATAAAAAAGCAAAGCACTATTAATTGTTGCACAATGTTGCACAACAAAGACACGCAACAATGTTGTCTGACCACGCATCGTAATTTTGGATACGGGGCTTTACCTAGTCAAAACCGGGGTTTACCCACGCCGTCATCTGCGCAGCGCCTAGATAGCGTGACTTATGGCCATTCCCAATAACTGCCATTTTCGGGATATTGAAGATAGAAAACGTCATCAATCTCTGATTTTAGTGTCCTAATATTTGTACCATTGATCTGTAATCCTACTGCCTATCGATTGTAGGGCCTGTCCCATGAAACAGGTGGAGATTTGTATGTATAATATTGGGACAGCAGTCACAGATACTTCAAACTTGACGGTTTATCTGGAGGTGCGATCTACATTTAACTGTGGATATGTTATTTGGAACGGCAATCATAAGTATCTTGACGACGAAGTTTCAAAATGATCTTAAAACTCTCGTATTAAGAGGAAATCAAACTGTTTTATTGATTTATATGGTAATAATGTCCGAAGTAAAGGTATGTACCAAATATCAGAACAATCGATCTACTGGGAGGGGGTCAAAAAACGAAATTAAGATCATTTTGAGTACTTTGTACGTCAACATCTTTCTGATGCTGCAAATAAAACTAAAACCCGACTACCGAAAAATCACGCTCTTAAAAGTAACAAACAAGAAAATATAAAGGATAGCCGTGGTCGTATGCCACTTTTCCCTAGAATATATTGTTTTGTTAGAGTAAGTGGCATACGACCACGGCTATCCTTGATATTTTCTTGTTTGTTACTTTTAAGAGCGTGATTTTTCGGTAGTCGGGTTTTAGTTTTAAACTTTATTTTTTATTTATATTATTTTGGGGCAAGGTAAAGCTGATAATGTATACATATTTGAAATGTGCTTATTAAGCCCTTTCATTTGATACTAAACACGGTATATTTATCTCAAATTTATTTTTTAAGACAGTACCTTATGAGCGCTAGAGGGCGCCACACAACATTGAGTGATACGTCATATAGCCTATAACCATCGGACAATCAAGCCGCTTGTAACGATACCTCATTTGTCCAGTTCTAATAAGTAGTTGAGGAGCTATGAGGGAACAAATGAACATACATACATACATACATACATACATACATACATACATACATACATACATACATAGCCTGTCAAAATCATAACCCTCCTTTTGGCTTCGCCGTAGTCGGGTAAAAATGACAAAACAAACTCACGTTCCGCCAAGAATCTGCTGAAGAGATTCTTGAATCCTCTGAACTCCTTCTCGACATGTGGCCGCTTGTTCTCCGGCACGGAAGAGAGCAGGCGCTCGAGGTCCACCGCGAGGCGGGCGAGGGCATCACGCTTTGTGGCTTCTTTGAAGTCTCGGGAGCCCGACGGAGTACGCTGATGGCTGCGGATCTAGAGGTGGAAAAGATGGAACTATAGTTACTGCATTGGAGATACTACTTCTTTGCATGGTAATTGCTCGGGCCATCGCGAGATATAAAAGGCCCTGATGGGTGCGGATTTTTAATAGGATCTGTTTCGTGAATTTGAGCTTGTCCACCGCAGTAGCAGTGGTAGTAGTAGTGGTAGTAGTTTATCATCAAAATACATCCAAGACATGTGTATTGAGTGTTTGAGCACATTTTAGAGCCAAGATACCTACATGTCTCAAGCAATATAAAAAGAGATCGTTGCCCGCTACCAGTTGCATGCTATAAGCATATTAAAAAAAACATATTCTTCAGTATCATTCGATGATTCTGCCGAAGCCCGAGCCATAGGCATTGGCCTTCCTCGGGCGCTAGTGCCTTCATTACACGTACCGAGTGAAGTGACGAGACAGTGGACTCTGCCAAGTCTCGCTACTCCACTCCATGCGTGTGATCAAGGTATTAAGTACTGCTACTCAAGCAATGCACTGTATCTAGATCATAAGAATTAGACTAAGTAAATATTTGTAAATAGACCAAAAAAAATGCCCGCTGAGTTTCTTCCCGGAGTCTTCTCAGGTCTGGGCCGCGTTTCGAACTTTATTTTTTCGAATTATTTCGATAACTCAGTTAATTAAGGGTGGTATTTAAACTCAAATAAACTTAAAATTAGAACATCAATGTGAACCTTTGAGAATGCCGTAAGGCGAAACCGGTCAGGTCTATAAATAAATTCAGTGGAAAAGTACAAGTGTGTTATTCAATATGTGTAGCAGATTCCACCAAGCGCCATCAATCTACAGTATAAACAGTCAAATAAAATACTTATTTTTATGAAATAATAATCCAAATTTTCATCAAAATTACTGATTGCACAGCAGAATACTTAACTCAAAAGTATTAGAAAACACACTACAATTTATTTTCGTAACGTACGGCTGTTTATCTTAATGCAAAGCAGTTTTATTAATGCACTGCTAATGCTGCTAATGCACGACAAAATAATCCGAATTCATATCAAAAATGCTGATTGAGCACCAACAAACTACTTACTTGCTTATAAAAAAGTCGGGGTGGGTGGTGATCATTCTGAACTTAATTTCTTAGTAAACATGCTACTCGGATAGATATTTTACTTTGACAATGAGTATCTTCTACATGCGCACTAGTTAATTTGCTGCGCAGTTAGTATTTTTGATAAACATTTATAATTTTTGTACTTAAATAAATTTATTTATATCGCATTATGAGGATAAAAGTAGTGTCGTGCTGATGTATATTTTATTTTTGTCTGCTATACTAGTTTTGTTAAACATTCAGTTTATTTGTAGTAAAGTAATTTATTTGATTTAAAAAAGCATATAAATGATGAAAATATATTGATATGTGATTATTTATTTGATGTGCCATTAATAATATTCTGTTAATTAATAACCACTAAATTCAAACTCAGTGACATGACCACAAGATAGTCGACACATCACAATTCCTTTATTGGGGTCAAGTAGCCAAGGACAATCACATTGGGACAGTTATCTCAATATAAAGACAGACAAAATAAGTGGCCTGATTTATGACCATCGTACAGGCGAACGCAGTGAGAATTAGATGCATTTATTAGACTCTTTATTTGTACACCTACTCGGTAAAGAAGTAAAACAGATACTTTTAGCACAGAATAGATAATAGCGTCCACCTACACGCACCGCACGCAACGCAAGCAACGCATTATTATGCTTTGTATAGAAAGTCGAACAAGTGCGTCCACCTGCTCGCATCGTACGAATCGCACTTTTCTATACAAAGGAGTCATCAAAATTCAATGTTTAAAAATGGTTGAAAAATCATTCATTGTTTCTAACAGTTCGTAAGAATATTGGTAGATGGCACCACCGTCGCCCTTAAAGACGGATATAAAGAGAAGGAAAATTTGAAATGAATCAAGTGTGGCTCAATAGCTCAGTTGGAAGAGCATTCCCCCTGTAAGGGAAAGGTCGTGAGTTTAAGCCTCACTTGAGCGTTTTATTTTTTCCGATGTTTTTCGAACTTTAAAGTTAGCATTAAAAATGCTATAAAAAATTCAGTCAAAAAAAAGCATAACAATTCGTTACCAGGCTACGTGGGAAACAAATGCCTAGTAATGCCCGATGTGATTCAAATTTCCCTTCTATTTTTATCCGTCTTCAAGGCGACGGCGACGCCGACGGTGTAAGAGAAAGATCGCAGTTCCGAGTCCCGCCCGAGAAGTTTCATATTCCCTATGTATTCGATATTGTATAGTTATAGCTCGTGCGCATTAACATGGCACCTGCCTCGAAAACACCCTCCTCCCGCTTCCCCACGCGCGACCCCGCTCTCGCCGTGCGAGGCTAGTAGCGTCAGCATACACGCCTCCCGCTCCCCCGCGCAAAGCCCCGAGCCAGGTGTCATGTTAACTCGCACGAGTTGTAGCATATTTAATGCTGTAAAATTCATTCAAACCCTACATAATAGTCTCGAAGTCGTCCAGTGGCGGTCTTGTCTAAATTACCGAAACACTCGGTCCATTACACGTAAATATTTGATGATTAACATAACCTCGAATTTGATGCCAAATACCAATACCTAAACATCAACAAGGTCACGCACTGAACGACGATAAATCAACGATAGATTATACAGGGTGATTTTATAGTAGTTACGGAAAAAAAAGAATTTGGGCTGTTTCGATAGCAAAATCATCTGGGAGTATTAATTTGGTAAAGAAAAAAAAAATTTACACCCCCCGTACATTTTTCACCTGAACATTATTCCCATACATTATCAAAATTAAACAATAAAAAAACCCCACTGCCACTGAAAAGACTGAAATAAGTTTGATAGCAGGCGGTAGCCATATGCCAATCATAAACCGAAAGAAAATTAATGGGTACCGCCTGCTATCAAACTTATTTCAGTCTTTTCAGTGGCAGTCGGGTTTTTTTATTGTTTAATCATTTGTTTTATTTTATACTTTTTAGTTATGATATGACAAGTATATCTTTTGTAATTTTTTTTGATAAACAACTTTAAATCGTTATATATCCTAAACTATTATTTAAAATGAAAAATGATAAAAGGAACCTAAAGATGATTTTAAAATACCTATTCAAGTGGGGTGTCCCACTTGACATAGTTCATCGACTTTTTATTTTTTCGTTTTGACAATATGGCGTCTGGTTGTCGCTGTGGTGAATTTTGATTACTGTCATGTCTTTATTGACACTCGCAAGGTTAAGACGAATCGATTGACGTAAGAATTATCAAAATCGACCTACGCATTTGGTCTCTAGAACGCCACATAGAAACAAACATACATACATACATAGACTGATAAACACATAACCCTTCCTTTACGTCGCGCAGTCGGTTAAAAAATACTTTACAGTAATAATACTCCCAGAGGATTTTGCTATCGAAACTGTGGCCAAATTCTTTTTATCCGAAACGATTATAAAATCATCCTGTAATATCGGAAAATATCGCCTTGATAATAATAATGAGGTAATATTTTATTTGTGCACTATAGCAAGAGGCACTGGCAACATTTTAATTTTATAATATGGTTTATGCTGCCATGTTAGTTCCCGGTGGAGTAGAATAGGACCACCCCAGCTCTTCCTGTGGGTGTCGTAAAAGGCGGGTAAGGGATGTTATTCTCCATTCGACAGTAAACATACAGCCCAAGACAAAGGGCCCGCTAGAGACGGCAGTAGGGTTGCCCTCTTTTTTTCCGTGCGGAGCCGGAAGGGGAGGTTATGTCGGACTCGAACCGACTAAAGCCGCACGCCGATTGTGGGTCGTGGTGCTAGGCCGGAGATGAGGTTGTCATCGACATATCCCTCGCACCCCGGCTGACCCAGGGCCATCCCTTACGGTCTGGCCCTCCTCGGTGTCCCCGACTTGCCCCCGGGATGGGGAGACGCGCTTTCGTGGCCTGCTTCTGCTGGGGTGACAGGCGGCTCCACCCGTCACCCCCAGGCCTGCGCTCATGGGGGACGGAGGTAAGTCAGTGCCCTCCGACGCCCCAGTTGCCTGCGCGCGCGGGCGGCGCGATCCGTGAGTCTCTCTTCGCTCGCGCCGCCTCTCCCGTAGTAGGCTTGCCCCCTATTACGTCATGGGACCAAAAATCATAATTGGCGAAACGTGGGTGCTAATACACCTCTGCCTACCCTTTGGGGGATTTACAGACGTGAGTATATGGATGGATGGATGAATGACTTAATAAAAAGATGGAAGATGCAGAACACCGCGATTTTGGAGATGAGAGATGACGTCAAAGAAAAAGTTACTGTAGAGACGCCTTTATCCCCGGAGGGTAAGGCAGAGGTGAATTAACACCCAAAATTTACCAATGATTATATTTTGGTCCCTATTGCAGTATTCCGGGCACTATTGTTGACTCGAGCCATGCATCTGACGCTGAGTCAGGGCTCTATATATCTGTCTGATGTTAAACAGCCCTATCCCGTAAGCGATTTGTACGACACCGCATGGGAACGTCTATTCCCAGTCGTCCCCACCCCTTTGTCGCCACTGGGACAAGTGGGAAAAAAAAAGTAAGAGATAGGGTGGTCCAAATTGTACTCTGCCGGGAAACACGCTGCTATAAACTTACATAGAATAAAAAATGTGAACACGCGAATTAAGAACCTCCTCCTTTTGAGAAGTCGGTAAAAAATTACATTTGCCTAATTAGCATTCAACCATCGATGTAACTTAGGACGTTTTACTTTTGAATCTTTGATATTATTCAATCGGTTAATATTGTAATGTGCCTTGTTGTTCCTATTGAAGAAATACCTACGAATTATTCAGAATTTACATCAACAATTTAAATACTATGCAAATATACCGAATATCTTACATAGAGTGGATTACATACATTACCTTTATTTAAACGTTAATATACAGCGTGTGTCTAATTTCAGAGTTAGAAAGCTATATTTTTCTATTTATTGCGTTACGATTGGAATTTTCTTCGCTGTTCTGTGGGTAACGTGATTCTTGGCAACCACCTATTGGGGAAATAATTTTGGGAATTCAAAATGTAAGTAATTGTAATATAGGTAGTGCCTTCACGCAAAAACCGCGCCTTGTTGTGGAGTTGCGGACAACAGCCCGTGATACCATACCATACCATACCAATATAGGTAGTGGTTTTTAAGTGGAATAAAAATGCCGATAGTTGATTGCGCCGATTGTGTGGTGCGAGCAACCAATAATAAAAGGTCTCATAAAATTTACTAACGACAATTAACGTGTAAATTTGATGAAATACGGAAGTTTCTAATTAGACTAACTAGGTGTTATTGAGTCAGAACAAATCAATCGAATAAATTAGTATTCCTTTAAAGTAGGGAAAAAGGGTTACAAAGTTTAATTTTGGGGAATAGTTTGCGTGTCGTCTCAATATCGAAGCAGGAATTCAATGCAGAAAGTTCCCCAGAAAACTAAATGCAGTTGCAAAATCTGCAATCTATTGCGATAAAAGCACGAGTGCCCATAAAGCGTACAATTATATTGTTATATTTCGTATAATATTTTTTCTTTTCTTTTTTTTTTCACCTCTGACCTACGCCACTCTGTTGGTCCTGCCGTCGCGGATCTTCGATGGTCTGTGGCATGGGCCTCAGTATTTTTGACTTTAGTTATAAAATAGTGTAATATTAAGTAGGTACTTATTTAATCAGATGAATCTGTGTAGACATGTTTCTTACGTTCTCTGTCTACTATTAAAATACTTTACACACGCTACGAGAAATCGCCACGATCGCACAGTCTCGTTCAAGTGCACCGATAAATCGATGCGTGTGTCATAAAAGTCCTACTTTATTACAATTTTTAGATTATTTTTGCACACACAACTTTGAATGACTCGTGTTTGTTAATCTATCTTATCCTAATAACTTGACTGGTTAACATGTTAGATATGACTAGATACATTATATCATTTTGATTATCGTTATCGTTATCATTAAATAATTATCTATCCATCAATCTGTCATGAGTGTTATTAAAATCATTTTTTTTTCTGTATTAAGTACCTACATTTGAACCTATGTTATGTCAGTAATAATTTATTCCTCTATACACTTAACCTAATCCTAATATTTGAATGTTTTTTAAAGTATTTAGTATGCTATCAATAAAATATAAAAAAATCCTATCCTAATCCCGATAATGGCATATAAAACTAGAGAAGTAAATTACAAACAAAAATCATCCTGTATATTTATAAAGAACGATGGGCCCGGTTCCCGTCTACACCCGGGAATGCTATCGTAAAAATAAATTATAACCGGATTGCAGCCAGCACAATCCCGGCTTGCAGAGAAGTTGGCAGCCCCCTAGAGTCTTGGTGGGGCCCCCATACACCAAGAAAGGCATTATAAAATCCAAAAATATTTAGATGATAAAAAATCTTGGATATGAGCTGTTCGCTCAGCTATGCTACTCAAGCAAAGCACTGTATCTAATCTAGACCATAAGTATTAGACTAAGTAAATTTTAGTAAATAGACCAAAAAAAAATGCCCGCTGAGTTTCTAGCCGTAGTCTTCGCAGGGCTGGGCCGCGTGGTTCAAACCGGTGTTCCATTTGCTAAACTAGTATTTAATATTTATTTTGTATTGACGTTTTGTAAGTTCCGATTTAATGGTCTATGCAGAGTAAATGATTTTTGACTTTGAATTTGACTTTGACTAAGACACTAGGGGGCCTGCCAATTTTAATTGGCCAGCAACAACAACAATCGTTGTATAATGAATAATTAATGACACATGATACGTTGTAAATGTGAATACATACATACGTATATACATACATATACTCACGCCTGTAAATCCCCGAAGGCGTAGGCAGAGGTGTATTAACACCCATATTTCGCCAACTATGATTTTCGGTCCCATGACGTAATAGCCTATTGCCGTCTAGCGGGCTCTTTGTCTTGGGCTGTATGTTTACTGTCGGATGGAGAACAGCCCTATCCATTAGTCGCCTTTTACGACGCCCATAGGAAGACTAACTTCTAAACTCTCGCGTTCCATAATATATAATAATTATAACGGAAATTAACGCGATCATGGTATAGGCCTGTGACCACGGCCGGTGTACCTGGTCGAAACGTCAGGCAAATCAAAGGTATGTACCTATACCATGATCGCGTTAATTCCCGTTATAATTATTACCCATAGGAAGAGCTGGGGTGGTCCTATTCTAATCCACCGGGAACCAACACGGCTATATATGTCACTATAATACCTACGTACATACGATCAAATATCAGTTAAAAGTTGCAGATCATCTAAACAACGCACCACAAATTATAATCTCTTTTTTTCTTTTTTTTTTATCTGTTCTTGTAACACACACAAAGTTTTGAATTATTCGACAGCTCGGAAATAAATTAAGATAGAATTATTGTACATATTTCTACACTGTGTGTAAGGGGAACGCTCCCGGAATCGAAATACCCTTGTATTGTAGTACTCCAGGTACTTACATAACATATATTAGCATATAAAATTGATTTGTTGAAATAAAACCACTTTTTACGGATTCTATCGCGATATATTTGTTATTATTTACTTTTAAACCGACGTTTCGGCAGTTTTTCAGCAGCCATGATCACCGTAAAAAGTGGTTTTATTTCAATGAGTTACATTCGCGTAAACTTTAGAAAATATTAAAATCGATTTGGACAAAAAAATAATAAATTATGATTCAATAACATACCCAGGAACGGTAAAACGATCCTTCGCTATCCATTACTAGGTACACAATTTCATCCGCGCACAGATAACACAAAAATTTACAACACAAGTACTCCGTTCGTTTATCGCCTAACAACTAACTGAACTGACCGACTGATAAAATAATTGGCCTTATCGTAGCGTGAGTGGGCGCACCTCACACCAAACAACGGATAACTTGATCTACCATATTTAAGTATATTAATTTTAACTGTACAAATGTACGTCGCACGTGTAAAACCTGACACAAAAAAGTACATCCTGTAGTTTTTTTTTTAAGAATATTAGAACCGAAGTTATTATTCCCTCTAACCTAACCCCTCCAATTAAGCTAAATTGCTTGTGCTAGGAGTGGGTTCACGTCGGTAGTGCCATGGCCAGCAATCGAACCCGGGACCTCTCGATCGTAAAGCCGACTCCTTAACCACTAAGCTACCGACGTTTATTTATTAATGAATAAAAAGTCAAAATTGTATACAACAAGCAATTCCATGTTCATATACTAATCAAATAACTTTCCTCTGATCGCTACCGTTGCAAAAGTGCCCATCACACTTGCTGCGTTACACGCTGAATGGCGATGGCCAGCCTTTGCACCAGGAACGATCCGGAGCCAGAGTCGCCTCAATGAGTCTCTGACCAAAAATGGTCATGCCGTCGATAAACAAACGACTATACCCCGTCCATCATATTATTGTATTTTAGACAGATAAAAGTAGTGATTGCAAGAAAATTTAAAATATCGACAAAGTTAAAAACCTCGATAAAAAAAATCGATATATGAAAATATTATGATAAATGTTATAAATGATTTCATGTGGAACTATAATCTATTATCTTTCTAAACATAATAATAAAGTAGTGATTACTTAGATATTTCGTGTCTGTACAGTTTACAAATGTAATAGAAAACGATTGTGGGCTATAACGCATACGCTCTCCAAAACAAAACAACTGACTTCTAGAAGAATTATCCAACATGCTGATTTCCTGGTATTTATTGAAGAGTTCCGTGGCCTGTCTCTGAAATCCATCATCAGATCTTTATGAAATTTAAATGGAACCATTTTGGAATAAACCTCTTTCAAACAAAAAAAGAATTTTGACAATCCGTCTACAAATGACGGAGTTACAAAAAACATTTTTCCGTAAAAATCATACAAATATAAATAATTATAAACATCCGAATTGTTGCTTAGAAATCGGTTAAAAATCGCCAGTTATGTAATATTTAAAAATATATATTTTCTGTAGTCGATATCAATTGTGACATTTTCAAGTTATTATAATAAAAACACAGTCGATTGACTAACTACATCCCTAAAATTGCTTTCTGGCTGACGTGACGATGTCAATGAAGAATGACGTATTGGCGCCTAATTTTTGTTAGGATTTTCAGGTGTTGACGCTAGAACAAAGTTATACCGACCACTGTCAGTGAGCTGTCTAAAATACAATAATATAATGGACGGAGTATAACGAAACGAAAACGAACGTCTCCTAAGATTAGACCGAACTAATCTAAGAACAATTATGGGGACAATAACGGGTCACTGTCCCCTCAAACAAGCACCATCGGTGTCACGGACAGCTCCCTCTGCAGGGGGTGTTTCGGCGCGAGGAAACGGCCGCCCACGTAGTACTGGACTGCGAGGCAGTGGCCAATCAACGATCCCTAATCCTCGGCACAGTGAGGTCGCTCCGCGAAGCCTGCGAAGCCCCCAGTAAGCTTCTGCGCTTCTGGGCGAAGCTAGACTGGCTAATCTAGCCAGTACTCTTCACGTACAATGGCCCAAGAAGAGAGGCGGATAAAAGAGTCCCCTATCCTCTGTCCAATTTCCTTAATAAGGATTTTAACCTCCTTGCCCCAGCTCCGCAGGGTCTCCACCGCAATCGGTACGAAATGGCTTGGATTTTAAATTCACGAACGTCAAATATTAATTCCCGCGCTATTTTTTTTTTTTTTAATTTAGCCACGGACAACTCTTTCGGCCAGGAAAAACGCTGTTTTGCGATCTATTTTTCATCTTAGCCAGGAAAGGGGAGACGCAGCGGTGGGTGCTCAGAGAACCTGCACGCCCCTTTCCTTACTCTCCACTGTGCTCTCTTCCGTCAGGAGCGGAGAGCTTCTGAACAAAACAAGGGTGCTCGTCTTCCGTCAGAGTTGACAGTAGGTGACCGCATCTCCCTCACCTTGAAAGAGAGGGATTGCCAAATCCGTTTTCCAGGGTGCACTGTATAGAGGTTCCTAACCAAGCACCCCAATCAGAACAGTAATTTATTTTAGATAAAAAATGTACAAGGAAATTAGCAAGGATTCATATACCTAGCAGTTTCCACTTCCTACAATAAGTGTAGAACTGTAGAATTTACAAGGATGAATTAGTTTTTTTTGGAATTTTTATCTGTTTATTCGAGATGGACGCAAAAAGTACTGAACGAATTTTGATGCCGTTTTTTATTAGATTCATACCTACTATTTTTATTAGAGTCAGACTTGAATTCTGCCGTATAAGTATATATATATGTTAAATCGCAATTGGTTAAGTAGAACCGGAATAAGACCAAACATCGAGATGACCTATTTCCGTCTCTCTCTCATATCCGAGGCTATTCACAAAAATTACCCAGTTGACGTTAACAGGCTCGTGGAAGCGAAAAAAAAGGTAAAAAATAACAAGTCCAAATACAATAGACAATAAAATTATGTACATATATTTTTTTTTATTTGTTCCTACACTACTTAACAACACCATATTATACCGATACATTATTATAATGATTTTATAATATTACGGATGGCTGTTTTATGTTATGTTATGTCGTTTATTCAAACGACGATACATTGTATAATATCATAATGTATATTATATTTGTTGTATATTGTAGTTGGAAACAATAACAAGGGTGTATGTACTTTTTCAGATAATTTCAGATTCATTTTTTACTAGTAGGTATAATAAAATTGTCCTGGTCTGCACTCATCGGGCTGAATATAACGACAAAGAAAAATTGGATATTATGCTATAGTTAAAATAAATTATCTAACCGAGCTTATTAAAATAAGAATTACCATTCTTAAAAGAGAGGTAAAAATTGCGTCTTTTCTTATTTTATAGTTTTTATTTATTTTTAAATCATCCACCCAACCTATAATAGTAACTGATTTGACTATTAGATTTAATGACGTCACTAAATCTTTTTTCATACAAGTTACCTTATTATAACTTATCGTATGAACGTTTAGTAAAAAGTAATTAATTCGACTAGTCAGTAGAATACCCAATTGCGTAGTTATTGTCCTAAGTCCGGTCTGAAAGCGGCCAACATTAGCCACAGTAGACACAAAATTCACCACGGCCACATACGTCAAACGTCAAATTTGTTTTTAATTTATTAACTGTAGTGTTACGTAACGTTATTGGTAGTGACGTGATTATAACGTTATTTATCCAATTAATTCTGATGCATTTTTTATTAATTCGTTTTAGATTTGTAATGGTGTTTTAGGACATTTAGATACATGGTAATTTTACGCTACAATTTATATTAAACTAGCTTTTGCCCGCGGCTCCGCCCGCGTGGATGTCGGTTATCGTGACCAAACATAGCCTGTCCTTTCTCAAGGTCTAATCTACCCTTATACCAAATTTCATCAAAATCGGTTCAGTGGTTTAGGCGTGAAAGCGTAACATACAGACAGACAGAGTTACTTTCGCATTTATAATATTAGTATGGATTTTGTACAGCGCCTCTGGCGGTCATGAAAAGAATTAAACATAGTAACATGTATGAACACTGAAGGCCAATTCTCGTAATAAGAATCTGTTCAAAATTAAATCTCGATCTAATCTCAGTTTCATAAGTAAAATGTTTTTTTTTTTTAAATATTTTTGGTTGGTTATCCATCCATCTGATAATGACGATTATCATCGCATTTATTTTCTGCGTCAGTAATGATACAATTATACTCGCATGAATACAAACTTGGAACGATACGTAATATCATTTAGATGACATACTATTTTAATACTCTATTATTTATTCTGCGGCTGCATTGTGCCGTATATGCGTATGCGCATCGCGTACTGACTGAAGGTCAGGATCCTTACTAGGCTTGACCAACAATAACTTAACCTATACTTGTTCGTATTACCCGACACATTTAAAATGGTTTAGCTTTACGCCACTTCTATCTTTTATGTTAACCTATTGCAATCTGCCGTTTATTCACTGTGATTGAACTCATTGTCAAGTTGAATAATGCGCCAGTTAGTTATGTTTATCAGCTGTTATTTCTATAGTGTGAGGGAGACGGAGACATGTTTGTTTGCGTGTAATTTGAACTTTGTGCTCAGTACATGTTATGTAAGTAAATAATATGTTTCCGGAAGCACTCAAAGGATTAACTAGATAACAGTTAAATTGTACTTATATTCGAATTGAAAGAAATAGGGAATATTAGTTTTGGGTGCTTTCGAGTCTTTCAAAATCTTCGGGAGGTAAATAAATTGCTCTCCCCGTCCATAGGCCACGGTAACCACTTTTCATCAGGTAGGTCGCTAGCTTGTCTGCCACTGGTATAAAAAATTATGACACATAAATATTAAAATTTTAATAATGGAAGAACACTGACCTAATAACAAGAACTAATGAATTAATAATTGACAAATCAATAATTTTTCCAATCAAGAAAATTGAGCCCATCTACTATTTACCTATGTTCACGAATTAAAAACTCTTTATGTTTGTAGACCGCGTAGACTGCGTATTCCGCGTAGACAGCATAGTCCGCGTGGACTGCGTAGTCCGCGTAAACTTCGTAGCCCGCGTAGACTGCGTTGACCGCGTAGACTGCGTAGTCCGCGTAGACTGCGTAATCCACGTAGACGGCATAGTCCGCGTAGACTGCGAAGTCCGCGTACGCTTCACGCTCCACGATGCATTAAACTCGTAATTTATTTCTGCACGTTTGTTCCAGGTAATATGAAGTGACTGTGTGACTAGTTAACTAATATTAGATAGAAGGCGTAACTTGGCCACTTTTATTTCAGTAAAAAGTATAATTGGTCCGCGCAAAAAAATACATCTAAGTTCGCGAAAACGAAGTCGCGGGCACAGCTAGTTTTGATAACTATATTCAAAAGAGAAACCGGTAAAAATCGTGCTGAGGCTTTGCTCTTCGCTATTTGAATGAAATTTTTTATAGCATTTATTATCGCTATTGTCGTATTAATACAAAACGTGATTCTCAGACACAGATAACTGTGTTGAATATTATTTATTAAAATAACACCACTTACATAATCATAGATAAATATACATCAATAAAAGATAGGTAGGTACCTACTACTTGCATTATTTTTATTTTGTTTAAACAGGCTTGCACTTTGCAGTAGAATGTAGATTATCCATACTTAATATTATAAATGCGAAAGTAACTCTGTCTATCTGTATGTTACGCTTTCACGCCTAAACCACCTAACCGATTTTGATGAAATTTGGTATAGGGATATGTTAGACCTTGATAAAGGACATAGGCTATGTTTGGTCGCGATAGCCGATATCCACGCGGGCGGAGCCGCGGGCAAAACCTAGTATACAATAATACTAACTGGAATAACCTGGTCGAAACGTCAGACAAATCGAAGGTACGTATGTACCTATACCATGGTCGCGTTAATTCCCTTTAGTAGGTATTATTGTATACTAGATGTCGGTTATCGCGACTAAACATAGCCTATGTCCTTGCTCAAGGTCTAATCTACCCCTATACCAAATTTCATCAAAATCGGTTTAGTGGTTTAGACGTGAAAGCGTAACATACAGACAGACAGACAGACAGAAAGACAGACAGAGTTACTTTCGCATTTATAATATTAAAATATGGATCATGGAACGCGAGAGTTCAAAAGATTAGAATGTAGATTAAGACCCATGCTGAGCACAGTAGAATGAATATAAGTCAAAATAGTAAAAGTAATAAAATGGTGAAGACCGACACCGGCGCGCCGTCTCAGGTCTTCAGATGCAGGGGTGTACGGCTCATTTCCTCGCACTCCGGCTGTCCCAGGGCCATCCCCAACGAAAACTGGCCATTTTATTTAAATCCTCGTCTTTAATTCGCGCGACTTTACCGATAAGTTTTGTTTTATTTCCTTTTTACTTTCGTCAAGTTTATTATTTTCTAAAATTCCATAGTTTCTATGATACGAAAAAAAAACAAAATAGAAAAAAATTACCGCGGCAATGACAACCTCAGCGAGCTATTTAATTTAAATCCCGTCACACGTGTTTCTCTATTCAAATGACATTGCAACAAAGTTGTCTATGATGGCTGACATAATAAAACATTAATTAACACCGTAACTGTTGTTTGTTTTGTAAAAAAAATCCAAGGACAGTAATGCTATTCTGTAATAACTCGATATCGAGTTTCGCTCAGAAAAGATTCTTATTTTTCGTGCGGAAATCTCCACGGATCCCTCTCCCGCCGGAGCCGGTGGGGGGAGTTACATCGGACTCGAAACGACCAAAACCGCACGCAGGCTGTGGGTCGTAGTACTAGGCCTGAGGTGAGGTTGTCGTCAACATATCCCTCGGACCCCGGCTGACCCAGGGCCGTCCCTTACGGTGTGGCTCTCCTCAGGGACTCCTTAATGGTATCCCCAACTCGCCCCCGTTATGGGGAGGCGCGCATCCCAGGACGCCGCCTACTTCAGATGGGGTGACGGGCGGCTCCACGCGTCACCCCCAGGCCAGAACAAGATTCTAGCGTGGAGTTCAATCCGGTTCATGTTATTGGCTGATAGCGCCAATATTGAGCTCTATTGTTTTTAGTTTTTAAATTTATAATTGGACATAGAGTAGGACAATTAAATAATAATATAAATCAACGATTGTTTTTAACATTACAATTAAAATATATTTTACTTTAACGTTGGTACTCATGTAAAAACAGAACTAATAAATAACTGCGAATTAAAATTTGAAGTCGTCTACAAAAATGACGTCTTCAAGAGACAAGAGATTTGTTCTTCACAGTTCATGGTTGAGGCTTGAATTAATTTTGGAATTTCAAATTTGGAACGGATTATTCTGGTACGTTTCTGCACAGGCATAGCGCCTTTTTGTACCTAATGTCATTATGACATTTGAGTTGCGCTTTGGTTATTTCTTCAGCAATAATATTTTTTCTAGTTTTAAATGTTTATTTATTATCCCTTAAAACATTAATATACAAGGTGATTTTATAGTCGCTTCGTAAAAAAAGTTTTGGGCACAGTTTGTATAGCAAAATCATCTGGATTTTTTTTTCTGGTGAAAGAAAAAAAAATTACAACCCCCATACATTTTTCCTTTTACCTGAACATTATTCCCATACATTATCAAAAAAATGAAAAAAATCTTTCCAGATTACCCAATACTTCCAGATGGTTTTACTATCGAAAGTGAGCCCATTTTTTTTATCGAAACGACTATAAAATCACACAGTATAGATTAAAAACGAATCTTTTTATGCCGTACATTCAATCTACTAACAGTCTGAATATCAATAAGATACAATAGATATTATTTGAACACATTTGTAAACAAAATAAATATCTTGTAATTTGATTAATGTAATGTTAATAGCGGCCGTGAGTTTTTATTTGACCGCTTTTTCTTATAATTTTTAAATCCCTAAAACCAATTTCATGGCAATTATTTTGTTCTTGTAAGCAGCCAGTCTTTAGACTCATAATAAAAACTTCAATAACATTCATCACTCAATCAAAACAGCTACAAGTCGTCATCATCATCACCGCATAGCGATTTCCAAGTCACATCCATAGTTTACACTTAGGAACTCCAGATCTTCTTATTGATTTTGGTTTATGATGGCTTTTCCGGGAAATACCGACTGTCTGACCTCCTAGCCCTAAGAAGAACGCCTGTGTCAGAGGCTCATAATTTTTGGAACCGACTTGCAGAGAAGGTTAGTTTGAATTTCCAAGGATATAGGTTGGATGCTCTTACTCTCAGTTTTTGGAATGAGTCAGAAATAAAAGTTATAAGTTAAGAGCACGTTTTTGTTTTAAAAACGAAACAATTAAAAACTAATAAACAAAAGAGTGTATCGACTTAAATTATTAGAATATATTTCTAAATAATATCGTAAAAAGAATGTCAATAAAATCCATGGTACCCATAAAAAAGATTACGGCATAATTTTGCAATAAAAAATCACGGTACGCATTACTAATTAATTACAATACACGAACTACGCAATCAAATACTGGGTTATCAATCAAACACCGTACGACCGTAACTGATATTAGAGGGCAAACTAATTCAAAATTCAAACCATAAATGAAACAAACCTTGCTTAGTATATCCATTTCACTAGTATTCAAACACGGAAGAAAGTATTTAAAAAAAACAACAAATAAAAAAAGAACGTGTCACTGTCACCGAAGTTCGAAGTTCAAATAGTTTTGGCGGGAGCACACACGCGTTGTGTCTCCGGACGCGTAATTGTAGAACTAGTGTACTACGACTGCGATAAATAATATATAAGTAGTTGATAACTTATCGTTATATGATGGTTCGTACTACTATTAACTCGGATGACTTGATAATAATGTAGGTAGTTTTTATTGTATGCAACGCGGCAGATATCTGCACAGTGACGAATTGCTGACGAAACTTCGGTCGGTTTATTGCACGTTGTGACCTAGGATAATATCCCTTGCCTACAGCAACAGCAAGCAATATTTCTTACTTCAAAAATGACTATCTGTTCGTCTAAGTTACCCCCTTAGGAGTGAAATTTTCAAAACCCTTGGATGCTTACAACTTAAGGCATGTACTACTAACAAGTTCGTGCGTTCTAATAAAATGCTGGGTAAATCTATATAAAAAGAAAAGACTAAAAAAACTATAACACATACAAGGAAATGTAATTTAAATTAACGAATAATAAATTACCTTTATGTTTTCACTGTTTGCTTTTGTTCGAAGTATTTTAAATTCGATATCATTAGCAAAGTAAATAAATTCTATGTTTTCTAGGCGTTTACCTACCTGAGTAAAATATCTGTGTAAAGAATCAGCTCGTACTCTTTCTTCTTCATCCTACCGGTAATCCCAGTCGCATCCGAAGCTTTTTCAACTTGCGAGTCTGGGGTCCGCTTCACAAGTCTAACTGCGGAATTGGCTAAACTTCGGTATTTTCTGTGAAGCGACTGCCACTTGACCGCTTTAACCCAAAAGCGATATCGAAGCATCACAGCTAGACTAGTTGTTAGATTTCTTTTAGGGCTCCAACTACCCGTAACAACTGTCATAGATGTCCGTATGGCAACCGGGACCGACGACGGCCAGCCAGACTAATGCAAATACCCATATTCATGCACACAAATATAAATTATTAAAATTAATATTTATTATTAATTTTAAATGTAATACCGCTATGCCCCTGTCACCACGGAGGCTGTTCTACTCTTTATATTGTGTAGAATCTCTTAGTACCTAGATGTTTGACAACGAACATTGTTCGTTACTCTGTCACACAATAACAGATTAACGGATTTGGATCTGGTACCGAGACAGGTTAAATGCTGGAATAGCACTACGATTTATTATTTTTAATCTAGCGCGGTGTAAACTCATGGTTTTTTATTATAAAAATTCGGGACTTCGCGCGATTCCGCGGGCGGAGCCACGGCCAACAACCAGTTCGAAATATTAGTATAGAAAGCAGAATTCGAACTGATAAAAAGGAGTACAACATTTCTGATTCCTCGTTTATGACAAAGCGGGGGAATCCCCTATTATACACGAAATTAGACAGAAACCCCCTCATCGCCTCATCGCATCGGAGTTTACTAACGGTGAGGCATGGTATGTCAGAATCGAACCAAATAAAATCACACGGGTTTCTTTCACATTTGCCCGTGTTGAACCTTTAGAATCCCATTGCACAATGGGATTCTAACAGCCCACCTTCTCATCCCCTTTTTTCGTGTGAAATCGAATACCCTAGGGGACTAAAATCTTTTAGGTCTTCAGACGCCGTGTAAGAATACCTTGTTAACCCTAATAGGAAAACGCGTTATGTGGGGGTTTGGATCAATTCCCCCTTTCTGTTCAGAGAAAAGTGAGCGAAACGAGACGCACCGTCTTCCTAGGCTGTTGGGCACACCCTAGAAATGCTTCTGCTAGGACGACGAATAGTCCGAACTGTTCTTGCCCAGGCCCGCGCTCATTAGAATGATCGTTTCGCGATATCCGCTTTATCGAGAAGAAGAATGCTAAACATCTCTCATTCTTTTTCTGCACTCTGCAGAAATAGGCTTTCCGCTTCAACGACGACGTCATCGCTCCATCCACGGTGGGCTGTCATGTAGTATATGTAGCAACAATGCGAACACGGAGCAACCCTGGCGGTAGTACTGGGGCGACCCCCGTGCGATCTCTCTCAAGTTCTCAAACTATCAGAAACTCTTCAAAGCAATCACACCTGTTGAGCGCCTGCATCAGTCACTAGGAGGGGTTTCCATGATGCCTCCCATTCCTTCCTTCAT
This sequence comes from Eilema sororculum, assembly GCA_914829495.1. Taxonomy (NCBI): domain Eukaryota; kingdom Metazoa; phylum Arthropoda; class Insecta; order Lepidoptera; family Erebidae; genus Eilema; species Eilema sororculum. The sequence goes on from OU618556.1 coordinate 1,833,012, forward strand.
AACGGGTTTTATCGTGCCCTGCAATCGCTGAACTCGATCCTTTCATTCCTCTATACTTGTGATTAATGCGTTGCGCCTCGATGGTCCAAGGCGCTTCAGGATCTTGAAGGACAGCAACCGTAACGGAGTCGCCCAACGGCGAAGTATCTTGTCGACAGGATGACGGGAATTCCCCTTTCTTAAAATACATGTAGCCATCTTGTTTGTTTTAGCTTATTCCAACACTATCCGCTGAATTGCAGAAACTCCCTATCTTATTTCATGCTGTTTACGATAAATATTCCGCGAGAATGACTTCTTTCATATTTATTGAGATTAGATTAGATTAGGAAGTCCATGAGTATTATTTAATCCGTGATTATCAATCGTCGAATTCGGTCGAATACACATTGACTTTAGGTACGCTAAATGGGAACCGTAAGGGAGCAACGAAACGATAGGAACTGCGATCCAGGCGAATTAAACTACGTCACTACATGGAAATACATTTTTTTTTACGTATTATATCGCTATTAATTTGGTGTTATTTTACTATTTACACTTATTGCAACGTTGACCGACGTTATACCTATAAGCGGTAATACCCAACATCGAAAGTTTAAACAGATCGTAAACGCTGCGCCAAACTCGAAGAAAAACAACTATCTGGCATTATCCGACCAACTGCGTGTGTCGGATAAGTCTCGTGAGAAACGAGGTCCTGGCAAACGCGGATTGGTTTGATATAATCTATGCGTGAAGGATTTGAGCTCCTACTTCGCCGTAGCACCCTGCGCTATCCTAAAAGACAGCCAAAAGACGCTTACCTACTTACTACGCATATAGAGCACATTCTAAGACGTCTCTGGAGTCCACATATACTCGTACGCCGGGAACTATACCAACATTGGTCGACAACCGACGGTGACGCGGCCTTTCGGTGCGACAACCAGTGGCAGTTAGTAGCAGGCAGCCACAGATAGTTGGTCAGATCCTACCACATTGGTGCATGTCAGTAAGTGTACCTAAACATATTTGAATGAATTTTTTTTCGTCGTCCTATGACGGATATATATAGGAAAATTTGTCTGACCTCAGGCATGATTTCAGTAGTTCGGTGGCTCAGTGTTGAGAGCATTCCCCTGTCAGGAAAAGATCGCGGGTTCGAATCCCACCCAAACCGATTGAATTTTTCATATCTTAATCAATGTGTAAACACATTTAGTCTTAAATCTAAAAAAATCTATTGTACACAGACTAGAAACGACATGCAGAAAAACAACGTTAAAATATTATCCAAATAAATTTAATAAATGAGCCTAATGAAGGTTCATTTATTTTTATTACATGAGAATTTTTGTTCATGCAGAATTATTAAGTTTCATTCATCATCCACAAAGACGTCAATCCTGATTGCATCCGAGGCCACGGTGCCCTCGGAGCTCAGCAGGGCGTCCAGTGGTAGTGAGACCGTTTGCACGCATGTCACCCTCCACAAAGCCAAGCCAGGACTTTTTGGGCCCACCCCTTCAATCTGGACCCGGTGGAGGCACCATTGCCAGGCATTTGTTACTCACGTAGCTGGGCGGTTCCCGCAAGTCGTGGCCGCACCAGCGGAGGCGGCTCTCTTGCATTTTATCTGGGATACGGACATGAAAGCTGCCGCGGATGCGAGAGTTCCTCACGCGATCTTTACGGGTGACTCCGCACATCCAACGCAGCATTTTCATCTCCGTGACACGCAGCATCTGCTTGTGTCGCTCCAAATGGTCGCCGCCATTTGGAGCGACAGAAGCAGATGCTGCATGTAGCCTCACAGCCGTGTAAAAGGACAGATCTAATGGTCGTTTTATAGACCTGCCCCTTCAACCTAACTGGCATTTTAGGATCGCATGAGACGCCAGTCATTTCCCGCCACATAGCTCACGTGGTGGCAATACGTGCCTTGTTTTCGTAGTAGTAGTCGTTAGCTTCAGACCGCCGTTCTTAAGCGCCTTCTTCCACACTTTCACACGTCGCACCTATCTGTTCCTGTCTGCGTTCATCAGCGCAATCTCATCAGCATACATAAGCAGCCATGGAGGCTGCTCATGTGAGTCTCTGATACTGTCCGACAAAACGTCTAACACCAAGCTGAACAGGTAGGGACTAAGTACGGATCCTTCCCTATCACCGTCGGCGTACAACACCGACGGTGATAGGGAAGGTTTTCGTGACGCCAATAGCGGTCCTAACCACGGAACCGGAATCTTGGTACATGTCTCCGATAGTGTCGATGTAAGCCTCTGAAACTTCTTTGGACCGCAGTGCCCACCAGATTATCGTGCGAGGCACACGTTCGAAGGCCCTCTGCCTTCTGCATGTTTAGGAATAGGCTGTGCAGGGGCGTGTTCCTCGCCCTGTATCTCTACGCGACTAGCCTTAGGGCGAACGCCGGATCCATAGTCCCGTGCCCGGGACGGAACCCATACTGACACTGAGAAGGCACCGTCCTGTCGGATCCGGGAGTCGATTCATGGTGTGGGACATTATTTTTATACCGCGGTAACTACCACACTCCTGCACCGATCTCTTGCCCTTGAAGACTGGCGTAATTATACTCAGCCTCCACTGACTTTTACCGGTGAGGAGAACATTATTATTATTATTGTTATTATTTAATTTATGGGCGAGCAGCAACTTGCTGATATGCTTTGCGAGGATGCTCACACCACGGGCACCCATTGCCTTCCAAGCCTCAATGGGGACTTTATCGGGGCCGATAGCATTCCGGTTAAGTTTTATGAACTATTGATATTATTCTAAGATCAATAAAGTCAAGTCATTATAATCATCTAATTACTTATCTACGTAATTACGAGTACCAATGATTACATAACTGAAATTCATGCTTAAAATGGTTTTATAGAGATTGGATTGGATTTCATCATTTGATGTTGATAACGAAACATGCACTTCCTTTAACCACAGACTAAAAAATAATAATGGTTTCTTTTTCAGTAGATGAAGGCTTCTGATTTCATTTAGTATCTATGACATCCTGATCTAGTGAAGTAAAATTGGTATTTTAATAATAAAATGAAATGTAATGAAAATAATGTTATGATATGGGTGATATTGAAATAAAAGTATTTTGAACTAATTTGTGTTGCCTAAGTTTAGTTGCTTTTCCATCAGTTAAAAGTACTTTCATTTAAAATACAATATCATGAGATGATATGCTATGATGGGTGTTATACACCTCTGCCTACACCTTAAGGGATTAGGAATTTATTATTATGATGTTATTATATATGTTAGTAATCAAAAGCAAAGCTGAGAAAATGAATATGTTGCCTAGAAATTATATTAAAAAGTCAAATTTCTAATGTCCAAATCTACCTAAATGAGATCCAACCTAGTGTCAAAATCTACCTAAATGAGATCCAACCTAGTGTCAAAATCTACCTGAATGAGATCCAACCTTTAAAGGTCTTTTTTTGACAGTTTTGACACTAGGAAACCTGCTCCTACATATAAATGTAGGAGCGGGTTTTCTATAAACCTAGGCCACTAAGCCTAGGACAGAGTGGCCAGATACTGACTAATATTTAATTCCGAGATGTGGCAAGGAGGTAAATTCAGTAAATGTTGAACTTGGGAAATGATTGGAGCTACATGGTTCAGGATAGCTAAAACCATACACCTCTGCTTATAAATCAACTTGATAGTCCATAGAGCTGATTAAAGTTTTTTAATAATATAAAAATCATAAATAAAATATACAATAATGTCACAAAAAATGTATAAGTATATAAAAACTAATACATAATCCATTAACCATTAAAAGCACAATACAAAAAACATAGAGTTAGTTTAAAGTTCAGCCAAGTAAGCTTACCGCTGGCCTCAGCCGGTAGTCATCTGCCTGTAAGGTTTTAATATATTAAAAACAAATAAGCACCATAGACAATTAGAAGTAAATATAAGCAGGAAATCATCTACAGTTATTGTTTTCATTAATTTTATTAGGGAAAAAAATGTACACAAGGAAATACCATGCATTTAATTCTATTCAATGGCCTATACAGCATTTTCTATATATACCTAGTGCAAGTATTAAGTGTAAGTATTAAGTTAAAATAGGTAGGTACTAATATTATCCCAACTCAATCAGATCAGAATAGCATTTTAAAAACTTAAGGTAGGTAATTAAAACCTGATCTAATTTGACAACCTTCTTATAGTATTTATTTTTTTATTATAAGCAATATTTATGTATAAATATCGTATTAATTTCATTTATATCGTCTTTATTCAGAAATAGGTGTCAAAGATATTTAACACAGTTTTTTTTAAATTTCAGATGCCAAAAGCATAGCAAGTGCGGCCACTACTTGATTTTACGTGCGCCAAAAACGTGTTTCTATAAATATCTCCGTTAAGTTTTCACCCAAGCTAATATGCTAATTTAATCTTAATTATTTTTGTGACCTCTAAGCTACGGGAAGGTCATTGAATAAGAATAAATGCGTAGTGTTATCAATATATTATCCCTGGGTAACTGATTGCTGACATACATAAACAAAATAGATAAGCCGAACTATTTATTACCTTCTTATCTCCGTCTCTGGTGTCCGACATGATATCTTCAGTTAATACCTATATCAAATAAAACACGAGAAAATCACAATAGTTCGACAATATGAAGCGCGCGGTGTTTTAATTGTCAATTTTGACAAGAATCTTTGGCGAACACATGATTGCCAAATACGTTTAGTTTCCTGCTTTGCATTCTATGTCAAAATACTCAGAATTAATTAATTTTGTTCTAAACACAAAGAATAATTAGTTATCGAAAATGGGAATATTCACTCCCATGAGCCCACTACAGTGCAGTGACCCACAGACACTCCACCATGAACCTCATGAAGGAAAATACCAGGAAAAGTTAAAACTGCCTATAAAATATAGAAAATAAAGTCTTTCTGAGCTATCTAAATATCATAATTTTTATACCACACAGCCCACCTGTAGGGAAGTGGTTACTTCTTCCTCTTCGTGTCAATGGCAACAATTTTAAAATACTTAAGATGCGCCCACCCAGCCCATAACTCGGCGTCCCTGACCGCACCCTCCGTCGCCTCATTCATGTCGGCAACTGACACGGTCAGTGCACCGCAGTCGCAGCCACCACCCCCCGCGTCCAGGTAACCCTATTTTACCCGGTGGTTACTTGTTTAAACCTACTACTTAATACTTACCCAACGTGACGGTGGGAGCATGCTACAGGTCTTGCATAAGTCCTTCTTCAAGAACCTCATATTGGGTCGCCGAAAAACCACTGCAATGGCTACATTACGCAGGGAGCATTTACCTATCTCTAACTAAACTCCCGTCTTTGTCCCTCTGGGATAACCAGAGACATCAACCCGCCATCTGCTTCTATCCTTACACTGCTTCCTCAACTGTTATTAAAGGTTATTTAGAAGGTTTACTCTCCTCTCCATTTTTCAATAAATCACCAATTCGATCAGTGTATAAGTCTGGTAGATGGACCCGACCCGATCTGCCTGCTTACTTACGCGAGCATTGCCTGGCTCCTGCGTGCCTTTTTTTTACATTCTCATCTCACTGATAAAATTAAAGTCGATAGATTTTTCATAAAGCACATTTATTATTCTTTACATATATTACATACATTTCTTCATTAACACACTTGAGTTTAGTCGTGTAGGTATGGAAAATTAGCAAAAATTCGCTATAGATAGATGTGTAGTTATATTTTCATACAGTTTAGTACTTACGAAGAACCTTGTGTGTCACATATTTTTAGTACAGATCTAATTATGGCAATAAAATGCAGTGTTGCCAATTTAGCTCTTTTAGAGCTAAATTTAGCTCTGTTTTCAATTAATCAGCTCCATAAAAACGATGTTAGCTCTTTAGCTCTTTAATTTTAAAATTTCAGCTCCATTCCAATGCATGAAAAACAAACTCCTGTTCTTCAAAATGTTAGGTGTGTATGCGAATTTCATGCAGACCAACGAGTAAAATAATACATCGAGCGCGAGCCATATTTAGTCTGTGATTTGAACTACGGGCGGGGAATTACCGTATAGTTTTATTTCGTTCGTTTCATTTATATACTTACTACTTTTCGTTCGATAATTCATTTCATTCTTTGATTTTTGTAATTGGTGTACGATCGTGGTGGAGTACTGTGTTGATTATTTGTGTAGTTGTAGTGCGAATTACAATAAATTAGTATAGGAAAGTGCAACAAGCAAAATGTCATCGAGTAGGCCATACACACAAAAGTTCCGTGAAGAATGGCTCTCCGAGACTGCTTTTGAAGGTTGGTTGAAAGAAGTTAGTAATGACAAAACCAAAGCGTATTGCTGCTATTGTCGATGTGAATTAAATGCGAAAAAAAATGATTTATTGAACCACGTTACACGCAAAAAACATATCAAAGCTGCAGAGCCATTTACATCACGACAACAGAAATTGGTCTTCCAACCCAAACCTAAATTTGACGATGCAAAAAGTTCAGCTGAGGCTTGTTTATCATTATTCATAGCTGCTCATACTTCTATATTGTCGGTAGATCATCTTGGAGTTCTTTGCAAAAAAGAATTCAAAAGCGAAATTAAAATCCACCGAACTAAGTGCACCGCAGTAATAAAGAATGTACTTGCACCACATTTTATTTCTGTCCTAAGAAATGATATTGGAGATGGACCATATAGCTTATTGCTTGACGAGAGCACCGATATAAGTGTAACCAAGTTACTAGGAATAGTAGTGCAATATTTTAGCAAAACATCATTCGAAATTGTCACTTCCTTTCTTACGTTAGCAGAGTTAAACAAAGGGGACTCTGAATCTATTACAGAAGCTGTAAAAAGTACTTTGCTGTCATATGGACTTGAGATCAAAAAACTTTGTGGTATTGGAGTTGACAATGCAAATGTTATGACAGGAATACACAATGGAGTATACCAAAGACTGAAATTGGATGTACCTCATCTTATTATGATCAAGTGCTCTTGTCATTCTATACAACTCGCTGTTTCTCATGCTTCTGCCGAACACTTACCCAGACATTTAGAATATCTAGTTCAGGAGACTTATAATTGGTTTTCAAAGTCCTCAAACAGGCAAAACGAGTACAAAAATCTTTATTTGACAATAAATGACGAAGAACCTTTAAAAATAACTCAAGCCTGTGCCACGAGATGGCTTTCAATAGAACCAGCAGTAAAAAAAATATTGGACCAGTGGACAGAATTAAAATTACATTTTAACCTCACGAGACGTAGTGAAAATTGTTATGCCGCAGAAACTCTATACAACCTATACCAAAATCCTACAAATGAAGCGTATTTGCTTTATATTCATTCTGTTTTGGAACATTTGCAAAGTCTCGTGAAAATATTCCAATCGAACAATATTGACCCTAGTAAATTATTAAATGATTTCTTAATTACCATTGAATCTCTTGGTAAAAAGGTCCTTAACCCCAACAGACAAATTGATATATTCGAAGTTCAAAATTTAGAAGATTTTTTGATTCCACATCCTTATTTAGGATACAGAATAGAGAGCAAACTCCAAGAGATCAGAAACACTAATCGATTTTCAGCAGAAGATGAAAAACAATTCCGAGAGAAGTGCGTAAATTTTACGATAGCGTTAATTAAACAGCTCAAACAAAGGTTGCCAGACAACTACCGTATTTTAAAAAAAGTGAACCAATTATCAGTTTCAAACACTTTAAAACAAGTCAAAGAGAATATTGCACCACTGGTGCAGGAAATGGGCCACGATGAAGAATTTATCAGTAAAGTAGAAATGCAATGGAACAGCATAACCCTGGTGCCATGGCAAAAGAAGGAGAACACAATTGCATTCTGGACTGAAGTTTTCGAGTACAAAAATGCGGCTGACATAAATCCCTTCAAAGAACTTTGTTCTTTTGCTCTTGCAATGATTTCATTGCCTTGGTCAAACGGAGAAGTAGAAAGAGTATTTAGCCAACTAAATATTGTCAAAAACAAATCTAGAAATCGACTTAAAAATGACACCACCAATGCGATTTTAACTGTCAGATCTGGATTACGACGGACAAAAAAATGCTGCCACGACTATGAAGTGCCAAAAGAAGTCATTAATAAAATTGGTACCATGGCAACATATGATGTGGAAAACTCAGGACCAAGTGGATTACAATTAGTAACCCACAATTTCGATAGTTCTGACGACGAATAAAAAAAACTCTCATTAATCTAACAAAAAATAATATCATGTTATGTTTTTCTATATTAATAATTAAAATGTTGATTTTTAAACTTTCTTTTCAATCAATCAATCAATTAGCCTACTGCAGTCCACTGCTGGACATAGGCCTCTCCCAATGTGCGCCACTTTCTTTTTTTTCTTTTCTTTTATTTTAGCTCTTTTTTTTCCAAAAATTTAGCTCTATTTTAGCTCTTTTTCGAAGGTAATCTTGCTCTCTTTAAAAAACTGAGTTGGCAACACTGATAAAATGTTTATTACTTCAACAAATGTGTGAATTGTGAGTGAAGTGGCAGTTATTAAATAATATTTTCTTGCCATTTTCATGGAAGTACAATTATTATATTATGGATATTTTTACAAGGTGATTGAATTATTAGATGGATACTTCAGCAAAAGTTTTATGGCGCCACCCACGTATGGTTTGATACCAATTTTTAACATCAACTTAAGTTTGGTACCAAAATTGCAACTTTGTAGGTATAATACAGCCTACGATTTGGATCATAAAATGTTATTTTTTTTAATGTGGTAACTCCATGCAGAGTAAATAGTATCAATTCAAAAAATATTTGCGGTACGTAAAGGGTTGAAGTAACTATTTATAGGTATAAATCTGTAGCTGCAAGTAGAAAACCTTATGAACAAATAACAGATAGAAAATAAACATTCCGACTAACATAGGCACAAAACTATTCTTACATAGGAAAAAATACAGAGAGAAAAGAACAAGGACAGAAGATTGTATTGTAACTCATTTTATACATATTTTTATACATACTTAATCTACTTTATATCATCAATACCTTCGTGCGGTTACAGACATACCATATACCTACACTGGGATATTTTTGCTATTCGTTTTTCTGACATTGTAACCCGCGCAGCTTCAAAAGTACCTAAGTTTTTTTTTATAATTATGACGGAATAAACGGCGTGATTCAAAGGAATGACACGCTTTCAAACTACGAATATCTCAATATATGTATAGTCATTACGTATATAGTAACCACAAGAATACTGACAAGTGCATTTTATAGTTTTAAAATGTTGTATACCTAATTTTGTTGATAGGTACTAAACATTGAGCAATGAAGGATATGATATTGTCGAGAAGTTACGCGAATATTACATTTTAACGGATTCTATCGACATTTATATCTAACGTTATTTGCGAAAAGCAATCGAAACGTCGGGATACGATGTTCATTTCCTTTCCAGCCATGGTCATGTGGCCACTAAAATTGTGCTTGTCTCCTGTCTTGTAGTGACCAGTTATCTCAAATTACCCGAGTCATTTTTGATATTACCTTTGTGTTAAATAATATGGATAGAATTCGTTAAAATAGTTAAAATTCTAAATCAAATATTCCCAAAAGTTCATTCAAAAGATACCTAATTACAGTTATTGATATTTTTTAGCGTATTACAGATTTAAGAATGTATAATTTTATTATTTTAATGACTAGCAACATTTAAAATCTAGTTTTCGTTTTAAAAATATACTGACATATCATAGACATTTATATTTTTTTAAACATATCTTTCCAAAAGTTATACAATCTACAATTATAAACACTTAATAAATATTCTTGCCATTGTGGCTAAAACCTACAGATACATATTATATTATTTTTGACATATAAAAGATATAGACATTCAATACAGTTCAATATAGATTGCAAAAATATGACTAATGTTGTCATTTATATTATATATTAAAGGATTTCATAATTTTATAATCGCCTCAATACAATTGTTCACAGATTATATAAACACCGAATTTTACACCTTTTATTAAGCCTCATACACACACACCCGAGCAGCGTAATGTATCTGTTGCTCGCCCGTCTCGTTCTCGCGTTCGCCTGTTATGTTAAAGTCACGGCGAGAGTTCCCACCGAGACTTCTCGCCCTGAGTCTCGAGACGGCATTAGATAAATAGGTATAATCTCAAAGATAGTGTAGATACAGACAATATTCAGTGGCAAACGGTCTAATATAGGCAGGTCCCTTTAAAGGTCGATTAGTAGGTAAATTACGATTTTTTTTAGTTTTGAAGGTAGAAATGTTATTTATTTTGATATGAAATGTATAACTGAACCTCACTCGCTTTTCTTTTAAAAAGGTTAGCTTATACCGCCACTTTGATATTACATTATATAATCAAATTGAAAATACATACGTTTTTGAAAATTACGAATTTAAATTCATATACCAAAAAATCGAATGTTTGTTTTTTTTTGTAAGATGCCATTGTTGTATTAGGTAAAAAAATAAAAATAATACATACCGCGATTATGATATGGGTATGTTTGAACTGAGAGTGTGGCAAGTGCAACCTGGTCGAAACTTTAGGAAATTCAAATGAAAGTTACCTATACTTACTAGGATCACATCAATTCGCGTTTCAAACAGGTGGTCCATTTGCTAAACTAGTAGTACTTTTATATAGACGTTTTGTAAGTTCCGATTTAATGGTCTATGCAGAATAAATGATTTTTGAGTTTGACTTCCCTTTTAACTATATATATACATAATTTTACAGGAATACAATAAGAACAAATATACATTGGCATAATTAGGTATAATATTATTACACTTATACAGGTTGACCTTAGGTCATACCATACCTGCACCAGAGAATAGGCCAATGAGACTCGATGATGATGATAAACTACTAAAATATTGCAAAAATATTATTAAAGATGGTTCAAGTTATTTCAGTTGAAGAAAAAAATTATATTTACTTTTTACGACCCAGCAAGGTTTGTTGGTTTAATTAATTGGCAATAATTAATTTGGCCCTAGATTATTACATCCATTAGTTCCATTACTAATGGAACGAGATTTAATCTAGTGCCAAAGTAGAAACAAACCAATAAGGTGAACAGAACTTTGCATTTTAAAATGTTAAGAATATTTTTACATTATTGTAGGGTATGAAAATCTTATTATTTATTTTTAATGGCGACTGTGATAACCGGACGGATGCCCAAACTGATGCAGACTTTTTTTTTATTTAGAGTTTTTGTCTATGTATAATTTTTTTTTCTGACATATTGACCTACATATTTACTGGTGAGACATTGTATTTTAAGACACCTGTATATTGAAATATTACATTTTAAAACTTATTATACATAATCCTCTTGACTATTATACAAACTATACAAATTCCAGACAAAAACTGAAGTTACACGAGCAAATCTTGTGACATTGGATGAGTACATTCTTATTGTGTGTATAAAAGTGAAATGTGTAAGTATTTTAGTGACATGTCTTTAATTTTAGAATATGGCAAGACCCATTCATTGCATATACACATACCAGTGACAAAGCAGAAGTTGATTTAGTTCTTGAAACGTTTTCAAATAGGTTAATAGATTTATTTTAATCCGCTAAAGTTAACAACATAATACGACCAGAAATTTGTCTCTTTTAGGAATGTTAACTCTTTGCCACTGGTACAAACAACACCATTCAGTTTAAAAGAAATAAATGCAATGTTTTCTAATATTGAACACTTCATTAAGGCATACCGGGCTTTAGTACATCTATAATGGTACAGCCATTATAGTATTACCACGATATGCATATTAGGCATTATCGAAACACTTACAAGTACATGTATAGCTTACAGTGTAAAGATAGTATACATCAATAGTAGTTATGAAAATGTAAATATTTCTTTGAAGCAAACTTGCCAGTTTAGATATTAGGAAAGCTGGCAACACCGTGTTGACGAGTTTGACAAGTGGTTCAGGATCAGTTCTTGTATTTATATTTTTCGCTCTTATCTGCCTTTTGAGTCTGATCGCTGCTTCCACTTGGGGCCGGATCTCAGTTAGCGGTCCACTGTAAAAGACCATTTTATATATTAGGCTTTTAAAAAAAATTACTGATACAGAAAAGAAGTTTGGTTTTATTTTGAACCTGTGAAATAATCTATTACCAAATCTGTATAACACATGGTTGCAAATAAAAACTTTGAATTTGAATTTGAAACAAATCAATAAGGTAGACTAAATTCAGCATTTTTAAATGTTAGGAATTTTTCAAATGAAATCAAATATGTATTTGCTAGAATATTGTACAGTAGATGTTACAATACTTTGGTTCTTCATATTGTGCCACACACAGCATGCAAATTTACAATTTTAAGTAATTTTTTTTAAAACAACTTTATTCACTTTTAAGCAATAATTTGCCATGACCGTCATACCTGCAAAACCCGCTTTGTGATATCTTAAAAGACTATAAAAATAGCATTTTCCGCTATGTATCTTTCAAACAAAAATCTGTGTCCCAAACTGTTTTGTGTCAGTAAAACACAAAGCGGTTTGGGATCTGAAAAAAAAATGTTTATCGGTTTTTCCAGTGTAAATGACAATATACTATTTAAAACTAATGCAGTAAGCAATTCTTTTAAATAGTTCCAGGTTAATTGGAGGCAAATGTAACCTGTTTTCGTCTTATCCTACTATTTGCATAATCACCATCAATTTTTTTGGGGTTTCTAAGAACTTTGCAATTACTTTGGTTGGTTTTTTTTAAACTTTTAAAAAACAATGGGCCAGGTATCTAATACTTCAATGTATGTCTATAAAGACTTGGATAGAAAGCTATATCAGTAAATATTACCTTCAAAGCGGCCCCGCCCTGCCTCTCAAGCTCCTGCTCTCTTTTCTCCATTTCCTCATTTCTCTGCTGCATGCGTTGGACTTTGTTAGCATCCTTGATCCCTCTAGAAGCGTTTTGAGCTGCCCGGCGCTCAGCTGCTTCGCTCTGCTGGCGGCGCCTTGTCTCCTACAAGAAAAAAAAAACAATGATTACTTAAATATTTAGTAACAAGTATTGTCCAATTTCTTTTGTTCATGGTTTGTACATAAATATATCTATAATATTATTATAATTCTATAATTAATATAAATAAACCTTAGGTATAATGTTTCAACTATAGGCAAATTCCATTACCGAACAATACATTGCAACATATTTTTTCCAATTTCTAGAAAACAACAAAATGCGCAATTGAATTTTCGTAATCACGTTAGGGTTTCAGTATTATACAGTAACTTACTGCGTCAGGAGTTAATACATCTGAAGCTGAGGGTCTGCAGCAGGATGTAATGATCCCCATTGTAAGAAAAACTAAGTTATTGAACACAGAAACCTTAAACTCGCAATAACAACATAGGATTTATGTTTTTATTACACGTTATACGTCAAACTCTAATGAACTTTATTTGACATTAACAATTACGTTCAAAAATTGGAGTGGTTTTTATTTTCATTTCAACTTTGCCTAACTAGCTTATTGACTTATTCATTCAATAACTGGCACTCAAATCTGTGAGACAGAAAAGTAAAAAATTAATTAAAGAGTCAAGAGAAAGACACCACCAAAATGTCATAGGAGCCCATTTTCAAAGCTTAAAATGTTTATTTTGCGTTCAATTTAGTTGTATTTGTCATCAATTTCATTTTATACCTACTTACCGCACGCAGCTGCACAAGAAAGTTAATGTTGGCCATGATCAAGAAGCAGCTTATATACTTTGAGCTGTAGTAAGTAACTTTTGATAAAATTTAAGAGTATAAATTCCCAACTACCTGCAGTGCAAGACTGCAAACGCGCAATTTGACAAAAATAGACTATCAGTTATTTATTGATTTTTTGAGCGTGACCAAGTAATAAATCAGAACTAGGTCATTAGTAGTGATAGGAAGAACAGTAACATGACATAAACTATATATAGGTACTTTACTTAGTTTTAAAATACTACAATGCTTTATTCATAGAAGATTTTTAAAATGTATTAGATAAAAAAAAATGTGGATGGGTAAAAACACTCGAGTCCATCGACTTAAGCGATTTTTATAATCTGTACCACAAACCTTAATCGATCGATTTGGTACAACACTAACGTAAAGTACATTTTGTTCGGGGACTGTCGATTTTTATTAAATAAATTGCTAATTGCAATATAAAAAATGTTATCACGCGTAGCTTTGCGTTCAGGTATGTATAATATTGTCATACATTTCGTGGTCTATATCCAATGGGGGTATAATTGTTAAAAATTTTAACCTTAACCGTGATTACGGTGGTTTATGTAATCACCGATTTGACGGGTGCCTTCGCACTTGCCGAAGAAATAAAACCAAAATTAACCCATAATAACAAGACTAATAATTAAAACCTCTGATTAGAAGCTGTAAGGGCTTCTATTGTTTAAATTGCCTCTATGTAAATATTATAATTAAAATTATTTTTGGTTATGGTTTTATGTTTCTCTTCATTTTTTTTAATAACACAGCAAAACAGGTAACAAGAATATAGCACTCATGGTAAGCAGTTTTCATATCCTAAAAACACTTGCAAAAAGCAGATCCCTTATTGATGGTCCCTGAATGGAATTTGAAAGGAAATGAGACACTGCTATAGAATATCAATATTAAATATGCTATTTTTGTGTTCAAGTATTGTCCATAATGGCTGACCTGTTATCATCAGTAGTACAAAAGATACCATTAAATAAAAGTGAAAAAAAACATTTTCAGCTGCGGCTCGACAGTCCACTTGCGCGGCTATCACTGCTCGAGGATCTGCCTCTGATGTTTCTGGTGCTCGTGATGAGCAGAACTTCCCCAGACCAGTGAGAGCGGCTGAGCCTGGCAAAGTTAGGCTCGGATTTGTGCCTGAAGAATGGTGAGATTGTAATTTGTTTGTAGGACTACAGTAGATTCTAAATTTCTGATAAATTCAGGTGTGTTCTGTCTGTAAGATTGTAAGGAGAGTTCTGTACAGAAGTTTACATTCAGTTGATTTGGTACAGTGCAAAAATTAGAAATATGAAATTACATACAATTGACTTGGTACAGTATAAAAATTAGAAACTGTGTTATACTTATAATAAACTAGCTTTTGCCCGCGGCTCCGCCCGCGTGGATGTCGGTTCCGGCAATTATTCGAATTTTTCTCGCCATAAAAACCTCTCCTGGACTTCCACGAATAATTCAAGACCAAAATTAGCCAAATCGGTTAAGGCGTTCTGGAGTTATATCGTCAGGAAGGAAAACCCAACTTATTTTTATATAGTAGAAATTAATAAGTGTAGCTATTTTGAGGTTGTATGAAATATGCTGTTATTGTATTGTAATGTATTATGGGTGTGTATAAAAAGAGGGCTAACTCTCAATATACTTTTTTTTTAATTAGTACATTTATTAAGATAATACAATATGTACTAGCAGGGCGACATATATTATACTTATTGCATAAAGTCCTTAAATAAAGAAAAAAAAATTAGTACATAAATCTAATCTAATGTTAAAAATGATCACATTGATCACTGTCAATGTTCTTTGGATGTTTTTTTTATGAAATAACTAGTTTCATTGAAGGCCTTCAAATATGCTTTCCCAATTTTGGTTAATTAATAATAATAATTTGAATGAAATTTTTATAGCATTTATTATGCTAACATTTTAAGTTCAAAATACATCAGGGAAAAAGAAGCGCTCAAGTGGGTCTTCCAACTGACCTATTGAGCCACACCTGAATCAGTTTGAAGAGCACTCCCCGTGTAAGAAAAAGGTTGTGGGTTCAAGTCCACTTGAGCACTTCTTTTTCCCAATGTATTTCGAACTTAATAAGTTATGATAATAATATTCGCACAGAACAAATCACGGGCCAGTAGTCCCTAATACATGGACCAAAACCCAAGGATTAAAAAAACATGATACTAATCATTTCAGGTTCCAGTTCTTCCACTCCAAGACCGGTGTGACGGGACCATACACATTTGGTGTCGGTCTGGCCACATACCTCTGCAGCAAGGAGATCTACGTCATGGAACATGAGTACTACACTGGTCTGTCTCTGCTCCTGATGGTTTACGTAGCCACTACGAAACTCGGACCAGGTATTGCTAAATGGTTGGACAAGGAAGTTGATGTGAGTATATTTTGTAACACTTTTGAACAGCTGATTAGTCGTTTCATAGCGAAAGGTTATGGGCGCAGTTTTGATAGCAAAATCGTGTGAAAGTATTAATTTGGTTTCACACTTACATTATTCCGATACATAAAAAGAACCACTGCCATAGATAGTTTATAGTCAGCCGGGGTGCGAGGGATATGTCGATGACAACCTCACCTCCGGCCTAGCACTAAAACCCACAGTCGGCGTGTGGTTTTAGTCGGTTCGAGTCCGACATAACCTCCCCTCCCGGCTCCGGCAGGGGGGTATCCGAGGGGATTTCCACACGAAAAAAAAAGAAAAAAAGAAGCCATAGATAGTTTATAATAGTTCGGGACATCTTTTTTTTTTTTTTTTATATGGGACACGTCAATTTGACTTCACCTCGCCTGATGTTAAGCTAAAGGCAAAGTCTCGGAAAGAGGGTCACCATTGTAAACATTTACCATGTTAACAGTGGTGGCACTCAGCTTGACGGCCTCGTTAGATGCCTTTTCACGCCCCGCTTAAAGGACCCGGGACTGTAGGAAGAAGGAAACACGTGAGCTGGCAGGGAGTTCCAGGTCTTAGTGGTGCGGCATAGGAATGAGTCACTGAAACGCTTGGTTCTAGCAGGTATACTCTGCACCGTAAATGGATGGCATCTTAGCCCTGCACGTGTCGTCCTGTGAAGGAAAGGGTAATAGTTCGGGACTTCACGCGATACATTTTGGAAAACTTACTTTTGCCGACGTTTCGGGTGCGTTACAGCACCCGTGGTCTTGACTGTAAATTTATCGTGTGATGTCACTATTATAAACTATGAGTATACGCCGCGATAGTTTAAAAACGATTGCCATAGATGTTCGTATGGCAACAGGGACCGACGGCTTAACATGGTCTCCGAAGCACAATTAGACCATGCAAATACCCATATGCATGCATACAAATTTTTGCACTGAGTGGAGCTCGAACCCGCGCCTCCTGCGTAGCGGCTGTGTTCACTATCACTACGCCACGGAGGTTGCCACTACCGCTTCAATTGCAGCAATTTATAATATATTCTTCCGCCCGGTTATCGCGACCGAACATTGGCGGTAGTGCACGCGACTGCCACGCAGGAGGCGCGGGTTCGATTCCCGCTCAGTGCAAATATTTGTATGCATGAATATGGCTATTTGCATTGGTCTAGGTGTTTCTATTTATGTATGTATGTATTTACAAAAAAAAAGTATATAAGTATGTTTATCCACATTCTAGATTCCATAACACAAGCTATAACAGCTTACCATGGGTCTAGATAGCGTTGTGTAGAATGTTGTAGAATATTTATTATTATTATGTATTAAACATAGCCTATGGCCTTTCTCAAGGTCTAATCTATTTGCTATTCCAAATTTCATCAAAATCGAGTCTGTAGTTTACGCGTGAAAGCATAAAATATAGACAGACATAAGTATGAATTTACTCAATATTCCAGGCCGTTGAAAGCGAGTGGAACAAGAGTCGCGAGGACAATATCAAGGCCTTGAACGACGCCGTCGCGGCTGAGAAGGACACCCAGTGGCGCGCAGAAGGCCAGGAACTGCTGATCCAAGCCAAGAAGGAGAATGTGCTTATGCAGCTCGAGGCGGCGTATAGGGAGAGACTGATGAACGCTTACACTGAGGTATCCTATCCTATTTGAATTAATTTTGTATAGCATTTATCATGCTAACTTTTTATTTCGAAAAACATCGGAAAAAATGAAATGCTCAAGTGAGACTTGAACTCACGACCTTTCCCTTACAGGGGAAATGCTCTTCCAACTGAGCTATTGAGCCACACCTGAACCGTCGCCCTTAAAAGACTGATATAAAGAATAAGAAATATTGAAATGATTCAGGTGTGGCTCAATAGCTCAGTTGGAAGAGCATTCCCCCTGTAAGGGAAAGGTCGTGAGTTTAAGTCTCACTTGAGCATTTCATTTTTTCGAACCTATCCTACTAATATTAAGCGTCGGTGGCTTAGTGGTTAAGGATTCGGCCTTACGATCGAGAGGTCCCGGGTTCGATCCTGGCCATTACACTACCGGCGTGAACCCACTCCTAGCACAAGCATTTTAGCTTAGTTGGAGGGGTTAGAGGGAATATTAGTAACTTCGGTTCTAATATTCATTTAAAAAAAAAAAAAAAAAAATATACAAAGCGTCGTAATAAGTACTTTAAAAAAGATGCCACGTCGTCGTGTCGTGACCCGTGACGTATAGCTGACAGCCGAGTGACACTGACATTCAGATAACTTGTCAAACTTCTTGTCAGCATACGTCACTTAGTCTTTTTAGTCATTTTTTCTCTGTCGTAAATAGGTAGTTTTATTTGTGTATGTGTGCCATTTTGCGCTGATTCCCAATAAATGAGTTTTCTTTCTTAGTGGTTAAAGAGTTGGCCTTACGATCGAGAGGTCCCGGGTTCGAATCCTGGCCATTACACTACCGACGACGTGAATCCACTCCTAGCACAAGAAATTTAGCTTAGTTGGAGGGGTTAGAGGGAAACATCGGTTGCTAATATTCTTTAAAAAAATAAATATGTGAATTTTTTTGTGAAGAGGTTTCTTAATGAGGAGCCAAAAAGTTGGAATTTCACAGGAATGCCAGAATTATCAAGAATATAACCCCATCCCTTCTGCCGGGGCCGGTGGGGGAGGTTATGTCGGACTAAAACAAACTAAAACGCTGTAGATCATAGGTAGCCGGAGGTAAAATTGGCTGAGGAATCTACATAATACTTGTGGCCCGTCAAAAAAATATCATATCATCATTTTGAGGGTCATTTATACTAGGTTGAAGAACATGAATAGTATATGGTGGATAGGGCTAAAACCAAACAAACGTATAACTAAATTCATCGGGAATAGGAGGCTTTCAAGTGGGACTTGAACCCACGAGCCGGATATAAAGCAAGAGGAAATTTGAAGTGATTCAGGTGTGGCTTAATAGCTCAGTTGGAAGAGCATTCCCCCTGTAATGGAAAGGTCGTGGGTTCAAGTCCCGCTTGAGCGCTTCTTTTCCCAATGTATTTCGAATTTAAAAGTTACAATAAATGCTAAAAAAATGTCATTCAAATGTATAATAATAGGTACTTTAAAATAATAGTCCTGCATTCGATTTCATAGAAAACTGCTGTTTGCAGAAAACTCATTTTACGTCACCTTATAGATGGAACCACTTTTTTTCAAATTAGGCAACTTACGCAACTCTAAAAAATACATTACGTTCGTTTATCGTCAGCCTAATACTAATGGCGACTGTACAATCTTAACAATACCGTTTTACCCGCCTTTAAATTAAATTAAAATTCATTTATTCTCAGACCATCGATCCAGTGTTAGTAACAATTTAACTTAAAAACTAATGTTAGTAATAAATTCAATAAAAAACACTCCACTATCCACACCGATGATACCACACTCGAGTGGATGACGCTCCCCTCGAGAGTAGCGCCATCCAGTGCCGCAAAGAGGGAGAGTCCCAGAACGGTCCTTGAACACATTCAGGAGACTGTTGGAGCTGCAGCAGAGTCGTGCCAAGGCAGAGGCCGAACTCTTTCTAATGATAGCATAGAAATCGTCCGTGCGGGCCTCTGCGAACATTCCTGACGCACTGCACCTCCGCGACAGCCCCAACAGCATCCTGAATGCGTTGTTATACTGGATGCGCAGGTCGCTGTATGCGTTAGAATCGAAGTCGACTTCTCTCGACGACTCGACAGACAGACTGGCAGATGTCGAGAAGAGACAGAGATACACCAATTAACTTACACATTAAAATACTATCTTTTTCTTCCAAGGTCAAACGTCGCCTGGACTACCAGCTCGAGAAGTCCAACGTAGAACGTCGCCTTGCCCAGAGGCATATGGTAGACTGGGTGGTCTCCAACGTAAACAAGGCCATCACTCCAGACCAAGAGAAGCAGGCCCTGGACCGCTGCATCGCCGACCTGGCTGCCCTCGCCGTCAGGAAGTGAATGCTATTGTAGATTATTTATCTGTGTTATATAAATATTATGGATTAAATGAAGATCGAGTTAGCTTTGAGACTTTTTTTGACAGCTCTCGCAAGAAGGTTCAGGTTCAGAATGTCCAATTCTTAAAATGTCAAGCGGTTTCAAAATGTCTAATATTTAAGATATTTTTTGCGCCTCGACATAGCTCACATATCCTCTAAAAGAGCACTGTGAGTGCTCATTGATTATCAAAAATCTTCTAAAATATTGGACAATATGGGAATTGGACATTTTGAAACCGCTTGACATTTTGAGAATTGGACATTCTGAACCTCAACGAGCAAGAGTACTATACGACCTGAATTAACTGTACCTTTCTTTAGAAGCTACTTGAGTGGATAGTGGTGACTGTTAAGAAAACTACCAAATACTCTTCTGTGTATAATATGTATTTACAAAAAAAGTATCTATGTATGTTTATCCGCACAAGCTAGTTACGAAATCTATCGCAACACAAGCTAGTTAAGCCTACCATGGGTCTAGATAGCGTTGTGTAGAATGTTGAGGAATATTTTATTATTATTATACAGACTATATTATAGATCAAGACTATAAAACAACACTATTTTAGTTCAATAATGACAAGTGACGATATTTTATTATTGGCGGTGTGACAAACAGGAAACAAATTCCTGATTGGAAGGAACCAGGAAACAGTCCACGAGTCCGAGATCGAAACGCACCGGTACAAGAGATTACGTTGCCCGTGTATTCAAAGTCTATGACGTTGCCGGATTCGTGTGACAATCGGGATTGTATTTATAATGTAAATACAACACGTACAGATCGCATGTGAATAAAAGAAATGCATAATATGAATAGTGCACTGTGTGCATTACCCCAGTAAAATGTTGTGCTTTAGAGAGTTGAAAGTATATCAGATTTTTAGTGTGTTATGAAAGATTTTTGTGTGCAAATAGCAAAATTTGTGCATATTGTAGTTTAAGAGATATTTGCGAAAAATAAATTTTGCTGCAGTAATTATCGAAACGTTACCCCAGCAAAAAGTTTTTTCCTAGCCCGGAACCAAATACTGGAACAGATAGCTTATGTTACGTAACAATTGTTAGCCAATAGCAAAATTTGTGTGTGTTGTGGTTTTTAAGTTATTTAAGATTTTGCTGCGGTAACGTTTTGGGATTTGCCAGATCTCGAAAACGCCTGAACGCAGATGTTTCAAAAAAATAACAATAATGTAACTGAATTTGTTTACATTTGTTGCCACATTACATTTGATTTGCTTGATAAACACCAGAGTTATTAAATAGTTTCGAAAAACAGAAAAAAAACTAATTTGCAAGTAAACTAGGTAGTGCACTTAACATCCATTAAAAATAATATATACCCTTGATTCACCTTTATATCGACAGCAAATATAGGTTCGGTAGCTATAATTAATATAAAGAAAAAAAATAATTTAATAAAATTTACAGTGGTCTTATTTCAGTGATCGAATACGCTGTTCCTACAAAACAAGGAAACGAGACATATAGTTAACAAAAAGGCATGTTTCAATAAGAAACCGTCCTATTAATTTCAGCTTTCAATTACTAATATTGTGAAAGTTTCAGCAAAAATAAGAATGTAGTAGCAATTCTTTTATAAGCCGACCAAATTGTGAAGGCTACTAAATAGCGACCTCTCCATACATGAGGCATACCATCTTAAACGAACGATATAATATAAAAGTTTTGTTTGTACACTTGCGAACAAAAGTGTTCGGTGGTTATCAGGTTATATTATTTTGATTATGTGCTATTCCTAACACTTTTACATTCTTTAGGAAATTCACTGATCCGTTGAATAAATTCTATGTTTAAGTCCTAACACAATTATTTTCTATTTTCGTTTTTACAATATTGGATTCGAGTCGGTAATAACAATACAAAAACCAAAAGATAATTAGGTATATCATATTGCGGCAATATAGTTACTTACCTAATGAAGATTACAGGTGTATTATGTACCCCGGTGGATAACTACAAGAAAACAATTTATAAATAACTTATCATATTGGTTAGTTTATACGGTATAGCTTTTCTAACTGGTAATAGGTTATACTCACGCCTGTAAATCCCCGAAGGAGAAGGCAGAGGTGTATTAACAGCCACATGTCCACCAACTGTGATTTCAAGTCCCACGTAATATAGAACGATCTAATTATTGTCAAGTGGGTAGGTCTACTTCAGGCCATGCCAGATCGATTGAGAGTAAATTTAGCAGTACTTAAATATTTCGTTATAGGTAAATAGTGGGTTTTGTGTGTATAACAAAATTAAAGAATTACGCGGGCGCCACGTGGCCCTGCAGTCGGTTTTGTTACAGCTACAGTTTTAAAAATGCTTACAGCCCCTACGTCACCGGTGCAAACTGTTCGCAAGGTCAACTCGATTAACAAACTTATTCTCAATCTATTTGGCACGAGGTATAAGTTAATGAAATTTTTTGTATGTTTGTTACTTACATTACTCAATTACAGCGGTGTCACTCGTCGTAGATACTTTTTACTATGTTATTTTTCAGATTTTTAAGAATGTGTAAATCATCAAGTTTATGCATACATGCGTTACAAAGAAGTCTCAAACGATTTAATGTAGGCACAGTTTCGATAGCAAAATCTTCTCGAAGTAAAATCAGCTGGAGCTAGGGCAATTTTGAATAATACTTGAATTTTAGGTCGACCAGAGACCAATCCACAGACCCGGCAATCAGCCATCTTGCTGATACTTTTTCAGAGCTGCTGATTGGTTGTTGTTGTTACTTGTTGAGAGTCTCAGTCTCAACAAGCAAACTGTGAAACTCAAGTGTTGTCCGCTCAGCTACTCTTGTTCCGTTTCAGTTTCTTAATGTAAAAACGGACAAATAATTTTTAATTAAAAAGCTACGAGAATATTATCAAAGCTCAACTTATTGCTAGCTTTTTTTATATTTATAATTTCCTCATTTGAATGTTATATCGCTACCGACGAGATGAAAGTAGATATTGACAAATAAGTATCTTTTTTTTTTTCATTTCTAATTTGTTTCCGTTGGTTCTTTAATTAGTTTGTAATGTAATGCCTACCTACAAAAGTAATAACAGGTAGGTACCTAAATCTCATTCTCTAATGTCAAACGGTAAATGTTGACTTAATTTATTAATTTATCGTAAACCATCTTGAGGCAAATTTTTATCAAAATACATAGGCAAGTAACTATTATACAAATGAATCAGGCTAAATAGCTGACTAGGTAACTAGTGGTTTAATATCGGTTTATAGTCTTTCAAAATAAGTTTCTAAACAGGAAAATAATTGTAGCTTTTCAATAAAACATATTAAAAAGACAATACATCACGATTGTTTATGTTTAAATGTATGTAGGTACCTACCAAACCGAATGGAATGTGTACCTATAGTAGGTAATTAAAAAAAGATGCACAAAATATAGGTAGGCTAGATACATAAAAACAATTATCACACTCATATAAAATTAACATGGTGATAATTTATCTTCATTAGCATGATTGTATTTTTTGAATAAAATAGAAAACTACTTCGTACCTACCTACTTAGTAATGTTTATTATTTGGCTCCACGAAAGCTTTTGTGCTTCACTGTACAAAACATCGAATACTAAGCTGCTAATTTGGGAAGTGTATCCGTATGTATGGAATGGTCGCTTTTTGATAGCCTATACAATTTGGTCGGCTTATAAAAGAATTGCTACTACATTCTTATTTTTGCTGAAACTTTCACAATATTAGTAATTGAAAGCTGAAATTAATAGGACGGTTTCTTAATGAAACATGCCTTTTTGTTAAATATATATCTCGTTTCCTTGTTATGTAGGAACAGCGTATTCGATCACTAAAATAAGACCACTGTAAATTTTATTAAATTTTTTTTTCTTTATATTGATAAAAAATAAAGTTTAAAACTAAAACCCGACTACTGAA
The DNA here is from genome assembly GCA_914829495.1 of Eilema sororculum. NCBI lineage: Eukaryota > Metazoa > Arthropoda > Insecta > Lepidoptera > Erebidae > Eilema > Eilema sororculum. The sequence goes on from OU618556.1 coordinate 1,857,220, forward strand.
AAATCACGCTCTAAAAGTAACAAACAAGAAAATAGCCGTGGTCGTATGCCACTTTTCCCTAGAATATATTGTTTTGTCAGAGTAAGTGGCATACGACCACGGCTATTTTCTTGTTTGTTACTTTTAGAGCGTGATTTTTCAGTAGTCGGGTTTTAGTTTTAAACTTTATTTTTTATTTATATTATTTTGGGGCAAGGTAAAGCTAATAATTTATACATATTTGAAATGTGCTTATTAAGCCCTTTAATTTGATACCAAACACGGCATATTTATCTCAAATTTATTTTTTAACATAGTACCTTATGAGCGCTAGAGGGCGCCACACAAGATTGAGTGGAACTTCATATAGCCTATAACCATCGGACGATCAAGCCGCTTGTAACGATACCTCATATGTCCAGTTCTAATCAGTAGTTGAGGTGCTATGAGGGAACAAATGAACATACATACATACATACATACATACATAGCCTGTCAAAATCATAACCCTCCTTTTGGCTTCGCCGTAGTCGGGTAATTATAGCTACCGAACCTATATTTGCTGTCGATATAAAGGTGAATCAAGGGTATATATTACATTTTGTTAATGGATGTTAAGTGCACTAGTTTACTTGCAAATTAGTTTTTTTCTGTTTTTCGAAACTATTTAATAACTCTGGTGTTTATCAAGCAAATCAAATGTAATGTTGTAACAAATTTAAACAAATTCAGTTACATTATTAGTTTTTCGAGATCTGGGAAATCCCAAAACGTTACCGCAGCAAAATCTTAAATAACTTAAGAATCACAACACACACAAATTTTGCTATTGGCTAACAATTGTTACGTAACATAAGCTATCTGTTCCAGTATTTGGTTCCGGGCTAGGAAAAAACTTTTTGCTGGGGTAACGTTTCGATAATTACTGCAGCAAAGTTTATTTTTCGCAAATATCTCTTAAACTACAATATGCACAAATTTTGCTATTTGCACACAAAAATCTTTCATAATCATAACACACTAAAAATCTGATATACTTTCAACTCTCTAAAGCACAACATTTTGCTGGGGTAATGCACACGCACTGCGTTAGTCCTTAAACCATGCAAGCCCCGTGAGAGCCTCCAATAATCGCTTGGCAAGACGAACGTTTCTTTAGAAGTCTAAACTCCAGAGACAGCTAGTTAATCTATAATACATATTCTTTAAGCTTTTTTATCCAACTCAGTTGTGGTGGGCTTTAACAGTCCTGATTGTGACGCGGCCTAACTTAGATATTCTCAGTGGAACAACTGCAACCTGACCTCCACAACCTCTGTAGTTGATATCACTTTTTTGTGGTCCAACTACTTCTAACGACTCTTTAAGATCGTGTGACCACCGGGACCAACAACTTAACGTGTTCTCCGAGACTGAAATTCATGAATACAAAAGCCCTATATTACTTTATTATGGTTTACTCGAGTAGTTGGTTCGATAGGCACAAAAACACACACTGACTTCCGATCGGAACAACTAGTTGTTCAGTTTCGTTGGTCGGAGCCGAAAAAGGGAAATATTTGCAATGAGCGGAATCGAACTCGCACCATAATATCTCTAGTATATATATTAATCTATGACACGCACCTTCTGCGTAGCAGTCAAGTATCAGCAGCAAGGAAGTATCGCAAATAAATACAAGAAAAATATGTTACAATGATTTATTTTACAAATACAATAATTAGCTGGACAACAGGTTCCATTTTAGTATGTTACGGCGATAGACCGCCTCACGTTAAAGCTCGTTCTTACATTATTGCACCGGCACTGATTGCGATGGGGTGCCATACATTGCAAACTCAACATGGCCTTTACAGAATTATAAAATCCATCAAATTTTTACACCAAGAGAGCTCACAATTTATGAAACCATTTTTTTTTCAACAGTTTATTTACAAGTACTTAATTTATGGTTATTTTCACATAGCAACACCAATACAATATGAAAAATGTTTTAAAAATTTGATTATTAGTCTTTTATCGCTATGTAAATTAACCATTTATTTAATACGATAAGCATATAAAAATAAAAATAATTTACTTGTTATCCCTGGAGCCAGTGCGCATAAATTACAAAAAGTTGAACTTTCATCAAACATACATCTTTCAAATGATCAAAATGGATAACGTTATTTACTTCGTTCGACCTAAATCTTATAGAAATAAGTCCGAAGTAATTTCACGGTAGGTACCTAAATGCCAGTTTCAGGCTGCCCGCCCACGTCCGATAATCGGTGACCGACTTTTTGTAGGACAAAAAAAGAACGTACTGCTCGTAATAAGCGTCGGTAGCTTAGTGGTTAAGGAGTCGGCCTTACGATCGAGAGGTCCCGGGTTCGACCCTGGCCATTACACTACCGACGTGAACCCACTCCTAGCACAAGCAATTTAGCTTAGTTGGAGAAGTTAGAGGGAATATTAGTAACTTCGGTTCTAATATGCTTTTAAAAAAAATAGTGCAACACCCACGTCCTACAAAAAGTCTGTCAGAAATAAAATCGGTGCAACCCGACCGATCCGGTTATCGATGAAAAATGGAACGTTCGGAAATGTATGCGTAAACACACACTACTCACCGACAGTCGGCCGCATTGCAAGGGAAGGACAAGGATGTAGCCACAGACAAAGTGACGGACGTGTGCGTTGAGTAGCTCACAAAATGGGTCCTAAGAATCGGAGGAACCATCGGACCGTTTATCGGTCCTACAAATAATCTGACGTGGGCCGGGCAGCCTCATGCGGGTCCGAAATAGAGATGGGCGACACTTATCGATATTATCAAGTACCGATACAAAGCTATGCGATATATCGATGTTTTGCATCAATAGCTCAGAATTTTCAGATGTACGTGTCATGGTAGCACCCCGGTTTAAATTATAGATATTATTAAAATAAATTATGAATTATGATACTGAATGGGTTCACAACACAACAAAATACTGGTACTGACGGTACAATATTTCAAATCTGTAAATAATAAATTAATGTTGATTCCATTACGTATATTTTTTACACAGTTTATTAATAGACATTTTTTGGCGGGAAGAAGATTAAGACGTCAAGTTTTTTTTAATTACTGGGCAAAGATCTTAGTGATGTTGTTTTTTTTTTATTAATCGAATCCTAAAATATCCCATTTTACTTATAATGTTCAGACCTTTTATTTATCTGCAAATACAGGTATACAATTTAAATGATAAATCCAATTTCCAATTTCAAGGCAAATTATTATCTTTTTTTTCACACAATATTTCGTTATCACCACACTAATTGAAACTTGACTTGGGATTAATGACGATAAAACCAACCTTCTTCACGAATCCAAAAAATCGTTACATTTAAAATATTTGCTAACTATTATAAAGCTGAATATAAAACAATTTATTGTTGATATCTCTCTCTACGTCACTTTAAAAGCTAAAATTGGTATAAAATCATTGTAAATCTGTATCAAAACACATGTGCACCAACTAATATACACGTTTGGCAAAAAATGTGTAAAACCAATACTACGATATAAAAATATATATCTTTCTTATTAAATTAACTTATGAAAATTATTGGGAACGATTCGACTAGAGATGTGACTGTTGGACGATAAGATAGATTATTATTTTTAGAGGTTCTAGAGATGTTAAAAAAGCAAATACTATTATATTGTTAATTTAAGTTTAAATAAACTAGCCGTGAATGAAGGTAAGGAGTATGATTTTCACTTAATTCATTCAAATACAATTTTATTAAATGATCGTCATTTTGTTTGTCCCACCTCTAATCAAATCATTCAGTTGTAGTATTCTATGTTCAAATTGTGTTTATGGTTAATGCATCATTCGTATAGAAATATAAATTACAAAACATCGATTTTTGATTAGTCGATATACATCGATATATTGTATAATCGACTAAAAGTTCCTTACTCTCAATAAATACAACTTTGAATTGAAAATATTACAGATTTTTTTCTCGTATTCCTATACAAACGATCCATTTATATATAACTAGCTTTTGCCCGCTGCTCCGCCCGCGTGGATGTCGGTTATCGCGACAAAACATAGCCTATGTCCTTTCTCAAGGTCTAATCTACCCCTATACCAAATTTCATCAAAATCGGTTCAGTGGTTCAGGCGTGAAAGCGTAACATACAGACAGACAGACAGACAGACAGACAGACAGACAGACAGACAGACAGAGTTACTTTCGCATTTATAATATTAGTATGGACTAGCGCTAACCTAAAATTAATTATTTATCGAACGACAAAAAAGTAACAAAAATATTTTATACACATTAGTATTTGGTTTTTAGGCGTCTATTTTACACGTACATAAAAATTTCATATAATTTTTCACAAATTTTATATAATAATAATAATGTTATTATTACATGCTGACAACAGTCAACACATTTTTCGATATTGCATCTTTATTTTTAAGCAAATGGTCAATAAAACATTTGTTTCTCTGATTACTGATTTGAATAAGAACTTAATATTTAAAGCTTCATAAATATCAGAAATACTTGTGATATCATAGACGGAACTTCAGTATTTAATACGGAAGATCCCTACCCGTAACGCTAAGAAAATATTCAGCCGTTTTCTGCGGGAGACGAGGTACACATGTACAGCACACAACAACATTATTTCGAAGTTATTACGCACACATAGAATTTTCGTATGCTGTCACCTATACCAACACAACACGACCAAATTGTCATGTCACCTTAGCGAGAAGGTACCCCGTACAAAAGGTATCTCCCGTATTGAATACTCGAAATAGACGGGTTATACATTTCAAAAGACTGACGTACATTTCTTGCACTACGGTTATCTTAAATTAATGTAATAATCGAAATAGAACTAAATATAATTTCATATAAGATAATGATTTCGTATCAAGATAAGTGAACAAATATAAAAATTAATTGTAAAATTGGGATTAGATCCCTTGATAATTGTGCAATCTTAGCTATGAGCACCATTTTATAAAAATTGTGCTTAAATTATGGAGTTTGATTTATTTGTTGAAAACATCTTTACTTGCGGTAGCCTAGTGGTATGGGTAATGGACTGCTGAGACGAGGTCTCGGGTTCGATCCCAGGTTTACCATGGCACACACCAATGACTTATCGATGCTTTTCGAAGTTATGTGTGTATTTATCGCAGGTTTATAAGTGCCCGGTTAATGGCAATAGGCTCGCCACCTATTACATTGGGACCTAAACATAAACTGGCGAAATGTGGGTGCTAGCACCTCTGCCTACCCCTTCGGGGAATACAGGCGTGAGTTTATGTTATGTTATGTTATGTTATGTTTACTCTTTACACGCACTTTATAGGAATCTAAGTGGTCCATAGCGATATTCGCTCAAATCATAGATATTATTGTATACAACTGTCATAAAAAATAACCGAATGGGACCAAACCGGTCAGTATTCGCACAGTCGATATCACGGAGGAGAGAATATGATTAAGTAACGGAGATGCCCCATTGATATTTCTCCTAATAAAAACGCGCGCCGAATGCGGGTGGGAAGAGAGACGCGCGGGGTGTCAAAAGTCGAAGGACTTCATAGGTATAACGTTCTTACCAAATGAGTCCATTTGACGTTTGGATGGCACGCGACTCGATTGCCTTGCAACAACTCCGCTATCATTTCCTTCTCCATGGTATTGGCACAGTCGATATTCATAACACACGTCGGATTAATACAGTTTAGGTAACGTGAAAATAAGTTTATAGAATCTCGTATCGATATGAATACATAATATTTAATCGCGTTTTTCTTACAAAGTGAACTGTAGTGTAAATTTCATTTCTGTCGAGTAAAGTGCGTGTAAAAACATTTAATAGCTACCAATGATACTACATTGAATACAATTCAAGTCAAAAGTGTTTTACGGTTAATAATGTATCGTATAGTTAAAGTTTTTAAGGGATGGAGAAATCCCTTAAAAGTAGCGATTTAGTCTGTTATTTTATGTAGATACCCAATAACTCTATAGTTTTTCAGTGTGACGTAAAATAACATTATAACAGAAAATTAATTACTATAAAAATCCGTTTAAAATACTTTTATTAGGTGGAGTATTCAAGTAAACGGCAATATGATAATGTTAGTTTTTTTTTGCCAAAACAATATTTTTCATTGATTCAATTCGAACGCTAGTTAAATTTCAAATTTAGAATTTCAAACTAAAGCCAAGGTAAAGCATTATTTTGGTTTAAATTTTCGAAATACGCTAGTTTTTAGGCACCAGATCCGAAAAATAGTACCAATGTTGCTTTATATTAAAATAATTGAATATATTGAGCCATAATGTCTCGTCACTGAATGTGTATGTTTTAATATCATATTGTGTAACTAGAATGTGTATGAATTAACAATACACAGGTAGTAAAGTCCTATTAATAGTAGTCCCAATTGATGTTTTCCAAAAAAAAATGTCAGTTATCACATTTATTCTTAATCAAGAATAACTTATCGGATAATAATTACGAATAGCGTAAATATGAGGTCTTGTGTTAAAGAAAATATTAAAGTTAAGAAGAAGAAATAAAGATGTATCGACAAATACTTAAATTACAACCCAAGAATATAATATTTGGCCGTTTTAGCATGACTAAAAAAATACAATAAAGTTCCATTTATACTCCATTTCAAATATTTATAACAAAAAAGTATATATAGATACTCCAAAAAAATCGACTAACGCCGGATACAGCGGTACATCATTAAAATAAAAATAAAATATCTGAAAATAAATAATCTCCTTCGCACGCAGCATTTAAAAATAATAATCAAAGTCATAAAGAGCGCGAAATTTGAATTTAGAACTCGAACTCACCACAGATACTTTATGTGTTACAAGATAGTGCATTTTCTCTTCTTATTGCCTGGGTAGTCGCTCTTGATGTTAATACGTTCTAGCTCTTGGAAGGAGCGGACTAATTTTACAAGCTCGTGGAATGCTTGGTCAACGTTCGTCCGTGACTTCGCACTGCATTCAATGTACGGTACTTTGAGTTGGCGCGATAAGGCTTGTGCCTCTTCCAGGGACACCTGAAATTAAAAAATATATTGATAAATCTTTGATTATATAATGTCTAGATAGAGCCTCGTCCTACTGTCAACGGAAATAAAACGAGTCAACCTGTGCAAACATGTGTGCGTGCGGCCCGTGTTTTACACGTTGCATTCGTGCTTCTGTGTGCGTAAATATGATACCAGCTACAAGGAAAATTTCCCAAGAAAATCACCTAGGTATAATTAAATTGTTTTTTTTGACAGCCTCTGTAGCGTGACAGTAGTAAATGAGAATGGTATGCAAGGGGCACGGGTTCAATTCTCGCTTAGTGCATATATTTGTTTGTGTACATATGACGAATTTGCATAGGTCTGGGTACTTTCCACGCGATTCCTTTCGATTTCGGTTTCGGTTTCGATTTCGATTTCGATTTCGATTTCGATTTCGATTTCGATTTCGATTTCGATTTCGATTTCGATTTCGATTTCGATTTCGATTTCGATTTCGATTTCGATTTCGATTTCGATTTCGATTTCGATTTCGATTTCGATTTCGATTTCGATTTCGATTTCGATTTCGATTTCGATTTCGATTTCGATTTCGATTTCGATTTCGATTTCGATTTCGATTTCGATTTCGATCTTCGGACTTCGGAAATAATGTTCTAATCCAAATCAATAAAAAGGAGGGACATTGGCTCCCCCAATCGGTACAAGGCTCCTCCAATCGAACCAAACCATGAATTTAAAAAACTGGCAACACTTACAAATATGGCGCGTGATAAATGACATATTGTTGTGATGAAAAAAATAATTAATTTAACTTGTATTTTGGTTACTTTATACATAAAAGGTAATGTGTGTAGTAGTATTTAGGCGTCCTTTTTAATTCCGGCAAACTTTGATAGTGCTAGTCGCCATATTTCGACAGTTTTTAATTAATGTTTTTCGCGGGTTTTACGTTGTGACACCGAGCCGACGCGAACGTCACTGAGCTGCGCGTAAGTATTATGAGATTGAACAAGCTGATATTTTTTGAGACGTTTGTACGCATTTGACACTCCATCTAGACATATAAATAATCAAAGTGATAAATAATTGTAATGCTAAGCTAAATTTCTATTCTCTCATGAAAATAGACCAATAACTCACCACTCTCTGGGCATCCAAGTCGGCTTTGTTTCCCACCAGAAGCATAGGGAACTCATCCCGGTCTTTGACGCGGAGGATCTGTTTGTGAAACTTGTACAGTTCGTCGAAGCTCGCGTGGTCTGCTACGGAGAAGACGAGGAGGAAGCCCTCGCCAGACCTCATGTATTGTTCTCGCATCGCGCTGAATTCCTCCTGCCCGGCCGTGTCGAGGACTGTTGAAAGAAATTGAAATGAAAGAAATATTAATATTTTTTTTTATTTATCCAACAGTTCGTAAGAAAGTTGGTAGATGGCTCCACCGTCGCCCTTATAGGTGGATATAAAGAGAAGGGAAATTTGAGTGATTCTGATGTGGCTCAATAGCTCAGTTGGAAGAACATTCCCCCTGTAAGGGAAAGGTCGTTGGTTCCGATTCCACTTGAGTTCTTTTTCCCTAAGTATTTCAAATTATTTTAATCCATCAATCCGCAGTCCACTGCTGGACATACGCCTCTCTTTATGTTGGGAGGTTTTGGCCTACTGTTTCTACGTTGGTCAGATGGGTTGGTACAGCGTTCTATTTCGAATGTTCCTCTTCTCGCAGTGATATCGCCTGCGTATTTTTTCGTTAATTGCCTCTAAGAGAGCCTTTGGATGAAATCGGTGGTCTGTATTCTTTTTTCCCCCATTAAACGGAAGAAATTATAGCTATTTAGCTGTTGATCATTTAAGGGATGATGTCTCACAATATTTTTTATTATAGACTTAAACTTTGTAACTTTGGTTTATGTTTTACCCGGCGAACTTCGTACCGCCTATTTTTTTCCGCCCGCGTGGCGTCTAATTTCGTTCCCGCTGCACCCTCTACTATATTAAGTATGTATTATACATATAAACTTTCTTCTTGAATTACTCTATCTATTAAAAGAAGCCGTATCAAAATCTGTAGCGTAGTTTTGAAGATATAAGCATACATAGGGACATAGGGACGCCGAAAGCGACTTAAATAACATACTGACAGTTAAAGATAGATCGCATCAACGGATAAAGTGCTCGGCTGTTTAAATTCAAAACATAGTAACTCCTATTTCACACCAATTTCGAAAGTAAAATTATACCGCGATGCGCTTTCCCGCAAAAAATCAGTTACCATGTTTTGAATTTAAACAGCCGATACGTCAAATTTGACTGCTGCGATCTATCGTCAACTGTAAGTATGTTATTGGGAACGGCCGTAAGAAACTATGCCGAATAGTGTAGGTATTCATTCGAATGAATCGATTGCCGAAAGCATCATAAAAATCGGCCCACCCGTTTCGTCCATAGAGCATTAGAAGCCACAAACGACATACACAGACTAATAAACATAATATTACCAATATGGCCTGCGCAATCGGATAAATAAAATGATTACTGGGGAAATTAATTCAATTTATCCTTATACCTATTAATACAAACTAATTTTGCCCGCGTGGATGTCGCTTGTCGCCACCAAACATGGGTCATCAACATAGGACATCCTTTCTCAAGGTCTAATCTACATCTATACCAAATTTCATCAAAATTGGTTCAGTGGTTTCGGCGCGCGGCGTGAAAGCGTAACACACAGACAGAGTTACTTTCGTATTTATAATACGCCACAGAGGCGTGGCGGTAGTGCACGCGACTGCCACACAGGAGGCGCGGGTTCGATTCCCGCTCAGTGCAAATATTTGTAAGCAAGAATACGGCTATTTGCATTGGTCTGGGTGTTTCTATGTTTTTTATGTAGTCTAGATAGCGTGTGTAGAATGTTGTGGAATATACAATTCTTGAGGTACATTCAATTTAAAGCTAACTGTTATCTGCCTGACTATCATACACGCTGTAAAAGGTTTCATATTTTGCCTCTAGCTGAGCGTAGAAAAATATCGGACATAATCATTTCTAATGTCTTTATTTAATGGTACAGCAGAGGTGCCAGAACTGGTATCTAAGGTGGGCCTAAACGCACCATCATTCTTTCTGCGCAGGCCGAACTTATTGTACGTCCCTATAGCAAGAACTGCATGTAGACGAAATTCATACCTATTGAGAGCATGTCGTTCTTTTAATGTGGCATGTCGGGAGGTTGATTTGGATTTATTTTGTGTTACTAGAATGAAGAAAGCCCTATGTGATCAATACTTTGAATGATGTTATCTCTAATATGTGATTATCTGTAATATAGTTTCCTAATTTCTAAAAGAACTTAATTTGCATTGAGAGTTTTTGAGCATTATTATGTAAAGATGTAATACCACCTAAATGTGGAAACTGATATCAACATTTTTATTATATAATATTGAACCTTTTTTAGCTGTAAGTTTCCCTAAAATTGCATAATAAAATAAAATAAAATAAAATAAAATAAAATAAAATAAAATAAAATAAAATAAAATAAAATAAAATAAAATAAAATAAAATAAAATAAAATAAAATAAAATAAAATAAAATAAAATAAAATAAAATAAAATAAAATAAAATAAAATAAAATAAAATAAAATAAAATAAAATAAAATAAAATAAAATAAAATAAAATAAAATAAAATAAAATAAAATAAAATAATATTCATCAATCTATGCCAAAACTTTTATGCATATTAGACAAGTCGTTTAGGAACAAAAATTATTTCACAGGGTATAGTTTTTGGGTGAAGCGGGAATGAATTTTGAATTTCGAATCGTTTTTGGCGTTGTGGCGTAGCGTCACGCAGGGGGCGCGGGTTTAATTCCCGTTCAGTGCAAATATTTGTATGCATGAATAAGTATTTGCATGTTATGTAACTATTTACAAAGAAAAATGTGTATCCAAATTATTTTTAACTGCATTCTTGATAGTAACATAACACACGCTAGTGTTATGCTATGCGATACTTTGATAGTGCTGGGTAGAATGAAATACATACATCTATATCTATATATACAATAAAAGAAAGTCGTGTTAGTTTCACTACTTATAACTCAAGAACGGCAGTACCAATTTGGCTGAAAATTGGTGAGGATGTAGATTAGAACCAGGAGATGGACATAGGATACTTTTCGTCCAGCTTGACCTTTATTTTATCCGGGGTATAGGTTACTGTGGGTCGCGGTCACTATATCAGTATTTATGTGACCCTGGTACATTTGCATGAAGTACCAGGCTCACAGAAACTTTAAGGAACTTTATCTGGATCGCAGGACAGATACAGTGTGTCCTATACATTTCTGTTTCAAACTTAAGGCGGACAAAGTGCGGGCAAAAGCTAGTATAATATATATTTTTCATCAAATTGGTCTTTCGCGATATAATTTCTTTTTATTTCGCACAGCCCAATTTAGTTATACTATACAATGCACAATCATTGAAAGAATGCGCCGAATATCTATGCAGAACAAAAACATCTCTGAATCATAATATTAGATTTGTTTATCTTTTAACAAGATACGTGTGATATGAAAATGTTATTTAAATATGCTGTTTACTTTACATGTTCTCAGAAATTGCTCCAGAGTGATATAATGTTGCTAGGTAAACTAGATAAGATGAAATACATTTCTGATCATATTATACATCTCATTGTAGAAAATACTCCTTCTTTTGCGCGCGAAAATCTAATCGCGCTTTGATATTCCGGAGCTTACAGTGATGCCGGACGTGAACCTACTAAAACTTTTTTAAATTTACTAAGACTTTTTGCGTCGGGGGTTAATGAAAAATGATGAAACGAACCTAAAGATGATTTTAAAATATTATATATTCATATTATATATTATTATTATATACGCGGTAGCCTAGTGGTATGGGTAATGGACTGCTGAGACGAGGTCTCGGGTTCGATCCCAGGTTTACCATGGCACACACCAATGACTTTTCGATGCTTTTCGAAGTTATGTGTGTATTTATCGCAGGTTTATAAGTGCCCGGTTAATGGCAATAGGCTCGCCACCAATTACATTGGGACCTAAACATAAACTGGCGAAATGTGGGTGCTAGCACCTCTGCCTACCCCTTCGGGGAATACAGGTGTGAGTTTATGTTATGTTATTTATGTTATATTCATCGACAATTTTTTTCATTTTGACAATATGGCGTCTGGGTGTCGCTGTGCTTTTTGCAGAGAGAGATAGAGGGAATGAAAAAGTGTACTGAATCTTTTTTATTCTATTTTGGTCTTTAATGGTATAGTCATAAAGACTACAATTGAATGTAATTTTTTGAGCTGACTGTAGTACCACAGTGGTTTAGCTTTAGTAGTAACAAGGGCCAATTTGCTTTTATTGAGTCATATGGAAACTTGTATGAAATAAATGTGTCATCACATTTTGTAATCATTGGCAGAATAACCCATAGTGGTTGTGTGAATGTTTAAAAATAAATAAAATTGGAATGGGCCTAGCCTAGTGGTAATGGACTGCTGAGATGAGGCACACACCAATGACTTTTCGATGCTTTTCGAAGTTATGTGTGTATTTATTGCAGGTTTATAAGTGCCCGGTTAATGGCAATAGACTCGCCACCTATTACATTGGGACCTAAACATAAACTGGCGAAATGTGGGTGCTAGCATCTCTGCCTACCCCTTCGGGGAATACAGGCGTGAGTTTATGTTATGTTATGGAATGGGCATAATTTTAGCCAGCTTGGTTAAATAATTTTATCTATAGGAAAGTACACAATTATTATTCAGCTTGTTTGTATTATAAAATTATTAGCTTATGCCCGCGGCTCCGCCGGCGCAGATGTCGGTTATCGCGACCAAACATAGCCTATATCCTTTCTCATGGTCTAATCTACCTCTATACTAAATTTCATCAAAGTAGGTTCTATGGTTTAGGCGTAAAAGTGTAACATACAGACAGAGTTACTTTCGCATGTATAATATTAAGTATAGAAGTATGGATAAATAAGTTGTTTGAACATAGGAGGTATTATGCTTATGATCAATTATAATCAGCTCGGCGAACCTTGATCCCTATGACAGTTCATACTAGTGACGGGTCGTGTCGATATATCGCAACTTTTTATAGGCAAAGGCGTGACTTGCATTCAGCCACATCGATAAACATGTTTTTAAAATATAATCTACATTACTATAATTATAATGCTTGTTATATTTACAAGTATCCGTGTATTTGTATATGGGGTTGCCAATATTCCGATGCAGAGGTAACATGGTCGGACTGTATAATTTTAATGTGAATTAAAATTTTAGTTATAGCAACACTATCTGATCTGTCACTACGCTAGTACTGTCAGTTCGCTACGCCAGTACGAGTGCTAACGCCTTGTATGCGCCACGTGTTTTGTTGTGTCAACGGAATCCTTTGTTTATTACTATTGTTGTTTTCTGTTTTTGTTATTGTTGCTGTTTTGTTTTTGTTGGTGTTTCAAAATGCCGAAAAGACTGAGAAAAACTGTACTCAACAGTGAAACGCGGGAGTTTGTTGTACGCTTGCGTGACTATTTTGCTCGCGAACTACAAAATGGCGGACCTTTATTGCCACTTGACAACGTACGCGACCGTGTTGCTGATGCTTTGGGAATTGGCAAAGCTACCGTTTCCCGAATTACAAAGGAGAAGTTCGGCGAATCGTCGATGGAGGAGAACAAATTATCAACTCCAAAGAAGAAAAAACATAATAGGGCACGACCCGTAACTAACCCCGATGATTTCGACATGGCAGCGATACGAAACCATATTTACGGCTATTATTTTCGAGGTGAACTGCCGACTTGCACAAAATTATTAGCGTCGCTGAAATCGGCTGATTTATTTAAAGGTGGATTCACTTCTCTCAGACAGGTTATAAAAAAATGTGGATTTCGTTATGGGAAGTGTGACAAAAGAAAAGTGATAATGGAGCGGAAGGACATTGGATTGATGAGGTGTGATTTTCTACGACAAATAAAAAACATCGAGAACTGGGACAAGGTGGTTTATCTGGACGAAACGTGGCTCAACGCCAATCACTCAGTCTCCAAAACATGGACAGACGACACAGAGAAATCCTGTACCAAAGCACCAGAAGGCAAGGGCCAGCGTTTGATTATCTGCCACGCTGGCACAGCCAAAGGTTTTGTACCTAACTGCTTGTGGGCCTTCAAATCCTTCAATGACTCCGGACAATTGGAGGAAAGTGGTTGAAAAGACGAAAAAACTATGCTTAGATGATTGGAATCGAGACGTGCGATACGACAATATAGTAGACCAGCCGTTTTTAATAAACATAGGAGAAAGCAGCTGCAGTTCGGATTTCGAGTCTGAGACGCAATCGGTGACACCATTGTCAGATTCAGATTAATGTATATTAAAAAATCATAAATAAACCGCTTTTGTTTTATTTGAGTAGGTATATACAATAAATTTGTTAAATCTCCTTTATTTTATTATCGCAAACAACTTAAATGATTATAAATCTGACACTAAGAGCGTAGGTGCTCTATTGATGTATTTTGTACACTCGTTTCCATTTTCGATATTTGTTTATCGATACTTTTCCGCACTAGTCGATATCTTCCAAACGGAGTAACTTTTGCAGGACGTCAACGTAAAGTCTGATTGAGATAATTTCTTGTAAGTGTTAATAATTATTATAATTCCAACGGGATATTATTGTAATTGCATATATCTGCCTAAAATTAATAAATATCATTTTTAGACACCGCCAATTCGATTATAATATAACGGTGACGCTACTACAAGGTTGTGTCGTGGGAATAACTGTCAGTGTCATAGGGATCAAGGTTCGCCGAGCTGATTATAACAAATATGAATCCAAAATGTTGTTCTTGGAATTCTTGTTTCTTTTTTCATGATAGGTGCAAAACATTGGAGTGAATTTTGATGCAGTTTATATTGTTAGACAGACTTGGTCAGACTTAAGAACTGCAGTGTTTGATTACACTTGGTTAAGTAGAACCGGAGTTATGACCAAAATTTGAATTACTTAATTAGGCTGCAGTTGCGGCCGTAGGTCTGATGGCAGTCCAGTGTCCATTCAGAGGGCTGACCCGGGGTTCCTAAACGTAGGCTGTTGGGGGTTACCATGAGGGTTTTTAGTCAGTAGGAGTCAGACATAGCATCAATGAAGGATTTTCCCTCAGGGTAAAAGGAGCTGCAGGTTTTACTGTGTATATCGTATTTGTACACCAGACCATAATAGAGTATGGGTTTTAATAATCAAGTACATATTTAAAGATATATATATTTTATCAGACAGATATCCTTCATTTTATTCTAATAATTATCTTTATTTGCAATTATGCTAGTTATTCAATGCATATTTATTTACAAATGATCTATATACAGCACTACTCACTAGAGGCCTCATAAATATTGATGCCTCTGCTCATTAGAAAGAGTAAATAATATTGTAATCTATGTATTCACTGTAACATGTTTATATATGAAAATGAATAAATAAGATTAAATTATAAAACTTGAACAGAAGGCCATACCCTTGACAGTGTTTGTCACATAATTACTTTTCTATGAGACACCCACAACATGTGATACCAGGGCGCCATAAGATTAAAAAAGTGTACTCACTGTCCAACTTTGCTGGCACATCATCAATGACACACTGCTTTGTATAGCTATCCTCAATGGTAGGGTCATAATCTGTCACGAAGTAGCTCTGGAATTAAAAAAAATAACAGTTTCAGCACCAGATGCGGTGATGCCTGTGGGCGGAGTCGCCTTCAAACGAACCTTGACATAGACTGCTTAGAATCACTATTTTTAATCATGAACACATAACACTTTTCAAAGAATTTACACCCCACAATTTCAGTAATATTTAGAATATTATAATTACTATTCTATAGGCGTATCTACGCCAAATACGGTGATAAATACCTGAATAAATTGTATTGTAATCGCACTTTTTCCCACACCGCCGCCGCCGACAACGACGAGTTTATATGTTTGCGCTTGATTGGGTCTCTCACCGGCTCGTGACATTTTGTTTACACTCGTTTATATTGATAATAAATGATAATTGTTATAAAAATAGTCTTAATTTCTCTAATATAAATGACAATCAGCAGCACTCCATCAAAGATGATGGAAGATGACTCAAGTCTCAAATTGACTGAGACTGAGATGGAATATTCGGAATTGAACGTGTTAGAAAGAGAAAGAATAGTTGATGAAATACGTTTCATTCTATGCAATTACAAAGAACAATCGTACACCATTTTTGTCAAATATTAATGCTTCAATTAATTTTTCAGGTTAACTTCACATAAAAATCGATTGCGACATAAATAGTCACAGGAATAATTTTTATTAATTCGCTTTGATACAATTTTATAAATTGTATTTTTCAATATTTTTGCGTATAAAGAGGTGTCAAAGTCAGATGTGCTCAATGTTGCAATATTATTAAAAAAAAAAATTCCCAGAATAATAATAACGGTTTCAAAATTCCCTAATTTGGGCAATCATGATGATCCATGGTATTTTAATACGTAATAATCTCAAAAATGTTCACAATAAAATTTCTAGAAACTGCCGACAACCGTAGAAGGAAGTATTATAGCTGGTGGTCAGTGAAGGACAGTCTGTTATCGTTTGGCAGCTACCGGGTCCGTAAAAACAAGGTTGAGAACTCGTTGGCAACTGCAGAATGTACGATCCACTGTCCGGTAGAGTTGCTGTCTATTGGGCGGGCCGGGCGGTCAGTAGGGCCTGTGGAAATTAGGCTTATCTTAATTCAAATTCGGGGATCCGGGAAACATTTTTTTATACAGGACACGTCAATTTGACTTCACCTCGCCTGATGTTAAGCTAAAGGCAAAGTCTCGGAAAGAGGGTCACAATCGTAAACATTTACCATGTTAACAGTGGTGGCACTCAGCTTGACGGCCTCATTAGGTGCCTTTTCACGCCCCGCTTAAAGGACCCGGGACTGTACGAAGAAGGAAACACGTGAGCTGGCAGGGAATTCCAGGTCTTATTGGTGCGGCATAGGAACGAATCACTGAAACGCTTGGTTCTAGCAGGTATACTCCGCACCGTAAATGGATGACATCTTAGCCCTGCACGTGTCGTCCTGTGAAGGAAAGGGGAGGGTGGGACTAATTGGAAGAGCTCGTCAGAACATTCACCATGGTAGAGACGGTAGAAAACTGCCAAAGACGCTACATCTCTACGCATCTGCAAAGGCTCGAGGGTGTTCGTGACCTCAGGATCCCCAACAATGCGGACCGCACGTCGCTGCAACCTGTCGAGAGCATCTAATAAGTACTTTGCGGAGCCGTCCCAGAGATGTGAGCAGTATTCCACGCAGGAACGAATTTGGGTCTTGTATAGAAGACACCGCTGCTCCGGTGTGAAAAAACGTCTCACTTTGTTCAGGACTCCGAGTTTACGCGAAGCTGATTTGATGATACTCTCGATATAGTTTTTGTTATTCAGTTTGCAGCGAACATCCATACCGAGGATAGTGAGGTGATCCTGCAGTGGCAGTGGTGTGCTCTGAAGAGTGGGAAGGGGCAGGAAAGGAGATACCTTTGCTGTAAACGCACATGCCTGGGTCTTCTTGGCATTGAACTCGACCAGGTTCCTAGCGCCCCATTGAGAAATGTGGTCCAGGATCCGGTCCAACTCTGTGACAAGAAGCTGCCTTTTTTCCACGATATCAGACTGCTTGGCCGCAGGATGTGCGTAATAACTTGCGTGTAAGGTGCTGTCGTCTGCATAGCAGTAAATGTTTCCGTTACACAGCATGTCATTGATATGCAGAAGAAAGAGAGTGGGAGATAAAACGGAACCCTGCGGCACGCCAGCATTTACCTGCAAGAACTCCGAAGCTCGTCCATCACAAAGGACGCGAATACGGCGCCCCTGCAGGAAGCTTGCAACCCAGTTACACAGTCTAGGAGGCAGGCCGAAGGCAGGTAGCTTGGAAAGAAGCGATTTGTGTTTGTGCCATACCCTATCGAAAGCTTTGGCGATGTCAAGACTAATTGCCAGTGACTCACCGTGCTTCTCCATAGCCTCACCCCAAAGGTGGGTCATGTACGCCAGAAGATCACCCGTTGACCGTTTCGGTCTGAAACCGTATTGCCGGTCACTAAGCAAGGAGTGATCCTCTAGGTGGCGCATGAGCTGTGTGTTAATTATGTGCTCGAACACCTTGCACAGCACTGAGGTGACGGCTATGGGTCGATAGTTGGCTGGGTCCGAGCGATCCCCCTTCTTGGGGATCGGCTGGACATTCGCCTCCTTCCAAGCCGAAGGCACTGTACCCGAACTGTAGGACAGTCGGTACAGCCGCGTTAGCATAGGAGATAACTCCGCTGCACATTTTTTAAGTACAACCGCTGGAATACCATCAGGACCACTGGCTTTCCGGACATCGAGTGATTGCAGTACTGCACGGACATCGCGTTGCCTGATACGTATATCAGGCATTGCGTGGTCACCAGTGGGCATTGTCCGTGGTTGCATACCACAATCATCGACTCGGGAGTTGGCCGCGAAGAGATTGACCAGCAAATTTGCTTTCTCTTGCGGCTCATGGGCCAGAGATCCATCGGGATTGCTCAGCGGGGGCAGCGAGGGCTGGCAGAAGTTGGCTTGCACGGCTTTGGCCAGTTGCCAGTAGCCACGGCTACCCGTGGGATGCGCCACTAGCTCTTGGCCCAGCCGTGCTATGCGCTGGGCATCCGCCCTGACGCATGCCCTCTTGCAGACCTTTGTGGCTCTGTTGTACGCCGCCTTGAAGTGACACACGTTGGGATCGCGCGTGGCGCGCGCCCGCACACAGGCGCGGTACGCAAACTGTTTATGCTCAACAGCCTTCGCGCACTCGCGCCTGAACCACGGACGCGCTCCGCGGACTCCGGTGACATCGGTGTATGGGATATAGTATTCCATACCTAGACCGATCTCACCGGCGACGGCAGTAGCGCACTCAGATGGGTTCTTACCCTCAAAGCAGCGTTCAACCCACGGGATGGACGCATAATAGTCGCGCAATCCATCCCAGTCCGCTGACGAGTAGTGCCATAGCCGCCTCTTCCCCTGCACGGGTCGTGGGGGCGCTACAATGGGCACGGTGGAGCGGACCAGACAGTGGTCGGAGTTACCTAAAGCAGCAATCACCGAGACACTGTACTGGTCCGGGTGACTCGTCAACAGAAGGTCTAGCAGAGAGGGCTCTAGGCCGGACTCTCTTGGTATCCTCGTGACCTTGTGCACCAATTGAGTCAAGTCGTGCGCCAGGGCAAATGCGTGAGTGGCTCTTCCCGCATGGTTTGTTATGGCGGAGCCCAACCAGATCTTGTGGTGGGCGTTAAAATCCCCCAAAAACACCAATTCGGCGTTCGGAAACCGCTCCTGCGCATCATCTGCCGCCTGACTCAGGTATTCGAATAGTCGAGTTATCTCTGCATCTCCTGTATGGGAACGGTAAAGGCACACATAGATCTGACTCGTGGAGCCATGGTCTACGTGTACCCAAAGGATGGAAAAGGATGGGTCCTCTAGACAGCGCAAACGGCGACAACAAATATCCGCCCTAACAAACACGCACACCCCGGCTTTTGCTCGGAAATTTTCCTCGATAACATAGCCGGGGTAAAGCAGGTAGGTCGTGTCGTCAGGGCGGCGTATTTGTGTCTCCGTTAGAAACAGCATAGCTAGTTTCGCCGTCTCCAGGTGTTGGTGGACGGCGTTGAGGTTCTTATGGAGCCCACAGATGTTCGTGGACTCCACCTCAAATAGAGTTTTTGTGGGAGAGTCCCTAGCCGCTGTTTCAACAGTTTTTGTTTTGTGCGCTGCCATGAGGTGAAGGGTAAGGGAAGGCGTGAAAAAGAGGTGATTGTCGCCGCAGCACCGCGTGACAAAACATGGGAGATTGGTTTTATCTATGAATGTGAGGCGTGACGAGAGCCGACGCGCCGAACGGAAGGGCCCCCGTACCCTCCCGAATATGGTCGCCGGGCTCCCGTCCGGTCGCCAACCGGCACGACGAGCCATACCGGGATTATGCGCGACCTGGTGGGGCAGCCTCCTAGGGTGGTTAGTCCCAGTTGGGCCCCTGTACTATGCCGCGGGCGGCCAGCGGCACCACCGTTTCTACGGGTCTCCCTGTCCGGCGCGGCGCCCCGCGTCACACCCCACTAGACTACGCCAAAACCCACCGGTCCCACTAGTGCTGCGACTACCATCACCTCGGCCCGGCTATGCACTTGTTGATCCCTGAACGCAATCCAACCGAGATTGGATTACTATGGAGGGTTTTTCGCACTTGTGCACGGTGGTACCAACCCGGTCGAAATAAGTGTCAAATTTGTGCCATCAAATTTCTACCACCTGGGAATTTAAATTTATATATTTTATACCGCCAAATTTATACCGCCAACGTAATGTCAATGTCATCCTTATGTCATCTCATCTTGGCTGTCAGCCTGTTGTTTAAAGTGTCAAAACACTCAAAACTGAGGAGGCCGTTTTATGCGGTTTATGTTTGGGTTTAGTTTGAGTGGATGTTTTATGTCGTATTAAGAAGTTATAGTGTAAATTAGCTTAAAAATGTTTTCTACAAGTACACAAAGGAAGTTCTGGACATTTAGTGACGATAATGAATTGGCACGTTTACGGGAAAAGCACAATCTAGCGTTCATCATGAAGCATGGGCACCAACTCGACGAGTTTCAACGACACAATTTCTATTTATCACCTGATGAGGAAAGGCTGCTTTTGAAACAATACGAGTTACATTTAAAAGAGTTCTGCAAGCGATTCAGTCCGCCTATGCCCAAGGGAGTTATTGGTACTGCGTTTCAATATTTCAAACGATTTTATCTGCATAATTCTACCATGGATTATCATCCAAAAGAAATCCTGGCTACCTGTGTCTATTTAGCGTGTAAAGTAGAAGAATTCAACGTATCTATCGGCCAGTTTGTTGCTAATATTAAAGGAGACAGGGACAAGGCATCAGACATAATTTTAAACAACGAATTACTATTGATGCAGCAGCTAAACTATCATTTAACCATACACAATCCCTTTAGGCCAGTAGAAGGCTTCCTAATTGACATAAAAACCAGATGTAACCTAGCAAACCCAGAACGTTTACGTGGTGGTATTGACGAATTCCTCGAAAAGGTATTTTTGACTGACGCATGTCTGATATATGCCCCGTCTCAGATAGCACTAGCTGCTGTGCTCCATGCGGCGAGTAAGGAACAAGAAAACCTTGATTGTTATGTCACCGAGATGCTATTTCGACATGCCGGACCAGACAAACTTGCGATACTGATTGAAGCAGTTCGTAAAATCAGATCAATGGTGAAAATGGTTGAGAGTCCTGCCCGGGAGAAAGTGAGAGTTATTGAAAAGAAATTGGATAAGTGTAGAAATCAAGAGAATAACCCTGACAGTGAGATTTATAAGAGAAGGATGAGGGAGTTGCTTGACGAAGATGATCTTCCTCATATGGGGAGTAGCAGAATGTCCTTAGATACTAGCGGAGTAGCCCAAGTGTTGTCTCCAACTGTATTATAAAATATTCTATGGGTTATGCCAGATCGATTTAGAATAAAGGTCACAGTAAAGTTTTGATAGCAAAAACCTGTAAGGGAAAGCTTGTAGGTTCAAGCCTTACCTGAGCAATTTGTTTTTTCTGATGTAATCAAGAAGCAAAAACAAATTTAAAATTTAATGTTTATAAGTGACTGGTCCGAACTGGTTGCAAGGTCAATAAACTTTAATCTCAATCCATTTGGCAGAAACTATAGGGGTTTACCACTGATGACTGAAATTCATTTGATCATTTGACGTGTGACCAATAAAACATTAGGCAATTCTACTACTGATCAAACATTCATTTGATCAGTAGTAAAAATACCAAAAGTTGATTCGATAAGACTTTTTTTTTTTTTCAATTTTTTGTCAATTGTTCATTCGATCAGTAGTAGAAAGGCCTAATGTTTTATCAGCCACATGTCAAATGATCAAATGAATATCGGTCACCAGTGGTAAACCGAAACTATAGTGTATGTAATGGTTGAGTGTCTCCATAAATACCTGCTTTATAAATGTAACATAATGACACTATTTCTACTGTATAAAGTTAATATTTGCATATGAGAATGTAAAGGAATATTCATTTGACATTATATTAAAAATGACAATACAAACTGAACTAAAGTTAACTAGCTTTTGCCTGTGGCTCCGGCCGAGTGGTTGTCGGTTATCGCGACCAAACATAGCCTATGTCCCTTCTCAAGGTCTAATCTATCTCTATACCAAATTTCATCAAGATCAGCTCACATACAAACGGACAGATGGAGTTACTTTTGCATTTATAACATTAGTATGGATTTTGCTTTATTGAAAGAATTTCTCTCAGCAATTTTTTCAATTTCAGCCACTTTGTAAATCAAGTTTTAGTATTCATTCACAATTTTTTTTATGAATGGCTATCAGTGGGGAAGAGCGAATTTTTTAAAAGGGAATCCAGTGGAAATTTTTCCATATAAATGTAAGACTAAGTCTATCATGGCTGTCCTTCAAAGAACAAGCCGGCAGGAATTAAAGAGACCCCTCATCATTGATGGCTATGATATCTTTCTCTAATGATAAACTTTACCTTTTCACCAAAAGTAAAGCAATATTTCTGCCTTTTTCTCTGCCGCACGATAATGAGCTGGAATGCTCTGCCCGCATACGTGTTTCCCTCCTCTTACAGTCCCGGGTTCTTCAAGCGGGGCGTGAAAAGGCATCTATCAAGGCCGTCAAGTTAGGGACTATCATTTTACGTCCAATGGCACCGGGAATGGTGGTCTGTATCTTCTGGACTGCACTTCAGCTTTGTTGCCATCTAGCGGGGTGCAGTCAATTGACGGACCAAATATAAAAAAAAAAAAAAAACCATCCAAAAAAGTCTTCCAGAAAAAAAAGTCCTTTTCAGACAAACCAGTTGCAAAGTGGCCAATAATTTTCACTAATGGCAACCCAATTTTAGGGAGTCCAGTACCCATGTTAAAAAGGCGAGTTTTAGTAGGTATTTTTTTTTTCTCGTGCGGACATCCCCACGGATACCCCCCTGCCGGAGCCGGAAGGGGAGGTTATGTCGGACTCGAATCGACTAAAACCGCACGCCGATTGTGGGTCGTGGTGCTAGGCCGGAGGTGAGGTTGTCATCGACATATCCCTCGCATTCCGGGCTGACCCAGGGCCATCCCTTACGGTCTAGCCCTGTCTAGGCCAGTTTTAGTAGGTACTAAGTTGACTACGAAAGCTAATTATAAGGATTGTAAGTAAAAAAAAACTATAAAGGATATAAAATGTAAAGGCATGTATAGATAGACAGTCAATATATCTATATTGTGATCCTGTTATATATTGGTAGTTTCATATTATGATGCAATAATGATGTGCAAATGTGATTCGTGCGTTCATTATTGGATCATGATACTGGGTCACAATATTCATATGTCTATAGGTACACGCCATAAGGTTGTTGAAGAGATTATTTGGAAAAGTGATGTAATTTGTATATGCTCACTTGATTTGGGAGTTTCAAACTTGTCGATATTTTTATAAATAAATTGTACAGTTAGAAATGTTGACGTTTTCTTTCACATAAATAAATAAATATTTCACGACACGTATCTACACAACGCTATCTAGACCCATGGTAAGCATAGTTTAACTAGCTTGTTTTATGGAATCTAGAATGCGGATAAACATAAGTACTTAGATAATTTTTTTTTGTAATACATACATATTATCATCGGCTTCTACATCTGCAAACATCTGCGGTAGCCTAGTGGTATGGGTAATGGACTGCTGAGACGAGGTCTCGGGTTCGATCCCAGGTTTACCATGGCACACACCAATGACTTTTCGATAATTTTCGAAGTTATGTGTGTATTTATCGCAGGTGTATAAGTGCCCGGTTAATGGCATTTGGACCTAAACATAAACTGGCGAAATGTGGGTGCTAGCACCTCTGCCTACCCCTTCGGGGAATACAGGCCTGAGTTTATGTTTATGTTATACATACATATTATACCTACATAGAAACACCTAGACCAATGCAAATAGCAATATTCATGCATACAAATATTTACACTGATCGGGGGTCGAATCCGCGCCTCCTGCGTTGCAGTCTATGTTGCATACCTCTGTCTTCTACACCGATGGCACGGAAACGGAAATGGTCGGCAGCACGAGTGTGACGCCCCTGGTGTTGCACACGTCCAGAGGCCACGGTACCCACTTTCCATCAGGCGAGGCCTGTGCTGGTATACCACCTAAGTGGTATAAAATTACCTACCTTTCTTTTTCACGGCGGGTGTGGTTATATCGGACTAAAACCACATGCCGTTTTTTGCTTTTTGAGGCAAAATACTTATTACAAACCATTTTAAAACTTATCTACAGGAAAAAATAGATCATAGTCATTTATCACGCCTCGCGGTTGCTCCAGGCTTCTCACAATCATATCTAGTACAGTCAGCGTCATAAATATCTTGACGAAGTCTCAAAATGATCTTAAAAATACTGTTTTATTGATCTATATGGTATTATTGTCCGAAATAAAAGTGTGAACCAAATATCAGAACAATCGGTCTAGTGGAAGGGGGTACAAAACGAAATTAAGATCATTTTGAATACTCTGTTGGTCAACATCTTTCTGATGCTGAGTGTACCTAAAAGTCTGGCCGCTGCTCTTGCTGTAATGTATTGACCCTAATACTAAGTACCTACTCACATACAGTTTTACTCGATTGAGCAAACGCCCGGCACGGGCTTACTTCCACACATGCAGCATTTCTCTATCGAGTGACCGATTCACCGAACATTCTCGGCAAAATTACTTTTCTTTATTTCTATCGAGCCGGCTCTATGCGAGCCTTCGCCCGGCTCTTTCTGCGAGCAGATCATGCTCGTGAAAGAGGCGGCGGTGGGGCGGGAGCGGGAGAGAACTCTCCCACCCGATTTCGCAGTCGGCGGCTTGGGCGCCGTGTCTTCGCTGAAGACCATCGGCCTCCATGACCGGGGGCCTGAAGACGGTGAGTTGGCTGGTCATCGTCCTTACAGAAGCAGGCCCATGACGGCAGCGTGACGTGAGGAATTCACGCACGTCCTCCCCCCCCCCTCTCCCCTAAGAAACGGGATAACACTCGAAATCCCCCCATTTTTTTTATCGTGCGCTAATACCCCACGGGGCCGGTGGAGGTGGTTATGTCGGACTCGAACCGACTAAAACGCACGCCGTCTTGGGTCCTTAGTTGCCGGAGATGAGATTGCCAAAAGCATATCTCTCGCACCCCGGCAGACCCAGGACCATCTCTTTCGAGATGGCCCCCTTCGGGTTGTGGGGACCACAGTGTCCCCATCTAGCCCCGGTTACGGGGAGGCGCACTTATCGCCGCCGCGGCCTGCTTCTGCTAGGGTGACAGGCGGCTCCACCGATCACCCCCAGGCCAGCTGAAATCCCCCCATAGACGCGGGAAAGCACCCGAACCACCCCTAAACGAGGCCGCATTTTAGCCATGGGTATGATGAGCCCTGGGACATCCTTCCAAGGGCTTACCCGGGGTTTCCAACCATAGGCTGCTGGGCGATACCGTGGGGGTTTTCAGTCGGCAGGACTCCGTCTTAACATCCATGAAGGATCTTCCCTCACGATAAAAAAAAGATGCGGCCTTCGAGTTGTGGTTGCGAATTGTTTTACGGTCCACATTGGTTTTTCTCATTTTGGAGTACAACTATTGAGTAATACCGTAAGTGAGTACCGACGTTAAGTCATACCTAGTACACACAGCAATATTCCAGTAATGTAAACTAAGAGAATGCGGATCTCTATTCGTAATCCGAGCGTCAATCCCGCTTGCATCAAAGCCTGCTTTCCTACTCCTATATTTTGGTCTTATTGGCCTTTACGAGACCGACTGTCCTCTTACCCAACCCCGAGAAGTATCTTAACCTTCTGACTTCATATTTGAATAATAAAATTCCTCTGAATCAACGTTAACGTTAAGTTTAGTGGGATCATCGTTGGGGGTTCCACAGAGTTCCATTGTTGGTCCATTTTTGTTTTTAGATAAATGACCTGACTACTTTTAGTGCAGTTAACTAGGGCTGGTATGAAGGGGAAATGATTTCAAACTAAATACGAACAATATAATATGTGTTTATTATAAGTTATATCAGGCACAGCGTCGAGGCACGTTATTGGTCATTTTTTCATACAACAATCATTGGTATCTACTCTTGTACATAATGCATCTCTAAAGATAAACATTGCTTTTACTTAAAAAAACACCATTTCTTGTTTATATTAACACTTTAGACAAGACATCCTCAAATCCTTTACAAATAGTCAAACTTGCTCTATTGATTTATTTTTATGCAGGCAACATCGCCTTCAAAAAAAAAACACCAAAAATATGTACCTACTAACATTGTGATGTGAAACAATCTCATTTATACATTTTAAATTATATCGTCAATTCATTTAACCAACATCACACTTTCATTTATTAGATATTTATACAAATACTCTGTTGATCTTTGATTAAGTAAATGAATGCGTAGGTGTACTTTTGTTATTGGCCATGTTTTATCTACAAGAATAAGACCAACGATAAAAACATATAATTAAAAGTTCCTTTTTTCTTTCCGATAACGTCGTTGGGTCCGTTCGTAAAAGTTTAACATTCATGGCTTCTGCGTTTGACAAATTACAAACCGTGCGGCTTCGTTCTGAAATTAAACAAATATAGTCTTAATTTAATTAAATATGAAGATAAAAGTTGGTAGAGATTCCTAGTATTCCAACCAAAAAATACCTGCGAACTTTTGAATCACTTCAAAAGGTCAAACGGTAATAGGTTTCAAAAGCCGCTCTCAGGGCACAAAAATCCAAAATATGGTTTACAACGAAATTCATCGATTCGTTCAGCTAGAAATATTAAAATTTGCCTGCCGAAAACGTTGTTGGTCACAGATGAAATAGAAGAGACTAATGATGGAGGATTAGAAGGTGCCTTCATCACCTTTCAAGTACCTCCTGCAAACTACTATCATGGCCATGTAAACTCTAGTCTTGGTAGGAGAGGTAGGTCTAAGATTTGCTGGCTTACGTGGCAATAGTCATATTACTATGAATGCCCAAGATAGCTAAGTAAAGGTCTTGAATGGTACCCATGCTATGAATGAAGACAGATAGATATCTTTGATCTAAGAATATTATCATCTTTACACAGGGATTTCATTAGTTTCTTGGGTGTGAACATCAAGTAAACTCAAATAAGACAAAATATAAACATAGGTATATACCTGAATTAACTTATAAATTGCAGCAATAGATTCTTCGGAGTTGCACGTCATGGCAGGCATTGACGATCTTTTCCCGCCTCCCCAACTTGACGTGAAGGTTAGCTGTCCCTCGGCAAGCATGCACAAGCAGACTACCACCAGAAGACAAAGAAGACCAGCTTTCTGCATATTGAAGTTTTAATGTAACTGATGGTTGTTTGAAGTGAGGTGGAGAACTGATGCTGTGTAGAATGGTTCTTGGTCTTTTATAGTAAATAGTAGTGTTATTTCTGTCAGGAGGAAATTAAATAAGCCATAGATATTTTGATTAATTTGTGTTATCTTGAGTGATGATGCATTGGATGGAGGTAATTGATTGAAGCCTGAAAAAAGCTCTGGACAAGTGATTTTGTAACTTTCGCGTGGAGCCACTTTTAAGATTACCCATTACTGTTAAAGGTAGACAAAAATTACATTTTGATTATAGGCATTCATGCATTCATTATAAAGTTATTATTTTAACGTGATAAACATATAATTGAAGCGTCGCGTCGGTAGCTTAGTGGTTAAGGAGTCGGCCTTACGATCGAGAGATCCCGGGTTCGAATCCTGGCCATTACACTACCGACGTGAACCCACTCCTAGCACAAGCAATTTAACTTAGTTGGAGGGGTTAGAGGGAATATTAGTAACTTCAGTTCTAATATTCTTTAAAAAAACTTCTTGCTTCTGTAGTGCATCGGCTATGTTCGCAGACGCACGTACCGATAGCTTCGCAGCTTTGTGGCGCAAAAAAAATGACGTCGATGCTGTATGAAATGCGTGGTGGTGGCAACAGTACCTATGCTCAACGTACTGGTGGCCAGAAACTACGAGTGCCACATATTAAGGCCCGTCTATAAAACGCATGAATCTTTTGTAAAATATAAGTACCTACTAAGTAACATAGATTTAAGTGTACAAATGCTACTAACAAAAAATGGATTTTAATGTCTGATGAATAAATGAATCACTTATTATATGAGTCAGTATTCCAATTTTATTAATACAGATCATCATCATCTTATCGCTGAGTCCTGATTACAAAAGAGTTCTACACGTCATAGCCCGGAGTCCACTTTCCAAGATTATCTCCTCCATTTCGCATGGCGTCCGTAATGGTTGCGAGATTGCCATCATTAGCATGCATGCTTGGATTTATTCCTTCTGCCGGAGCTGGTACTGGCATTACGAAACATTTGTCCACGCATCGTCAGTTGCCGCAAATTGTGGTCGCACTAATGAAGGAGACTGTCCTGTATTTTATCACGGACAACGGAAATGAATACTAAATTGCAGGAGTTTTCCACACACCCATCTTACCATATTCATCTCAATGACACGCAACTTCTGCTTATATCGCCCTAACAACGGCCACGCTTCACAGGTGTATAAAAAGGCAGGCTTAAAGATAGTTTTATAGACATGCCCTTCAACAGAATTATTCCCAGTAGTCCCCTTTAGCCCTGTCCCCCGGGGTGACAGCTGGGAATTGTCTTCCCAGTTGTCACCGGGGTGACAATTTGTCCCGACTGTTCCCTTTGAAAGCTGACGAGAGGGGACAAATGGGAAGTCTGTTTCTCGTTACCGGTATTTTAGGATCATTAATGACAGCGAAGCATAATTCGCATGTGTAGGGGTTTTTAGGTGTTTTTGAGGATAGCATGGGGTGGGGTGTACCGGCGGCTGATGTGCTCACATCCACCAATCATATAATAAGTACCTATCAAACTAATCCGCACGCGCCAGAGCTACGTTTCTATCGGGACTTGGGGTCAAGAGAAATAAATACCACTACACACTGTAAGACGGTCTCATAAAACGCAAGATTCTTGGCCGTCTTACCATTACTTTTTGAGACAAATTGAGATGTCTCCCCAATTACAAAAATGTAGGAGTTTCATTACACTTTGACAGGTTTCTTTTCATTTGCGCTAAGGAAGCCTTTCAGTTAAAAATGATTAAAAAAAGAAGACTATATAGGGAGAGCGGGATATGAAAACGTCCATTCCGTCGGCAGACAGCGAGAGAACGTGTCCTGACTCAAAATGTGTCGGATTGTCATTTTGTTATTGGTTGTGGCCGCCATCACTGTGCTGGTTGATGGTCAGTTAACCTTCAGCCCGGGTTGGGGAAACGGCAAAAGGTCTATTGGAGTCGAGACGACGAACGATGACTGTAATCCTGAGGAAACTATTTTTCAAATCTATAAACTTATTGTGGTAAGTTTTTTGGCTTAAAAAATCTATTTCATTTCTGCCTCACCTTACTACCTGATTGCCCAGTATTTTTTTCCTTGCCCAGTTACTGAACTACTGTAGTTCAGTAGACAGTCTGCGGCGCGGCGTGCGAACTCACTTAGCGCAAATACTTATTTGTACCTATGCATAATTATGTCTATTTGCATTGGTCTGGGTATTTTCGTGGTGATCTGGTAGGTGGTTTTTGGACTCATACAACAACTAAAACAGCACGCCGTCCTGGGTCGTCAGATGTCTAAAATGAAGAAGAGACGGATGTGGGATTGCCTAAGGCTATCTCCGATTTCCATTACCCTTGTATGTGGTATATAAATCAAGTCGTGCTTAGAAGCTTTAGGTAGAGCAAAAACTTGATATTTTGTTCTGCCCTTCTATGATGGAATCTGGTATTATACTTCAGAGATACTTATGATTAAAAAATGGCAGTGTATTGGAAAAGCTGCGTGATTCCCGGCAGAGTAGGATATGGGCCACCCCAATCTCTACCCATGCGGCGTCGTACAAGGCGACTAAGGGATAGGGCTGTTTAACATCAGACAGATATATACAGCCCAGACTCAGTCTCAGATGCATGGCTCGACTACTCGAGTCAACAATAGTGCCCGGAATACATTCATTAGTGAAATGTGGGTGTTAATCCACCTCTGCCTAACCATCCATCGTTAAAGGCGTAATTATATTTATGTAACTACTAGCTTTTGCCCGCGGCTCCGCCCGCGTGGATGTCGGTTCACAGCAATTATTCGAATTTTTCTCGCCTTAAAAACCATCCTTGAACTTCAACGAACATTAAAAAAAAGAATTGGCCAAATTGGTTCAGGCGTTGTTGAGTTATGCGCTTACCAACACATTTAGCGATTCATTTTTATATTAGGTATAGATGTAGAGGTATGTATGTAATTATTATTTATGTAATTTTGTGCAATAATTTCATCCATAGCTCCGTTAAACAGTTTCCATCGGCATTAACTCGCTTAAAACATTCCAGGTTATCGACTGTACTTATATTATCTTTATTTGCAGACGGAGGCGGAAAAGTTCCGGCTCTGCCAACAAGATGGGAAGATGTAAAATGCAACACCCTTGGCTCGAAATAAATTGTTGTAGTTGCTAAAAAAAAAGTTATAGTCACTGAGATGTAATAAAAATCTATTTTCCAATATTAGATATTAAATACGATTACCATATAGGTATTAAGGCAATACATTATAGATATTTGATAAAATCATAGTTGTTGATGTAAATCAGACAATATATCTACCTAATTTATTATTTGATACTAAGTTAAATTATGAATTGTATTCTACAAAGTATTTAAGTACCTAGATGCTCAAAATGAAAGGTCTGATTAACAGCCCATAATCAAGTTCTATTTTAAATTTTATGAAAAAAAAAATACTCATCGAAAACACATTAAATTAGGCATTTAGGGCAGATTTGATTTATCTAGGTAATTGGGTAAGTTCTACTGATAAGTAAAATTATTTGCTTTTTTTTTATTAAACGTCAAAAAAAAAAGAACGGAACTTTTACGGTTTACCGCCCTTTTACCATGCTTAATTTAATTAGCTCGGTTAGATCATTTATTTACCCAATTACCACTGTCTGATCCCTCAAAACACCTGATGTTAAATGACTTAAGTAGTTTACTTATTTTATCTTTGATTGTACTTACTGGCTTGCAGGTGAGGTTGGCTTGGGCCTCAAGGATCTTGATGGAACTCCATACACCCAATTGTTGATTGTTATTATGTAGGTATACCTACCTACCGTATAAGTAGATATTGTTGAAACATTAAAACACATTATATTTTTGGGTATAATTTTATTAAAATCCATCTTTATACCATTCCTTTAAAATTAAATCAAAATTGAGTTTAATAGTTAATTGATCATCTTTCTTTTGACACCATCACTATCAAAATAACGCTTAACATGCATCCGCCATGTTGAAAAAAAGAAAATGAATACAACTTCACGCATAGCCGCGCCGTAACATTCCATACACCCGTAGGTGAGCACATAGGCATTTTTATATCTTAAATATTAGACATATAGATATCTTATAATATTATCCTATACATATATTTAAACTACCCGCCATCTTACTTCCTCTTTCATATCTCACAACAACTAGAAAAAATATCGGAACAAAACTAATATTAACTCTTCTAGGGATAACAGCTTCGAAATGTGCTAATTGACATTACAAGAAAATATG
The DNA here is from genome assembly GCA_914829495.1 of Eilema sororculum. Taxonomy (NCBI): domain Eukaryota; kingdom Metazoa; phylum Arthropoda; class Insecta; order Lepidoptera; family Erebidae; genus Eilema; species Eilema sororculum. Next base: position 1,889,216 of record OU618556.1, read on the forward strand.
CGGAATAACTGAACAACAAGATCAAAGGATTTTTTTTTCATTGCTCTCATGATATCAAACAGTATTTCACAAATTCAGATATTTTTTCTGTGGAAGCATCTTTGAGATGTCAGTTATTAGAGCTCATGAATTTAGCCGCTAAAGGACAACCCCGACTCCCATACAATCTTGGGCCCGCATGTACAGGGTTGAAAATTAGGCAATATTTAGACCATCTAAGAACATTTTGTTTGCCTAATTTTCACGACGATTCACAATGGCCAAGTTTGTTAAATCGAGCATTGTTCATAGGTTTTTAGGTTATGTTGTAATACATAATGCGGTCAAACAGCGTCTTATGTTGTGTTGTGTGTGATAGCTACACAAGTTATTCGCGTATCGCTTTTATTCGTAAGTAGGTTAGCAGGTTTTATTAGTATAGAAAAGGGCAGGTCATTAATATTTTTAGTCATTAATGTGGAATGGTCAACTATATGCTAAATAATAAAACTGATATGTCGAAGCAAAGACATGCTTTAGCTACTTTTTTGTTGCACAATATTAAACCTTATAGTTTTATGATATGCAACTGACATTTACTCTAAAGGTGGTAAAGCGATCCTTCCCTACCCTCACTTCAGACGGCAACATCTGAATGACATCCTTTTGCTACGGTTACCACTTTCCACAAGGCTGTATACATACTTGTTTGCAGTAGTAATATAGAATTAATTATATAAGTAGGTAATAAAATAAAACAACATTATTTTAAAGATTATTTTATTTTAAAAAAGTACTGTAATCTCTATCTCGGGTATCTTCCTATTTGGTTGTAGAAATGCTTACACTAGGGCTTAGGTCTTTCCTCCCCTTTTTAAGCATCATCATAGTTTATTAAAATATTGTCAAGAAACTGTGCAGGAGGTGTTATATTGTCTTAGAACCGTGCGCAACCGAGATACCATATTACACTCATTATGTGGGCACATCACCCGACTGTTCTCTTACCTACAAAACAATTACAGCAATGCTGTAATATAGCATTCCTCCCGCTCAAAGAACTGTCAACTAATATATATACGTAATAAGTTCTACTACTTATATGCCTGGACTTTATTTTTCCTCTTAACAACCAAGTCGTTTGAGATATTGACAGTTCTTGTAGGAGGTCTCTATCCACCTCTCTGCACACTGCAATGACATACAGAACACACACTTTTCTGTGCCCCACTGGTGATTGTGCTGGTCTGTTCTCATCCAAACATGCACATTGAGCTTGAATCCAGCAAGATTCGCAAATGATGTCATTTGCATTCACCTTAAACAGAGATCATGTTATAAGCACTGAATATTCCATTAGTCATATAGGCTAGTTCTTCATGAACGTTACACATATCAGTCAAAATACATTGTCATATACAAAAGTTGGCATAATTATCTACGGGGTTAGGTAGACTCGTAGTTATTTCTATTCTATAGCAGCTATCACACAGCTTGTTAACGTTAATTATAATAACAATTTCAAAAGAGCGAGAAATAACGAATAGGTACTTACTATTTGTGGTGCGACCCGTTCACGTATACAAGCTAGTATCCCTGCATCGTTCAATAAATGTCTGCCTATAATATTGCACCGATCGGTAGCGATTCCACAATTCACACAGAGACTCATTGTTATAGCTTTCAACCGATGTGGTAAAGTCTAGTCCAGTTTAAAGCCAAGGTCAACAAATGTAGCAAATAACGGTGTCCGGTAATCAAGCAAGGGTCAATTAGTTCGAAGATCATAATATACAATTCACAGAGTAAAAGCAGCAAAACACATATATAGATAGCGAATGCGACATTTTCAATGACAGGAGTGAAAATGACATATGATGTTACAGATTATTATGAATTCTATATGATCGATTATTTACATAGACTTTGAATACACTACGATTATTTACAATCGATATTTTGACTTCCATTATGAAAGAGACAGGTGTCTTTCTGATTAGTAAACTGAATAACGAAAATAAAGATGCTACATAGATATTTTGAAATCATTTAATAAAGCCACGAATTTTAAATTCATAGCTATTAGTTATCGATTCGATTTCATAATCGAATCGATAAAGCAAGCATAATCATAGCGCATTTACGAAGATCGGATTAAGTATTACATTCAACGTTTACGAAGCTTGTTGATTAATGAAAATCACATTTTTAAACTTTTGTCGCACTTGGCCATTGCTGATTGTAATGAAGTCTAAACAAAATTATAACACAAAATAGACGAATTTTTTGAAGTAGCTTTGATGTCTGTACACTCAGGCCCAAAGTGGGGTATCTCCTTTACCCGCGTGGTTCCCGGCAGAGAAGAATTTGGGCCACCCCATCTCTGCCCATGTGGTGTCGTAAGGCGACTAAGGGATAGGGCTGTTTAATATCAGACAGATATATTCAGCCCCAGATATAGGCTCGAGTCAACAATAGTGCAGGGACTGACTAAAATTATTGGTGAAATGTGGGTGTTAATTCATTATGCCTAACCCTCTGGGGCAAAGGCGTGATTATATGTATTTATACCTATGTATAAATTTAGCGATAAATTCGAAAATATAACTGTTATAGGACGACATTATGACAAGCCCATGTTTTGTAACAAAATAATAGACACAAATACAACTCCACTCACATGAAGTGTGCTTAATACTCCTACAAGATTTTGAGCGTCGGACTTGGCTAACATTTCTTAACAATAATATTAATGAAATTAATTATAAAGATACTCATGAAATTGCTTTCACTTCGCATAAACATTTAAACAATACCTATTGCTAGGGTTTACCTACTTGAAAGAAAAGGACGGAAAGTGAAAAAATGAGCAAGATTCTTGAAATAAACATATTCTTTTGATTTCCCTACCTCCTTTTCAATCCAGTAACTTTAAAGAACAAATTTTTTATTGTACATTGTCATCTTTTTCTGTGGGTATTTTATAAGTTCTAGTTCCATTGCCAATAGGTAATGATGTTATAGATAGAATTTCTTCTAGAATCAGTAGGCCTTACAGATTGAACTTTGGGGAAATTGGTACCATGAAATAATTTATCCTGTCACCATGCTCAAAGTAAGACTTGGTTTAGCCTGATCTTATAGAGAAATATATAGGTAGCTTCATGGTACCTAAAAGCTACGTTTTTCGTGCGCATTTCGGAACCGTAGTTTCTAATGTTTTTGTCCAGTAGGCCAATTATCCACCGGTAAAAACCTATGTGAACCTCATAATCATAATATTAATCAAAAGTAGGCTGAATTAGAATAGTACTTGAATCTCGTAAGTGTTGCAATATTGAATAGAAAATTTGACTGTCTTAACTTCTGCTCTTTTTATCTTTACGTCGTTTATAAAACGGACATGCCTCACCCTCATTGTTAACCAACCGAACACAGCATTAGTGATATTTATCATGAAGTGTCAAGTGCGATGATACATCGAGATATAGATTTGAATGAATATTTACAGTAATGTTCTTTGTAAGTTCGATTTTACAGCAAAATGTATTAGATTTAACTCGCCATCTGATTCTATTTACTTCACGAGTTTTATTACTATCATTAGGTGTACCTTTCATGCAAGCCCGCCGGTTTCAAGTGCCTTGTCCTTTTGTTCTATATATTATTATTTGATTGATTTGCGATGAAGGTTATTAGAAGTTTGTCGGTTCTTATTAGACTTGGTAGCTTTTTCAGTTATTTGTTCTAGCTTAGTCCCATTATCATTATCACCGAATGTTTCATGGAGTTCCAAAATATAGTGATTATTTCCAAGTCTTGTTTTAATATGTATCTCATGACCGGCATTCGGCATTTGACCTCGTTAGCGTGGTGGTAGTGAACGCGACTGCAACGCAGGAGACGCGGGTTTATCCGCATTATAGATTCCATAACACAAGCTAGTTAAGCTTACCATGGGTCTAGATAGCGTTGTGTAGAATGTTGTGGAATATTTATTTATTTATTCATTTTGATATATAAAAAGTAATAGCGTTTATTTACGAAATTAATATTGTTAGATCACAAAGCACATTACTATAAATAAACATAATTAGGAAATTTTGATTTATATTTACAGTGATAGGTAGACATAGAGAAATGAACTTTAATAAATTCTTTAATATATTTTTATGATATAATTGCCATATTAAATATAGATAACTGTACAATGAGCGACACAGGTGTAGAAAGTTGTAGGCCCAAGTATTTACACTATATTTTACCTACTACATCTTAGTGAAAATCACAATTTGAAGCCGATATGCATTCATTTTGTACTGAAATTAAATTTTGTATCGAATTTTCCTTTTGTGACATCAAAGATACGATGATAGCATAATCTATGTACCTACCAACTGTGATAAGTTTCTTTATTGATTTGGAAATGAAATTAAGTTATGTAGTTTTAGGAGCTGAAATTGTTGGATCCAAAAGTTCAGGAAAATGCTAAAATAATTCTATTGCATATTTTAATTCCTGAATTCTGGAAGGCTTCTTCCTCTTCCTTCTCATTGCGATTTTCAATAAGACAATACAATATTAATAATACTTATCTAACACATTAAAAGATTTTATAAATTCCTTTTTTCTCATAATTATAATTTATTTTAAATATGGCATTATAGGTAGTACCTACACATTTATATTATTCATCATAGGCCGTTCAAAATGGCCGCATTCCATCAGTTTTTTGTCATCAATCGTTTCCAAAGCCATTGTTTATAACATTGATAGCTATTCATTTATTTTATCATTAACATTTATCTTAGACCTAGAGTTTATATGAACTTTATTCTCTATTACATGTATTCCAACTCACGTAATGCGTACTACTTATGACACTACTCATACACACTGTTGCCGATCGATCCCACAAGAAGACTAAATAGTTTATGTTATTAATAAGTTTTAAAGTCTAGAGTAGTATGTATAAATTTTTCACTCATACATCTTACAATATTTACGATTCCATACATGGATTTCATACTTTTGGTAAAAATTATCAAAAAGTTCATTATTTTGGATAGTGTGATGTTACACAATTATAATTCCTACGGGGTTAAAAAAGTGCCGAAATAGACAAGTATCAATTGACGCAACTAAAAATGACTGCTGTCTTAAAACAGTTTTTGAGTAGGTGGTTCTAAAATTTGAAGCTAAATTGTTTATCTCGGCACTTACACATATTCACACAGACATTGAATATTGAGCGAGAATATGTAATACTGACATCTGTGCAATTAGAGGGATATTATAATAAACTTAAACATTATAGGAGACATTCCAGTCAGTCACTAGAAAGAACTTTACAGCAGCTACAAGGTATCAATTTTGTGTGAGCTTGATACATTGATAATGACTGTGGTTCTCCTTTGAACGGGGATAGAGCGACAACGGCTAAGCCGCACCAGTGATAAGGGCCTGATATCGAGGCGGTGGGAGTCGCGGAGGAACAGAACGTATGTGAGAGCGAATACGCCGTACGGAGCCATGATGGCTCCTATCAACCCTGACAGCTGCCCCGCGTCTGCTGACTCGGAGAATCACTTCTCCTCGTCTTCTTCGCGGAATAGGTATGTCGACCTGTACACATACATAATAATAAACACGGATTTTTCAAGCGACTATAATATGGGGTTCTTCAAGAAAGACAAGATTCCTAAAGGGTCGGCAGCATGAGTTTGACACCCCTGGTGTTGCACACATCTATAGGCTCCACGGTGACCACTTCCTATCAAGGGAGCCGTTTACTTATCTGTCATCTAACTTGTTTAAAAAAAAATTCTAGCCCATGCATTAGACTCATTGTTTCTATCTCCTATAAAGTAAACTTTCCTGTTCGTTCTCAGGGTTACGGCTTGGTCAGACGGTGTCATAACCTTAGAACATTCGCGTTTTCTGGGCATTACATATACCATTACTCAGGCTCCTCCACAAATATTACGTCGGTAGCTTAGTGCTTAAGGAGTCGGCCTTAGGATCGAGAAGACCCGGGTTCGAATGCTGGCAATTACACTACCGACGTGACCCACTCCTAACACAAGCAATTTAGCTTAGCTGGAGGGGTTGGAGGGAATATTAAACTTCGGTTTTAATATTCTTTTAAAAAAAAAAAACCATCTACAGTGATCAAGATCTATCAATTTATAATTTTACTCCATATTTTAAATGTCAAAGATTTTAACTCACCAGTAAGCCAAATTAAATAGAGCAAACACCAATGGGAAAGTAATCCTGGAGATGACGTCGATCCGCTTCGACCTGGTGGGGAACTTGGACATCCACAGGCGGCAGCAGTTCTTCTGCGGGGTGATGTGGACCTCACAGCGACCGGACATCTGATGGTCATTGCCATGACACACGGTGGTTGTCCGCATCAACGGTTTCTGTTTGTTGCAGACGAGTCAGGGAGGACGAAAATATTGCATCTTAGACGAAAATTTCAAAAGCCACTACAATGTCCTATGTTCCCTTGTTTATGCGGGTATTAATGACATGGCGGTAGATTGATAAAAAAGAAATTACTGTATCACTAACTACCGTTTGAATGCTCTTGCACTAACTAAAATGATGAAATTACTAACTGGTAGATAAGTTTAAAAAAGATAAATCTATTTGAGTTTTTATGTTTCAAAATTAGTGCAACCAATGATGATTATTAAAACCAGCTAGCTTCTAACTAAATGATTTATCGAAATTCTAAGTATCAACTCTTTGCATGACCCACTATCAGGATTAATTTAGGCCAACGCAGCAGTTTCAAGGTAACAGTGAATTATGAACCTTAAATATTATTGTTTAAGTGACATATTTCTTTATCAACTAAGTAATGTTGTTTCGACTTGCTTTTAAGGTGATTTACACCTTCACCAACAAAATCTAAGGCTTATATTCCTTTGTTACTTTGATCCTTAGCTTCATTCATTGTTCTAAATTAATCCTTGAAAGCCTATACTACTCTCTTTGCTTGCAAAAATACTAGATTCGAGCTCACCATAGCAAATGTGGTGTTGCTGTCTGTATCCATCATATCTGAGGCAGCGTCGATATTTGCTTGCGGATCTAGGCCCAAGTCCTTTAACATTAAGGGTACAATATTGTTTTACTTGTTACAACTTCATTTATACATAATAGAACATGCAAGCCAAGCCATATTTGGCGACTAAAAACCTTATCCATGAGTTTAGAAGAAAATTTGAATGTTAGGACCAAAAATGATTCCCTGAGGTAAGTATGCCGTTAGAAAGCAAATTTCAAATGCCAGTTTGAAAATTAGGTTAATGTGATAGATTTATATTACGCAATAATAAAGCAATATTACTATAGGAATATAATTACGTTTTTATTAACCTGTAACATTTTTGTGTTACAGATAGTGAGATGGTTAAGTAAAGGTACTGTAACAAGACAATTATTTGCGATTCGTAAAAGCATTTAAAACTCTTATGCAATATGACTTATATTTTTATAATAAATTCTTAATGCAATTAAGAATTTGAACAACTTCACCGTTCAGAAATGTTTCTTTGTGATCTAAATGTGTTATATCCTACTGAATAATGAAAGCACCTTCATGAATCGCAAGGAGTATACACAAAAATGTTACAGGTAAAACAGAACCCACCTTTTTATTTTTCTTCATATTTTCTCTGTGCATGTCGGAGCGAGACGCATAGTTCACTAGAGCGAACTCTAGCAATGCGCCAAAAACAAAAGTGAGACAAACTCCTGTCCACACGTCAATTGCTTTTGTGTAGGACACGGGAGGGAGGGAGGCGTTGATGCCTGATGACTGAGTAGCCATTGTGAGCAGTGTGGTCACTCCTGTTTAGAAACAAAATAATGCTACGTTAATCATTTGATGGTTCCTTCCTAGCTTCTTTATTCTTATCGCTGCTTTAAAGGTCCCGGAATTGAATGGACAGAACCCAACTAGGATGACTTATCTATCACTACAGTACTATTATTCGACAAAGTTCCAAGACCAAGACTTTTGAGACCGGTATACATGCTAATCTACGGACGAGACTAGTAAGCACAAGATTCCTTACAGGGTTAGGAAGTCACTGGGCGAGAGGTATATGCCAGTCGCAATCTCATCCTTGGTAATTAATCATCCAACATAACCACCCCTGTCAGCGCATGCTTGGGTATCCGTGGGGATTTCGCCACGTTAAAAAAAGGGATTGACCGTCAGACGTCCGTCGCTTCTTTATAAGTCGTAAGCGCCAAACCAAAAGGACCTGGAACTCCCTGCCAGCTCACGTGTTTCCATCTTCCTACAGTCCCGGGTCCTTTAAGCGGGGCTTGAAAAGTCAAGCTGAGTGCCACCACTGTTAACATGGTACATGTTTAAGATGGTGACCCTCTTTCCGAGACTTAGCTTTTAGCTTAACATCAGGCGAGGTGAAGTCAAATTGACTTGTCATGTATAAAAAAAAGAAGACGTATGGTCCTTGAGGTTTCACCTAGGATGCAACAACGGATGAGGAACGGAGGAGGAACAACGTTATGATGAGCATAATGAACGTACCCAATGAGACTCTAGCGGGTACTGCGCCCTGGTCCAGCCAGAAGGACACCCAGGACACAATGACCAACATGCAGCATGGAATGTAGATCTGGATGAGGTAGTAACTGAACTCACGCTTGAACAGCAGGTCTACCTTCAGGCAACTGTATTCCCCTGGAAGTAAATAATTAGCAAGGATTAATTTATATCTTATATAGGTACAGTGGGTTGCAGTATCAATGTCTATGTGATCAATAAGTTTAAAATCGGAAGCGATCACAGACTTATCCGAGGTTCTCTATATATCAACGTCAAGGCTGAACCGGCCTACGCCACTCCAAGAAGATCTGGGGTTCGAAAAGCTTCAAATGGCACATCAAAATAGTTTCGCAGTTTCGCAGTGCTTGAATCCACTAGCGGCATTAACGAGAAAACGGACACAGAGGTGGAAATGTTCCAAGAAGTGTCACGAAAGTCGGTGTACAATTTAAAATTAAAATTGTGGGTATTTCTTCGAAATTTCATTCTTCAACTGATTCATCTGGCCGAAATTTAATTTCACTATCAGCTTTGTAACACATGTTCATATGAAAATATGGATTCTAAAGAACATATATTTGAATGAGGGACTCATTTTTATACAGCAGTTTTCAAGATATCGACATTCAAATATTTTGTGCCCAGATGAATCAGAATTGGTGACATATAAATCAGAAACAAAAATTTAAATTAAACAACTTTAATACTTAATCAATTAGACAAACCTTTTACAATTAAAAAATCACTGTACATTGTCAAACATTCCATATAATTAACAAACGTACACAAGTAAGTCAAGTATAAGTTAATAAAATTACTTAAAGGAAATCTTTTCTTGACTTTTTGCAAGGGAGTGATCTGCTTTCAATTTCCTCAAAAAGTTTTTCTTGGTGACGAGATCCTGAATTTTTGGATTTTTCTTATGTTTTCCATCTTTATGCGCTCTGCCAGTATCTTTTTCTCCTTCTTTTTATCTTCAGGTTGTGGCATTGTTGTTAACTACAAAATAAAAAAAATAAAGATATTTAAAGATAAATAACTTTTCATGAAGAAATGAAATGAAAATGAAAAATATATATTAGGGAAAATTAAAACTACCATTTTATTAATTGCGTGATAGTATACGTTACTGTACAATGTAACAAAAATGCAATTAAATATTCAAACTAAATACATATTATGAAAGTATATATAGCGGCCATATACTTGTGGCAGCTATACTTTAATATGTATGTTATAGCCCGACCAAGAAAATAAAAACCTCGTACTGGGGGCGCTTTAACCGTCATGATTATGACAACACCAAGTATAGTGATACACATATGAATTGGCTAGTGTACAATATCTTAGCTTATTAGGAAACTGTTGCAGAAATAAAGTGCCATACACTAGAGGATGGCATTTATATAATACTAGCTGTTGCGCGCGGCTCCGCTCCGCGTGGATGTCAATTATCGATAAAAATGACAAAATTCCGGACAAACTGTCTCACCATTTTCCCCATTTCTCACCCTTTAACTACCTTTTTCGCGATAAAAGGTAGCCCATGTCCGTTCCCAAACTCCCAAAATCTCTATATTAAATTTCATCAAAAAATACAGACGATAATTACTTTCGCATTGATATAATATTAGTATGGATATACTTCTCTGTCAAGAAAGTACCGGGAAAAAATCAATAATACACAAAAACTTTGTTATTCATCCAAATTTAATTGATCACCTTCAAAGTATGCTCCTTCAGAAACGATACACTTACGCCAACGAATAATCCAATCATCAAAACATTTTTTAAACGCTGTTTCCGGAATGAGGATGACTTGAATGAGGATTTTCAGTCACTATTTCCTTCACTTTTGCGATGTTAACTTCAGTTGCAGACGTTAATGGCCTACCAGAACGAGGCAAATCTTCCATCACATCGTCGAGATTTGCTTTGTACCGCACATAAGCACGTGTTTTTGATAAAGTCGATTAACCGTAAAGAAAAAATGGCTGAAAAAACACTGAAAATGTTACAGAAGTGTAACATTTTCAGTGTTTTTTCAGCCATTCTGCAATTTCACGTTTTCTATTAGTCGAATTTGGAGGTTTATTAATTTGGCTAGAATGGTATCTAGCATTATCCATGACTACACAGGTGGGTTCATGTAAATTAGGTAATAATTATGCAATACCCATTTCTTAAAATTTGCTTTGTTCATGGCATCATGGAAATCTTCTTTTTTTTCTTTGTCATTATAAAGTAGTAAAGCATTCGGGACGAACCCATTCTTACCTCCACAATGAACTATTATATATCTTTTACCTTTAGCCACAGATTTAGATACGCCAGGCTCATTTTCACTTTGCCAACATCTTGCATGATTGAGCGAAGTATGAATATAACTTTCATCAAGGTATACAACTGGCATACCACTCTCCTTTACATCTTTGATTTCTTTTAAGTACCTATCCCTCCATGCCACTATATCCTGTCGCTCCATAAGAATTGTCCTTTGATTTCTACACTTTTTAAACTTATATCCTAATTTATGTAAGAGTAAACGAAGTGACTCCCTGCCACCAACAAAATTTATAGATACTTTCAGAGCCGCAAGCAACCGCTTCAAACTCGGTACTTCTTTTCGGACTGCATAAAATTCTTGTATTTTATGCCTAATAGCACAGAGATCGAAATCATCAAGCATGATTTTCTTCTTTGCCTTAGGCTTATTTTTCTTAGGTGTAGAAAATACAGCTGATGTTTTACCTTCTTTTCGTATTTTTATTACAGACGATCTGGATATACCAAAAAATGTGGATAATAATTAGTCACAGTAGAAAAATTGGCCAATTTTCAATGCGCGTACTCTATGATGTACCCGTCATGTTGACTACGAGGTCGGTGATGTTATTTAGAGGAACAGAGTCCAATCCTTCCGACTTTTTATCCGACAAATACTTTGTTATATTGTAAATAACTTTTCTTAACTGGCTTTTAAGAGTTTTCGGCATTTATATTCACAATAATTATCACGCACAATTGACACCACACTGACAGATGACCATAATGATATCTGATAGATTGTTGCCATATGAAGAAATTAGTTCCAATAGTTTTCCGCAATATGGTGAGGTATTTTATTTTATTGGTCGGGCTTTACAAATAAAAGCAAATTTACGCTATAAAACCGCTATTTTCTAATCCATATGGTGTTTTGACCATATGAAGCAGGCACAGATGAATCAGGATTTTGCCTATAATTATGCATAACTCCATATTCATACAGGTTTTAGTATTAAAAGTTTTCCACATTAAAATATTACCTAAAAGCATCACAGCAAACGCAAATTGAGGTTTTAAAACAATAAAATAATTCTTATAAAGTAGGCTTTGTAATCAGAATGCCACCTGAACCAAGCACAGGTGAATCATATATTTACCTTCGTAACACCGGGTTCTCTGGATACCAGCCGCACGTCCACCTCCTAGCTTGTTCGTTGCATGGCTGATTCCCCACGCGCGCAAAATCAGTATCCTAACTGTATTACCCGGTCAACTATGGTCAAGCGCAGCTTACACCATATTAATCAGTATTATACGCCGGACACTTATGTTTTACTTTTTTATAAAAAAAAGTATTAGTAGTTATAACTACCACGCATTATTTTGTAAAAGGATAAGTCATTTCCTTTCAATAAAATTATTATTTATATGCATTTATCAAAAGAAAAACGTTACATCAAACATTTTCTTTCGGAAAATGGCAAACGGACGCGTTATATGAATCAGAAGAACATACTTCAAATATTTTTATTTTGTACCTAGACAGCAATTATTTCAAAAATATCATTTGACCAAGTTAGGGACAAAGCTAAAGTATCCAAAACAAAAAATTACAGGCAATTATGTTAGTTGGTTACAGAAATACACCCATAGAAATAGAAAATTTTGTCTTCGAAGAACTACCCTTGTATTAAGTGTCGCCACACGGTATCTACTAAATAACTACATACCTATTACACTGGTAACTACCAATGATACATTACCATCTTTATATAAATGTATTTCTTTCTTTCTTTCTCTTCTTCTTACTGTGTGTAATGTACTTAAGAGGTGGTTTTCAGTTGTGATAATAGAAGTTACGTCATCTATATTTCATACATACAGTCACGCTATTTCTCTTTCTATTTTTCATTCTGTTAAATCACACTTAAGTGCTCAAAGGAGTATAGATCTTAAGCAGTCCACAGACTTTTGTAGCCCACGATACGTTGGTATATACAGTCACACTGTGCCGGTAACATACTTTGAGTGATTTATCAAATAAATCTCATAGAAAAACATCTCCAATGACAGTGGTTGTTGTCACCAGGTACCTACTTATAATCTAGTCTTATAATACTCACCGGTATTGGTTTTGCTGTTGCAGTAATCAGTGAGGAACTTCTCTAGAGTGAAGCGAGGCAGGTGTAGATTCTTCACAACCTGGACGGGGTCGCCTTCTTTCCACAGGAACACCAAGTCGTCTGTCGTCCAGCCGTCTGTTGAAGAAAGAGAAACTCTTAGCATAATCATCACTTTATTTGGCAGAGATCCGTCAATATAAGTTAAGTAATATTTTTTTCATTGTTCGTGATCAATCAGTACTTCATTTCTAAACGTGTTTGCCTACGTCACTTTCTATGTAGCGCAACTTTATACTTAATAAGTGATTTTAGGATGTCTCAAAAGTTAGAATTAATTTCTGCACTAACTGGGGATGCATTCCTCAAAAAGCAATTATTCGAATAGCAATGATACCATTCCTCGGAGAGCAATGATTCGTATTTTAGATCATTGCTCTTCGCGGCATTAAATATAAAAATTATTCTAATAAAAGTTTCAAATTATATCTGCAAATAAAAAGTATATGTACGCCTAAAAACATGTTAAAGATTTTTAATCCTCTTAAATGGGGCGTGAAAAAGCATCTGATGGGGCCGTCAAGCTGAGGTACACCATTTGGTGTCTATAATGGTGACCCTCTTTGCTGGGGCTGCTTTAAACTTACCATCAGACGAAGTGAAAACCTATTAACGTATCCTATAATTATAACATAACACCAAAATGAAGTAAAGTAAATTCTGAATACGTGATTCCTTGGAATCAATTCGTTAGATTGAACTTTGGAATCTCTGATTATATAAACTCTGTATAAAACGAGAAAGTAGGTACATTAAAAACGCAAATATAAGTATAAAAATTTACGTTAATCTATTTAATTCAGTTCTATTTGTAAATTTCAGCTAAAAACACATTTTTACGATTTCAAGGCAACATTTGTTTATCGAAGCGTTGAAAATCAGCGAAGATGTAGGAAGACCGCGTACGTAAACAACATTACAACCTAATGAAATGTAAACAGAACGCCCAAATAACGTCTTGTGAAATGGCGGGAACGTTTTTGCTTCATTATTTTTATAGGTATTTGCAATATTTACTTTAGTAATCGCGTAAATACCTTTAACATCCCGGTCTTCGATCGATATACACTGAAGGCGCGTCGCTTCAGTATAGGGCTGATTTCTAGAACTACTATCAGCTGTAGGTCTAGAATTACCAGTTCTTCAACCTACTACCCTGGCGATATCCTCACTGGAGTGTTAGGCCTTTAGATGATCAAAGATTTCCATGTTGATGACTGTCTATACAAGTAGATCTCTTTCCGATTAGGTATTAATATTATGCATCTCTAACAAAAATGAGAGATGACTTTCCTCATTTTTGTTGGTAACCTTTCAGAACACAGTGGACCTTTCTTTCACAGGCTCTTGGCTCGTTTTAAATTAGGAATTTTAAGTACACCGGTAATTACATTTCCATCCTGTGCTATGCTATGCCATCGACTGCTGTGCTTGTGTGCCTACCAACCGTGCAACCGCTTCCCGGTATTTTAAATCTTCTAGGAAAAAAAAATATAAAACTTGAAATCATACTTACAGCTAGCCATCCGCAGCGAGCACGTCTGCTTATCCAAGGGGTACAGCTTCAGGTTCATAGGGCAAGACAGCGTGAGGGAGATACGGATGCTGTAGAGCACATTGCCATTAGGGAAGATACGAATGTACACGTTCGGCATGATGATGTTGTGGAAGTGCCCTTCCTTCTCGTTGGAGAAGAACAAATCCGGCATCCATACCCTGTTCGCTTCTGTCAGAGTGAGGTACTTGAGACGTCCTGAAATTAGATTGATTGGGAGATGTTTTAATATTTTAATTTATAGAAAGCTTAGCCCCGACATATCTAAACCCCGAAAAGAGTATGTTCCTCAGAGCCTCGTCTGTTGGGTAACAGGTGAACCAGCTGGTAGGTGAGATTGACTTGGGCCTCAAAGATCATAATTAGTCCTACCCTCTCCTTTCCTTCACAAGACAACACGTGCAGGGCTTAAATGTCACCCGCATACGGTGCAGAATATACTTTCTAGGACCAAGCGGTTCGGTGAATCATTCCTATGCCGTACCATTAAGATCTGGAACTCCCTGCCAGCTCACGTGTTTCCTTCTTCCTACAGTCCCGGGTTCTTTAAGCGGGGCGTGAAAAGGCATCTGATGACGCCGTCAAGCTGAGTGTTAACATGGCATATTTTTATGATGGTGACCCTCTTTCCGAGACTTTGCCTTAAGCATAACATCAGGCGAGGTGAATATAATGATGTGAAATATATACCTATATAGAAGTGTCATTTAAACTGCACTTACCTCCCAAATTATTGAATTTGAGTCGTTCATCCAACCATTGTTCTCTGAATGTTAATTGTACAGAGTATTCCTGGAAACAGTAAACTTACATGTAGCAAACTTTCAAGATGTCGGAAATTCCATTGATACATTGTCAAAACTCAAAACACTCTTGACATTATTTAAAACTCTTATGGGTGTCCGCAAAGTGAATGAGTTACGATTGCAGTGTATCGTTTAAAATATACCGGTAGATGACGTTTGCTTGCATATAATTGTACCTACCATTTTTATCACACACATCGATTTATGTGCAGTTTAAAAAGAACATTGCGATCGTAGCGTGTGTGCTTACCTATTACAATTGAGACATATCTCCAAAATATTAAATCAATCTGACCTAACTCCATAAGAGTTGCCTACTTTGTTCAAAAGAAGATTAGTTTTCTAGAATATAATTAGATAATCTTTGCCATTTCTCTTGAGTCTGGGAATTGTTTTGTAACTGTTACTTTGACAATATTTCAATGTAATGTTAATAATCTTCTATATTATCTAGATGACATCTTCTCCATTGATTGTGTCACATCAGTGCATCTAGAAGCTTTATTTATTTTTTATCTTCTACACCTTCGTTTTATGCAGAAGCTGTTTCTAATGATTATATTTTATCTATTATTTACAATGTTTCATTTGGACCAATAAATTTTGCACCAAACCTTTGCTCAAATATTTGTAAAGGTACAACAGCGTTCGTTAGTTCAAAATTTATTGGGACAAAATAATTTATATACACATTATGTACACGCAGTATGACTAAGGAAAGGGAAGGTGTCGAAGGTTCGCTCAATAATTAATTTGACATCAAAGCACTAGGCACTAGAGGATCCCTCGACATCTCAGCAAGTCAAATGAATTATCGTATAGTCAAGCCTGCCAAATGCTTTATAATTTAATCATGCACACTCGAAGATTTACTTTTGGAGGCGAATCCAAGAACGCGAAAATGTTACATAAGATAGAAGGTGATGAATTCCTGTTTTAAATGTTAAAGCTTAATGTACCTGCCTATTTTGTTGATAAAAATGTTAAGAAGTGAGGCTATTACCCAAAACGCGAAAGACCAAAAATGTAATCGTATCCAAAAGTTAAGATTCGAGCATTATTCGAGAGCAACATGCACAGAAGCGAAGCCTAGTAACAAACTTACCGTCGACAGCATTCGTTAAAGGAATGCTTTAATTACCTTCATGCACAATCGGCCAGTTTATCTAGAGCTACGTTACGTCTAGCTGTTGTTTGGGTTCGGGTGTCACATATTGGTGGCCAGCCACCGTTCCAAGCACGAAGCCGAGTGCGGGCGCGGCGGTAAGTCCCGATTACACAACACAAATTCACATGAACAAGACATATATATATATCAACAATTAATTACAGTCAACGTACACGACCAAAATAGTTTTTATCATGTCCTCATAAATGCGTGAAATCAATAGAAAAAGCATGATCAAATAAATTTAAGGGAAATAAAGGAAATGATGTGATGGTGTTTGGTGCGGGCCGCGGTCCCCGTGTCGCCTACAAGCGTGGCCAATCTGTTCGGGTTTTAATATAAACGTGTTCTAATTTTATTGATATTTATTGCAGGTGAACTTCCAATTATTAAATTTTGTACACGAGTCTGTGCTGTGACACTGAAGCGGTTAAATTTTGCTGATCAACAATTTTGTGCTCACTACTTGTTTGTGCCCATAGTCCATCCTTATAATGTTTGTACAGCTCGAGCCGCTCCCGCTGGAGAGAACTCTGAATATTAACACAGTATAAATCATAAGTAAAAATAAAAAAAAAGGAAAGAGTAACAAAATTTTGGATATACATCTTAGATTTAAAGGTCCAGATTTGTAAATTTTATTGAAAGAAATAAAATAAAAAATGTTTTTAAGTGCGCGGCTCCGCACCACGGAATAAATCCAGCTGCAATTTAAGTTATTGAAACCATATATCACAATAAACGGAAGAATTAAATGAAACATTTAGGGGAGGGGAAAACAAGGTGCACAAATAAAGAAAAATAAAAAATAAAACAAAGATAAAGTAATGAACATAAAACGTATCACGAACACAATAACCAACGTATAGCTTGAGAATGTTTAGCTCAGTGCAAAAATTGCCAAATATCCACGTTCAAGACTGCCAATTTTATTATAAACGAAGTTTTTAAATTTCAAACGTATCGTAATGGACTCCATCGCTTGCTGCCTCTGTGAGCCCTCGAACTATGTAGACATCACAATAGAACAGCAATGGATGGTGGATTGAGGGTAGACATTAAAACTTTAGTTTATAATAAAAGTGTCACAATTTACACCTGATTTTACCGGTTATGTGCAACGACTCACCATTTTGTAATCATCTATTTTGCTGATGGACCGTAGATACATGTTGACATGGACTATCGTTGGCGCATAGCCTTAACGACAAAAAACAACATTTTAAATTGTTTGAACCGCTTTATTTATATTTCTAAACCTATCCGTTTTATACGTAAGTTGATGAAAATGTTAGATGCTAAAAGATTTTAATGAAATGGCTCTGATTTTAACAATAAATGATTTATTCTGAATCATTCAGTCCATTTCATTAAATAAAGCTAATGCCCGGTCAGATGAAATCATAAGGACAACCAGCCAATCTTAAATTAAAAGAAAAAAAACAAAAACTATAATCAGTAATCTATTTTTTTTTTAGATTTGTATGATAAAGCTAGGATTAGACCATACTGGCGTACTAAGAAGTGATAGCCGCGAATTCTAAAAACGATTTTGGTCGTCAACACCAAACGGGAGTAGATAGAAATCGAAAGGAAAATTAAAAGATAATAAAAAACAAAAGTGTCGGGTAAATCACTCCTACACAACAGGAGCGAGTTGCCCATTCATTTGACTTGTTTGAACGCGTGTATGATAAAGAAAAACTCAACTTGTTAAAGACTAGATGCGGCCTAGTCTGTCCTTATGTGACTTACCATTGTGACGTCATCGATCTTTGATATACTTCGGACAAATATATTGACGCTCACTACCGCTGGTCCATCTAAGTACCAAGCAAAATATACGATCAATCACGCATCATCACGACAACTACGGCCTAACGTCAATTTGTGGATGCGCTATATCATCTTGTCTACCGTGAAGGAATTATAAAACGTAGAGTGGTAGCCATATTAAAATTTCATTTTGACATTACAATCTGTCAAAGTGACATAACTACCTACTGTATTTTTTTATTTCCCCATTTCTTTTTCTAACACTGGCTGGTTTAAATCAAATAAAAGACAATAGATTTTAGAAATCAATGCTACTGTTCCAAGTTTTAATAATTCCTCAGCGTTGTCTACTGACCCACCTGTAATGTTTTAAACTACGATCATGAATAATCCGACACACGATGGTCATACAAACGAACATAAATATAATTAAATAACTAATTGCTAATATCAAAATGAAACGACATTGGGTCGAAATTTTTTAAATCAAACGCTGCAAACAACCCTTACATCGGCTTGTTAACGAGAATTTGTGTTAGTGTAATATAGAGCAGTATCTTTCAAATTATAAATAAAAAATAGTAGTTGTTACATAAAACATATAAGAGGAAATCATATAGTTAAACCTTAAAATATTACAGTAGTGCAACTTTAATTTCATGGATGTATACATTCGTCAAAAAAAGAATTAAAAAAAGAACAAGAAAACTAAAATATTGATTATCCGTTTTCGAAATTTAAAATGAGGCCGTTAAAAGATGGCGTCTAATCGATATGTCATTATAATCAAGCTAATGAGGATTGGAATTCTGTGATTATATTACTTTACATAATAGACTATGTCGATAAAAAAATGCTATTTCACGTTATAAAGGGCGAGGAAACATCGTCTTAGCGGGGAACATGGCGTGAGCCGGAAATTAACATTTTGTTTCTGAAACACAGAAAGCAACTTGTACGGCCTTGTTTAATTTAGATTTCTATAGTTTATACAATGATAAATACTGACAAGAAAACTTGACTTTAATTCCAACATGAATGATTGTCCTAACCCTAAATTAATTTTAAAACAAAATAATTTTGAAATGAAAAAGAAAACGTAAATTAATAATTAATCTTACAACCCTTTGTCGCTCTATTTTCTATACGAGATAATTCTAATTTGTATAAAAACAATTTTATTTACAAATAATAGATAGCTAATTTTATATTTATGTATGTTTAACTTTTGTGATGTAAGTAAGAAGCGCTCAGCATTTGCGCTATCAGTGCGTAGCAAAAATAAAGACTACAGACTCTCGGAGCACTGAAATTGACATAGTAGTGTGCGGATACGTTGTACAATACAAATATCTTTAATTTTCCAAAGCTGCAGGCACCATAACACAATTTAATAAAAAAACATTTTTTTTTTCATGACCGTTTATATTCATCTACTAAATTTAAACCATTTTATGGCCAAGGAAACTCCATTTTTCAGCCTCTTATATTACCCCGATTATCCACAAAATTGTTTTCTAAAGAATCTCTAATGGCGTCTCTGAATATAAATAAAATAGGATATTGCCCATAATAGCCTTAAAACGATTGATTTTGGATGTTTACGTGAAAAAGTCAGCCATGAACCCTATCGTTAGGATTTATATTGTAAGTTTTCACCCTCCTAATCGTAGCAATAACTTTTTTATCTGTTACTTTTGATGACGCGATTGTGGTCGTTATTTTTGCAAAATTCAATTCAATCCAAATTGCGTAGGTATTGTGTCTGAATCGAATGATAAAAATAAAAAGTGACCAGAAACTTTCCCGCCAATGCGCCATTTTTATAAATTTTGTTTTTAGATTGCGTGATCGGATACATTCATCGATTATTTAATAGCTCTGTAAAATTTATCATTTAGTTACATAATTTATTTGAATATAGTGTCACGGCATTGTAGTATTGTAACTATTTAATGATATAGCTTTAATGTATACTCAAGGTAAATGTTTACTTCGACATAAGAATCAATTAGGTACGAACTAAGTAAGTAATTGCGTGTATGAACTAATAACTGTGAACATAATAAATACACCTGTAATAAGCGGTACAAAAATTAAATCAATAGGTGGGTAAGCTTGTTTTGAAATAGATACATAATAAATATATCAAGACGAAACTGAATATGTATATCTTTTTCAATACATTTTACTTGATGGTACAATAAAATTGACGATGTGATCATTCTAGAAATATTTTACTCAAGGAGTGTTTAAATAATATCCACAGTACCTAAGTATTTAAATCCCATGAAAATCACCCATTTAATTCCTGAAAGTCGCTTTTTATAAAAAAAATACAACAAAAATCATGATCTAAAAATAACACATTTAAACATGTTACAACAATTAATAATAACAACAATTCCATAGAAAAATAGGCTTAGGACATTGAATCCAAAACAATGATAGGAAGGGAAAGGATCCAAACACATATTTTTTTAAAACAATAAAAAATATAGCTGCTCTTTCTTTTACCGTAACACGCCCGCTCTCTTTCAGAGGCTGTAACATTTGTTTTAATTATCCATAAGATGGAACAGATAACATAACATAAACCACAGACAATAATATTCTAAACCCTACGAATCCTGAAAAAGGTGCCAATCAACAGATAGAAAAAAAAATAACATGTGTGTTTTTTTTTAGTTTTTGACAAACAAACGTTACAACCTTATTGGTCTGCTTTTGCGGACATACGACATCAACAATACATTCAATATTGTTGCGTTTTTCTTACTAACCATCTTAATGTCGCTAATGGTTGTTATACTGCGCACGAACAGGTTAATATTAACTATTGCCGGTCCATCTGTTAACATGGTAAGAAAACAAACAAAGTTTCTGTTCTATAACAATTCATAAAAAAAAACAAAAGCCAAATGTATCCATAGTAATGACCCAATCGCTTTTTCTTGGATCAATCTGATCCAATCCTTTTGATGATAAAACGCTCTTCATAAACATTATTAGGTACTATCCAAGTTTAAAAAAAATACAAATTGATAATTCAACTGCGCTTTAAAAAAAAAAGAGCGGTAAAATTATATCCCATCTTATTTTTTCTTTTTTTTATCCACCTACCACTAATTAAATGTGTCAAATAATTTACAATAAGTCTTATTGTAAATTATTTGTCAAAATTTGTAAATTATGTGTCAAATAATTTACAATAAGTCTTATTGTAAATTATTTGACACAAACGTAGTATGGCACCATACTTCTCTATTTCATACAAATTGGTCAGTGAGCAAATGCCTGGGGCCCCGTGACCCATAGAGCCCCATAATAACGATAAGTTTATTAAGTGAAAGTCCATAGATTACCAATAACATAATAATATGTAAAAAATCGTTTCGCCAGTTGATAGAATCAAGCTGCGTGAAGTTTTAATAAAATAGAGTAAGTAGGTTTCTACAAAATCTCCTTCATATATCATAGTGAACAGGACCCCGTTATTTTTAAGAATCTGGGACCCCAAATAAGTAAAAGATAGCCGTCAAAACAGTGACTTTTTATTTAAAAAAAAATTCAACTATGTACCATGAAATGTAAATCCGAAACATCGGGTCCACACGAACGAAAGACGTGACGTAGCATTTAAATGCCTACGATGAAGTTACGGCTACGATGCTACGCCATGAAGCTACGATTTTTTTCGATATTTTAGTCAAACGAACTGTCACGTCCAGTGACTTCTATGTAGGTATATTATATAGTACTATTTATGTATCTTGGACCTATAGTATGCTCAGTATACATGCAGTACACGTTTCTTGGATGCAATTTGAAGATAGCCCGGGGTGCTACTGCAGTGGACGAGCTCAAATTCACCAAGCATAGATAATTACAAAATAATCTGCGCGCGCCAGGGTCTTTTATATCTCGCGATTTAGGTCCACGATATATGAATCGACAGACAGGCTGTTCCGAATAAAAAAAGATGTAACCAAAGATCACAACACAACCCATCATGAGATGACATTACAAAAAGAGTGCTATTCCTATACCGATAGGTGTCATAATTCAGTAACTCATTTATTTAATCTCTACGTAGCGTTCCAATTTCAAGTTTCGAAATTCAAATTCATTCCCGCTTCATATTTTTTAAAACATCTTTTTTTTACTAATTGGCATATGGAGCGAAACTTCAGATATAAGTTCCATGGTAGGCCTCAGATCAATCATAAAACTATGTCTTTATCATGATTGTAACATAATAACAATAATTCGGCCTAATTATGTAGAAAACAAACGTGTCTAGGTCAAACCGATTTAATTTTAATCTACCCTACTAAAACGGTTGACGTTTGCGTGTTGTTCAACAGATTAATAATTCAACATGGCTACCGATATGTAGCTAATACGTGGCTTAAACATGAAATTATTTATTTACTATGATACGTGGATCAAGGAAAGGTCACATAACGCTGTGTAATTAATAACGAAATATATTAATAGGTATGTTTTATAGAAAAAATAAAAACAATGATGATGTTATAATAGCTTATTTTATACTGACTGACAGCCTCTGTGGAGTAGCGATAGTGAACGCGGCCGCTACGCAGGAGATGTGGGTTCGATACCCGCTCAGGGAAAATATTTGTATGCATTATTATAGGCATCTGCATTGGTCTGGTCGTACCTCGGAGAGCACGTTAAGCCGTCACCGCGTCGGTCCCGGTTGCCATACGAACATCTATGGCAGTCCGAAAAACATCGGAAAAAATTAAATGCTCAAGTGAGACATGAACTCACGACCTTTCCCATACAGGGGGATTAATTTTTTCCGATGTTTTTCGAACTTAAAAGTTAGCATAATAAATGCTATAAAAAATTCATTCAAATATTTGGGTGGAGTCATCAAAATTCAATGTTTAAAAATGGTTGAAAAATCATTCATTGTTTCCAACAGTTCGTAAGAATGATGGTAGATGGCTCCACCGTCGCCCTTAAAGACAGATATAAAGAGAAGAAAAAATTGAAATGATTCAGGTGTGGCTAATATCTCAGTTGGAAGAGCATTCCCCCTGTATGGGAAAGGTCGTGAGTTGAAGTCTCACTTGAGCATTTCATTTTTTCCGAAGTTTTTAGAACTTCAAAGTTAGCAAATTTTATGCTAAATGCTATAAAAAAAATCATTCAAACATCTATGGCAGTCGTTACGGGTAGTTGGAGCCCTCAAAAGTCCAACAGCTAATCTAACTACAATGCTGATATCGAAGTCGCTTCGCAGAAAATATCGAAGTACAGTCAAATCTGCAGTTAGACTGGTAAAGCGGACCCCAGATTAAAAGCTGAAAGCTTCGGATACAACTTGGATTAACGCTAAGAGGAAGAAGAAATATTTGATTTTAACGTCATTCTTGAATAAAAGCTTTCGGAAAAACCTTCACTATCAAAAACTTCTGAAAGTAGGTATTATTTTGGAAAAAAAACCGTTCCGGGTGAACGGTACGTACACTCTTCGCATAGATATATAACTTTTTTTTCTAGTTAATTCTGCGCTCAAGAAAAGGAGGCAAATATTGTTCTAGCACTCGCTTTGTGATTATTCCCGGGTCCTTTAAGCGGGGCGTGAAAAGGCATCTAATGAGGCCGTCAAGCTGAGTGCCACCACTGTTAACATGGTACATGTTTCCGATGGTGCCCCTCTTTCCGAGACTTCGCCTTTAGCTTAACATCAGGCGAGGTGAAGTCAAATTGACGTGTCCTATATATAAAAAAAAAACGTTCCAATTAGGACGTTTTGTCGTCAAAAAATTCTATTTAAGCTTAGTTGTACTTACTAGAAAAGTTGATTTTTGGTCCGTACAGCCACTATACATAGGAGTAAAACTGTTTATTGTACCTAACATCAATCAGTTAATAATATCGTTAGGAAACAGGAAAAAAGTTTCGTCCAATATTTTCTGCTTAAAAAGAAATGAGTACTCAATCAATATGGCTACTAATGAATGGTTAGGTACTGTGTTGTACGTTATAATATAACTTATAATTGCGTATAATAGAAAAGTTTCATAGCAGTAATTATTGTTACCACGATATTACACAACAATTTCAAGGTCTGAACCTTACCTAGGAATTGTGTGATTTTTTAACCTACATATTGAGATTTGCTCATATGGTATGGATCTCATTTATGGAAATATATTTTGAGATAACTATGAATTAAAATAAAAGAATATAAAAAACCTAAGAGTCCGCCATCTTGGATTAACCATGATGACATTTTAGCTAAGTATGGATTCTCATTTAAATCAAACGTGTGACTATACATAATTTCAACTCAATCAGCCGGATATAATTGGTTTTAAATTCAATTCTAAGAACAGACTCACTACTTAAATCGGTTAATCAATTAAAGCTTGCACAAATGTTCCTTAAAACCTAACCTCACTTTCCAAATTCAATACTTACTTATCTTTAACTTCAGCGAAAATTGGAAAGATAAATGATATGAAATAAAAGGTTCTGTCAATATACGAAAACCAAAAGATCATTAATTTCAAGCCTCTGGTGCGGAATTCTAAGGCTTCTTGTTAGCAGGCTGTAACTCCGAATGCTGATAGTGATAAATGAAGTTACATTTAAAAGCATTGGAAGTATAGCTCGATCCATATACCTTGAACTTAAATGTGCTCAAAATGTGTTCTATATACGCAGTACACGTTTCTTGGATGTGTTTTGAAGATAACACGAGGTGTTACTGCGGTAGACGGTTATTCCAGAAATCCCCACCGACAAATTCCCACCAGTGGGGATTTTATTTTTTTCCCTGAAATCACCACTACTTATGTAGACTCAGCCTAGTGGGGATATTTGAAAAATAAGTAACAGATGTTGTTTTACCAGAAAACTTATAGCGTTCATCTTAGATGCTCAATTACAGTTAATGCATGGCAGCATTACAGTGCCATATTTTCTGGAAAAATTAGATAAATTCACTCACAATAATATATAATAATAATCAACTTTCATTATAAACAAAAATTAAAGCGTTTTTAATTTTTGTTTATAATGAAAGTTGATTATTATATTGACATAAATGTAATTAGTTACATATTTAATTAAATAATACATTTACGCATTTTTGTTAAATAATTTTAAAACAACAACATCTGGTGGGAATTGTTACTTATTTTTCCAAAAATCCCCACTAGTCTAAGTTTTATGTAACTAGTGGGGATTACTGAAAAAAAAATAACAATCCCCACTGATGGGGACTTGTCGGTGGGGATTTCTGGAATAATCCCGGTGGACGAGCTCAAATTCACCAAGCATAGATTATTGCAAAACAATCTGCGCGTGCCAGGGTCTTTTATATCTTAGACTAGCTTTTGCCCGCGGCTCCGCCCGCGTGGATGTCGGTTATCGCGACCAAACATAGCCTATGTCCTTTCTCATGGCCTAATCTTTCCCTATACCATATTTCATCAAAATAGTTCAATGGTTTAGGCGTGAAATCGTAACATACAGACAGACAGACAGAGTTACTTTCGCATTTATAATATTAGTATAGATTGCAAAACAATCTGCGCGTGACAGGGTATTTTCTATCTCGCGATTTATGTCCAAAATATATGGTCGAGCTATAAATTCAATAGTATTTACCACACAACACTGGGACAAAGACCGCTGTAGTCATGTCGGAGAGAGCAGTCGTCTACCCAAGTGCGACCGGGCTCGGTCGGCGAGAGATGTCGTGCGGTGTTCCGCAGGGATCGGTCCTGGGACCGCTACTGTGGAACATCGAATCGGTTACGACTGGGTGCTTCGCGGTGAGCTCGCGGACGGTGCCGCCGTCACGTGTTATGCGGACGACACGCTGGTGACGGCGTGCGGGGATACATACCGCGAAGCGACCCTGAAGGCCACGACAGCGGTTGCCCATGTCGTGGAACGGATTCGACGGCTGGGTCTCGAGGTGGCTCTGCATAAAACCGAGGCCATGTTCTTTCATGGGCCTCGGCGCGTGCCACCGGAGGATTCCAGCCTCATAGTGGGAGACATTTCCATCGGCATCAAGGCCCAGATGAAATATCTGGGGCTCGTACTCGATGGCCGGTGGAACTTCGGGGAGCATCTCCGAAGACTGGCCCCCAAATTGAAGGACACAGCTGCCGCTTTGGGGCGGCTGCTGCCCAACATGAGGGGGCCGGATGACTCCTGCAGGAGACTCTACGCGGTAGTCGTGCGGTCCATGGCCCTATACGGGTGCCCAATATGGGCGGACACCCTGACGGTCCACAATGCGCGTCTGCTGCGTGGACCGCAGCGTGCAATGGCCAGCAGGGCCATTAGGGGGTACCGCCTTGCCGGATCCCTACCGTGGAACCTGGATGCGAGAGCCCTTTCGATGCTATATCGGTATCGTAAGGAGGCGCGGGAGCAGGGACGGGAACCCGAGCCCGAAGAAATTCGGGCCGTGAGGTCTCAGCTCCACAGGGACATGGTAGCGGAATGGGAGCTACGACTTGGGCGACCAAGCGCAGGGCACGCCGTAATAGCGGCGGTAAGACCCATCATGGAGGAGTGGCTAGAGAGGCCACACGGCAGCCTCTCGTACCGGCTGACGCAGGTGATTACCGGACACGGGTGTTTCGGGAGTTACCTGTGTCGGATCCGGAAGGAGCCAACGTCCGAGTGCCATCACTGTGATGCGAGCGAGGACACAGAGCGGCACACGCTGACCGAGTGCCCGGCGTGGGACACGCCGAGGCGGGTCCTAGTGGCGGCTCTAGGGGTGGGAGTCCTCACACTCGTCACATTGCTCACAGCGATGGTACGATGCGCAAACGCTTGGGGTGCGGCCGCCTCCTTCTGCGAGCAAGTAATGCTCGAGAAGGAGGCGGCCGGTCGGGTCCGGACCAGACTCCGGGCCCGGGAAGCCCGTGCAGAGCAAAGGCGAACCGGACGTCGGAGGTCGCAGAACGACCTCCGTCCTCCATGAGCGCTGGCCTGGGGGTGACCGGTGGAGCCGCCTGTCACCCTAGCAGAAGCAGGCCGCGGCGGCGGCGCAAAGTGCGCCTCCCCATTTTGGTCCCCACAACCCGAAGGGGGCCATCTCGAAAGAGATGGTCCTTGGTCTGCCGGGGTGCGAGTGATATGCTTTTGGCAATCTCACCTCCGGCAGCCAAGGACCCAAGACGGCGTGCGTTTTAGTCGGTTCGAGTCCGACATAACCGCCTCCACCGGCTCCGTGGGGGTGGTATCCGTGGGGATTTAAAAAAAAAAAAAAAAAGACCGCTGAAGTATAACCGGTCGTGATTAATTTCAATTTCTGTCATTGTGTTGTGCGTATTGTTAGTTTTATTTTATTTCCGACTAGCTTTTGCCCACGGCATATATCCTTTCTTAAGGTCTTATCTACCCCTATACCAAATTTTATCAAAATTGGTTCAGTAGTTTAGGCGTGAAAGCGTAAATTGGTATGGATGTAGAAATATTGCAATATTACGAAATCTTTTCATTGTGAATACTGACAGTTCAAATTATTTATGTTTACTGCCAGAAATTTCAAGGAAAGGTTTTTTTCGTCCTGATTTTGTATATTTCTATGTATAGTTAAGTTTCTATATTACCGGTATTTTATGGCTGTGTGGACTGTTAGATTTGTCTTAAAACATAAGTGTCCTCAGATTCCTATGCCGCACTATTAAGACCGGGAACTCCCCGCCAGCGCACGTGTTTCCTTCTTCCTACAGTCCCGGGTCCTTTAAGTGGGGTGTGAAAAGGCATCTGATGAGGCAAGCTGAGTGCCACCACTGTTAACATGGTACATGTTTACAATGGTGACCCTCTTTGCGAGACTTTGCCTTTAGCTTACCATCAGGCGAGGTGAAGTCAAATTGACGTGCCCTTTATAAAAAAAAAGAATCAGTTTAAAAGTGATTTTATTTCAATGAGTGATATTCACGTAAACTTCCAACAGTATAAGTCACACAATACTCTGTGGCTCTGCTGCTTTTATGACAAGTTATATCATACTTAGGTATGCCACATAAACGTGCTATGTGTCTCTACAAACCCTTACCTATATATATACATTATATTTTAAATTATTCCCACTGAGTCTATTAGCAATGCCACCCGGCCAGGCCCGCGTGCCTCCCTAAGTGATTGATTGCAGTTCTTTAGAGCATAAATACATTTCGCAGTTACACTAACAAGCTAAATGTGATGGATCTGATTGCATGATTGTTGGATTTAACAAGATAACGTCATTTTATATTGTATGCTCGTCTGCAGCAATCTCAATAGTAAGTTATACAGGAAAGGCGTAATGCATACTCAAAGCAAAATTCATCTTCATTCTTACGCTAACCACAGTCGCATTGGAAGCTCACATCGGAATGTGGGGTTAGATTTTTCCACTCTGAAGAAGTGAAGTGAAGCAAAGTCATACATATCAATGAGAGTTTGGTCTGCGATCGCATAGATACAGTTTTCTTACGATAGGGTTTTAACCGAACCAAAGAGACGCGCACCGATTGCATCCGACTTCGATTGAATTGACTTGGAATTCCGAGCACTGATTAGTTTTCAATCCGCAACTGTCAATAATTTAACTATGTTTGTCTGTGGCACCACAGTGGTTTAGCTTTAGTATACGAATCGAGGGCCACTCCGTATTTAACAGACAGAAAAACCTGATGGTTCAGAATTATTTCTCAAATTCCGTACTACAGATAGTAATTACGTAACAGATAAAAAATGGCCGGGGTAAAAGATTTATGAGGATGACGAAGATAATTTCCATCAAGAGTAAGCTACAGATACACCAAGGAGTCCACTTAAAACCTCTTTGGATGTTTTCCGTTAAGTGCCGATTAGGTACCGCGCAATCTTGAAAAAAAAGGCGCGAATGATTTATGGTTTGTGTGCAATAGTCTTTTGTTACGCCGTGATCTTGTAGAAATCTCAAGGAGAACGGCACTTGAGACATCCTCAAAGATTTCATATACTGTATAATATAATTCAAAGACCTATATTAAAAATGAACTCGGTGGGTCAAGCGTGAAGGACTGAGAGTTCACCCCATTATTACCTATATACCAGGTATTGTAACTTTGCGGTATTGCACTTCATTCCTGTATAAATTGTTGTTATGGATAGGAACGGCGACGCTTTTAAAATAAACTGTGAAATCATTATAAATGACCAATGACTTGACTAATTACAGACTTCTGTATCTAGGGAACTAAAAATTATATCGTGACAGCCACATTTGGGCCATTAACTTTTTCGTAGTTGTCATACAGATGAGATTACAAAAAAGCGCGCTATTTCAATACACAGAAATGTCTAATTCATTTATCTCAATTTCTAGTACCGTTCCAATTTCGAAATTTTAAATTCTTTCCCGCCTCACCACCAGGAAACGTACAACAAAGGACACATCGAAGTTATATAGTCTAGTTTTATGCCATTTTCTAAATTAACCAATTGTAATTAAACTATCTTCTCACGTAAGGATACTGCGTTTGACCGGCACTCAAATAGGTTTGTCTAGCATACATAAAAGTTATTGTATATAACCTTTAAACAATCTCGACAAACGAATTCGATCAATAACGACGTAAATTGTTATGGCGTTTTTTTCCAGATCATCGAACATCAGCTAATGTGTTCCGTTCCGACAGGGCAGACAAACGACTTCCTCTCATATGTAAGACATTAGCTAATATTCTTATTTTGCTGGCGCCAGACTGATATGAACAAAGACTAAAAGATTTTCACTGATTTTCAAGAGCTTTATTGTACTTATTTATTTATTTATTTATTTTTGACAAAGATTTTCAAACACAAGTAAGTAGATTTCAATTGGCTAACATAGAACTGGTCCCTTATTCTGGTTGACAACGCTTTTTTAAATTGGTCTAGTCGTTTCGCTCTTCTATTTTAATCAATTGTAATTCAATATATTCTCACGTACGAAACTCAATGATCCGGACAATCGTTTTTCCTAAAGTTCCAAGTCCTTTAAGCGGGGCGTGTACAGGCATCTGATGATACCGTCAAGTTGCGTGCCACCATTGTTAACATGGTACGTGTATGCAATGGTGACCCTCTTTCCGTGACTTTGCCTTAAGCTTACTATCAGGCGAGGTGAAGTCTAATTGACGCTTCCTTTAATTTTTATTTATTTATTTTTATTTATTTATTTAATTTCTTAAAACATCTATCTTTACAGGTTGTGCCCAATACGATAGTGCTTTTTTTAAAACATTTAAAACATTTAGTTTAAAACATTCTTATATGAGTGAGGTTTCAATACTTCGCATCCGGCTGAAAATTGGTAGGTTTTTTTTATCGTGCGCAAAATCCCCACGGAGCCGGTGGAGGCGGTTATGTCAGACTCGAACCGACTAAAACGCATGCCGTCCTTGGTTGCCGGAGGTGAGATTGCCTAAAGCATATCTCTCGCACCCCGGTAGACCCAGGACCATCTCTTTCGAGATGGTCCCCTTCGGGTTGTGGGTACCTCGGTGTCCCCAACTAGCCTCGGGTACGGGGAGGCGCACTTTGCGCCACCGCTGCGGCCTGCTTCTGCACCCCCAGGCCAGCGCTCATGGAGGACGGAGGTCGTTCTGTGACCTCCGACGTCCGGTTCGCCTTCGCTCTTCGCGGGCTTCCCGGGCCCGGAGTCTAGTCCGGACCCGACCGGCCGGCCGCCTCCTTCTCGAGCATTACTTGCTCGCAGAAGGAGGCGGCCGCACCATCGCTGTGAGTAATGTGGCGAGTGTGAGGACTCCCACCCCCATAAATTGGTAGGATTGTTCAAAACACCATTTTAACGAACCCTAAAAAGTCCTCATAAATCCGATGCCTGGCATTTTTTTATTCAAGTTCAAACGTCACTTCAACGGATTTACCGCGATTTACAGATTTCGCGATTACAAAGTCATTCAGAATAATGCTCCTGGTGTAAAACGAAATCAACTTAGTTACGTTACGTTTGGTCAAGTTAATAAGTCTCCAAAAGAGCCCTGTACCTGACGCATAACGTTCCATTCGCCAAATGTCCCTCGTAAAAAACGCCCTATTCATAAAACGTCCCATTCGCACAATGTCCCATTCTCAAAATCCATAAAGTTCTTGTTAAAAATCTTGTTCTATATGGACGATCGTTTGCACATTATACACAAACATTAATGATTTCCATCCTCCACGCGCTCGTACGTCGCATTCATCTAAATGTCTTGTATCTTGTTCTCATGCCAATCCGTAATCCGATATCATTTCATACTCTCTTAACTTGTCATGTGTACTATCATGTTTACTATCCATTAGTTTCTTTGTTTCAGTGTGTTCACCTTCTAATAATAGAAGAGATCGACATTTACAGTTTAGTGCTCAGATTTTAGCCAGACATTAATAAAGTGCTCTTGAATGCACGATGTTAGGGACAAATAAATTTGCGAATTCTCAGAATAGAAATTCCAATTCTACTATTTGAATTTCGAATTACGGTCTTTGAGATTTGACTAAGGAATTTAAATTCAAACTTGAGCGCTTCTTTTACCCCGATGTATTTTGAATTTAAAAAGTTAGCGTAATAAAGGCTTTAAACTTTCATTCAAATTAGGAATTTAAAATTAACAATCTCATTCATACATCAAGCCTACATTGATAAGTTGTTTAGAACACTGATATATTAGGTACGGTTCCAGAATGAAGTGAGAATTAATTTTGGGAAACTAGATAAATACAGGAAGATTGACTACTGACTATTACTAGATTTTAATAAAATGGTGTTACTTAAGCTGTCTCCTACTATAGTACGTTTTTTTTAACATTAGAAATTGTGTAAACAAAGAAGCAGTGGTAGTAAACCATTTTCTACAAACGATTTATAATAAAAGAGTGATATGGTTTTCAGTGCAAGTTGAAGCTATATGAAATTATGGATCACTAGCTAGTACGCGCGGCTCTGCCCGCGTGGAATTCGCATTATTACCAGGTGGTAGAGTCTTTGCTTCGGGCTCGTCTGAGTGGGTGCCACCGCTTTACCTATTAATTCCGCTGTCATAACAACATTGCCTAGTATTGTTGTTTTCCGGATGGAAGAGTAAGTTAGCCAGTGTAATTACTGTAGTCTCAAGGCTTAAGATCCCTAGTCCTCGAAGTGGGATGGCGCCATCGTGTCGTTAGGAGTTTATTTTCAAAAGTAAATTCCTAACATTGCGATCAGTTATGGACGGCGATAGCCACTTTCCATCAGGTGCATCGTCTGTTCGTCCGTCCCACTTATGACATAAAATAAACGTGGAAGATGTTTATCGCGTGGAATTCATCTAAGTATAACGTTATTATGTGGTGTCCGCGACTCCGTCCGAATGGATTTACAAATTTAAACGGAATACTTATATAAAATAACAATTAAAACGTTACAACAAAAAACTTCAACGAAAACAAACCAAACTTAACAATAACACAAAGAAAACTATCAAAACGGCAAAATTCACTGTTTACACTCCCACTCGTAAAGGATGCTTGACGCTTACGTTTGCTACGTGTTGTGACAAATCTCGGCCATGTTATGCACGCACTTTAAAAATAACCTATTGTAAAACGTATTTCAACATTGACATGATCTTTTTCATTTTGTCATGTTAAATTATTGAACTAATAAGGTTTAATGTTCTCAAGTATATTTATATTAATCTATGTTTGCAACCGCTGCTTCTTTAGGTCTTTTATAATGTACACTTTTCACGATGATTAGTTTATTTGTATTAATTTATCTTTTTTGTTGTAGAAATTTAAACTATGGTATTTTATTATTGAAAATAAAAATAAACTGTCACAATAATTTCTATTTAGAACTTAAAGATTTAAATTAAATATTATGGCATTTTTTATTAATATATTTTGCTTGCTACACATTAACGTGTACGATAAAGAACCCAAATTTTTGTTCTTTCTAATGCTAAAAAAAACAGACTATAGGGTATCCCTATGTAGGATCCAGTGAAATCGATGTCTATTTTCGTGTTTTATCGCAAGTAACAAAGAAAAATAAAACTTTCGACGGAGGTCTCCGTGAGACCTCCACCAATTTTTTCTTATATCGGGGTCAGGACGCACAGTGTCGTATTCTACGGAGAGGAATCAACAGGTTTTCAGGTAATTTGGCAATAGATCTACTATATTTGGATATTTTTCGGCAGGTTGGTAGATTCATTTTGAGTACCAATATTTGAAGACAAAATATAAACTTTACTGACAAAAAATATAACTATTTCCCTCAGTAAAAATTGAAACTACTTGGAAGACATTCTTTTGAAGTTTTACTTTCTTAAAATATCTCATGCAATAATGGAGTCACTAATGGCGCCAAATAGCTTGGTATTAAACGCGACAGCGATGAATGGCTGTCAAAAAATATTAAGACTTGGGCCTTGGCTTTGTTTCTTTTGTTAGCGAATGAAATACTAATTTACAAGTTCAATAAAGAAGTTATTTCCTGCACCTGCCTAAGCTCAGTTATAGTTATAGAACTTTTACTTTATTATTACCTTTTAGGTAACTAAATATATAGATATAGGTACTTGGTACCTAACTGTACTTATATAAATGACACTAGCTGTCCCGGCGAACTTCGTACCGCCAATTTTTCCCTGCACCCGTGGCGTCAGATCCCGTTCCCGCTGCACCATTTAGGGGGATGAAAAATAGATGTTGGCCGATTCTCATAGATACCGGATAAGCACAAAAAATTTCATCAAAATCGGTCAAGCCGTTTCGGAGGAGTATGGCAACGAAAACTGTGACACGAGAATTTTATATATTAGATGTATAGGTATATTTTTGGATAGATTACCCGCGATGCGGTGCGCCATTTTTACATCAAATTTTTGTTTTTTTTTTTTTGTTGAGGCACAACTTTAATTATATCAACAAACTGTACGTGGGTTTACGCTTTAAATTAGCCACTTGTTGTCCAAAACTTTGGTAATTTATCCTTTCATTAATCCAGAAGGTAAGAAGTACGTATCCCTTAACATATGACTACTTCTATTTTAGGGAGGACATGACATTGGTGTCAGCGATATTTTACTATGCACTTTCATCAGGTCAGTAATATATTCGTGAACTGTCTAGAGCTGTTTCAGTATTTGGCACGGACCTCCTTTCAATGCGATAGAGATCTTGCCGTGTCACCACAGTTCATATATTCTGTTACAATTATTTGTCGTGGCAAACACTACGTAAAATTGGGTACTATCCTATAGTTAAAATAAATTATCTAACCGAGAATGAAATTAAGAATGGTATAAGAGCGGTAAAAATTGGGTCGGTTCTTATTTTATAGTTTTTATTTATTTTTAATCATCCACCCAACCTATAATAGTAACTAATTTGACTATTAAATTTTATGACGTCCCTAAATCTATTTTCATACAAGTTACCTTATAACTTATCGTTTTGATGTTTAGTAAAAAATAACTAATTTGACTTAGAACACCCAATTATATATGGCCGTAATTTAGAGGTCTAATTTGAATATAACACGAAGTATATAATATTGATTGAATTTTCTACTTATTTTTTGTGGCCCATTTTACTTTTTTCTCCAAACAAAAAATAAAGAAATGCCGTCACGGATATTCCGTGCTGAAGTGTCAATACCTGTCATCGACATGACAGACGACATGACGAATACCGGTGATACTATACGGAAGATCCTTCAGTTATGACCGCGTAGTCTGTAATACATGGCCTTTTATGTGGTGTAGGCTTACGGACATAATACTTTCAGTTAAACTATCCCCTAGAAAAGTGGTAATTGACTGTCCCGCGTATTGTAGAATACAATGATGAATGTAAGGAAATGACATAATTTATCAGTATATAGTTTATGACGCATATCAATCCCTTAAACTGTTCAATCTATTGTATTCTACAAACATATTGCCCTTTGCATAAAGGGTCTAAACGACATGATTTCGGCTGATTAAAATCGACCTAAAGTAATTTGTGCAGTAGCCACATAAACCATTTCACCGTGTGTTGCAGTCATAGAGTTCTTATTATATAGTTTATAACAAGCTTTTGATGTGTGATTGTAAGCCTTAACCTCACTGACCAACATTAGAAGAACTCCAACTTTACTTGGTGAAATTACTTCAGCGATATAAATGTAGATTCTTGTTAGGAATGATAGTTTTTCGTACCGGGTGTGCAGTCAAAACATTAAAGTTAGTGATATTTCAATGCTTTCATATTTACCATGAATTATTTCGAGTTTCCGATATTTCGGCGCTATTGCAAGCACCACGATAACGGGGGAACTAAAGGAAGGAAAAAGTTCCTCCGTGATCATGGAGTTAGCAACAAAACCAAATCATCGGAAACTCCAAACAATACATGGTAGATATATACCGATGGCTCTAATAACAATGTGAGTTTAAATATCTCAATGCTGTTTGAAGTGAATTTGCAGGACAGCGATTTGAATGATAATAAAACCCTATTTATACTAACTTTAATCTCTCGTGTTTCATGATATACAATAATTATAACGGGAATTAATCGGTCGGTAATTCCCGTTATAATTATTGTATATCTATATATACTGTTTACCGATGGCATTTGGTGGAACATTCTACACATATTGAATAAACACTAGTACTTTTCTACAATGTTTTAATATTTTACCTTACCGGTTTCGCTTCACGGCATTCTCACTATCATTATAAACCTTTGAGAATGCCGTGAAACGAAACCGATAAGTTTAAACAACAAAACATTTTGGAAAAGTACAAGTGTATTCAAAACAGTAAAACGAAACGTCGCCTTACGGCATTCTCACAGGTACAGAGAGAATACCGTAAGGCGAAATCGGTAAGGTTCATTAAATAACAAAATATTGTAGAACAGTAAAACACTATTTATATATTGAGTAAGACACTTTCCCCGTTCTGGGGGCGAGTCGGGGACACCGTTGTTCCCCCTACCGAGGAGGACTAGACCATAAGGGATGGCCCTAGGTCAGCCGGGGTGCGAGGGATATGTCGAAGACAACCTCACCTCCGGCCTAGAACTACGACCCTCAGTCAGCGTGCGGTTTTAGTCGGTTCGAGTGACATAACCTCCCCTCCCGACTCTGGTGGGGGAGGTATCCATGGGGATTCCCTCACGAAAAAAAAACTAGTACTTTTCCACTATATTTCATTTTTCTCCTCACGGCATTCTCAAATATATGCAGCAGATTCCAACAAGTGCCATCAATCAACAGTATAAACACTCTATACATAGTTATTCTCGCACCAATATCCACCACCATATTCCAATTTTATTTTTCCACTTTCGCAACCGTAGTATAGTTTTTAATTGTAACCAAGCTTGTGCCCAGAAGAATAACTTACCAGTGCCGTTGATACCAGAAGGCCGGATCCTGGCATCGTAGCGGCCCGGGCCCAGGATCTGGTCGAGGATCTGTTTTTCCTTCTCCCTGAAGTTTATCTTCCCACCGTTCATGCATCTGTGGACAAAAGGACATTTTTATTGGGCGTAAAAGACAATGTACCTACTACAAAAAATCGGGGAACCAGCAGACTTATCATATCAGTAGCAATTATACGGAATTAAAAAAAAATATATCGTGAATAATGGTCCATCAAATCTTACAAAAAAATAGAAAATTTATGGTTACTGTCATACATATGGCATTACAAAAGCTATGCCTATACATAAATATATACATGCACAATTATATTTACGCCAATAAGTTCCTGAAGGGGTAGGCAAAGGTATATTAACTAGGACTTTCGTCTCACGTAATAGAGGGCGAGCCAGTTGCCGTCAAGTGCGCTGTTTGGCATGGCTTGTCTGTTTTATTCCACATCAAAGTCAGTTACAGTTACAGTTACAGTTGTAAGTACGATTTGATAACAGTGAAGGGACGGTGGCGCCATCCTTCATTTTACGGAATTCATGATACGATTGAGACTCTTTTAAAATAAGAAGGTTAATGTGTCTGTGGCATTTGTTTATCTTTCAGAAAAGTGAAAAGATTCACCTTTTGTTCAGTTAATCTATAGTTAAAGTAAAGCCAATGAGACACGAGAAAAAAGGTAAACAAAGCGACCATGACAGAGTTACGTTGCGATAACTAGCGATTATTTTCTCTGTCCTTGTCGCACATATCACACGTACGTGACAATAGCCGAGCGACAGCTGTCGTTGCGTGTTTCGTAGTCGTAGTACAGGAAAGCTGTCAGCACAGTGGTTCTAAACTGTCAGATACGCCATCTTATGAGCGATTACATTCTGGAACGCGCTTGAACTGATACGTACCTAATCATTTTCAAATAAAAAAGTTTGGAACCGCTGAAACTTTGTTTACCTTTTTTCTCTCGCTTCGTTGGCTTTACTTTAGACAAGTATTACGTATTATAGAGGCAAACTATAAACAAAAATCCTTTAAAAAATAAGAAATATATATTTTAAGTTTTTTATGCCACGCTTCTTTAGCAAACATCTTTGAAATGTTAACGATTTTAGACTAATAAATAAACCCGGGACTGTAAATTTATCATTCGTCGAATAATTTGTTGTAAAAAAATAAACGTAGAAACGTGTAAAAGAGTAATATTTATAGTTTTACGAAACAGATAGATAAAGATTAAAGAGATATGTTTCACGTAGATATTAGATTATATATATAATAATTGTAAAGGTTTTTAGTCGGAGTTGACCTCACAGACACTGACGAATGATTTTTTTAAGCAACGTGGCGGTAGTGCACGCTACTGCCACGCAGGAGCGCCTCCTGCGTGGCATCCTGGCTCCTGGGTTCGATCCCCGCTCAGTGCAAATATTTGTATGCATGAATATAGCTGTTTGCATTGGTCTGGGTGTTTCTATGTGTAATATGTATAGTATTTACAAAAAAAAGTTCATAAGTGTGTTTATCCGCATTCTAGATTCCATAACACAAGCTATAAAAGCTTACCATGGGTCTAGATAGCGTTGTGTAGAATGTTGAGGAATATTGAAAAAAAAATTGTAAACTAATGAGTAGCTCAGAGTAGCTGTAGTGGTAGCTTAGTGGTCAAAAGCATTCTTCCTGTAAGTGAATCCTGCCTCGACCGATCACAATCTTTTTCCTTTTTAAATCGATTTCAATAAGTTCGAAAAACATTGGAAAAAATGAAATGCTCAAGTGAGACTCGAACTCACGACCTTTCCCTTACAGGGGGACTGCTCTTCCAACTGAGCTATTGAGCCACACTTGAATCATTCCAAATTTTCCTTCTCTTTATATCCGTATATAAGGGCGACGATGGAGCCATCTACCAACATTCTTACGAACTGTTGGAAACAATTAATGATTTTTCAACCATTTTTAAACATTGAATTTTGATGACTGCGCCCAAATATTTGAATGAATTTTCAATAAATTAATCATGTTATGAACAGCCGGCCAAGTACGAATCGAATTCGCGCACCGGGAGTTCGCGTAACTTAAACTACATAAACTACAATAAATTTCCTTCATATTAAAACTCGCCGGGTATATAATAAAAATACTAATGAATTAAAGCCATTTTTTTTTTTTTTTCGTGAGGAAATCCCCTCGGATCCCCCCCCTGCCGGAGCCGGAAGGGGAGGTTATGTCGGACTCGAACCGACTAAAACCGCACGCCGACTGTGGGTCTTGGTGCTAGGCCGGAGGTGAGGTTGTCAAAGACATATCCCTCGCACCCCGGCTGACCCAGGAATGAATTAAAGCCTAGTGGTATGGGTAATGGACTGCTGAGACGAGGTCCCAGGTTTACCATGGCACACACCAATGACTTTTCGATGCTTTTCGAAGTTATGTGTGTATTTATCGCAGGTTTATAAGTGCCCGGTTAATGGCAATAGGCTCGCCACCTATTATATTGGGACCTAAACATAACCTGGCGAAATGTGGGTGCTAGCACCTCTGCCTACCCCTTCGGGGAATACAGGCGTGAGTTTATCTTATGTTATGTTATGTTGAATTAAAAAAAATCTATCTACAACTACCATGAATTTTCCTGTTATCTTGCACAACGTTGTCTTATTAAAGACACGTACAATATAGCTTTGTGGTTTGAGAATGTCCCAAGAAACACGCATGGTAATAACCATTCTAAGTTAAGATACATACGCATGTAGGAGCTGATATATGGACACCAATATAACATTTTCGTACCCACAAACATACTTAATATGCGCTAGCAGCTATTATAATATTACGGGCAGACAGAGAATATATTATACTAGCTTTTGCCCGGAGGCCGCCCGCGTGGATGTCGGTTATCGCAACCAAACATAGCCTATGTCCTTTCTCATGGTCTATTCTACCCCTATACCAAATTTAATCAAAATCGGTTCAGTGGTTTAGGCGTGATATATACAGACAGACAGACAAAGTTACTTTCGCATTTATAATATTAGTATGGATATGCAGCCCAGACTTAGCGTCAGATGCATGGCTCGAATCAACAATAGTGAATATGGCAATAGGCTCACCCTCTTTTACATGGGACATAAATACATCTGACTTGTTTGTTGCACAGAAAAGATGTATTCGTGTTATAATTAAAATCAAATGGCCAGAATCATATAAGCCGGTTTTAAAATCCAAAAATCTTTTGACTGTTCCTAGTTACATCAATGTAACTACAATGTTACAAAGCAGTGGAGTTTGTTGCGCCGTTTCTTCTCCACCAGCGCTATGGAAGCGATGGTAAACTTAGATTAAGTAGAATTAAAATTGACGCCAATAAGAAACAATTTTATTGTTCTATATTGAAAAATAAACGACTATGACTATGACTATGAATGTAACTAGGTGGAATAGACATAGGTATTTATGAAGTCTAACAAGGAACAAACTTCGATTAATTATCTAAGAGTATTTCCATTATTCATTTGCTATAATATTTTAAACTTTTGAGTTATGATATGACAGAGATGTCAGTTTGTAACCGGCGTGATAAAATAAACTAAAGAAATAAATAAGGAACTATTTCAAGTACAAGACAATAATAATAAGCGCAAAGTTAGTCAAATGCACCTAAAAATGTCAGTACCTCGACTTGAGATGTTAAGCGCAAGCTGCGTGTACATAGCACCGCTTATCTACACGACCCGACGATATTTCTAATCTCCCGCATCGAAAATTCTGTCCCACTTTACGGAAATGGCTGATAGAAGAGAGTTGCTACAATAGAAGTATTATTTATTTACTTATTTTATTTATTTATATGACATGTTAGGAAAACTTACAGTTAATAATTTAGTGTTACATATATAATTATACTAATTTAAGACGAGTCCTGAGTGTAGCGAGGGATTTAAGTTCACCCAAGACTAAGGCAGCTTTATCACCGAGGAAAATACTCTACATTTCGTTCCACTTGCCAATTAAAAGTTTTAAATTATGTAGTACGAGTAAGTAGTAGGTAGACAATTTTCTTTCACAATATAGGTATATGCAAACCAAAAATACAAAGGGATATAGCAGAAAATAGCCAAGATACTATATAAGCCAGATAATACTCCATCTCATCTGAAGGGTATCGTAAGAGGCGACTTATAAAAAAAATACGCAGACGATATATTTCATTGCGAGAATAAGAAAACTCTGTAGCAACCTGTCTGGCCAGCGTAGAAACGGTAGGCTAAAGATCCCCTGCAGTGGAATGCGATAGATTATTTTTTTAAGGTATGGAACCCTTCTTCTTCTATCGTGGCGATGGCGCCTCGGCCCTCAAATTATCTTCTCCCAGTGTGCTGCCACCTGTATGGCGTTCTCGGAGGCGCACATAAGGTCATGCGGTGTACATGTGTATGGGCATTTAGCACATGTCAACAGGTGGGACATTGTCTGTGGAGTAACTCCACATTCACATCGCAGGTCCTCCCCCTCCGAGAACCCCCACCTGGCCCGGCATTCCTTGCTTCGGCCAACCCGAGTCCGGAGTCTGTTTAAAGACTTCCATCTGTTCCAGGGCAGATCATGTCCAGGCGGGAGTTCCTCTGAAAGCCTTCATTGATTGATTGACGAGTCTATTTCATGGTACAGTCAACGCCATAAGTTGATTAACACTAAAATATTTTACAAATATTTCTTATATTGGAATGCATCTGTCTATAGTAAATGTAGTGTTATGATTCCCAGAAGACAAACTTAATTTGCATATTCAATGTTTTTTTTTTCACAATTTTATGTAAGGTTTAGGGGCCACAGTGTTCAATAAATTAGAATTTGTTAAGTTACTTTTGTAGTTGACTGTACACCGAATCTACTGTATGCAGTATGTGTATGCTGTTGTATGCGCTCGGATACCGTTACTAATATAAAATAACTAGCTTTTGCCCTCGGCTCCGCCCGCGTGGATGTCGGTTATCGTGACCAAACATAGCATATTCTCAGGGTCTAATCTACCCATGTCCTAAATTTCATTAAAATCGGTTCAGCGGTTGAGGGGTGAAAGCGTAACATACAGATAGACAGACAGACAGAAAGACAGACACACAGACAGAGTTACTTTTGTAACTATAATATTAGTTATGGATATTGAAGAAAGTTCTAGAACGGTGTTTATTTCCAGTGTTCTAGAAAAATACTACATATCTTTTGAAGTATTATTAATGGTACCTTCAGCAAAATTTAAGTGCTTTAAAAAAAGATTACACATCTTTTGAAGTTTTATTAATGGTACCTTCACCAAAATCCCAGTTATTTCGGCAATGTCACGTAGAATATAAATTGATATAGAATTTATTAATGGCGTCACGCCAAAATATTTCGACATTTATTCTACCAAGACTCAACATGTACCTACGTTTCTATGAGTAGCCAAAATGTGTCGCTTCAAAAAACAATGTGTGGTCAGCTTGTCACTTTTAACGCCTTTATTTTGACATCCCGTCATTTCGTATAATACCACAAATTACTTATAATCTACATTGCTAGCAGAATATTTATTTGACGTGGAGAAATAAATAAAAATATTATGGTCTTATTTCTGATTTCCTATTGAATTATATCTGTGTACCTACTAGAAATGAATATAATCAGGCGTGTTAATGTTTATCCACACATATGAGGGCCGTGTCCGGGACGTGATCGTGCCGTGGTCATGGTTAGACCAAGGCACTGAAGCTCCGTCGCCGGTCCGGGTATAGACGTGTGTGAACGAGTTTATATAAAAGGTACACACTGATATTTTTTGAGCTCGTGACGGGTTACGGTCCGTCCACGTGCCGGGTACGGCCCTGATGTATATAGATAAACCTTTAAAGTAAGAAGTTTGTGAAAGCGTGCAAATTACTCATATTTTTAAATATAAGTACAAATGAAACTCGCAGTACCTACCGTCTATATTGCCATTTTAAAGTTGGTTCAGAACTTCAGATATTAAGATTTACCAAGGAACATACTCTTATAGTGGGTTTTCTTTCCGGTCACGGAACCATGGATCTTTATTATCGCAGAGATTTACATCCTCAATATTTCTGAATGCCTGATTCTAGACATGCAGTCCAAGACCAGACCATGCAAAGTGAGGCATTAAAAGCAGGAAGACGGTTCCCGGGCTCTCTATTCGTTCAGTCCGCTCTGCTCACCTCTCTCTGTGTTAATTTTTTATTTGCATCCATGTGTTGTACAGATGTTACATAATATAAAATGGGTTTCAACATGAAGCCCTGTTTGGGCACAGCAAATAACATAAAATAAATTAAATTGTTAGCTAATTAAATATGAAATGAATCCTTTCGCACGACTGTTTCTTGGTCGGAATACGAGTATTTAGTTTATACTTGCAAGTTAAACGGAGTCTTTAATGTGTCCGTTCCGCTCGCAGTGGAAACCGGGCTTCACTGCAGTTACACAAAAACTAAATATTCTGTTGTTTCTCGCCATACTTTTAAA
Source organism: Eilema sororculum (assembly GCA_914829495.1). NCBI lineage: Eukaryota > Metazoa > Arthropoda > Insecta > Lepidoptera > Erebidae > Eilema > Eilema sororculum. Next base: position 1,932,505 of record OU618556.1, read on the forward strand.
TTATCTTTCATTAATTATACACTCTTTATATCATTTCTCTTCGTTAACGTCGCTTCCGCGTTTACACTAACAGGCTATAATTCTCAAAAATTGTCTCACCAGAAAATATTATCATATGTGAACCTGTAAAATAACAAAGTGAGCCCGTCTAAAAGAATTTCTTTACGAGATAATCACCACATGTATAAAACACAATTACGGAACGGAAGGTGGGCGTGGAAGCGTCTCGTGTACAGATGGTAGTACCACAGATATTGCGAACTAGATCATGAACAAACAAAACGTAAATCATAACTGCATGTCGTCGTACCTATGTAAAGAAATATAGCGTACTAACTTTTGCCAGCGACTTCGTCCGCGTTAAGTTCGGAATAGAAAGGTTTAACACTGCTACGCGACCGAGATAAAGTTCCTTAAAATTTCTGTGAGCCTGGTAATTCATGCAAATGTACCAGGGTCACAGAAACACTGAAAACGTTAATATGGGAAAAAGAAAAGGGCTGGTTTTCCCGGAAATTATTCGAATTTTTCTTACCTTTTAAACCTTCCCTAGACCTCCTTCACGAACATTTCACGACCAAGGTAAGATCCTTTCAGCCGTTCTCGAGTTTTAGCGAGACTAACGAACAGCAATTGATTTTTATTATATACTAGCTTTTGCCCGCGGCATCGCCTGCGTGGATGTCGGTTCCCGGCAATTATTCGAATTTTTCTCACCTTTTAAACCTTCCGTAGACCTTCACGAACATTTCACGACCAAGGTAAGATAAATCCGTTCAGCCATTCTCGAGTTTTAGCGAGACTAACAAACAGCAATTGATTTTTATATATAATATATATAGATTGAGACACCTTTTTGGAATAAAATAAATAGTATTCGACTTGATTTGATTACTGCATCTGTGGCGTGGCGGTAATGATTATATTATGATTATGATGAGTAGTGGATGAAAGTACTGCTACGCAGGAGGCGCGGGTGCGATCACCGCTCTGTGCAAATATTTGTATGCATCATATGGCTATTTGCATTGGTCTGGGTGTTTCTATGCATGTATTTACACAAAAAAAAGTATCTATACTCCGTCCATTATATTATTGTATTTTAGACAGCTCACTGACAGTGGTCGGTATGACTTTGTTCTAGCGCCAACACCTAAAAATCCTAACAAAAATTAGGCGCCAATACGTCATTTTTCATTGACAACGTCACGTCAGCCAGAAAGCAATTTTAGGGATGTAATTAGTCAATCGACTGTTTTTATTATAATAACTTGAAAATGTCACAATTGATATCGACTACAGAAAAAATATTTTTTTAAATATCACTTAACTGGCGATTTTTAACCCATTTCTAAACAAAAATTCGGATGTTTATAATTAGTTATATTTGTATGATTTATACGGGAAAATGTTTTTTGTAACTCCGTCATTTGTAGACGGATTGTCAAAATTCTTTCTTTGTTTGAAAGAGGTTTATTCCAAAATGGTCCCATTTAAATTTCATAAAGATCTGATGATGGATTTCAGAGACAGGCCACGGAACTCTTCAATAAATACCAGGAAATCAGCATGTTGGAATATTTTTCTAGAAGTCAGTTGTTTTGTTTTGGAGATTAGCCTATGCGTTATGGCCCACAATCGTTTTCTATTACATTTGTAAACTGTACAGACACGAAATATCTAAGTACTACTTTATTATTATGTTTAGAAAGATAATAGATAATAGTTCCACATGAAATCATTTATCACATTTATCATAATATTTTCATATATCGATTTTTTTTTATCGAGGTTTTTAACTTTGTCGATATTTTAAATTTTCATGCAATCTCTACTTTCATCTGTCTAAAATACAATAATATGATGGACGGGGTATAAGTATGTTTAACCGCTTTCTAGTTTCCATAACACAAGCTAAAAAGCTTACTATGGGTCCAGATAGCGTTGTGTAGAATGTGGTCGAGCTGTGGAATACGTAGTTACTTAAGAAATGATCGTCGAATCACTTTAGTTTTCTGTGAAATATATAATGCTTTCCGTAAATGACAGCAGTTGCCAGTTTGAACCCCTGAAGAGCTAGTCTTTAGCACGTCCAGCCATAAAACACATCCAGATCACAGATATTAGTAACTTAAACTTCGTACAACCCTAAAGCCGCAATATAACAGGTATACTTTTCGGTGGTCCAAGAATACCTACTCTTCATCTACAATATTATGTATCTATGACAACGCCAAATGTACCGTAAAAACAGTGACAGATTTATAACAGTGATGCAGTGTGTAATGAAGACGTGTTATTAAAATATTTAGAGGTACACTTATCAGAGGACGGACGAAAGAAGACTGACAAAACAGATATATTATGAGGTGTGATATATTATATGTGTAATATCTTGATACCTCTACACTACGCTACACTATAACATCTATATCATGCTGTGGGGTCTATGCTACACAGTAGGGTCCACGATATACTGTAAGCTCTGCGCTACACTGTTACATAGGTCTAAGATACACAGTTTACGCTGCGCTGTAGGGTCTACGCTACAGTATCACACTGTAAGGTCTACGATACACGTAAGGTCTACGCTGCGTTGTAGGGTTTACGCTACAATATAACACGATAAGGTCTACGCCTCGTCGTACTGTTCACGCTATGTATTAGGGTCATCGCCACAGAGTACACATTAGGTATAAAATATATATATAATACACATGAGTCTACACAGTCACATGGGTCTACGCTACACTGTAACATTGTAAGGTCTACGATACATGTGAGGTTTATGCTACACAATGAGGTCTGAGCTACACTGTAAGCTTTACGCTACATTGTGCAATCTATGTGGCACTGTAAGGTCTACGCTACACTGTAAGGTTTACGATACATGTGAGGTCTATGCTACACTGTAAGCTCTACGCTACTCTGTGCAATCTACGTGACACACTGGTGAGATCTGTGCTACACTGTGAGGCCAAGCTACACTGTAAGCTCTACGATACACGTAAGGTCTACGCTGTGCTGTAGGGTCTACGGTACACGGCGAAGTTTACGCTACACTTTAGGGTTTACGCAACTCTGTATTATATACGCAACACTGTAGGGTCTACGCTACACTTTAAGATCTATGTTACACTATAAAGCTTATACTACGAAGATCGTTCGCACGTGAAGTGTGCCACTTAATAAGACCTACTTCTGAGAGCTGTATCTACGGTATCTTACATACCGGCTTCTGAACATCTGAGACGACGACGTGTGGTTTTAGTCATTCCCACGTGTCGTCGGATATCCGAGATTATTATTGCAGGAAGAAAAGGTACCCTAAAATAACTAGCTCCAATAATGGCTTAACATACTAACCTTCCTAGTAATAATTATTAACAGGTAGATATATGTCACGCTACAACAAAATTGTGATCATTATCATTAATTGCTAGATAAGAAGTAATTATGGCATGTGACAGTGAAACTTGGCATGTGTCCTATCGTAATGAATGCCCGCCATTTGTCTGTATGTTGTCCGAGCCAACATAATATTAATATTTGATACTGAACATCTAGTAAACATGTTAAATTTACAGTATTTAGAAACGTAAGCATTCACTCAAAGTCAAAGTCAAAAATCCCTTGTTCTATAATTAAAACGACCATTACCAAACGTGCATTTTTTTTTTATTAAAGACTAATTTAGCAAATGGCCGAGCGACGATTCGAACGAAACACGACCCCAGCCTGAGGGTTTTTGGTCCTAATATAATCTCATTAGTGTTGCTCCTTGTTACTTCTGAGACTTTCTCCTGGGGGATCCTCCAGGGTCCTATAGGGGATTATGGCTTTCAGGGAAGCAACTGTTTTCTGACCACTATAACTAGATAAGTCGGAATATACTTGTTGTGATGTATTGTTTATCCAGACGCGAAATGTACATTCGTCCACATTTAGCTTTAAGAAAATAAATATTGTAAATTGACACAAAATGCCGCAGTGGAGTTTGTAGCGCCGTTTCTTCTCCACCAGCGCCTTTGAAGCGGTGGTAAACTTAGATTAAGTAGAATTTAAATTGACGTCAATAAGAAACAATGTTATTGTTCTATATTGAAAAATAAATGACTATGACTAATCATTATAAGTATTCATCCATGTACTCACGTCTGTAAATCCCCGAAGAGGTGAGCAGAGGTGTATTAGCACCCATGGTTCATCAATTATGATTTTCGGTCCCACGACGTAATAGAGGGCGAGCCTATTGCCATCTAGCGGGCTCTTTGTCTTCGGCTGTATGTTTACTATCGGATATTTAACAGCCCTATCTCTTAGTCACCTTTTACGACACCCACAGAAAGAGCTGAGGCCTATTCTACTCCACTAAGTACCATAACGGCAATGATGTTATATTTTTTTTAGTTATGTATCTCAAAGGCCTCAGACTGAATGATTATTTTTCTTGACCTGTACCAACTTACAGGTGATATTAGCTTGGGCCCCAAAGAACTTGGTGGGCCCTGAACCTCCCCCTCCCTTCTATACTCTACTAAAAGGCGTGAAAAGGCATCTAATGAGGCCGTCAAGCTGAGTGCCACCACTGTTAACATGGTAAATGTTTACGATGGTGACCCTCTTTCCGAGACTTTGCCTTTAGCTTAACATCAGGCGAGGTGAAGTCAAATTGACGAGTCCTGCAAAAAAAAAAAAAAAAAAAAAAAACCTAAATAAATTAGCATCCACGAATCTTCTTCTCAATCGGACACTCTTGTCAGAGTAGTCGTGGTTGCGCTGACGAGATACATGGTGGGGTGTTCGTTGGGTCGATGTCATTTCCGAGGGTAACTCTTCTGGCGATGTGCTCCCATTTCTGACGGTTAGAGGCGTCGCGAGTGCACTAGGTCATGGTGGATTCAGTAGCCTTTTTGATGGCGTCTATCCAGCGGGTTGGTGATCGACCGCGTGCTCTTTTGCCTTCCACCTGGCCCTGAACTACCAGTCTCTCTATCGAATTCTCATTTCTTGAGACGTGACCAAAGATCTTCAGTATTCGTAGTTGCACAATTGACGATAGTCTGTCTTTTACGTGAATCCACGAATAGCACCTGCCAAAAATCTTGATAGGTGCTCTTCATGGACATGATTAGGTGCTATTCGCTCAGGTGCTATTCAGCTGGGTGCTCTAAATGGACTACACCCAACCTATCTATTACGTATATGCTACTACGATTAACAAGCTTCTAATACCCCCATTCAATATTGTCATACTATTGTGCTATTGTGCTATCGTTTCCTTTCTATTGTGATTCAAATATGTCATTGTTGTTACGATGATATAACTATTTTGTTACTAAAATAATGCGTAACGAAGTCGGTCAGTGCCCTTTCAATTTCTTTACAGCTATTGTTGGATATTGTCGGAAGTTTACGTGAAATCTCCCCGTGATTAACCACCACCTAGAACGAAGCCGGTGACTCATTCCTATGCCGCACCATTAAGACCTGGTACTCCCTGCCAGCTGACGTGTTTCCTTCTTCCTACAGTCCCGGGTCCTTTAAGTGGGGTGTGAAAACGCATCTTATGAGGTCGTCAAGCTGAGTGCTACCACTGTTAACATTGTACATCTTTACGATGGTGATCCTCTTTCCGAGACTTTGCCTTTGCTTAACATCTGGCGAGGTGAAGTCAAATTGACGTGTCCTTAATCTTCAACATCGGGATCAGTTTCTATCATCCTCATAGCGATTTTCTAGTTGAATCCAAAGTTATTATATGTACTACTACTTTCCAACTTTTGCCCGCGGCCCCGCCCGTGTGGATGTCGGTTATCGCGACCAAACATAGCCTATGTCCTTTCTCAAGGTCTAATCTACCCTCATACCAAATTTCATCAAAATCGGTTCAGTGGTTTAGGCGTGAAAGCGTAACAGACAGACAGACAGAGTTACTTTCGCATTTATAATATTAGTATGGATATGGATTTATTGTTTATGAATGAAATGTCGGTTTATCTGGGAACGTGTGCTATAGAATACATTTAATGACATTCTGCATAGCGTTATCTAGACCCATGGTAAGCATGACTTAACTAGCTTGTGTTAAGGATCTAGAATGCGGATAAACATACTTTTTGAAGTCTAAAATCCGAAATTTAACCGCTAGTTAATAATAATAATAATAATAATAAAACCTCATGAAATCCGAAAAAGATAAACAAATGAAATATCTGGATCTGGCTCATGAGGTTGTTGACATGTGGAATATTGATTCAGCAATCATTGTCCCGATAGTCGTATCAGCCCATGGGCTGATTGCTAAGAGCCTCGACCAACACCTTAAGAGGCTCGCGCTGGGCAGCTGGATCAAGAACCTGATGCAGAAGGCGGTACTCCTCGACACGGCGCGCATAGTGAGGAAGTTCCTCTCTCTGGAGCCCTGACCACCGGTAGCTTGGTCCCTGTACTGAACTACCAGTCTTGTGACTTATTTGTTACATTATGTAACTTTGTTTTAATTCTTAATTATAAAGAGTTTTATATACTTGTTGACATTTAGCTTTAAGAAAATAAATATTGTAAATTGACGTCCCAAAAAATGCCGCAGTGGAGTTTGTTGCGCCGTTTCTTCTCCACCAGCGCCTTGGAAGCGGTGGTAAACTTAGATTAAGTAGAATTAAAATTGACGTCAATAAGAAACAATTTTATTGTTCTATATTGAAAAATAAATGACTATGACTATGACTATGACTATGTACTCGATGCCGGTGGGATACTATTTTTTATATTTTTAAATATATTTTGTAATTTTTTTTAGGATATATTTAAAAATGTAATTTATATGTAATATACTCAAATAAAGGAAATAATAATAATATAATTTATTTCTCACCAACAACCAAATTACATACAGTGTTTACACAAACTTAGGGTAAAGTATACAGAGTATGGTTGTGGATCGCTGGTGCCTGTTGTAGGTTAGATAACCTGTATTACTGGTCACCAGGTTCAGTCAGGTCAGGTCAATCAGTTAGTGAGTCTAGTTTATTTTTTAAATATGTGTTTTTATAAAACGTCGCCACATCTTTAGTTTTAGGTACAGTCAGCATCAGAAAAATGTTGACGAATAGAGTACTCAAAATAATCTTAAAACCAAAATTTCAATATTATATTGATAATCAGAGTACTCAAAAAGTTGCAAGCATCCAGAGTGGTCAAACTATCTTAGCAATCGGTCTTCCAGAAACAAGTAAGTAAGCAGGGTGTTCATTTTCATATACACAATCACGCTACTCAATGGTATCTAATCAAACAAAGTTTCAAAATAATGTAGACAATGTCATCTTAATCGCACTTTGCATCCCTTTTTTACTTATTGAGCCATCCTTTTCACATGATGGTGGGATGATGAGAGATAGGTGTATAAGTTAGAGAAGGATAGAAAATGTGTCAAATTAATGACAATTTCTTTTGTATTTTTTATAGTTGCCAGTGACTTAAGCCATAAACTATCTACTTGCATTGGTGAAAAAAGAGTATGAATACTTACGTCAAAAATAAAGGGTCCTGCAACGTAAAATACCCCTATGTAGGCTATGTACTCAAAAATCCACTTCTCGTATTCTCATAAACGCATTATGACTGCATCGACATGACATAGACGCAAAATGTCTACTTTTTAAAAATAGGTACAGTTAGATACGAAACTATTGTACAAAACATAATATAATAGAGTGCAAACTTCCACCGAAAATTAGTAAAAGTAGTTTTTTTAAATGAAATTTGGGAATATGATGATTACGGCATATAATTTTCGGGTAAACAATAGAAACACCCAGACCAATGCAAATAGCCATATTCATGCATACAAATATTTGTACTGAGCGGGAATCGAACCCGCGCCTCCTGGGTGGCAGTCGCGTGCACTACCGCCACGCCACAGAGGCTGTTATGTTATAAATTATGTAACTTGCTACTACGGAACCCTTCATGGGCGAGTCCGACTTGCACTTGGCCGGTTTTTAGTTTTTACTTGAGTACGGTGAAGCCAAAGGAAGATTGTGAAAAAATCTGCACGTACAAATATTTCTTTCTTCTTTTATAGGTAGGTACCTACTCGTTGTATTTGGATTAAATAAATACGTAACATAAAATGTATCATATTAATGACGACATACGACATCGAATCATAAATTTATATCAAGAAAATGTTTCCGTTGGCAATATAGCTGATGAGCTTGGCATATGTGTGAGTATATTTCTATTGTGTTTCTTAAAAAAGGTGTTTATAGGTATACTTATTATTAATCAAAATAAATTACACTAAGTACTCATTATTAATACTTTTTTATTGTCTTTTAGCGGCAGACTGTGTATTTATGGATCACTAGATGGCGTGAAACAGGTGTGTACACGCAATAAGCCAAAAGGGCGTCCACGCATCACCAACATCCTACAAGAACGGATGTTAGTCCATCAAGTCTTGCGATACCGATATATAAATACATCGGACCTGGCCACCAGAAACAATGTGTCGCAAAGCGCAATCCGCTGCCGACTAAAAGAAGCCGGTCTTCGTCATCGTATACCGGCAAGAAAGCCTCATTTGACTAATAGGCATAAGTTAATAAATAAGTTGTTCAAGATGGGAGCTCTGTTCACAACGCTAGAATTGTCCAAGATTATTTAGCTCAAAGTAGAGAATTTACCTTAATAAAATTGGCGCCAAAGAGTCCAGATTTAAATCCCATAGAAAACGTTTGGGGTAAAATGGTCCAATTGTGGGACCATGAACAACCTCGCAGCACTGAAAATTTAAGGACACATGTCAACGCTATTTGGGACTCATTGAGGGGAACTACATTTTGTAGTAAAACATTTGGGTCAATGAGACAACGCCTCCTTGCCGTGATAAATGCTGAAGGTGGTCATACTCGATTTTAATACACTTTTTTATTTTTTTACACTTCAATTTGACTTCACCTCGCCTGATGTTAAGCTAAAGGCAAAGTCTCGGAAAGAGGGTCACCATCGTAAACATTTACCATGTTAACAGTGCTGTATAGAAGACACCGCTGCTCCGGCGTGAAAATTATTGTTGTTAATTTAATTTAGTTGTTAATTAAATACTTATATAAAAGTTTAGAGGTCGGTCGTCATCTTTTATGTTATGAGTAAATGATTCTTTCTTTTTCTTTCTCTCTTTCTTTCTCTCTTGAATAGTTATTAAAGTTAAACCTATTTTATTTTTACTTTTTACCCGTATAGAGACCTTATGGCTAAAAGGGATTAAATGAAAGTGGTCACAAATAAAGGCATTTATCTCTAAGTGCATGAAATATAAATAGATACTACATAGTGAATTTTGGCGCTATATCAAATGGATTTTGTCACTTTTTTAATTAAATAAAGTACAAAATACATAAAATAGACCGACACAAACAGGCGGAGGTACCCATTTGCAACTTATAAATCCAATGACAATTAATGGCTTCCGCCTGCTATCAAACTTATTTCGGTCTTTTCAGGAGCAGTCGGGTTTTTTAATTTTAATAATTATTCAATCGACAGAAAAATTTAGAAATACGAAACCCTATTCCATACTACTCGTATGATCTATATTAATAGCTGTGCCTGCGACTTAGTCCGCGTGGACTTATATCTAGATAAGTAGGTTTCAAGTAATTTACCCATCATACGAGTATTTATTTCTTACGTATTCATACTCTTTTTTCACCAATGCAAGTAGATAGTTTATGGCTTAAGTCACTGGCAACTATAAAAAATACAAAAGAAATTGTCATTAATTTGACACATTTTCTATCCTTCTCTAACTTATACACCTATCTCTCATCATCCCACCATCATGTGAAAAGGATGGCTCAATAAGTAAAAAAGGGATGCAAAGTGCGATTAAGATGACATTGTCTACATTATTTTGAAACTTTGTTTGATTAGATACCATTGAGTAGCGTGATTGTGTATATGAAAATGAACACTCTGCTTACTTACATGTTTCTGGAAGACCGATTGTTAAGATAGTTTGACTACTCTGGATGCTTACAACTTTTTGAGTACTCTAATTATCAATATAATATTGAAATTTTAGTTTTAAGATTATTTTGAGTACTCTACTCGTTAACATTTTTCTGATGCTGACTGTACCTAACAGAAAGGAATTTTTTTTTTCGTAAATAAATACATATTATACATAGAATCACCCAGACTTATGCAAATATTCATGAATACAAATATGTATACCAAGCGGGCGTCGAACCTGCGTCCCTTGTGTAGCAGTCGAATATTCTACCGCTGCGCTGGCTAGTAGAAGCCTATGTCTAGCAACTGTAGACTATGATAGCTAAGATTGATTGGCTATCCATACGAAAATATTCATAACATAACATAAACTCACGCCTGTATTCCCCGAAGGGGTAGGCAGAGGTGCTAGCACCCACATTTCGCCAGTTTATGTTTAGGTCCCAATGTAATAGGTGGCGAGCCTATTGTCATTAACCGGGCACTTATAAACCTGCGATAAATACACACATAACTTCGAAAAGCATCGAAAAGTCATTGGTGTGTGCCATGGTAAACCTGGGATCGAACCCGAAACCTCGTCTCAGCAGTCCATTACCCATACCACTAGGCTATTAGAGACTAGCTGACCCGGCGAACTTCATACCGCCAATTATTTCCCACCCGCGTGGCGTCAGATCCCGTTCCCACTGCACCCTCTACTATACTAGCAGGGTTGCCAGATGTGATAAAAAAAAAGACAAGATTTATTATATAAAAAAATAATATGTGTGCGTGCGTGTGGCGTGGTGGTAGTGCACGCGACTGCCACGCAGGAGGCGCGGGTTCGATTCCCGCTCAGTGCAAATATTTGTATGCATGAATATGGCTATTTGCATTGGTCTGGGTGTTTCTATGTATAATATGTATCTATTTACAAAAAAAAAGTATATAAGTATATTTATCCGCATTCTAGATTCCATAACACAAGCTATAAAAGCTTACCATGGGTCTAGATAGCGTTGTGTTAAAACAAAAAGAAATATCAAACTACTCGAATCACTTATGCTAAATTGTGCTAACGCCAAATAGTACATAATTATGTAGACCACTTAATGTTTTACATATTTAGCACTCGATAGCACTGCTTTTAAAAGAGCTTAGTACTCCGAGACCGTATCTCTAAATTCGGTGCAACTTGCACTAAGATTAAAAAAATACAAAGTTCGCTCTTCACAGTATTTAACTGCAAGGCGATTTCTTTCGTCTGTCCAGAAATTCTCCATGAGTCTAAAATTATTTCCACAAAAGCATTCGATATTGGAATACTACAAACATACTGCATTATTTTTAATAAATGCGGTGCTGTGTCATTTTAATAAAAATTACACCACATGTCTAATGAATTTCCTTCAAGTGCAGAGAAAATACTTTGAAGTGCAGCCAATAATTCTTCGTATATATTTTCAGGAATCTTGCTGCTTCCATCCATAATAATTGAATTATGGACAGTATTTCCTTGGAAGCAGCAAGATCTTCGTGAAAATATCCGGTAGATTACAATACCAAAATTTGCTACTTTCAAATGGATACTACTTCTCTATATAAGCCAGTGATTTTCTATAAACATTTAGAGAATTTTTTGAAAATTCTTCAGATTGAGTATCTGTAAGATAGCTCATTGTAAGTGGATGAATTTTCACTTGCAATTTCGTCTTCTTGATCTGAGGATTTTTTTTTTCGTGCGACAAATCTCTTCGGATACCACCCCCACGGAGCCGGTGGAGGTGGCTATGTCGGACTCGAACCGTCTAAAACGCACGCCGTCTTGGGTCCTTGGTTGCCGGAGGTGAGATTGCCAATGATCTGATGAGATAGCCCAAAGAGCGGTAGGACAGTTATCAAAACCTAGTTCTAAAAAGTATTTTTCAACGGTCCCCATGACAAAGGCATTCTATCAAGAGCTATAAACAAACTGAGTCATATTGCAGGCACGTGACGTAAAACTTCTCTGTACTCACATAAAAAAAAATGAAGCACTCCTTCAATTCTTCGTGTTCCTTAGCGGTTCAATTCATCGAGTTTTCTACATCAACAGGCAATACTTTCAAAGCATTTTTAGCGCAATTGTGAAATTTCTGATTATTGCAGTGAGCAGTTATTATTTCACTATTTTCTTCAGACTTTAACTGCTTTAACTTTTGAAAAACTGAATTATTAACTCCAAAATTAACAGAGGCATTGTCCGCTCTGTAAGCTGTTTACTACTGTATACTATACATACTAAAGTAGATTTGGACTAAAAATAATTTAGATGATTCATATCAAGAAGTAATTATTTTATCTCACTTTGTGCCAATAGTAATAAAGTTTATTCATTTTGATAGCTATTTAATTGGGCTATAAGGAAGCGCACGTAAATCAAAATGATAGTTTTAAAATAATGATGATTAAGCTAATATTCTTTATCCAGAGTTATGAAATATGGTTAGTTTTAGATTAAAGACTTTAAACCTATGCTATGTGGCATGTGTGGTTCGACCCAAATTTGATCGAGGCTTTCATCATAATCATTTTAGCGTTGTTCCCCATTGCAGCTGAGGCCTTCAAACCGGCCTGGAAACCGCTTTTTGTTATTTTCCTTTTTGATATGACCTATATATCTGCCATATGACCTTCTAAGACCGAGAAAAAAAGCATACGCCAGAGCTTTATCCCTTAAACGGCAGGTGACTAAGTAAACATCCATACTAATATTATAAATGCGAAAGTAACTCTGTCTGTCTGTCTGTCTGTATGTTACGCTTTCACGCCTAAACCACTGAACCGATTTTGATGAAATTTGGTATAGCGGTAGATTAGACCATGAGAAAGGACATAGGCTATGTTTGGTCGCGATAACCAACATCCACGCGGGCGGAGCCGCGGGCAAAAGCTAGTGTTTTTATATAGACCAAAAAAAACCCGTTGATTTTTTTTAACCACTCAGGCGGTAAACCAGCACACGTGCCACCCGATGGAAAGTGATTACCGTGGCCTATGGAAAGGACGTGCACAATACCAGTGGCGTCACACTCGCTGGCTGCCATCCTTAATTTCTTGCCGGAGTCTTCTCAGATGTGGAGACGCGGCACCGACACGGGATTGATCTTCAATATATTTTTAATTTTGTCATTTTATAAGAGCCATTTTAATGATCTATGACTAATGTGTCAGCACCAAATGAAATATAGACTAGCTAGATAAATCATAGACACAAACACAGTTAGGTAGACCAAGTATCTTCAAAACATTGATAATCTTTTTTTTATAGAATATAGAGGCAAACGAGCAGACGGATCGCCTGATGGTAAACGATCACCGCCGCCCATAGACACCCGATAACACCAGAGGAGTCACAAGTGCGTTGCCTTCCTTTTAAAAGATAGTACGCTCTTTTCTTGAAGGTTTGAAGGTTGTATTGGTTCGGGAATACCGCAGGTGACAGTTCATGCCACAGTTTAGTTGTTGGAGGCAGAAAGTTTCTCAAGTTCCCCCCAAAACGGCTCTATCCGGTATTATAAATTACTATTAGCGTCCGGAAGTAGCCTTACTTTCGTTCGGAAACGAAAGACGCGCCCCATAATGGATATCTATTAGTGGTAGAAAAGTTAATTAAAATATCAACAAGAGAACACGATTACACAAACATGTTGGGTAAATATTGTTAAGCGGCCTAAATGGCTGAGACCTTAGAAAGGTCAGGCGTTTGTTTTAATTCTAGGCTAGTTTTACCATTGACCTATTTTAAACGATGTTTACGATGGTGACCCTCTTTCCGAGACTTTGCCTTTAGCTTAACATCAGGCGAGGTGAAGTCAAATTGACGTGTCCTGTATAAAAAATAAAAATAAAAAAAAAACACGAGCTGTTTAGAAAAAAAAATTGTGTTACGGTTGATTTTTATTCCCGCCTCATCATTTTGAATTTCGAATTTAGAGACTTTAAAAGGAGAATTTTCTTAGTTCGATTGTTTTTTTTTGTTCTGTGGGGCGAGCAGGAATAACTCGTGAAAAAATATTCGGGACGTTAGCCAAAAAAATGACATTTAAACAGCGCCTCTATCGAGTGTAAAAGTAACTAAATTTGACATCACGAACCATTTTCGTAATGTATACATTACATAATAATTCACTGACATACGGTTATGTAAATTACGAGGGCGGCCTATTGAGTTTTACGAATCTTTTGTAACAATTTTTTTTGACGGTGACAATGTCACAGTCACACAGGTATAGGGATAGTTGGAGCCCAAAAATGCCTAACAACTGGTCTAACAGTAATACTTCGCCAATGTGCTGTGAAGGTCAGATGAGTGTTGCTTCACGGAATTTAGATTAAATTCAGCTAAACCTGCAGTGTTAGTCTGGAAATAGGGGACTCAGACTCCGACTTTACTTTACTAAGGATTAACGCTAGGATGTAGAAAAAGTGACTTACTCTGTGACGTGTGTGCAGGACAACACGAGCAGTACGAGGAGAGCGCATGATGGCCGCGGGATGTCCATCCTCTATCTGCAACAAACAAACATACATTATAGGTCATTACACATTGGTCATAGAATCAATTTTCATCGAATATCATAGTGTAAATGCGCCAGGACTGACACTTTCGAGGCCATGTGTAATACTTTTGGGGCCCTACTAACACTTTCGGGACCCTTTTTACCCGACTACGGCGAAGCCAAAAGGAGGGTTATGATTTTGACAGGCTATGTATGTATGTATGTGTGTATGTTCATTTGTTCTTCATAGCTCCTCAACTACTTATTAGAACTGGACTAATGAGGTATCGTTGCAAGCGGCTTAATCGTCCGATGGTTATAGGCTATAAGACGTGTCACTCAATCTTGTGTGGCGCCCTCTAGCGCTCATAAAGTACTGTGTTAAAAAATAAATTAAATAAAACTTTTTAGAGCGTGATTTTTCGGTAGTCGGGTTTTAGTTTTAAACTTTTAACACTTTCAGGATTAAGTTAGTCAATGCACTAGCTAAACAACAGATGAAACGCAGGCGCAGGTTTTTCTCTCCGTTTGGGGAGGTCAGAAGGCCGTCACTGTTGTAAAGGTGAACAACAGTACCTAAATATAAAGGTTAATGGACGAGGCCTTAGGGTAGGCTTTCTCCTGAGAAGGGCCAGACCGTAAGGGATGGCCCTGGGTCAGCCGGGGTGCGATTCTCGTATATACAACTCCTGACAATGATAATATAAAAAATACACGTTTAAAATTCAACCATTTTTATACCTAGTGTTTGTTACAACAAACACAAAAAGTTCGCGACGTGTGTTAAACTTTTAACCATTGTGAAATAGCGCTGAAAAACGACACTAGGTTGTTCTGCCAACATTAAAAAGTCACAAAATGGTCTCAAAAGCCCTTTATTTACGTTAGCAGGATGTTGGTGAAAAGTTACGTTCTATGTCTAAATTCAGCAACAAAAGTTGATTTAGTACTAAAATATTTACGGACATTGTTTAAATATCTTATTTATTTATTCTCTTATGCTTAATCTATTACTACAGGTGTTGCACCCAATGCAATAAATTCTGTATGTGATATGTATGTACATATACAGTCAGCATCAGATGTACTCAAAATGATCTTTTCAGTACTTTACATCTTCGCATCGATCTAATACAACTGTACATGTACAGTCAGCGTAATAAATATCTTGACAACGAAGTCTCAAAATGATTTTAAAACTCTCGTATTAAGAGCAAATCAAACTGTTTTATTGATTTAAGACCGTAATTAAACTAAGCTAACTAACTAGTTCGGACTAGGCTAGTTATTTAGTAGAGTACTGAGTAATTTAGTAAATATAATATGTGCGAATTAAAAAAAACTATCGAGTAATTTAGTAAATGATTTACTCTATTTTATCTATATTTTTTTACTCTATTTTTTCGGGCAAGTAGCGCCTCCCTTTCTTGGTGCAACACAAATGTGCCCAATATTAGAAATAAATAATATATTATATAACACTGTTTAGTTTTAAGTATGTTTGTGTCAAGTAGTGTAGGGTATGACGGTGTTAGTACACATGTAGTCAAAGAGGTGGCAGGTATAATTAGCTCCCCCCTGAGCTTTATAATAAACTTGTGTATAGAACAAGGTATCTTTCCTGACGGCCTAAAAATAGCAGTTATCATAAAAAAGGTAGCAAGTCTATAATTAATAATTACCGGCCCATTGCACTGCTTACCATATTTTCAAAGATCTTCGAAAAAATAATTTATAAATGTCTATATAATTTCTTCGAAAACTATAGTCTGTTTAAACCATGTCAAAATGGTTTTAGAAAAAATAAATCTATAAATGTAGCTGTATATAATTTTTTACATGAGGTGTTACTGAATATGGATAAGAGAACTCCAGTCATAGCTCTTTATATAGATATGCAAAAGGCATTTGATCATGTGAACCACGAAATTCTTTTACACAAGATGTATGCATATGGAGTTAGAGGCAATGTATATAATCTTATTAAATCATACCTTAGTAATAGGAAACAGTTTACTGAAGTCAAAAGAGTGTCATTGGAAAGCAAAACCGAAGAAACATTTAAGTCAACTATAAGAGATGTACAATCTGGTGTTCCCCAGGGAAGTATATTAGGAGCATTATTTTTCCTTATTTATATTAATGACATGCCGCAAATAACTAATAATCAAATGACATTATTCGCTGACGATAGCACAATAATATTTAGTGGTAAGGATTTGACTATTATAGAACAGGACATTAATATATTTTTGACATCTATTATTGACTGGTTAAATAAAAATGAATTAGTTATTAATTTGGACAAAACAAAAATTATGAATTTCAGACAAAGATTATCTCCCAGTCCACTTAATATTTCATATCAAAATACAATTATTGAAGAAATTAATGTAACTAAGTTCTTAGGTATATACGTTGACAATCAAGTAAATTGGAAGCAGCATATTGAACATGTTTGTAAAAAATTGAATCAATTTTCATACGCTCTATATAAGTTAAGATACATAGTAAATGATGCAACATTATTGACAGTAAACAAATCCGAACGTGTTAATTTAGTTGAGTTCATTAGTGGCCGCCGCCGGTTCATCATGCAAAACACCACTCTCCTGTGTACTGTACTAAACCGTAATGCGAACGATTTCTGTGTAGTAGCGAGTAGTTTAGCCACTAAATAACTTGCTACTCTACTAAATTACTAGTCTAGTCCGAACTAGACTTTAGTGACAGGTCCTGCCAAACAACGCTGCAGGTGTTGACCTAATTGTGAACGCAGTGTGTGCTGCACATCTGTGACGAGACCTATTTCCGAACGAGAGAGCATTTGTGTCGTCATCGTGTATTGTATTGCCCTAGTTTGGGTGTACCTACACGTGTTAGTAGCCACTATAGGAGTGGGTGTTGGAAGCAATCTAATGAGAAAAGATTAGCTGTAGGCATTTGGTTATACTCGGTAGAGTATCTAGCCGAAGTCTTCTCGGGCAGTGGTCGCAATACGAAATGGTGTCGTCCGTTTGCTGAATTAGTATTTAATTATACCTGCCTAGGTATAATTATTAATTTCGGCGTTTTGCAAGTGCAGTTTTAGAATAAATGAAAACTTTACATAACACCAAAGTAATATAAAACTTTAATTAAGATGGATGATATTTGTATTTATTTATTACTAGCCTTTGCCCGCGGCTCCGCCCGCGTGGAAGTCGGTTCCCGGCAATTATTCGAATTTTTCTCGCCGTAAAAACCATCCTTGAACTTTTTATATTATAGATTATATCATGTATACCTACGCTTCTTCCACCACTAAAAGTGAAAACTTTATATACCTCACAGTCCCGGGTCCTTTAAGCGGGGCGTGAAAAGGCATCTAACGAGGCCGTCAAGCGGAGCGTCACAACTGTTAACATGGTACATGTTTCCGATGGTGACCCTCTCTCCGAGACTTTGCCTTTAGCTTAACATCAGGCGAAGTGAAGTCAAATTGACGTGTCCTATATAAAAAAGAAAAAAAATACCATTATTCTTCCTATCATCTAATCTACCAATTCTAATAGGTCTCCGCGACGCTTGAGTAACTAAAAATTTGGCTGCGTGGCCGCCCGACCAATTTAAACCATTCAAGCAACTTCTTGTAATAAGCCCATATTTACACAACTCAATAAAAATGAAAACTCTTGGAAACTTTCATTAAAAGTTCACAACAATTTCGACGGCCGGCTATCAATAATTCAAGATGGCGTCGTTCCAACCTTTCTGACAACACTACGGTTACGCCGATGCACTTTATTTATAATACAGACAGACAAAGGTCGGGGTAGTAGAGTATTATTATCTGTTAATGACTTCTTCGTCTACTAGACTGACTTTTTTATATTTAGGTCGCCAAATTGAAGCCTCGTGATAGGACAGGATAGGATAGGGGACTCTTTTATCCGCACTTAGCCCACTCTTGGGCCATTGTGCGTAGGCAGTACTGGCTAGAGCAGCCAGCCTAGCTCCGCACAGAAACGCAGAAGCTTACTGGGGGCTTCACATTCTTCGCGGAGCGACCTCACTGTACCGAGGATTTGGGATCGTTGGGTGGCCACTGCCTCGCATTCCATTATTACGTGGGTAGCCGTTTCCTCGGCGCTAAAACACCCCCTGCAAAAGGGGCTATACGTGACACCGATGGTATGTAGGTGAAGCCGCGTGATTCCCGACAATGTAGAATTTGGTTCACCCCTACTCTTCCCATGCGGTATCGTGCAAGGCGACTTAGGTGGGCTGTTTAACATCAGACAAATATATACAGCCCAGACTCTGCCTCGGATTCACGGCTTGAGTCAACAATAGTACCCGGAAGGTGGCAATAGACTCATCCCCTAAAACGTGAAACCGAATCTAATCATTGGTGAAATGAGGCTGTTAATTCACCTCTGGCTAACCCTCCGGCGATAAAGGCGTGATTGCATGTATATAGGATAGGATAGGGGACTTTTTTATCCGCACTTAGCCTCTCTCTTTGGCCATTGTGCCTCTACGCACTGGCTAGAGCAGCCAGCCTAGGTGATAGTAAGCTGAGGTGTAGTCCAAAGAATGGTAGCTGTTATTACAGAAGCTGGTCCTAGACCGTACCTGTCAAGTTAAGAACCGCCAAACAGGGCCTCGACAAATGTTTTTTCACGCCCCGCTTAAAAGACCCGGGTCTGTAAATGTTATTACCATTATGAAATATCATTATTTAATTAGCAACAAGGCGCAATTAAGTCTTCCCAGGGACCCGATAATTACTACGTTTTCATAATCCCTCGTTTACACTAAACCCTATGCAGTTTTAGTAGGTCGGCGCCACGGAACAAATAAATTCCTTTTAGGTATAAATACTTACCGATTTCTTTGCAAGAAGTAAGTATAGCTCGTATTACATATCTTATTTTTAAAACATATAACATGTTTTAAGTGTGCCTCTTTATATATACATTCGTATGAACTATGTAGATACAATTAAAGAAAAAAATTAATTAGGCATCGATGCACAATCTCCATAAACCGATAAATAAAGCTATTACTTACAAAAATGAATAGAACTGATCAATCAATCATAATAATCGATACATACACACAGTAAGACAGCTAGTTAACTGAAAATGGTGGCTACACCCGTGTAGTCGCTCTAACGTTAGATTGGCACCGAGTCAAAGAAAACTTGAACGTTTTTCTAATTATTGTGCGATTGTCGATTATCCGTAGCTACCAGAATGTAAACACATCGATACAGTTAGCTCGAATTGATATCTTGGACCTAAAATGTGCTCTATACGCGCAGTACAGCTCGAATATGAATCAGGCGATGTGAAGTCAAATTGACGTGTCCTGTATAAAAAAAAAGAATAATTTATCTTTTTTTTTATATAGGACACGTCAATTTGACTTCACCTCGCTTGATGTTAAGCTAAAGGCAAAGTCTCGGAAAGAGGGTCACCATCGGAAACATGTACCATGTTAACAGTGGTGGCACTCAGCTGTGACGGCCTCATTAGATGCCTTTTCACGCCCCGCTTAAAGGACCCGGGACTGTAGGAAGAAGGAAACACGTGAGCTGGCAGGGAGTTCCAGGTCTTAATGGTGCGGCATAGGAATGAGTCACTGAAACGCTTGGTTCTAGCTGGTATAGTCTGCACCGTATATGGATGGCATCTTAGCCCTGCACGTGTCGTCCTGTGTAGGAAAGGAGAGGGTGGGACAAATTGTTTTTTTTTTACTTTTTACTTATACTGACTAATTAGACCTAAATCGCAAGATATAAAAGGCCTTAGCGCGTGTGGATACGCTAGTACTATTATCTATTCTGTGGTTTTGTGATAATCTTGTTGAATTTGAACTCGTCCACCGCAATAGCACACCGTGCTATCTTCAAAATACATCAATACATGCCTTCCGCATCCAGTCTACCTTAGCTACTTAACCAGGCCCTCGATTCTACTAAAGCTAAACCACAGTGGTGCCGCAGTCACTCCAAAAGATGACATTAAATTTTAGACTTTATTTCTATACGCCTAAAGTACAAAATTAAATGAAAACAGTTACTTTACACTTTTTCATTCACTCTGAAAAAAGTCATTTTCAACTTTGAACTTCATCATCATTTTAAAGTCTATTATTTAATGCCGTTTTTTTGCAGTTGCGGTGGCATTACTGTGGTTTGATTTTAGCAGAATCGAGGCCTAGGTCGTCAGTCCTTCTAGCTGGCCGTTCTTATAACAAATTCAGAAAATCTTTTTCTCTATACATTTGGATTCCCTACCAGCTCACGTGGTTCCTTCTTCCTACAGTCCCGGGTCCTTTAAGCGGGGCGTGAAAAGGCCGTCAAGCTGAGTGCCACTACTGTCAACATGGTACACGTTTACGATGGTGACCCTCTTTCCGAGACTTTGTCTTTAGCTTAACATCAGGCGAGGTGAAGTCAAATTGACGTGTCCCGTATAAAAAAAAGAATTAGGAAACAAATATTTCTGGTTCAGTAAAGTTAAGTGGTTGATTAAATATTTGCGTGTTGCCCCATTGAAACGTCAAGAGCCGTTGTTTTCAAATTAAAGTATTGTACATTATTATGGATTTTTGGGGCGGAGGTAGGGGTTTATGGGTTGATAATGGATCATTTGTGGTTATTAACCCCTGATTGGACCCCGGTGACCGTGATATGATCGGTTAAAGCACGTAAATGAACGAGTTTGAATGGAATTCAGAAGTGGCTGTAACCACGGTATTGTATCGAGGAGTAACTAATTTTCAGTTTCGAAATCAAGTGTTTAATGTATAATTCGTAAAGAAAATATAATATTTTAGTAATTGGTAGGTAATTGAACTTTTGTTTTTAATTTGCTTTTAATTATTATCACTGCAATTTCAGCGATATTTTTCAATTATAGACACGCAGGCAAATGCAAATATATACAACTCAAACACTAAAAACAGTGCACTTTCATTCATCCTCCACAGAAAGAATATAGTCTACTAATATAAGCTACTAGCTTTTGCCCGCGGCTCCGCCCGCGTGGATGTCGGTTATCGCGACCAAACATAGCCTATGTCCATTCTCGTGGCCTAATCTACCCCTTTACCAAATTTCATCAAAATCGGTTCAGTGGTTTAGGCGTGAAAGCGTAACATACAGACAGACAGACAGACAGAGTTACTTTCGCATTTATAATATTAGTATGTATATTAATGTCTATGGCCACCTATCCCGAGGAGGGCCAGACCGCAAGCGATGGCCCTGGGTCAGCCGGAGTGCGAGGGATATGTCGAAGACAACCTCACCTCCGGCCTAGCACCACGACCCTCAGTCGGCGTGCGGTTTTAGTCGGTTCGAGTCCGACATAACTTCCCCTTCCGGCTCCGGCGGGGGAGGTATCCATGGGGATTTCCACAGGAAAAAAAAACGGCCACCCCTGTTACGTAAGGCCAGTAAATTCTAATAAATAATCATCATCTTCGTAGCGATTGAGCTTTTCTAGGAGTGACTGCCACCTGTCCTCTTTACCCTGATAAGAAAGCCTATGCCAGAGGCTCTTCCGTCAATCACCAGGTGAACCGGCTTAGGACCCTGGGGGTTCGGGACCAATATACCCAACTGTTTAAAAGTTGAAATTGCACACTTTTTGCATATCATCCATACTAATCCATACTTAATCCATACTAATATTATAAATGCGAAAGTAACTCTGTCTGTCTGTCTGTCTGTTACGCTTTCACGCCTAAACCACTGAACCGATTTTGATGAAATTTGGTATAAGGGTACATTAGGACATGAGAAAGGACATAGGCTATGTTTGGTCACGATAACCGACATCCACGCGGGCGGAGCCGCAAGGCAAAAGCTAGTATTATAAATGCGGAAGTACCTAACTCTGTATGTTACGCTTTCACGCCTAAACCACTGAACCGATTTTGATGAAATTTGGTATAAGGTTAGATCAGACCTTCAGAAAGGACATAGGCTATATTTGGTCATGACAACTGACATTCACGCGGGCGGAGCCGCGGTCAAAAGCTAGTCTTAAATACTTTGTATATGTTGGCACGTTTACAGAACAACGCTATTATGATTGTTTTCTTTGGCTACCTGTCCTAAAAACACTCTTTTTAAGTGCTTTTGTACAAGTACTGTAGCTACAGTAAATACCTCAGGGATAAGCATTTAACAACAAAGATATACTTACTTAAAACATATTTTCACTGTTTTGATTTCGTACATACTAGGCTGCAGGCTATTAATGTATCCGGAACTGGCCTCTTACAGAACAAAACAAAAAAGTAAATATTACATTTTAAAAATAGAACTCTTTGGCTGAAGATTACAAATTGGTTTCATGTTGTTGTCATTTTGTTTATCCTTCGTGACGTTATATTGAAAATTGCAAGTCTTTAACACAATGAATTTAAGTCGTGAAAATTTTCGTGCAATGATTTATTACGATTTTCGGCGAGGGCTAACACAAAAACAGTGCTCTAATCAACTCGTAGCTATTTTGCCAGTTGGTAAGCGCAGATATTCAGGGGTAACAGCATCTCTTGCTGGAATTCGATACGGTAGGTAGCTATTTATTTTTTATAAAAGAACACGTCAATTTGACTCCACCTCGCGATGGTAAGGTAAAAGCAAAGTCTCCCAAAGAGGGTCACCATCATAAATATGTAACATATTAACAATAGTTGCACTAAGTTTGACTGCCTCATCAGATGCCTGTTTACGCCCCGCAAAAAAAAATCCTCCATACATTTTCCTTTCGCCTGAAAATTATGCCCAAGCGTTATCAAATTTTTTATTTATATTTTGCCAAATTAATACTTCTAGATGATTTTGCTATAGAAACTGTGTAAAAAAATCTTTTTATCCAAAACTAATATAAAATCACCCGGTATATGAATAGTAACATTAAATAAATATCGCGTTTCGCGAAACACGTTTACGCAAAGATGGCGGCAATTGCGAGGTTTGTCGCTTTTGATCACGCTATCATCCAATTAATTTATCAGTACAAAGTTAGGGTCTCTTTGGGGATTTACAGGTACCATGATCACGTTTATTTGCCGTAAACATTTATTGCACCTAAATAAACCAAGGGCCGTGAAAGTTTAAAAGTAACCAAAAGAAACTGTTTTCTTTCAAAACTTTTGAATCAATTTACATTTCACCTCATTGGGGTTGGGTTCGTACTAGGGTTTGAGAATTCCCGACATTTTCAAAGTCCCGGGACTCGAGACAGCTTATGATCAAGGACTTTCTGGGACTTCGAGACTATATAAAATAAACAAAATAATCCAACTGTACAACAGTTGGCTTATTTTTCTTGCAAGTTAATTAAATTTTTATGTCGGAGACTCTTGGTCCAGGCGCCCATAACCATTTGTTACAACTTACAAGTGATTTACACACATTTACAGAATAAGCAGTTTTCATAAGTACCTATCGAGAAAATTATCCCGCGAGTAGAATTTTGATGAGACATTTAAATTTGGTGTTAGTTAAAGGGTAGTAGTAATAAAATATTTCAGTGTGACAATTTTTCAAAATATATTTGTCATTGGTTTTTATTAAATTTTGAGATCCCAATAATTAACATCCTCCTCCCAACATGGTATCGATAACGAGGCGATGAAAATAGATGACCAACTACCACACACTACATAGTATAAACACAGGTATAAAGCAAAGTTCCGCCGGGGTGCGAGGGATATGTCGATGACAACCTCACCTCCGGCCTAGCACCACGACCCACAGTCGGCGTGCGGTTTTAGTCGGTTCGAGTCCGACATAACCTCCCCTTCCGGCTCTGGCAGGGGGGTATCCGAGGGGATTTCCGCACGGAAAAAAAAAAGAAAAAAAAAAAGGTATAAAGCAAAGTCGCTTTTCGCATCTCTATGTCCCTATGTATGCTTATATCTTCAAAACTACGCTACAGATTTTGATGCGGTTTCTTTTAATAGATAGAATAATTCGAGAAGAAGGTTTATGTATATAACACATGCTGGTGCAGCGGGAACGAAATCGGACGCAACGCGGGCGGTAAAAATTGGCGGTACGAAGTTCGCCGGGTTCGTTACTCTAGTCAGATTTAATTTGCCCATTGGTTGAGGAGAATTGAAGATAAGCTTAAAAGTTGGGAAAATTTACTTCACGCGGGCGGAGCAGTATTAGTAGGTAATCAATAGATAATTTAACAACCACATTGTCCTATAAATTGCGTGCTACATTTATCTCTACCCTTCTCTCAGAAACTGAATCTCATTTCACACCATTTGAAAATTTTCATAAGACAATACTATACAATTAATACTAAACAATCGTGTCTCGTCTCGAGTCTCGACCTGAAAGTCCCGGGACCCGAGACAACTGTTACACAAATTCCCGGGACTTCGAGACGCGAGACGTCCGGGAACCCAAACCCTAATTCGTACCGACCGCCAATCTCCAGAACACGAGACACGGGGCCAATCGATGACGTAACCAACGTTTCTCATTTCTTGTTCGGGAGCAGTGGGAGTTCACACGTGGTATCTTTATACAGGTTATTTATAGATTGATACTCGTAAATACTTTACGGAAATGAAAACATAATGCTATGGACGACGACGGCAACGGGTCATTTGAGTTTCCGGAAATGGTAATTTTTAATTTAATAAACTTGGTTAGATAATTTATTTTTTGTTAAATTAAAGGCAAAATCTTGGAAAGCGGGTCACATTACAAACATGTACATGTTAACAGTGGTGGCACTCCGCTTTTCGGCCTCATCAGATGAATTTTCACGCCCCGCTTAAAGGACCCGGGATTGTAGTAAGAAGGAAACACGTGAGCTGGCAGGGATTTCCAGGTCTTAATGGTGCGGCATAGGAAAGTGTCATCGAACCGCTTGGTTCTTGATGGACATCTGAGCTCGTGGCTAGTAATATTATCTAAATGTGGCAGTACTGTAGTTACAGACCGAAGTACCTACTTGGTACCACAAAAATTATCTTCTATATTATATTGCCATTGACTGCGTCTACGGGTTCTACCCGCCCATCGTTACTAAGCCAGAAAGTATACCTGATGATTTACTAGAGTCTTTCTCATAGATCTTCCATTCGAGGGTTCTGATAAATATTCAACAACATTTTACACAACGCTATCTAGACCGACGGTAAGCTTACTAGCTTGTGTTATTGAATCTAGAATGAGGATAAACATACTTAGATATTATTTATTATTGTAAAAACATAGAAACACCCAGACCAATGCAAATACTCATATTAATGCCAACAAATATTTGCACCGAGCGGGGATCAAACCCTGCGTAGCGGTGGTAGCGGCCTCGATCACTACCGCCTCGCCACACAGGCTGTCGCTACGATCTAGGTTAACCCCAATTTTAATTTGGATAATATCTATGCTAGTCCATACTAATATTCAATAAGCTATACGGTGCAGAGTATACCAGCAAGAACCAAGCGTTTCCGCGACTCATTCCTATGCCGAACCATTAAGACCTGGAACTCCCTGCCAGCTCACGTGTTTCCTTCTTCCTACAGTCCCGGGTCCTTTAAGCGGGGCGTGAAAATGCATCTAACGAGGTCGTCAAGCTGAGTGCCACCACTGTTAACATGGTACATGGTTACGATGGTGACCCTCTTTCCGAGACTTTGCCTTTAGCTTAACATCAGGCGAGGTGAAGTCAAATTGACGTGTCCTATATAAAAAAAAAAAAAGCTACCCTCGGACAAAAGAAATAACTCGTTGGATGTATTTAAGAAACAAGTACTCAACTAATCTGTCTGTAAATAATAAAATCAGCTATTATTTAAACTATTTAATTGTTAAAAATGTAAAGAATGTTATACCCGTTGAGTGTTGACATTAAATGTCAGTTACCTACATTGATGATAGAAGTAATTGACCGGCATTTTTGTCAGTTGGTCTTCTGCCAGGAGTCATTTACGCTGGCAATTAACACAGAAAAAATCTTTAAAATATTTATTACATAATACCTGAAGTTTATTGATTATTCCGAACCTGACCCGTTTGCGGGTTAGGTTAGAAACTTGAAAAAAATGTGATATTTGTTCCGAACGTAACCCTATTCCTAACCTGACCCGACATCTCGTTTCTATCAAAACCTGAATTGCGTAGATTTTTGTTACGTTTAATAGCCGAGGTGCGGTAATTCCAACTTATGTAAGTTAGGTTAGGTTAGAACTGTGACCGCACTAGACTTGACCTAACCCAACCTATGTTTAAACACTGATGTGTGGCTACACCAAGTTTTAGCTGCTGTTGAAAGCTGAACCTAGTTCTAACCTAAAAGAATAGAATACCTAAATTTAACCCCATGTGGCTGCCATAATTATGCCATCGTAACCGTTCGTCATTTTCCCCGCTCAATGCAAATAGTACCTATGCATGAATATGAGTATTTGCATTGGTCTGGTCGTGCCTAGGAAAGCACGTTAAGCCGTCGGTCCCGGTTGCCATACAAACATCTATGGCAGTCTATACGGGTAGTTGGAGCCCTCAACAGTCTAAAAACTGGTCTAGTTGCAATGCTTCGATATCGGCTTTGGGTTGTGGAGGTCAGTTGGCAATATTTTAGCCAAATCTGCAGTTAGGTAGACCTGAAAAACGGACCCAGACTCCAAGCTAAAAAAGCTCTGGATGTGACTGGGATTAATGCGATGAAGAAGAACCTTTTTTCATTTTCTATTGGTAAAATACTAGTAAGTAGAGTATTCATATTCATATTTTTTTCCGTGCGGAAATCCCCTCCGCCGGAGCCGGAAGAGGAGGTTATGTCGGACTCGAACCGACTAAAACCGCACGCTGACTGAGGGTCGCAGACCGTAAGCCGGGGTGCGAGGGATATGTCGATGACAACCTCACCTCCGGCCTAGCACACGGCCTACACAATCACGCAAGTAGATGGTATCTAGGCAAATAAGTTTAAAAAAATATAGACATTGTCATTTAATCGCAATTTGCATTCCCTTCTTACTTATTTAAGCATCCTTTTCACATAATGCTCATTTTTTGCGGTACAGTACCGTTCATCCGATTGTAACACAACTTTATTACAGGAGGTTATTACTGTGTGTACTTAATATTTAATCAGAAGCTATACTTACTGCGCCTCTTTCATTATCTGTGAGTTATGAGCTAATTAACTCTGTCATTAATTTAAAAGAAAAATGTTTTTTTCCCGGTACTGCTCTAATGAATAAACTCAACCAGGAAAGTCTAATTAAATCTCGACTCCGTGGTCAAATATGTGTTTTACATTTTGAAACAGACAATTAAGTATAAAACCAGCCATTATTATAAGATGTGTATTTTTTATTATTACATACACACACTACATCTATGTATCTATCAAACACTCTCATCTTCCTGTATGTGTTCGAATACCAGATATTATAAGTAGGTATATTTAAACATTTTAAACAGGCAAGTATTTATTTAATTGAAGTTCGAATTGATTGTTTATTTTACAAGTTCCGAAAAGCGCAATCATTAGATTATATTTTTGGTTAACTTTATATTTCTGTTACATTTTGATAAAATTTAATTCAAATAAGTCATAATAAAAAATAACTCTTACCCCTTTTTGATATTTCCAAAGCTAAAAACCCTCGGCCCAGCTCTCACACCAGTGTCAAATTATTTAACTACACTTTTCAAAACCATTTTAAACACTGCACCATTATTTTTATTCGTACATCGTTTCAATACTTTTCGAACTATTTCTTAAACCCTTTGAAGAAACTCCACGTCCGCTTCGTATGGCGGTCACAAAGCAACTGCGCCCCAGGCCGAATACATTGCTACCTTTGACACGCCGCGCAGTGCAATTAAAATGTCAACGTGACAAGGTCGATTTTCCCGCGTATTTCTCTGAGGAAAAGCCGCCATGTTTTCAGATAATAAGCTTATTTATTGTGTGGTTACAATTTCTATTCAGTATTGAGTAAATTTATTCATGAGAAGTTAATAATCTGTGTATTGTCATTGAACTTAACTGTATTGTTTGTTATTTTTTATTTTGTTTGTTTTATTTTTCTTTTCTTTTGCATGCAAAAGAAGGTAGGCCCTTAAAGCACAAAGAAGTAATACTTACTTTACAGTGAACATCCAAACATTTTTTTTTCGCGTGGAAATCCCCTCGGATACCTCATGCCTCCCCTGATGGAGCCGGAAGGGGAGGTTAAAACATCCAAACCAAACATAGTGATATTGTTCTACGGTGGTAATGAATAGGTTTATTAATCTATTGATATTAGCTGGTATCCTGTTTAATGTAACCTTATTGTTACCTACCTAATAGATTTTCCACCATCATAGACTAAGAACACATGAAACTGCATTTAATCTACCAATGAGTATGAACTGTTTGGCTACCAGCCTACAATACAGCAATTAGAAAAATTAAAGTCTTTATTATTGAAATATGTCAATATCTAGGATATAGGAGCCTATACCATGCCATGCCATGCCCGGTGGTGATTAGTGGAGCCACCTGTCACCCTAGCAGAAGTAGGCCGCGGCAGCGGCGCAAAGTGCGTACCCGGGGGTGCCTTCGGGTTGTGGGGACACTAAGATCCCCACAACCCGAAGGGGGGTCTGGGTCTGCCGGGGTGTGAGAGATATGCTTTCGGCAATCTCACCTCCGGCAGCCAGAGACCCAAGACGGCGTGCGACTAAGTCGGTTCGAGCCCGACATAACCACCTCCACCGGCTCCATGGGGGTGGTATCCGTGGCGATTTTTCGCACGTTATTAAAAAATGCTTATTCTGGATGTCGACTCTTAGGATGTACATTTCTAGGAAAATATGCTAAAATTATTTTGTTAATCCCAAGCATTGAGTATCTTTTTCTATTATTAATTGCCACGTTTCTAGGTAAAAAAATATCATCAGCAATAGGATATCATTTCTTTGTGTCTATTTTTACACTGAAATAAATAAGGCAATATGATATTTATTCGAAGGACGTATACGACATTGGGTTCTATTTTTAACACAACAAAATGTGTTTTTGTATTTTTATTTTGCCTTCAGAAGTTCAATAAGTTTTTCTTCACATTGTAATAATATTCTCTGAATATTTTTAAACCGATACTTTTTGTTTCTTTTTAATTTTGAAGTTATGTTTGTTGTTTGGTTTAGAAGTTCGAAGAGGAGATTGACGACATACCAGTAGTACATACCATTATGTAGTTCCATTATCAACCTTTTTTTTTTACATTTTATGGAGGTAGGACTCAACGGTGTTTCTGTCCTAGCTCACGTGTTTGCTTCTTCCTATAGGCCCAGGTCCTTTAAGCGGGGCGTGAAAAGGCATCTAATGAGGCCGTCAAGCAGAGTGCCACCACTGTTAACATGGTACATGTTTACGAAGTGACCCTCTTTCTGAGACTTCGCCCACACTTTGCCTTTACCTTAACATCAGGCGAGGTGAAGTCAACTTGTCATGTCGTTTATAAAAAAAAAAGTTGAGCAGTCGGAGTGGAGAAGTACCTCCGCCCTACAGAATACCGCGGCCATAATAACCTCGTGTTGTGTTCCAGGCGGTGAGTAGGGTAGCCAGAGCTCACTGGAGTTTTTATGTAACTACTGGGATTTCTTTTCTCCTAGTAGTTCTATTGAACTGGCTATATCCCAGAAGAATGGGTTCATACCTCAGCCATTACAATCCCGACTTTGAGCAATTTAGCTTAGCTGTTAACGAGAATACTACAATTTTTTTTTTATCTAGGACACGTCAATTTGACTTCACCTCGCCTGATGTCAAGCTAAAGGCAAAGTCTCGGAGAGAGGGTCACCATCGCAAACATGTACCATGTTAACAGTGGTGGCACTCAGCTTGACGGCCTCATCAGATGCCTTTTCACGCCCCACTTAAAGGACCCGGGACTGTAGGAAGAAGGAAACACGTGAGCTGGCAGGGAGTTCCAGGTCTTAGTCGTGCGGCATAGGAATGAGTCACTGAAACGGTTGGTTCTAGCAGGTATACTCTGCACCGTATATGGATAGCATTTTAGCCCTGCACGTGTTGTCCTGTGAAGGAAAGGAGAGGGTGGGACTAATTGGAAGAGCTCGTCATCATCATCATCATCACAGTGCTAGTCTCAGTTGCATCCAAAGCCCGGGGTCCGCTCTCTTATTTTTTCTCTTGATTTAGCTAAACTTACGGGCGTGACTTCTATGTTTTATACATGACATGTCAATTTGACTTCACCTCGCCTGATGTTTAGCTAAAGGCAAAGTCTCGGAAAGAGGGTCACCATCGTAAACATTTACAATGTTAACAGTGGTGGCACTCAGCTTGACGGCCTCATTAGATGCCTTTTCACGACGACTGCTTTCTGAACTCCCGATCCCGGGCGGAAAGCTAAGCAAATGTAATGGTAGGGCCGGTTCTCAATAAATCCAGTCGTTCCTCCTTACATACATCATTCCAATCATTCACTCCTCCCACAGATAAGATAAATCAATACGACCTAAAATAGTTGTCGTAAATAGATGTTCAATACGACTGCCTATCCCTTCGGGAATAGACAGGCCTCAGTAAAATAGATCAGCTATTTTTAGAAAGCCCTCGCTCCTCGCTAGTCAAATTATGGATTGGGAGAATTGTCACAATGCGCATAAAATTGAATCAATCGAATGAAATCAAATGGATTTCAATCATCCATTTCTCATACGCCTTGAGCACCTTGGTTTATGTCTGTGTTTATGTTTGCTTGTCATTGTGAGGTTCGATTCCCGGGTCAAACAAATTTTATTTTTTTTTGTTCCGTACCTGAAGAGAAAATAAAAGGAACCCTTATAGGATAACTTCGTTGTCCGTCAGGTCTATCTGTCAACCCCTTTTTCTTCAGGAATGCGACTTGGACTTTATATTTCCAATATAAAGTTGAAATTTATATCACATACTGAGGTTTATAATGTCTTATTGTTATAAAATTTAACTAAGTAAACGAATCACCATACCATATACCTACACACTATCATCACGGCTATTATAGTATGACGAAAAACATAGTTGATATCATTAGGTGTAAGTATGTATTTTAAAATACCTACTGTCGTATTAATACACGCGTGAAAATTAATAATAAAAAAAAATTCTTTTACAACGTGATTGAAACCACACCCGATATAATTCACGTGCAATAGATTCATATCTTAAAAGACTCTTAATTGCCAAAGATAACACATAAAGAGCACTTAAAAAAAGAAAACAAATAAAAAAAACTCAACAATCAAGAAACCACACCCAATCAAATACACTTCAGTTAATTATTTAAAAAAAAGTAATAATTGACAACGGTAACACGCAAACAGCCAATCCAGAAAAAAAAACTTTCTGAAATAAAATACCAAAAAGTCTACTTACCTTAACAAATTCCCACCATTCTCCAGGAGAATCCGGAGAGTCACACTTTTCGGTATTGTAAATAACTTTTAATTATATAAAAACGTGTTTGTTTAGAAAAAAAAACAGATTAAAAATGTAAGTGCTGGGGGTCTGTACGGGATCGGGCGCGGTACTGAACCTGGGCGGGCGGGGATAGGATGGCGGGGGGATGCTATTGATCGGGAGATCGCGCAGCATCCGACGGGCCTGGGAGCCTCCAGGAATATACTACCTTTTACAGAAACGCGCTGTACATTGCTGGTTTTTGTCAAGTGCGTGGGTATGTGTTGCTATGCTAAAATTAGCCTGTCGTTTTTTGTTTGGTTGACGGTTTAAGTTAATGTTACCTGGCCGTATGGAATGTTATGTTGTGGATGATGATTTTAAACGCAGATAATTGCAGATAATACACACAAACCTGATATATGCCGTTGAGAAATCAAGTATTAGTGTAGGTAAAGTAAATTGAAAATAAAAAGGAAATCAATTTTTTTTGTTCTAAATAACTTGTTTAGTTCCATATTTTTATAGCACACAGCCCACCTGATGGAAGGTGGTTACCACACCACGGCTTATGAAAGTGTGCAATCGCCCGAAAATTCACACTCGGCAACGCGAGTGACCATGTAAGAAAAGTTTCTGACAGAATCAGCCGCGATTTTTTTTTCATTTCAATGTGGACTTCAGGCGTATTGAAATAAAGTCTTAAATTTAATGTAATTTTTACACTGACTGTGGCTCCACAGTGGTTTAGTTTAATAGTAGAATCGTGGGCCAGAAGCTGAGACTGCTCAAAAACAATATCTCGGGTTCCAAAGTGCAAGCTTTAGAAACATCTATATCAATGAGCTTGATGATAATTTCATCATCTGTCTAGTCTGGTATGCAATATTCTACAAAGAAATCATTGCTCAGTTAAAATAAGTCATAACGGTCTGCCAACGAGATATTTCGCATAGTTCTTATGATGCTAAACTGAGACATCTATTATTCTATCTGTCACATTTTGGTATGTTACATCTAAATGACTCTTGGCACAGATTTCACATAAATACAATACATATTTGTGACTCATACCTAGCGCCATTTCAAAATAAACGCAAGGTGTAAAATTAATGGTATCTTCAAAAATTCGTATTTTATGTCTTGTCTATTAGAGTTGCGGACAACATGGCGGCTTAATATCGCAGTTTAAAGATTTTTTTTAGGAAACATAAATAATAAATGGATCCTTTCCTGTAATTAAAATAGAACCTAGCTTATCAAATTGCGTCTAACGTCTCATAAACTGCTGTGAAGTGTGGACGATGCTGGAGTAACATAAGCAGGAAAATACTGCGTTGCATGTGTGAAGTTACCCGTAAAGATAACGTGAGGAACTCTGGCATCCACGGCAGCCTTCCTGGGCCTCGATTCTGCTAAAACCAAACCGTGTGGTGCTATCGCCACTGCTAAAAACGGTAAATAATAAACTTTAAAGCGATGTGATTAAAACTCAAATTAAATGACTTTTTGCAGACTAATTGAAAAAGTGTAATGAAACTGTTTTCATTTAATTTGGGACTTTACACGTATAGAAATAAAGTCTAAAATTTAATGTCATTTTTTGCAGTGACTGTGGCACCACAGTGGTTTAGCGTTAGTAGAATCGAGGGCCTGTCTTTGACATAGCAGATAAAATGCAAGAGAGTCGTTTTCGGTGGTGCTGGTGACATAACTGCAACATATACATAGCCGCCAATGTTTGCATTGATATAGTTATAACTATCAGGAGCCAGTAATGTACGAGGTTCAATTTTTACCATCCGTTGTGCGAGTAGGCGCTGTCGTTTCCTCTCTGCTGTATTTACAGCGCTTCACCTGCGGCCGTAACACCGGCCACTTACCATTTTATTGTTTAACGTATCTTCACGCCAACTCTCTCACGTGGTCGACAGGCGTCTACTTAATTTCATTCTTCTCACGACACATATCTTGAACCTAAGGTCATGAGATAAACTAGGCTCTGTCGGGCGTGGATTGTTTTCTAGTAATCTATGCTTGGTGAATTTGAGCTCGACCACCGCAGGAGCACCCCGTGCTATCCTCAAAAGAAACCCAAGTAACGCGTATAGAACACACATTTTGATCATATTGTAGGTCCAAGATATATAAATAAACTAGCTTTGGTGGTCGGTTATCGCGACCAAACATAGCCTATGTCCTTTCTCAAGGTCTAATCTACCCATGTACCAAATTTCATCAAAATCGGTTCAGCGGTTTAGGCGTGAAAGCGTAACATACAGACAGACAGACAGACAGAGTTACTTTCGCATTTATAATATTAAAGTATGGAAGTATGGATTACATTGTGTTTTTTTGATATCCATATATATAAAACAAACTCGTTACACTATTTATAATTCAAGAACGGCTGAAAATTGGTGAGGATGTAGCTTACGTCAATATAATATCACAGGCTCGGTGCATCTCTTTGATAGTGTAACGGGTATAAAAAAACCTTTACACTACTGGTGGTGCAAGTTGGTGGTGTAACGGATACAGAACGGCTTAGAACCAGGAGACGGACATAGGATACTTTTCATCCCGTTCGACCTTTATTTTATCCCGGGTATAAGTTCCTGTGAGTTGCGGTCACCTGATCAGTATTTCTGTGACCCTAGTATGTACATTTGCATGAAGTAGGTACTAGGCTCACAGACACTTTATGGAACTTTATGAGTCGCGGAAACAGGAGCAGTGTGTCCTATACCTTTCAATTCCGAACTTAACGCGGATGAAGTCGTGGGCAAAAGCTAGTTTACTATAAAATATTGACTGGTATGTATATGGGGCCCATTGATGAAACCCTACTCCACCTCGCTTGCAAGCCGGCACCCACAGTGGTACAGTATCAGCGGGTCTGATTGACATATATAATAATGTTAATGGGAATTAACGCGATCATGGTATAGGTACATACCTTTGATTTGTCCGATTTTTCGACCAAGACTAACTTACGAACATACAGATAGGATAGATTGATGTAGGTACAGATAGGAGGTTATAGAACATTTTACTGCATTGACCTGCAAATTGAAGCGTACAGTTGCTCGCAGCTCGATTATTTAGGTCATCCCCTGATTGCATTCAGGTTACGGATATTGTTTTAGTCAATATTGAAAAATAAAATGTCTATTTGAATATCAATTCTGTGGAAGATCTCAGACAGAATCTCAGATATATCATTATCACACATGCACATGTCATATACTATAATAATACCGGGAATTAACGCATCGGGAAGATAGGTTAAATTATCTGCAACATGGAATCCAGTGATACATAACATGCAGCCTCGCTTTTCTGCGCAGCCGGATAAACAACGGAAAGTTGGCTTACAGAATAGGGTCACTGTGAGTAGGGTATGTGACGGTACATGGCGAAAGCAATATATTGAGAAAGTGCCGGTAGATGAAGAACCTACTACCTCACGGACTCG
Source organism: Eilema sororculum (assembly GCA_914829495.1). Lineage (NCBI taxonomy): Eukaryota > Metazoa > Arthropoda > Insecta > Lepidoptera > Erebidae > Eilema > Eilema sororculum. The sequence continues at coordinate 1,967,967 of OU618556.1, forward strand.
AAGACGGCGGGCGTGCACTACTGCGCCAGTCAGCCTGTGACCACGGCCGGTGTAACCTGGTCGAAACGTCAGGCAAATCAAAGGTATGTGATCGTGTTAATTCCCGGTATTATTATAGAATATTATGGAACGCGAGAGTTTAAAAGTTAGTTTATGCACATGTTAATCAATAGATTTAAGCATAGGGAAAACATACTGTGGGACCACTACCTGACCTCCCGATTCAATTGGCGATATTCAAGTATTGCAGTTAGACTAGTGATCGACACTTTTAGGGCTCCTAATACCCATAACGATTGGTATTCCTAGATGTTCCTAGCCGGAACCGACGACTTCGCTAACGTGGCCCTGGTAGATTTTCTCGAATAACTTAACATTGGCGTTTCGTCATTAATGATTTAATAATATATTATACATTTTACTTGACATTGAAAAATTGCGGCGATTTGCTGCAGAAGCCATTAAGAAGAAGACACTGCACTTACATAATGTTATACTTAGTTTCATACAAAACTAAACTGTGAAATGAACTGTCACCAGCGGTATTTCAGCGATATCAGCGGACCTTCAAACCTTCAAGAAAACAGCGTACTCTCTTTTGAAAGGCAGGCAACGCACTTGTGACTCCTCTGGTGTTGAGGCGATCTGTCTGTTGGCTTGCCTCCCTAATCCATAAAAAAACTTATAATAATAAACTATCGACTATATTTCAAAAGCTACACAAACTGAAATAATATATCGAAATACGTTCGACAAATATCTTAAAATAGATTCGCACAAAGGCGAGATGAATCGGCAGTATTTCGGCAAATCATACTCCATTATCGTTAGGTATCAATCGACCTCATGCTGAGTTGTATCATTATGCTGAATTTTGTCTCCAGACGTAGACAGAGCTTATTAGGACGACCCCTGTGGAGTGCCCGTAGAGCGTCCGTCTGCCACTAAGAGGTCGCTGTTAGATTTCCGCTCAGTGTAAATATTTTCAGGACGGAAATAATGACAAACGAAACAGTATTAAACAAGCTACAGGAAAGCAGGTCTATATTGGAAATGATCGAGAGCCGAAGAGGAAGGATGATTGGCCACCTGATAAGACACGACAGATTTTTAAAAAATATCATAGAAGGGAAGGTAGAGGGAAGGAGAGGAAGAGGTGGACCAAGAGGAACTTTTATGGCACAAATAAAGGAAAGGATACAAGTCGCATCGTATCGGGAGGTCGAAAGATTGGCGGAGGAGAGAGAAGGATGGCGATTACTCCACCGAAAAGAGCGCAGCTCTTAAGTTTAGAGAGAGAGAGAGAGAGAGAGAGTATGTAGGATGAAAATTTAATATTATAAATGTTTAATTTAATATTATTATGTGAAAGTTTGTGAAAATGCTCGGTTTTTTTAAAAGAATATTTGGAACTACTAATATTCCCTCTAACCTCTCCAACTAAGCTAAATGGCTTGTACTAGGAGTAGGTTCAGGCCTGGATTCGAACCCGGGACCTCTCGATCGTAAGACCGACTCCATAAACACTATACTACCGACGCTTTCCTTTAGTAAAAACGCTTTTTATAATTCGATTTTTTTATTTTTTGGATGCCAGGTGGAGCCCCTTGACACCCTAGCCTCCCCCCTACTCCCCCTGGGACTGCGATGCGCGCCCCCCATTTCCGGGTGTAAGATGGGAACATCACGGTATCGAAACGCTTCCCGCACCCTAACTAGGGGGTCTTCTCTAAATCGGAATGGGTGCCAAGCATTTCCCTGGCGTATGGGGAAGATTGAATTTCGAGAGTTTTCTAGATTGCCTCTCACCTTGAGTAGGTGTACCTACCAGCTAGAAGCGAGGTAGGTTTGCACCCTGAAAATATTCATAGGGCCCTCATTAGAAGTAATTTCAAATCCTACGCTACGCTATAATTTACGCCAAAAAAATATTCATCAGCAAAGAATCCTAAAAGCATTAAGTTCGATCCTTTTCAGTTCATGAAACTTCGTCAAGAATGTGCTAATCAGTGCCTGGCAGCATCAGGTCGGGGCTGCCAACATAACAAGTTGGAATTCCTTCTCGGAGCAGACGCTTTAAGTAAGCTCCCAACTTTTATCGCGATGGAGCCATCATTTTTCAGTTAATTGAAAAAGTTCCCGACAGCAGGCTGTGTCCATGAGAAAAGGTGATATTTTTGGGATATCGTATGAACTTAATATAGGTACTTATTAATTGTTAAATAAAGAAAAAAACTTCATTATATAAAAAAATAAGATCTTCGAGGCCATTTTTTTTAATTTTTATACTAGCTTTGGCCCGTGGCTCCGCCCGCGTGGATGTCGGTTATCGTGACCAAAGATAGCCTTTGTCCGTTTTCAAGGTCAAATCTACCCTAATACCAAATTTCATCAAAATCGGTTCAGTGGTTTAGGCGTGAAAGCGTAACATACAGACAGACAGACAGAGTTACTTTCGCATTTATAATATTAGTATGGATTCGGTTGGTCAATTGACATCCCACTGGATAGTAAGCAGCTAGGGTCCTGAAAATATGAGCAATCAATCATCATCATCATCCTTGAGTTAATCCCGATCGAATCCGACGCCTTTACTTCGGAATATGGGGTCCACTTTGAACTGAAACGCGTCTGAAATACTCGTAATCGTTCTCGATCCTTTAATATTCCACACTACCTTGTACCTTGATAGCCTCCACAAGTGCTTTTTTACTCTCCACTTATAGAACCTGGGGTTGTGATAGGAAGGAAATGGTATGTGGGTAGAGAATCCATAGATGAACTTTTTTTTATAAAGGACACGTCAATTTGACTTCACCTCGCCTGATGGTAAGCCTCTAAGAAAGAGGGTCACCATCGTAAACATGTACTTACCATGTTAACAGTGGTGGGTCTCAGCTTGACGGTCTCATCAGATGCCTTTTCACGCCCCGCTTAAAGGACCCGGGACTGTAGGAAGAAGGAAACACGTGAGCTGGCAGGGAGTTCCAGGTCTTAATGGTGCGGCATAGGAATGAGACTAAACTAAATTCAGTTCCATACATGTAGTGACCTGCATGGTTTAAAACAGTAGTTATTGCGTCTGGGTGTGTACTGGGAAAGCAGAAAGCATAGTCGCAGTAGCGTTTCGTATGAGGCCAATAGGAGTGAGGGCGGTGTCTCGCAGTGACAGCTTTGACATCACTTCGCGCCGGAACCTTGGTACTAGTGAGAAAGTCCCGGTATAAGCGAAAAGCGACATATATTTCTGTAAGGAACACACGCAGATGCCCACTAGCTTGTGTGTCCTGAATAACAAAAATATTTAAAGACTAGCTGTTGCTCCGCGGCTCCGCTGGCGTGAAATTCTTATGTCCTTTCTGCACGCTATAGGATCCTTTTCCAGTAATCAAAAGTAGCCTACGTGTTATTCCAGAAACCAGTCCATAAACTAAGTAGGTATGAGTTCTTACCTTAACCTACTAGGCAGATTTGTTTGAGCGAGATTGGGTACAAAACACCTTTAACACTTGCACTTTCCATCATAAGCTTCTTTGCTATCTTAGTAGTACAAAAAGCTTTACTATATGATTCGTGAAAAGCCTGAAGAACAAAATGGCTTCTCATTTCCAATATTATTCATATTTAAGGCCCACACCGACCTAATTTTATTAAAGCTCCCATTTAAATACAGCGCACCAAATCCAATTTATTCCTCGGGCTTCTGTTACCTCCTCATAAAAGTGGAAACGTAAAGAAAAACCTTTGAAATCATTCTAACAAAACCGCGATTGAGCGCCTGTATAAAAGGAATACTTCAATACTCGACGCGTAGACGTTGCTCGCAATAAAATGGCAGGCGCTCTTAACAAAAAAAACGTGAAGTGAATTTTCAAGCACGGCAGGTATTATTTGAGACCTAATATGGCTGACTCCTGGTGGTCCGTACAATCTTTTGAATATAAATCGCTTAGTGTTAGGGCTGTCTGTAAGATGATTCCACATCGAGAGATAGTTAGCAGCAAAACCACACCGACTTGGGTCGATCGCGACTCGTTTAAAGACTTACAGCGCGGTGCCGTTCCTTAAAACACCTACCTACCTATATGTACTAAAGTACAATCGCCTCTTTAATAAAAAATATGTTTTCTTTTTTTTCACACCCCTGAATCTCCTTGAGATATTCACAAAAGGCAGGATGAAGCCTGTCCGCGTATTGGATGAAAGTCGATTGTTGTACCTTTATGAAGTTGTTTGTCAGGTGGCAACAATAGCTGGGGAAAACATTGAAAAAGAATTTATAAAACATTTAGAAAAATAGGTGGTCCATCGTGTTTAAATGTAGTTAAATAGATAGAATTTAGAATACCTATCTATAATATAAAAATGAATCGCTAAATGTGTTGGTAAGCGCATAACTCAACAACGCCTGGACCAATTTGGCCAAATCTTTTTTTAATGTTCGTTGAAGTTCAAGGATGGTTTTTACGGCGAGAAAAATTCGAATAATTGCCTGGAACCGACCTCCATGCGGGCGGAACCGCGGGCAAAAGCTAGTAATATTATAAATGCAAAAGTAACTCTGTCTGTCTGTATGTATGTTACGCTTTCACTCCTAAAAATTTGGTACAGGGGTAGATTATACCATGAGAAAGGACATAGGCTATGTATGATCGCGATAACCGACATCCACGCGGGCGGAGCCGCGGGCAAAAGCTAGAATATACTCATAAGATGAAGGTGTACAGGGCCTCAGGGTGTAGGATCGACAGGCAGAGAATTCATCCTCACACGTTGTAATCGGAAACAGTATAGGTACCTACTACCTACGCAAAGTCAGGTATGAAAGAAACTTCATCGGAATGAACTCCCTGCCGTGGTTTATCAACTGACTACAATATGGGGTTCTTCAAGAAAGGCATTAGAAGTTTCCTACAGAGTCAGCAGCACGAGTGTGATGCCCCTGTGATTGCATACGTCCATAGGTCACGGTAACCACTTCCCATCAGTTCGGCCGTGTGCTTGTCTGCCACCTAAGTGCTATAAAAAATCCTTTATGTGAATAAATAAATAAATAATAATAAATAAATCACAACATTCTACACAACGCTATCTAGACACATGGTAAGCTTTTATAGCTTGTGTTATGGAATCTAGAATGCGGATAAACATACACTTATAATACATACATATTATACATAGAAACACCCAGACCAATGCAAATAGCCATATTCATGCATACAAATATTTGCACTGAGCGGGGATCGAACCCGCGCCTCCTGCGTGGCAGTCGCGTGCACTACCACCACGTCACAGAGGCTGTTTATCGGTAATTCAAAGTTCATTGTTCTCAAAAGAATCTTTCTGTATCTGTGACCCGATCGTTATCGCTACATTAATATGATCACGGCCTGTTTAGTGTGTTTGGGTAGGCAGATCAAATTACTGAGATGGTTTCTTGCTACATTATATCTCTAAGAGTACACCGAGGTTTATTTATAGCTCCAGTTTCCGAAAAGATTTAAATTTTGCGCATGAAATCCGTTTGGGTATAAATTGATCATAGTTGCTGTTCTCCTGGTTTGCATCCGACAGCTAACATGTAATACAAACCATAACTAAGTGCTCGCTGTGGGTCGTGGTACTAGGCCGGAGGTGAGGTTGTCATCGACATATCCCTCGCCAGACCCAGGCGACCCAGGATGTAAATACATACCTACATATTATACATTGAAACACCCAGACCAATGCAAATAGCCATATTCATGCATACAAATATTAGCACTGAGCGGGGATTGAACCCGCGCCTCCTGCGTAGCAGTCGCGTTCACTACCGCCACTCCACAGAGGCTCGATCCCTATGATAAATATGGGACCGAACATTATAATTTGGTGAAATGTGGGTGCTAAGCATCTCAGCACCTCTGCCTACACCTTCAGGGATTTACATGCGTGAGTATATGTTTGTATGATCGTTAAAACCAGATTAATAATAATATTTTATTTTATTTAAAACACCTCTCCCATTCAAAGTTACCAACCCTATATATAGTGGGGACGATGGGCACCCCCACCAGTGGGGACGCTTGGTGGGGCAACGTGGAAGTACCCGTAATTATTTTCTCTGATGAAATTAAATCTCTTAACAACAATACATTCCTATTACATCAGCTAAAATTAAGGTTACAAAATTGTGACTGCTTACAACATCTCTGCTTGTCCCTTCAGGGGTATACCGTCGTGAGTTTAAGAGTATTTGTACAGCAATTATTTCCTCACACAAAAAGATAAACAGTTTGTTTACGTGCACCATTTTAGTCATCATAACCTAATGTGACCAAATATCCTGTTTTAAATGGGACTGTCCCTTTTAATAGTTTCCCCGATTAGTGCTCGGGCGCATACAGGTGGAGACAATTATGTCATAATTTTTAAAGATATTGCAAAACTTTAAACACTGATATTCTATAACTCAGACTAAAAGATATTTTCACGACTGGTTCATATCTGACGGAACATGCGTCGCGTATTATCGGTCACGTAACGCCAGAACAGACAAATGTATAGAAAAACACTTGACCGTTCACACACGACGCACTAACGTAGCATCGGTTGAGTGTGAACGGTCAAGTGTTTTTCTATACATTTGTCTGTTCTGGCGTTACGCGACCGATAATACGCGACGCATGTTCCGTCAGATATGAACCTGCCCTTTGCGACACACTGAACTCATTCTGTGTAAATAGGAACACCAAAAATTGATAATACGCGACGCATGTTCCGTCAGATATGAACCTTCCCTTTGCGACACACTGAACTCATTCTGTGTAAATAGGAACACCAAAAATTCACCATGATTCAGGTATTTTGAGATAACATAAACTTCAAACTATGTGACAACTATCATCATGAGTCACACCGCGATCATGGCTGCTGAAAAGCAGCCGAAACGTCGGTTTAAAAGTAAATAATAACAAATACCTAGGTATATCGCAATAGAATCCGTAAAAAGTGGTTTTATTTCAATCAGACTAAGAGTAAACGTATAGAACTAATAATTCGTTATTACTTGCTAGTTATATAGGTTCCGTCTATATTATTCTTTTAGTTTGAGATAATAAATAATATAAGAAAGATAACCATGTTCACAATTTGTACTTTTGTTGTGCCTTGTTATTGATCTTATTTATCTTAGGAGGGCAAATTTAGATAAGTAAGATCAACATAGGTTGCCTGTAAGAGATCGCTCTTAGCGATAAGGCCGCCTTTTGTACATATTTCATACATTGTCTATACATATAATGTATTATTGGTGTATAGTCTAGTCTTGTAAATTTGAAAAAATGCCAGGAATTTTATTTTTAGTTAAAACCAAATCTCTTAATTCAAATGTACTGTCTCAATCATCTGTCTATTACGGGCTTCGACAGAAGTCTTCCTCCTAAACCTAAGGGTTCCCCTCTTCTCGATTATTAACAACGTGATGCCCGGCAGAGTAAAATTTGGGCCACCCCATATCTTCCCATTTGGTGTCGTACAAGGCGACTAAAGGGTCTAAATACCGTCAGACAGATATATACTATACAGCACAGACTAACCTCAGATATAGGCTCGAGTGAACGATAGTACCATGAATACTGCAATAGGCCCCCTATTACCTACGTGGGATCCCAGAATACAATGAATGATGAAATGTGGGTGTTAATTCACCTCTGCCTGTACCTCCGGGGATAAAGATGTGATTGTATGTATAACAGCGTGATAAAACGCTATTTTAGAATCGGGTGGAATCTAGAACAGGCGGAATTGTCACTCACCCACCCTGAGAATAAAGACTGTATTAAGTCTCGTCCGTCAATCAACAGGCATTAAAAAAATAGTTTATTGACTTAACATAACAAATCAGGTAAGTTCACAAATATTTCTTAACGCATAAACAGGCATATTTCGATATTCACATTACATGTTGTACTGGTTCCCAAACTAAGCAAAGCTTGTATTTTGGGAGTCACTGCTCTAACGTATACCTAACAAACAATGGCCTTGGTGACGACCTTGGTGAAAACCACCAAACTTTTTTCTTAACTTTTTATAAATTTACTAGCTTTTGCCCGCGGCTCCGCCCGCGTGGATGTCGGCTTTATTCGAATTTTTTTCTACGTACAAACCTTCCCTGGACTTCCACGAATAATTTAAAACCAAAATTAGCCAAATCGGTAAAGGTGTTATTGAGTTATAATATTACAACGAAAAGTGGCATTGATTTCATATTTTTATTATAAGAGGAGTGCATAGGTACAACCCTGTAGGCAAGATTTACTTGGGCCCCAAACCTCCAGATAGGGCCCCAAAAAAGCAATTATCCCATTTTATCTCTAAATAGATGGTCACATTATTATGACCGGATCTGTGTATCGTGTTACAATATTTTGAAACGTCTTTCAAGAAATGATCGCCTCACCTGTATTGAGCAAGACCTAGGGTTTTACACTGTCTATATAAGACCATTTATTACCATATTTTTCCTTTGTGTGACATTGGATTGAATATTGTAACCGTATGATGTATGTTTGCAGTTAAAGTAGGTATCGCTTCTAGCTATATTGTGTAATTTACTTTCGATATTTGGACTCATTTCTATACTATTGCGTTGGTGTTATAAAGATAGTGACTAATTAGATGGCCTACCTTTTAAGGAAGCAATCTGCAACTGCTTCTGACTGAAATTAGGTAAAATTTGATATTTTCTAAAGTTTACGGGAATGTCACTCGTTGAAATAAAACCACTTTTTACCCGACTACGGCGAAGCCAAAAGGAGGGTTATGATTTTGACAGGCTATGTATGTATGTATGTATGTATGTATGTATATATGTATGTATGTTCATTTGTTCCCTCATAGCTCCTCAACTACTTATTAGAACTGGACAAATGAGGTATTGTTACAAGCGGCTTTATCGTCCGATGGTTATAGGCTACATGACGTGTCACTCAATCCTGTGTGGCGCCCTTTAGCGCCCATAAGGTGCTGTGTTAAAAAATAAATTTGAGATATATATGCCGTGTTTGGTATCAAATGAAAGGGCTTAACAAGCACATTTCAAATATGTATCAATTATTAGCTTTACCTTGCCACAAAATAATTTAAATAAAAAATAAAGTTTAAAACTAAAACCCGACTACCGATAAAAAGTAAAAAACAAGAAAATATCAAGAATAGCCGTGGTCGTATGCCACTTACTCTAACAAAACAATACATTCTAGGGAAAATTGGCATACGACCACGGCTATCCTTGATATTTTCTGGTTTTTTACTTTTTATCGGTAGTCGGGTTTTAGTTTTGAACTTTATTTTTACGGATTCTATCGCGATATATTTGTTATTATTTACTTTTTAAACCGACGTTTCCGCTGCTTTTGGATCGCGATGTGACTCATGATGGTAGTTGTCACATAGTTTGAACTATACGTTATCTCAAAATACCCGAATCATGGTGAATTATTGGTGTTTCTATTTACGCAGAATAAGCTCACTGTGTTGTTAAGTCTTGCTGGATTTTGCTGCTTACTGGGTTTGATCAAGTGGATGACTGGGTCCCAAGCTGGTGGTACGTTCCATCCATCCTCTCTATTAAAATTTGGGTGTTTATTAATTTCAATAGCCTCGCGGATCATTCTAGGAATATATCGATGTTCTTTGGCGAGTATCTGTGGTTTATCAAACCTTAGGTAATGGTTGGTGCCTTTTTGCGCGTGTTCACATACAGCTGACTTTGTTGAGCGTTGGTGTTTTATGTCAGCTATGTGTTCTTTGACCCGAGTGCCCATGTTTCGCTTGGTTTGACCAATATATGAGAGCCCACAGTCACAGTCTATTTTGGAGACCCCTGCATCTTGTAGAGCTAGTTGGCACTTGACAGATGGTAAAAATTGACTTATCTTCGTTGGCGGCTCACCCCTCGTACATACGGTAGTACAGCAGGCTGGCCTTCGACCGTGGCTGGTTTTTCTCGGGATCTGTGACTCAGGCGCGGTGGTTTCAGCTTGTTGTCTTGCAGTACTTGCTTGACATGTTGAAGCTCAGCGTTCAGGTGTTTCTTGTCACAGATCCCACGGGCTCTCTGAAACAAAGACATTCCTACGGTAGCTAACTGTTTAGGGTGGTGGTGAGATTCACCGTTTAAGTACCTATCAGTATGAGTCTTTTTCCTATACACAGTGTGGCTCAAGGTATTATTAGGATTTCTGATAACAAGAACATCTAGGAAAGCTAACGAATTATTTGCCTCTGATTCCATAGTGAATTGAATGTTGTCATTAATGGAATTAAGATGGTTCAGGAATGTATTTACGCTATCTGTTGGTAGTATTGTGAAAGTGTCATCTACGTACCGTTTGTAAATCCGTGGTGTGAAGTCGGCCGTCTGCAAGGCTCGGGCCTCAAAGGCTTTCATATAAATATATGTCAGCTACGACAGGCGAGACTGGAGAGCCCATCGCCACTCCATCGATTTGTAGATAGAACTTGTTGTCCCACAACAGATAGCAGTAAGCAGCAAAATCCAGCAAGACTTAACAACACAGTGAGCTCATTCTGCGTAAATAGAAACACCAATAATTCACCATGATTCAAGTATTTTGAGATAACTTATACTTCAAACTATGTGACAACTACCATCATGAGTCACACACACCGCGATCATGGCTGCTGATAAGCAGCCGAAACGTCGGTTTAAAAAGTAAACAATAACAAATATATCGCGATAGAATCCGTAAAAAGTAGTTTTATTCGAATAGGTAAAATTTATTGGTAAAATAATAATAAATAATAGACTTTAAAGCGATGCGGTTAAAGTTCAAAATTAAATGAATTTTTGCAGAGCAATTGAAAAAGTGTAGGTAATGAAACTATTCATTTCAATTCATTTGGATTTTAGACATATAGAAATAAAGTCTAAAATTTACTGTCATTTTTTGCGCTGACTATGGAACCACAATGGTTTAGCTTTAGTAGAATCGAAGGACTGGTAAAGATTTCCAAGATATTATGATGCCTACTGTTTGCCAATCATCAATTTTTATTTCGTGTAAGTATAATCAGTTTATATAAGTATGGTAGGTAGCTACTAGTTAATTACACTCAAAACACTGTACTTATGTAATTAAGAAAGTGTTATTACCTAAAGTAATTAGTTATGGGTGTCTTCATTGCGCCACCCACTGAGAGACTGACGAAATATATTTATATTCATCCTACAATATAGTAGTATCTGGACCTTTGCCTTTTTTTCGTTCGGAAATCCCCACGGATACGTCGCCGGAACCGGAAGGGGAGGTTAAGTCGGACTCGAACCGACTAAAACCGCACGCCGACTGAAGGTCGCGATGCTAGGCCGGAGGTGAGGTTGTCTTCGACACCTCCCTTGCACCCCGGCTGACCCAGGGCCATTCCTTGCGCTTTGCGCGTGGGGCTTTGTCTAGAATACCCATGCGGAGCACCCTGGGCAACAGATGACCTTGAATACGAAAATGTCTGGCTTACGCTTGGTAATCCTTCCTAAATTGCTGTAATTACGACATATTATTGTAATAGGAACGCGAACTATTTTTTAATTTAAGTTAAGTTAATTGTTTTATTATAAGATTTTTTAAATATAATTATGTACTTTAATTATATTGAGCCGAGATAACTACACATTCGTCCATATTTACATACGTATAATCACGTCTACAAATCCCCGAATGTAGAGGCGTACAAGTACCTACCCACCCACGTTTCGCCAATTATGGTTTTCCGTCCCCGACATAATAGGGGGCGAGCCTATATCGTCTAGTGGGCCCTTTGTCTTAGGCTGTATGTTTACTGTTGGATGGAGAAAAGCCCCATCCCTTAGTCGCCTTTTACGACACCCACAGGAGAAGAATAGGACCACCACAGTGGTCCTATTCTTCTCCACCGGGAACCAACACGTCCATATTTGATATTTTCTAAAGTTTACGTTATAAAGTTTACAATCATTGAAATAAAACCACTTTTTACAGATTTTATCGCAATATATTAGTTATTTTTACTTTTTAACCCGACGTTCGCGATCGCGATAGAATCCGTAAAAAGTGGTTTTATTTCAACGTCCATATTTACTCTTATGAAATCACTTTTTGTAAATTGACGTCCGTAAAATGCTTTAGTGGAGTTTGTTGCGCCGTTTCTTCTCCACTGGTGCCTAGGCAGCGGTGGTAAACTTAGTTTTAAGCAGAATTTTACGTCAAAAGTTGGAATAGTGCTACACAATTTTGACTAAACACTTTGAGTTCGAATTCAACCCTTTTTTTAAATCATCCTTCCCGTGACCTAGTTAAGATGGGACCATCTAAAGACCTTTTTTTTTTTTTTTTTTCCGTGCGGAAATCCCCTCGGATACCCCCCTGCCGGAGCCGGAAGGGGAGGTTATGTCGGACTCGAACCGACTAAAACCGCACGCCGACTGTGGGTCGTGGTGCTAGGCCGGAGGTGAGGTTGTCATCGACATATCCCTCGCACCCCGGCGGACCCAGGGCCATCACTTATGGTTTAACCCTCCTCGGGAGGGGGGACAACGGTGTCCCCGACTCGCCCCCGGAATGGGGAGGCGCGCTTCTCAACGCGCCGTCGCCGTGGCCTGCTTCTGCTGGGGTGACAGGCGGCTTCACCCGTCACCCCCAGGCCCGCGCTCATGGGGGACGGAGGTCAGTCAGTGCCCTCCGACGCCCATCTAAAGACCTTACATGGTCCAGGGTTAGCCGGGCGCCTTATTGGGTTACCATACTCCATGGAAATTAATACCCGGGTCACCGTGTATTCCACCGGGTTTTAGTCGGTTCGAGTACAACATAACCACCTCTGAAGGCTGGCGGGGATTTCTGCACAAAATGCAAGTAAAGATGCTTGCACTTTTTTTTTTGCAGCAAAGAAGACTTTGATATCGCACGCACTCACTGATTAGTGCATGTTACCTGCATCAATCTCCTGCTTCACTGAATAAGCGTAATTTTGCTATGTCTTCTAATATAAAGTGCATGGTTTGACCAAAATAAATTAAATTTATCTATATAACCCTGACAGACTGGATGCCGAAGGCGGAGGAGCGGCAGAAATGGACTGCAATAGACTAATTAGATTAATTGATAAACCCAGATCCCTATAAAAAAAATAAAAATCAGTAAAACTACTTAGGTAATATAGTCTCCCATCATCTACAGCTTGGCTAAATCTCCTATGCTAACTTTGTAAGTGGGTTCACGTCACGTCGTCGGTAGCATAATGAGCAGGATTCGTACCTGGGATCACTCGATCGTAAGACCGACCATCACTAAGCTATCGACGCTAGTATGTAAGTTTTCGTCAAAATGTTAGAAAAAGTACATTAATACATACAAAATATTCCTGTGTTTACAAGAATGCTTGCACGGATTCATACGATCTTGACTCACTCAAATGAATGAGACAAAAACAAGAAATCTATGTACACATAAAACGTTTTTTAAATATTGTTATCTACTATAAATTCCCGCGGTTCCTAACCAAGAATTATTCCGCTTTTTGCTGTCACATAATAGCTGTTAAGGCGTCGCATCACACTATCACGACTTTCCTACATCTCTGTAGAGGACAATGATCAGAGAGACGGACTTAACGATTCACTCCCCACTGGCAGCCAAGAAAGTAAAAGCACATCGCACCTCGACTCGAACTCACTGGCCATTACGAGAGTGAGCGCGGCTCACGCGTTATGTCAAAATATTCCCGCCAAAAAAAACGTCAGAAAGACAACCCGAGTCGAGTTTCGTCCGAAAACCTTTAAACCTTTTTTTATGTTTTTTTTTTCAAGTAATTTGAAGTGCGACGAACTCTGGAGTGCACCGTCCCCAGTTTCATAAGTGGTTGTAGAATGTTATTGTGCCGTCGTAAGTGAAAGTGTCGTGACGTAATCATTACATTAGAGCTATTATTATGGCGGATATCGCTCTTTGTGGGAAGCGGTGTCTTACTGTTTTCGGACTTTTTGGTAAGTTATGCTTTTTTTCGAAAGTTATGCCTTTTTGGGCCTGTAACTAATTTCCTCTACTTTTTTGTGTAAGTTTTATTTTTTTAAACAAGTAATTTATAGGATGCAGGCCATTCAATTCAAAAACATTTTCAATAACCAACTAGAAATATTATCTTAGAGGAGTTACTAGCTTATCACCAGGATTCGAACCTGGGGCCTCCTGAACATAAACCTGGCTCCACTAAGATTCCAATTCAACGCACCGTCATATTAAGTAGTTCATGTATTTAATTGAAACGTATTTCGGTCAAAACCCACATTAACTACATCTTAACTAGAGTATTAAATTAAACACGCAAGCGAAAACAACATTTTTTATTTTAATGATGATGGATGAACAATGAACAATCTGACAATGTAGTTCAAGTGAGTTCAACGCATCCACGAACGCATCTTTCCCAGAATTAAAAACAAAACATTTACCAAAGACTTCGGACATTCAAAATATTTCGTTTTAAAATTAGAACTTAATCAGCGAAAGTCGCACTTTTGTTTTTAATTAGTTGAAGAGGTTACAAAGCAAAAAGTTTTTTTACGATTATGAGCGATTTTGTGTTCGGATTTGCAACTTGCATCCGATTGTGTTTTGTTGCTGGAGGAACAAAAGATCTGCCTCTTAACTTCTCGATAAACAAATATTATCAGATACTTATCATTTCAAGCAGTATTAGTACTATTAATTACGCACTAATTCTGTCTTTTATGTAAGTAATTTAAAGTTTTTAAAACATTCAGATGAATTCTAAAGAACTAACGGTAGCATATGTGGTGTGTCAACCTCTGTGGAGAGGGTCCCTACAACACGATTCATACCGGCTTGCTCTGCAAATGAATTCCACTGGCTTGCCTTTTGAAAAATTTGTACCCTTCGTGACTACCTAATCGAGTAACGTAGACCGTGTTTTGTAGCCTATCATTAAAACTGCGTTATGCGTTACCATCCCTGGGACCACCAGGGAATGGGACGATCTGGGAATAGGACAATCTGGGAATGGAATGATCTTGGAATATGACATACTGGGAATGGGACGATCTGGGAATATGACAAACTGGGAATGGGACGATCTGGGAATAGGACCATCTGGGAATGGGACCATCTGAAACAGCGTGACGAGTTTGAGAATGGGACTTTCTGCTACCAAACCCCCAAGCCCCCGCTGTCACATAGTAGCTAGAAGTGGTTTAACTTTAAACTTTAATATGGAGGAATACTATTCAAGTAAGTTCAGAGTTAGATCAACGCAATATATGATGAGATGAGATACACCCACAGGGTATGAATTTAAATTAGTTGCCTAAATAATTCCTTTCGTGCAGTCTAATGTATCTAAACACTTCGCTACTAAGCGTTTAGCTCGATTCATATATCCTGGACCTAAATCGCAAAATATTGTTTTATAATTTGAGATTGACATGGTCTTTTAAATGTGACATGACATGGTAAATATCCCGACGAGTTTTACTATGAATAACATAATATAAACTCACGCCTGTATTCCCCGAAGGGGTAGGCAGAGGTGCTAGCACCCACATTTCGCCAGTTTATGTTTATGTCCCAATATAATAGGTGGCGAGCCTATTGCCATTAACCGGGCACTTATACCCTGCGATAAATATACACATAACTTCGAAAAGCATCGAAAAGTCATTGGTGTGTGCCATGGTAAACCTGGGATCGAACCCGAGACCTTCGTCTCAGCAGTCCATTACCCATACCACTAGGCTACCGACTATGAATGTTTTATAATTTATCTATACTTGGTGAATATGAGCTCGTCTACTGAAGTAGAACCCCGTGCTATGTTCAAAATACATTTAAGAAACGAATACTGCTTGTATGGAGCACATTAAATTTTTAGTCTAAAATAAATGTATCGAGCTATATACATAGTCCTGTGGATGATATACCAGTAGACTGATTTAGAATGCAAATTTTGAAGAGCCTACAGGCGATTTTTTTCTTCAAAATCCGAATATTTGTATACTAACTTTTGCCCGCGGCTCTGCCCGCGTGGATGTCGGTTATCACGACCAAACATAGCCTATGTCCTTTCTCATGGTCTAATCTGCCCCTATACTAAATTTCATCAAAATCGGTTAAGTAGTAGGCGTGAAAGCGTAACATACAGACAGACAGACAGCGTTACTTTCGCATTATAATATTAGTATGGATTAAAATTATAGAGCCTTTCAAAAAAAATAATAGAATAAATGATATGGCCTACTAGTGGTAAAGTTTGATTAGCCTACTGATGGTGAAATTTGAATGGCCTGGTGGTAAAATTTAAATAGTTTACTATCAGCAAATGTGTATGTCCGCAACTGGTAGTACCTCTCGCGTGCCGTGTTGGTACCCGGTGGAGTAGAATAGGGTCACTCCATCTCTTCCATGTGGGTGTCGTAGAAGGATACTACTACGTACTAAAGGATAGAGCTGTTCTCAACATACATGTTTGACGGCTCGCCCCCTATGGTATGGTATGGTATGGTATAACGGGCTGTTATCCGCAACTCCACGACAAGGCGCGGTTTTTTCGTGAGGGTGGGCATTTTATTCGAACCGAACTCGTTGAAGAACGCCAGCAGGCTATTCACACTGCTGGTGATCTCTCGGAGCGTACCTGTGTTTCCGAAGTACTTAGCCCTGTATGTGGCGGTTTCAGGACAGTGTAGAAGCACGTGTGCCGCTGTTTCGTCCTCGTTCATGCAGGCTCTGCAGAGAGGGCTGTCGGTGATACCTAAAATATAAAGGTGTTTATTAGTTGGCGAAATGTGGGTGTTAATACACCTCTCTTTCATTACTTCTAAATTTTCACAGCCATCACCGTTTGATAAACTAGGTTAAATATAAGTAATAATAAGTAAATTCTACTTTCATGTACATGAATAGTATGTACTGAAAATAATCTATCTACTCGGATCGCGTTACTATCGATCATAACATCGTGCTATCTAGCATAATCGATTGCAACACTCACGTAACTATTACGATATGAATCGATTAGAATTCGTTTCGCGCGCGTTTTTGTGTCAGTGCCTCTGTGCTGTACAGTAAAAAAAAACAGGAAAGTTGTTGTTTGTGTTTTATTCATAGCAAAACATTTTAAGTTTTTTAGACACAGATTTTATTGTTATCTACATAATTTCACTTCTATCTCTGGTCCAAATACCTAAATAAAATATTTTTTTGTGTGTACACTAAATCTCGTGTATGTGCAAGTGACTAATTAAGCAACTAGGTAGGTACTTACCTACTAGTTATATAAGTACAGAGTGGAAGATTTTCACCTTATTTTTGCCGATAACATAAATTATCGTGAGCTGTTCTGGACGGGGCAATATTCAAAATATCCGCTATTTCACCAATTTCACTGAAAGGAAACATTCCTGTATTTTCTAAAAAGAAACAAAACTGCATTCAAAGATTTTCGAAACCTCGATTGACACACTCGGTATTCAAACCGACTAAAACCTGCAAAAATACATTGTGTATTTTCATGGCATCAATCAATACCTAGTGTCAATCTTATGGATCAAATCTCTCAAACAAACAAGGTAAATTAAATTAAAGTAAATCCCTGAAACCTATTCCCAGAAGTAGATTGCAATTGGCTATTGACAATGATTTTTACAAATGACAGCACGTTTTGTAAAACATTCTCCGCCGATAACATATCGCCAGCTTTGGCATTTGGGACAGCATACAAACTAATTATGAGTTCCTTATCTGCACCTAATACATAGTAGGAGGCACTCAGCCTCGCCGTAACTAGGTTTGTGTCGGTAATAGGGTTACAACGAGCCGAGTTGAAACTCCTATATTTTACATTGATTGTATGTATGTGTACACAGATATTGGAGCTGTGGAAACGACTAAAGACCATCGTCTAAGTCATGACGAAAGGACTGAAGACCTCCAAAACCGCATTCTATAATAGGCTTTATAGTGATCCAGTTAAAAGTTCAAAATTAAATGACTTTTTGCAAAGTAATTGAAATTTAGGCGTTTAGAAATAAAGTCTAAAATTTAATGTATTTTTTGGAGTGACTGGAGCACCACTATGGTTTAGCTTTAGCAGAATCGAGGGCCTGGTATACCTGTTGATTGATGGATAAGGCTATGGTGCACGATCCTCTTGGTGGGATGTCAGATGGCAGTAATTTTCTTGTAAGCTGTATGAGCATAATCCCTTTTTTGATGGTAAGCTAAAGGCAAAGTCTCGGAAAGAGGGCCACCATCATCAACATATACCATGTTAACAGTAATGGCACTCAGCTTGACGGCCTCATCAGGTGCCTTTTCACGCACCGCTTATTGGACCCGGGACTGTAGGAAGAAGAACACAATCAAAATCATTTAAAAAACAGCTGAACCATACAAAAAATAGAGAACGGATCTATAGTAAGGTCCGAAATAGCATCAATCTTTCGTTGTATTGCAATGGTGGAATCGAATGTGACAGCTTGTTTGCTCTTTTTTTTTTACGCGCGAAAAATCCCACTACGGACACTGTCGGACTCGTACCGACTAAAACGCACGCCGTCTTTGGGTCTTTGGTTGCCGGAGGTGAGATTGCCGAAAGCATATCTCTCGGACCCGGGCAGACCCAGGACCATCTCTCTCGAGATGGCCCCCTTCGGGTTATGGGGACAATAGTGTCCCCATCTAGCCCCGGGTAAGGAGAGGCGCACTGTGCGCCGCCACCGCAGCCTGCTTCTGCTAGAGTGACAGGCGGCTCCACCGATCACCCTCAGGCCAGCGCTCATGGAGAACGAATCGTTCTGCTACCTCCGATGCCCGGTTCGCCTCGCTCTTCGCGGGCTTCCCGGGCTCGGAGCTTGTTTGCTCTGAGAATTTTCACAACACGGTCTCAAAAACACTATCCGATTTACGAGTAATAACAATTTTAATGGTTATAACTATAAATCTAAACCATAAAGTGACGTATTCCTCCGAATGAATGGTTCCAAGTTTCACTCAGTACCGTTAACCTTGACATCCAGTGGCAGCTATAAGTTATGTTCAGACACGTTTCTTACCGCATACTAAGTGATAGCGGTGTTATGCAACACGTTGCGATAACTGTGTCATGTGTTATATCAACGGTTACTTATAATCTAATTGAGACGTTACTTTCGGGTCGATTTTAGAACGGAACAAGTAATGACTCATGTGCTCATGTGTGTACAGTGGTGTTGTACAGGCGGAAATGGCTGTTACGGAAACAGAAAAGTATATCTTTATTACTATATCAGGAAAAATGAATTTGCTCAGGTGGGGGAAGCATTCCCCCTGTAAGGGAAACACACAGAACAGTTCGTAAGAGAATTGGTAAATGACTCCACCATCGCCTTAAAGACGGATATATAGAGAAGGGAAATTTAAATTAATTCGGGTGTGGTTTAACAGCTCAGTTGGAAGAGCATTCCGCCTGTAAGGAAAAGGAGGTTCAAGCCCCACCTGAGCAATTCATTTTTCCTGATGTAATCGAATTGTAAAGTTAGCATAATAAATGTTATAAAATTTTATTTAAGTATATTTTTGATTAAACAAAGCTATCGTGACCACCCCATTTTTTTCGAAGGGTATCGTAAGAGTCGACTAACGGAAAAATACGCAAACGATATCACTGCGAGAGAAGGAAAAGTCGAAATAAAACCCTGTACCAACCCGTCTGGTCAGCGTGGAAACAGGCGGCCAATGCCTCCCAACATTGGGAGAGGCATATATCCAGCAATGGACTGTGATCGGCTAATTAACAGATTTAATTCAAGATTAAAATGCGCCTAAGATTTCCGTTGAAGCACTATCTCTGGCTTTTAGATTCCCATCGAGCTTTGGTAAAGGAGCCACAGTGTCCCCATCTTACTCTTACGAGAGTGGGCGCGAATCGCTTCATCGCCGCCGCCTTTGTCAGCCAGCGTAACAGGCGGCTCCAACAGTCACCCCCAGATCTATGCTCATAGAGAACAGGAGTCGTCGTCTATCCATACATAGGAGACATAATTGGCATTAAGGTGTTGCCATTTGATTCCATCAAGATAACCATGGGCTTACCCAGGGTATTTTTTTTATTTGGAAAATATAAATATAATGATTTGGGTGCACGAACATCTTGATTCGTTGATCTTGGTGTCAACTTGGACGAAACCAAGGTTATGTTCAATAAACATGTCTCACCGAGACCGATCGCCATCGAAGAGACTGAAAGGAAGCGGGCAAAAACCGCGACCCACTACGAACTGCTGGGGACGTTAGAGCGGTTACCATGGTACTGCGACTTTACGACCTTTCTGCCCTATGTCCCTGAAAGGAAGCTGGGTACGCCCACGAAGCTGACCTATGAATAAACCGTGAAAAAAATATAATAGAGTTCGACCTACAACAGTGTTACTAATATGAATTGAATACCAAAAAGGTCCCGAGGAGGGCCAGACCGTAAGGGATGGCCCTGGGTCAGCCGGGATGCGAGGGATATGTCGAAGACAACCTCACCTCCGGCCTAGCACCACGACCCACAGTCGGCTTGCGGTTTTAGTCGGTTCGAGTCCGACATAACCTCCCCTTCCGGCTCCGGTGGGAGAGGTATCCAAGGGGATTTCCGCACGAAAATAAAAAGAATACCGGTAATTTATTTGACTAGCTCACCTTCAACCAGCATGTTTTCTAGTTTTGCTAGAATATTATTTAATGAATTCATTCATGCGTCACTTGGTAGGCAGCCCACTTTCAAATTACGTGATTAACCATTATTTTTTATCTTTTGTGTTAGTGACGTCACCTTCAATTTCAATTTATCTTTTTAAGATATCTTTTTTAAATGTTTTATCATGATTCTTAAAATAGTGATGAAGGATTATAAATATCGTTGAGAATTGAAATTTTCGTAATAATTTTAAGAATTAGGCTTTCCCTCGCACCGGTCTAAGCTGACCTGGGTCATCTCCAAATTCGATATTGTCCTCTTAGGTGTGGGAACCACGGTGTTACCGTCATGCGTTGAAGAAAGAGGTGCCCCCGTCTTCAGGACAATATGGGATAGGGACGCGTCACCTTCCCGGCTTGCTACTACTAGAGTGGCAGCCTTGCCTGTCATCCTCGCGCCTACGCTTCTGGAGTACATAGGTCGTTGAGCGATGGGGTTCCCATGGGCTGCAGAAACGAGATTAAAATTTCCTGTGGCACCGCGTATATAAGCTAGTGAGATTATAATGTAATGTCGCTTATCTGGCTGTATACGCCAGCACATGCAGGCGACGCTGATACACTCAAAAACAATGGCGAACAACTTAAAAGAAAAGCGCATTACATGTACGATATGTTTTACAATCCGTACACTTTCAACTTTCTACGAAGGTCTTTATATTTCGTGACGATGGCGTTCTTAGCATGACGATCAGTTCACAGCATTCTATCACCATTAAAGAACTTAAATCTACTTCAATTAAGACAGCTCATAACTTTATATAATAAATGCAACTAATTAAGAAAAAATATTAGTTCAGTAAACTAAAAAACACGCCTAGAGTATGCACTTTTTTCGTATTCCTGACAGCAAACCCTTTCATTTGATACCCATATCATGGAGTACATTTCAACTAGCCTGTCCGCCATCTTGGACGTCCGCCATTTTGGATTTAGGTCACGTGACTATTTTTTTTCGTATTCCTGACAGCAAACCCTTTCATTTGATAACTGTCCATATCATGGGGTGGCTTTCAAACAGCCAGTCCGCCATCTTGAGGAGGCTGCCATATTGGATTTGTAATGACGTTTCTTAGCTCGTCATGTATTGTCATCAGAACTCGGAGCGTGTGCAATATTCATCCTAATCAAAGACTGGGAAGTGGATCAAATTATAATTCCAAGATTTTCTTACATACATAGTTCAAAGTGAAGCTAATAAAAGCGTGTTACAAAAGAAAACGTTTTGTTCATACGATTACATTAATAGTTAATATTGCCCGTTTTCCTGTATGGGACCCCACCAAGACCTTTTAAGCCTCCTGGTTGCAATCAAAACCTTGTCTTTGGTGGGATCTAATTAATCAGGTGGGGTTACTTGATAAATCAATCCCGCAAAAGACAAGGATTTGAATGCACCTATTAGTAATACTGTTATAATTACGACTTCCCGTTCCCGTAAAAATTTCGCTTAGTCCGCCGCCTAGGCAGTGGCGAAAACTTTTCAATTTTTGCCAACCGCAAGCTAAGTATTACTATTTTTGGTTTTTTAATTTAGCCGCCAAATAAAATGAAACGTTAGGAAATGGACGAGTTAGGAAATGGACAATTTTTCAATCATAGGTGGAAGAGTTAGGAAAGTGGTCAACTTAGGAAGTGGACGAGTAAGGAAAGTGGATGGAGTCGTTCAAAGGGCAGGAAACTACTAATACAAATTTTACCGTCTCTATAATCTTTGGCCCTAGGCTCCTGGCTACCTTACTCGTAATAAAATCCGCTACATCGTCTGGATGTCACATCTAGCAAGCTTACCCGTGTGTAACATGATAAGGTTAATAAATACGTTCCTATCTCGGAGATAATTCAGTTGCTACGTCCTATACGGCGCTGCACGTCGACGACATCGCTTGTGAAGTACAAACCACTTATCGGATACTCAATTAAAATTTAACTATACACAACCCGGATATCCTTCAATTAAAAACCGGATATTCTCATCTTCATTACCGGCCGAAAATTATTGCGAAATGTAGGTACCTTTGCCTACCCCTTCGGGAATTTAGAAGCGTGAATACATGTATGTATGGATTCCCAAAGGGCTCGGAAGTAGTTTAACCTTGCACTACACGGTTAGATATTGCTAGCCAGGTCAGTATTAAGATTAAAATAAATTATCTAACTGAGCTTATTAAATTAAGAATGGTAAAAAAGCAGTAAAAATTGCTTCGGTTCTTATTTTATACTTTTTATTTATTTTCAATCATATTCTCATTCTCCATCCAAAGGTTGCCTGTAAGAGATTGCCACTGTGCGATAAGGCGGCCTATTGTCTATATCTGAAATGTAACTACAAACTACACATGTTTTTATCCTTGTTGTACACAGTAAAGAGATACTTTACTTTACTTTTGCTTTATATCTCAAAAACTTAATAAGCAATTTAGTTCAGTTGGAGGGGTATTATCATTAGACTTATATGCGTTATAATCCTATGCTTATTTCAGA
The DNA here is from genome assembly GCA_914829495.1 of Eilema sororculum. Taxonomy (NCBI): domain Eukaryota; kingdom Metazoa; phylum Arthropoda; class Insecta; order Lepidoptera; family Erebidae; genus Eilema; species Eilema sororculum. The sequence continues at coordinate 1,991,222 of OU618556.1, forward strand.
AGGAACAAATATTCCACAACATTCTACACAACGCTATTTAGACCCATGGTAAACTTTTATAGCTTGTGTTATGGAATCTAGAATGCGGATAAACATACTTATATCCTTTTTATACATAGAAACACCCAGACCAATGCAAATAGCCATATTCATGCAAGCTTTAGCTTAACATCAGGCGAGGTGAAGTCAAATTGACGTGTCCTATATAAAAAAAAATACAAATATTTGCACTGAGCGGGAATCTAACCCGCGCCTCCTGCGTGGCAGTCGCGTGCACTACCGCCACGCCACACAGGCTGTCGAACAGAAAATGTCGGTTCCTAATACTCCTTAAAAAGCCTTGTTCACCAACAAAATGCCTTTCGCCTCAGTCCATAACTGACCCACTGACCTAGTTGTAGAATAAAATAACAATACCTGCAATACAAAGTCTAAATGAAAACTGCATTTCAGAAAAGGCTCTTAGGATGATGATCTTTACTGAGCTCCAACATCTATTAATAAATAAATATTCCACAACTTTCGTTCGGACCGCTGTTGGCGACACGAAAACCTTCCCCATCACCGTCGGAGTACACCAAGGAGTACTTAGTACCTACCTGTTCAGCTTGCTAAGTGGCGGGAAATGACTGGCGTCACATGCGATACTAAAATGCCAGTTAGGCTGAAGGGGCAGGTCTAAAAAACAATCACTAGACCTGTCCTCTTACACGGCTGTGAGGCATGGCTGCTGTTGGAGCGTTGGAGCTGCGTGTCACGGAGATGAAAATGCTGCGGTGGATGTGTGGAGTCACGCGTAGAGATCGCGCGAGGAACTCTCGCATCCGCGGCAGCCTTCATGTCCGTGACATCGCATATAAAATGCAAGAGAGCCGCCTCCGCTGGTACGGCCACGTCTTGCGGAAACCGCCCAGCTACGTGGGTAACAAATGCCTGGTAATGGCGCCCCACCGGGTTCAGGTAGAAGGGTTAGGTCCAAGAAGTGCTGGCTTGGCGTCGTGGAGGGTGACATGCGTGAAAACGGTCTCACTATCTTGGACGCCCAAGATCGTGCGAAGTGGAGAAGGAGGAGCCGGAAGGCGGACCCTGAGCTCCGAGGGCACCGTGGCCTCGGATGCAATCAGGACTAACGTCTCTATGTGGATGATGATGATGATTCCACAACACTCTACACAACGCTATCTAGACCCATGGTAAGCTTAACCAGCTTGTGTTACGAAATCTAAAATGCAGATAAATATACTTAGAATTTTTTTTTTTAAATATTTACATAATATACATAGAAACCAATGAAAATAGCCATATTCATGTACACAATTATTTGCACTGAACGGGGATAAAAACCATCGCCTCCTGCAAAGCAGTCGCATTTACTACCGCCACGCCAGTCACGCCACAGAAGCTGTCATCTGCTGCCATCAAGATGATACCACTGACCACAATATAACCTAGTAACCTAGTTCCAAAATAAAATAACAACACGAACTCGGAATAGCCCCAAACAATCATCATTATTCTTGCATTTGAATATTATGCAAATGAGTTACTATTACTCAATACTCTGAATGAGTCAGTAATATCCGACCGCCGTTCGTGAGGCAACAAAATGGACAACTATGACATAACTGTACGTGCATCCGTCTTTATTGTGTTATTTTTAAAGCCTTAGTTCTATATTAAGAATAATTCAGGGTTCCTTACATCAATAAGAAAACAGGAAATGAAACAGGAATGAAATTTTTATAGCATTCACCATGACAACCTGTAAATTCGAAATAATAATATATCGGTAAAACAATGGTTCCAACAGTTCGTGGGAAGGTTGGTGGATGGATCCACCGTCGCCCTTAGAGACGGCTATAGGGAGAAGGGAAGGATTGAAGTGATTCGGGTGCTAGAAGTTCGGTTGGAGGAGCGTTCCCCCTGTAGGGGAGGGGTCGTGGGTTCGAGTCCCACTTGAGCGCTTCATTTTTCCCGATGTATTAGGAACAGGATTGCTTTGTCGTCCGTCTGTCTGGCCTTCACATCTGGCGTTTGTCACAATTTGGAAAGAAAGAAAATAAAGAAAAATATTTTTTATCAAGACATGCTGCAGCACACAAAAAACTATCATGACTAACTTACATCTTTTTTCACAACTCCATCATTAGGTTCTTAAAAACTAATTATTATTAAATCATTATGTAATAATATGCAATGGCAACACTGACCAACATTCCCGTCTTTTACATTGCTGGACAAAGGTCTACCTCAATGTACGCCATAGCTTTCTATGAATGGCTCTAGATCTAGATCCTTAGAATGGCTGTCATGCATTCAACTACATCCATTCTTCGATTCCATAGCATTTTCTGGACTGACGACATGAAAAGTTGCTGGGAATGACCTTTTTCAGCTCGTCATCAGTCAGATGAACTGGAGTTGGATAGCGCCCCGAGTAGAGGCGTATTACCATTTTACATACATATCTCATGTACGTCAAATCATCCATTAAACAAGAAACCCAATAACCCTGCCAGATTTAAGAACCAAATCAAAATATAACGATCGTACATAAATATGCGCAAACGCATGCAACTGGACGAACAAGGTTACTAATAATAGCCAACAAAAGTGTGCTATGGTACCAGTCCACTCGCAAATCTCTTCACTAACACACATTTTTGACTCATTGACCGTATTCTAGTAACGAGAGTGAAAGCAATCGCGTCATCGACTCTTGCGCAAGAACCATTGTTGGTCGCGGGTAAGGTGCGCGCGCGCCAGTCTCGCACGACTTGTAATTTTATTTTAATTGGCATTTATCTTGATGAAATTTGCTGTTAGTGTTTATCACGATGAAAATTATATTTTTCTTTGTTTAGCAGTATGAAAAAGATTGTGATGTAGGAATTATTTTGCCGATTGCGGAAGGTTGTGTATGTTAATCAATTTCTTTTTAAATCGACATCTGTCTGTCCTTGTCCCAATTATTGGAGGTCATCGCAACATATCATTTTCTTCTTCGCTTGAATAACAATGGTGCCTTGTCTTAATTTACGCATTCCAGTCATATCTTTTCTTGGCCTACCTTAACTCCTTATACTCCTTACATTCATACCTAATACGGCCCAGTTCTAGTTCCGTAGCAATTGATAAGCTAGCCGGTACCACGCACTAAGTCCCTCCCGCACGTCTAGAGGCCTTTGGAGGTGTACCAGTTATGCTCAACAAGAAACAAAACTTTTCTTGACTTAAATAGGAGCCACACAAGTGTTTCCTTCTTTATTCTTTTTATAAAGTACACGTCAATTTGACTTCACCTCGCCTGATGTTAAGATAAAAGCAAAGTCTCGGAAAGAGGGTCACCATCGTAAACATGTACCATGTTAACAGTGGTGGCACTCAGCTTGACGGCCTCATCAGGTGTCTTTTCACGTCCCGCTTAAAGGACCCGGGACTGTAGGTAGAAGGAAACACGTCCTACAGTCGCGTGTCGTAGTAGGGTGTGAAAACCATCTAATAAGGCCGTCAAGCTGTCAATCGTAATGGTATGTCAGTCTGTAATGGTGACCTTCTCTCTTAAGACTTTGCCTACAGTTTACTTTCAGGCTAGGTGAAGTGACACTGACGTGTCACCCCAACCCCACCAAGGCCTTTAGTCACCTAGCGATGCCAGTGCGTGTGTGTCAGTAAGAATTGAGGTTATACAGTTGAAATAATAACGCAACTGAAACCGTGAAATCGTCAAACTTTAAGGAAAACCCGCACTTGTGTAATCTGAAGTATCCGATGAAATAATTCTGTGAATCACTGGCATTGAGTAGTTAGTTCGAAAAGAAATCGAATAATTAGGAACGGGTATAATATTTTTTAATCGCAATCAATATTGATAGCTCTTTGATGACTTCGATGGGCGGAAACAGGAGGCGGATCGTCTGTCCATCCATACTTCATCCCAATCACTGCATCTGTACAAATGTTGGCCAAATAACACTTCTTATCACGTGATCTAAGCTATTTGCGAGGAACACAAAACATCATCCAAATTAAGCAACTTATCTGCAATCAAAGAAATTTCCTCCAGAATAACCCATATTATACCATTTTAGTATCGGTATTGTCGAACTTGAACCGATTAAAATACACGTCATTTGTGGGTCATGGGTTGCCGGAGCTAAGATTATCTAAGACATCTCTCGCACCCGACCTCTCGGGTGTGGGGATTACGGGGAACTCCATATTGATAAAAACACGAAAAAAATAAAACACTCTGATATTTTATATAGATGCTAACCTCTAGAATATTCAAAGACTTCAAGAGGGTGCTAGTACCCCACAGAACATTACCGAAGTATCCCTCCTCAAATAAACTCTCTCCGGCAGAATTAGACAAGTGCCCTGTAAATAGCTCACGTCCAGTTTTATTCGAGAGCTCAAAGGAATGAGGTAGGAAAGGAAACGTGGGTTGAATATAAAATAAGCTCTTAAATAGTATTACCTGTACCACAGAATATACGTACATAGGATTTGTATACCATAGAATATATATTGAATACGGAACGGGTTCGTGAGCGAGGTAAATGATAGACGGCTATTGTTACAAACACGTATATTCCCACAGAGGGCACCACAATGTTTATCGCAAGCTATCAGACTTACAAGCCCCGATGCCGATGCCAATATCGAATAGTACCTTAGTTCTTAACTAACAATGTGAACGAAACCATACCGTGATCTAAAAATTTGCGCTAACGCCATCTAGCGAGCCAAGTGAAACCAAAATATGGTTCCGATGCATTGATTCACTTTTATAAGCTGAACATATATCATGTACCTAAAATGTACTTTTCACACCACCTACTCGACAATGCCTCATTATATATCATGCAAACCTTACTCAAAGTAAATCATTATAGCCCTTTTCTTTTGCCGGGGTGTAATGTTGTACTGAATTTCATCATAACCCGCCGGGCAGTAATGTGATTCTCACTTCTCTTAGTTCTTATTGTTATGCGTTTAAAGTCTAATTTCGTCAAATATTTCATTTATTTGAATATCGAACTTATTCGAAAATCGAGCTGGCCACGCCACGGCAAGCCGAACGAAAAAAAATCAATACTTAAAACAAAAGCCGCGAGTATTTCAATACGGTGCAATCAGTATCAGACAAAAAATGTCGAGTGACGAAATAGTATTTTAATAATTAAAATACTTTTTCTAGTAGCCCTGGTTTTTATTGTCTCGCAAAAGGTGAGAAAAGTAGAGTATACTCCTCAGGGATAAAACTGATTTTGCCTTGGGCGCGCTTAAATCCTTCACTGCTCTCAGGACTCCATTTTAATTCCCTCACTTCGCTCGGGAATCAACTCAAAACCCCCTAGCTACGCTCGGGAGTTAAATCTGGAGTCCTTCGTTACGCTCAGGATTCAATATCGCGCCCGTGACATAATACAGTGCTTTATCCCCTTGGTGTACAATCTACTATTATACGCGCAGAACACGTTTCTTAGGTGTCTTTTGAGGACATCACAGGCTACTACGATGGTGGACGCGTTCAAATTCACCAAGCATATATTAATACAAAACAATTCGCGCACGACTGGGTATCGTGGCTCGCGACTTAGATCCAAAATATGTGTTCCGACGTATAACTATTGAACTAATATGGCCCTTATCGAAGTTCAGTCAAATCCGCAGTTAGACTGAGAAATGCAGACCCCAGATTCTGGGGTGAAAGCTTCACATGCGACTGGTTTTAACGCTAGGAGGAAGATACTGTCTAATGAGGCTGGTAACCTGAGAGCCACCATAGTAACATCGTTGGTGTCTGTATAGTGACCCTCTTTCCTGAAATTTCGCCTTCAGCTAATCACCAGACCATAGTGGTTTTGTTTTCTTATCGTGCGCAAAATCCCCACGGTTACCACCCCCACGGAGCTGGTGGAGGCGGTTATATCGGACTCGAACCGACTAAAACCCACGCCGTCTTGGGTCCTTGGTTGCCGAAAGTGAGATTGCCGAAAGCATATATCTCGCACCCCGGCAGACCCAGAACCATCTCTTTCGAGATGGTCACCTTCGGCAAACCATAGTGGTGCCACCGCCACTACGAAAAACGGCATTAAATAATAGACTTTAATGCGATGAATTTAAAGTTGAAAATTAAATTACCTTTTGCAGAGTAATTGAAAAAGTGTAATGAAACTGTTTTCATTTCATTTTGGACTTTAGGTGTATAGAAATGAAGTCTAAAATTTAATGTCATTTTTTGCAGTGACTGCGGCACGACACTGGTTTAGTTTTAGTAGAATCGAGGACCGTTGAGAGAATCGATGTGTCCTATTTAAAAAAACACTTAAACATGAGCGCTGAACGATAATGAGATACCAACTCCTCTTGGGTCACCGTGAAGAAATCCAAATCAAACAATGAACAACACTGTCATATTTGGCAGCCATGACATAACGTACGGTATGTTGTCATAGCCTCGTTGCAACCTCGGGGAAATACACTTTTAATCACGCGCAATTGTGCAGTTTCCGAACAGGATATTGTGGTCAAACATGGACTGAACTGAAATGGGTGGGTAAACAGTTTCTCTAAGTGATTGTGTGGGTGAGAAGTTAAGTAATATACGTCCAAGGTCCTAAGGTGCGTGTTGTTTGAGTACACGCGCATAGAACACAGGCTTTCGTCTGGGAGGTCAAATGACAGTCACTCGTGTTAAAGCCAGGTTAAAAGAAATAATGGAAAATAGGAATAAGAGAGCGTGCTCCGAGGCTCAAAATGCGATCGAGATTGGTGCTTTGAATAATATATAATGATATTATCACGCCTTTATACCCGGAGAGTTCTCACAGCGATGGTACGATGCGCGAACGCTTGGGGTGCGGCCAGCTCCTTCTGCGAGCAAGTAATGCTCGAGAAGGAGGCGGCCGGTCGGGTCCAGACTAGACTCCGGGCCCGGAAAGCCCGCGAAGAGCGCTGGCCTGGGGGTGACCGGTGGAGCCGCCTGTCACCCTAGCAGAAGAAGGCCGCGGCGGCGGCGCAAAGTGCGCCTCCCGGTACCTGGGGCTAGATGGGGACACCGAGGCCCCCACAACCGGAAGGGCACCATCTCGAAAGAGATGGTCCTGGGTCTGCCGGGGTGCGAGAGATATACTTTCGGCAATCTCACCACCGGCAACCAAGGACCCAAGACAGCGTGCGTTTTAGTCGGTTCGAGTCCGACATAACCGCTTCGACCGGCTCCGTGGGAGTGGTATCCGTGAGGATTTTGCGCACGATAAAAAAAAAATACCCGGTGGGTTAGGCAAAGGCGAACCAACACCCACATTCCTCATATCATTCGGTCCCACGCAATAGGGTGTGAGCCTATTGCAGTATTCCGGGCACTATTATCTTGACTTGAGCCATGCCTCTGAGGCTGAGTCTGGACTGTATATATCTATCTGATGTTAAACAGCCCTATCCCTTAGTCGCCTTGTACGACACCGCATGGGAAGAGATGGGCTGGCCCGAATTCTACTCTGACGGCAACCACGCAGCTTTGAACATGATGAATATATATTCGTGAAAATAAACTAAAAAGAGTTTTTTTTTAAGTATACGTCAACTTGACTTTACCTCGCCTGATGGTAAGCTAAACGCAAAGTCTCTGAAAGAGGGTCACCATCGTAAACATGTACCATGTTAACAGTGGTGGCACTCAGCTTGACGGCCTCATTAGATGCCTATTCACGCCCCGCTTAAAGGACCCGGGACTGTAGGAAGAAGGAAACACGTGAGCTGGCAGGGAGTTCCAGGTTTAAGTGGTGCGGCATAGGAATGAGTCACTGAAACGCTTGGTTCTAGCAGGTATAGTCTGCACCGTATACGGATGGCATCTTAGCCCTGTACATGTCGTCCTGTAAAGGAAAGGAGAGGGTGGGACTTATTGGAATTGTGTTATAAAAGAGAGATATATATAAAATTTAATTAACGGGCAAGTCACTGACACAGGCTGTCCTTTTGGAGTTGGGGTTTGTGGGAGTAGAATGGAAGGTGCTCCTCCAAAAGCCCAAAACCCAAATAAATCAACCAATAGAAAGGAGTAAGACTACGGATCTCAGGCAAATGCAGTTTTAAATGCACCTGGATTGGTACTCATATGACGATTACATACATCACATACATGTACTCATGCTTATAAATTCCTGAAGGGGTGGGCAGAGGTGTATTAACACCCACATTTAGACTACTATGATTTTCGGTCACACGTAAGCGAGATTATTACCAACTAGCTTTTGCCCGCGGCTCCGCCCGCGTGGATGTCGGTTATCGTGACCAAACATAGCCTATGTCCTTTCTCATGGTCTAATCTACCCCTATACCAAATTTCATCAAAATCGGTTCAGTGGTTGAGGCGTGAAAGCGTAACATACAGACAGACAGACAGACAGACAGAGTTACTTTCGCATTTATAATATTAAGTATGGATGTTATTTTAAAAATCTGTAATAATCTGCGGTAGCCTAGTGGTATGGGTGATGGACTGCTGAGACGAAGTCTCGGGTTCGAACCCAGGTTTACTATGGCACACACCAATGACTTTTCGATGCTTTTCGAAGTTATGTGTGTATTTATCGCAGAATTATAGTGCCCGGTTAATGGCAATAGGCTCGCCACCTATTACATTGGGGCCTAAACATAAACTGGCGAAATGTGGGTGCCATGGTTAACCTGGGATCGAACCCGAGACCTCGTCTCAGCAGTCCATTACCCATACCACTAGGCTACCGCAGACATCACATACATATACTCACGCTTATAAATTCCTGAATGTTATTGTTATTTTTAATACCAATGTTATTTTTAAACTATCGTGATGAATACTCATTGTTTTTTTTTGTAATAATTCGGAACTATGCAATACAACTTTAGAAAATTTACTTTTGCCGACGTTTCGGGTGCGTTGCAGCACCCGCGGCCCCGGGGTCTGCCGGGGTACGAGAGATATGTATCCTACATTCTCACCTCCGGCAACCAAAGACCCAAAGACAGCGTGCGTTTTAGACGGTTCTAGTCCGACAGAACCACTTCCACCGGCTCTGGGGGGAGGGGTGGTATCCGTGGGGATTTTCCGTATGATATCCCGCTGTCTCGAACTTTTATAAAAGAAATATCAGCCTATTAGGCAAGCGGGTAAGACTATTAACGATTTTGACATTGTTCAACCTACGCGCAGTGAAAACAAAAGATATCCTTACATTTCCTTGTTCGTCTTGTCTCATTACACAACCGGCGATGTCATTCGAACGAACTTTCTAGCAAGGAATGACGCACAGAAATCCATAACACCAGATTACCGTCCGTCCGTGTTGACATCGGCGCTGCATACGGAGAATTTGTTCTACTTTGTGACTATTTAATCATTGCTTGACTGTTTGTTTTAGTATTTATGTGGGTGCTATATTCTCAAGGATATTAGCATGTATGGGACATTCTTTTTGTCTATTTGGGACGACTGTTTATAAAAGATGATAATGTTAAGTTTGTGTGTACCTAACTATTTTTCTCTCCCCTTACCATACACACATTCACATCTCTTTTCTTTTTCTTCAAGATCTCCTCTCACCGGTCTGCGCGAAGAAATTTCTTGTATAAATAAGCAGTACCAATGTACCAACTTTTTCATTCAATTTGTGTTATGTTTGTTTTGAATGTGCATAAATCTTAAGTAAATTAAAAGAGTGGTCATGATTTACTGTAATTTTAAAGTTACAGTCTCTTCCACCCCTGTTTTTTTCCCCATTTTTGTATACATTTAGTTATAATACTGTAATTAATTAGTCAGATAATTTCAATAAAATATAATGTGTAATTTTTATCGTTGATTGTTCTGCAAAGGTGGGAGATTTTTCATATCAAACTTATATTATAGAATATATGTAATGAGGTGGTCGACAGTCTCTGTACCGCGGCGCTAGTGCGATTCGACTGCTACGCTTCGATTCCCGGTCGTGCCAATATTTGTGTATATATATATTTTTTAACCCCCGACGCAAAAACGACGGGGTGTTATAAGTTTAACGTGTCTGTGTGTGTGTGTGTGTGTCTGTCTGTGGCATCGTAGCTCCCAAACGGATGAACCGATTTGGATTTAGTTTTTTTTGTTTGAAAGGTATATTAGTCGGGAGTGTTCTTAGCCATGTTTAAAAAATATAGGCCCAAGATGGCCGCCACCACAACATGTTGGAATATGTATTTCTTTATAATTCCCTCAATATGGGTATCAAATGAAAGAGCGTGACGAGTAGATCAATTTAAAAAGTATATAAAACAAATGATTAATAAATAAAAAACCCGACTGCCACTGAAAAGACCAAAATAAGTTTGATAGCAGGCGGTACCCATTAATTTTCTTTCGGTTTATGATTGGCAAATGGGTACCGCCTGCTATCAAACTTATTTTGGTCTTTTCAGTGGCAGTCGGGTTTTTTATTTATTAATCATTTGTTTTATTTTATACTTTTTAGTTGTATATCTTTTTGTAAGTAATTTCCTTCATATCGTTTATATTTGAACTAAAACTTAAATCAATAAGTAAGAAAATTAGCGAGAATGATTTTTTCGTTAAACAACTTTAAATCGTTATATATCCTAAACTATTGTTTAAAATGAAAAATGATAAAAAGAACCTAAAGATGATTTTAAAATACCTATTCAATGACACCCCACTTGACATAGTTCATCGACATTTTTTTTTTTTTCATTTTGACAATATGGCGTCTGGTTGTCGCTGTGGTGAATTTTGATTACTGTAATGTCTTTAGTGACACTCGCAAGGTTAAGACGAATCGATTGATGTAAGAATTATCAAAATCGGTCTACGCATTTGGTCTCTAGAACGCCACATAGAAACAAACATACATACATACATACATACATACATAGACTGATAAACACATTACCCTCCTTTGCGTCGCGCAGTCGGGTAAAAATAAAAATTAAATTAAAAATTTAAAAAATCCCCGTCACAAAAAGCACCTCCAAAAAGTTTAAAGTTTAAGCACGATATAAAGGAGTACTTAACCAGTTAAGGTCCCCCGACATGGCAACCGTTGAATTAAAATTTATTCATTTATTTTAAACTTTTTGGAGGTGCTTTTTGTGACGGGGGTTTTTTAAATTTTTAATTTAATTTTTATTTTAAGAGAATGAAAATATGTATTAAATTAAATTATATATGCACAATGATTTGTATTTAACTAACATAGATTATAGTAAGAACATTGTTACTAACCCTAAATATGAGCCTATGTTGCTTCAAAATAAAGAAATTATTATTATTATCTCCTTTATTCATTTAACAAAACTTATAAATTATATTTTTAAATACATATATAAAAAAAAACATCTATTTAAAAATATAAAAAATAGTAGGTACCCCACCGGCATCGGGTACAGGGACCAAGCTACCGGTGGTTAGGGCTCCAAGGAGAGGAACCTCCTCACAATGCGTGACGTGTCGAGGAGTACCGCCTTCTGCATCAGGCCCTTGACCCAACTGTCTAACGCGAGCCTCTTGAGGTGTTGGTCGAGGCTCTTGGCAATCAGTCCGTGAACCGACACGACTATCGGAACAATAATCGCCGAATCCACATTCCACATGTCGACAACCTCGTGAGCCAGGTCCAAATATTTTATTTGTTTATCTTTTTCGGCTTTCACGAGATTCTCATCATGCGGAATGGTGACATCGATAATTATTGCGCGGCGCTCTAATCGATCTATCACCACTATATCAGGCTTATTGGCTACAATAGTCCTGTCAGTGATGACAGATCGATCCCAGTACAATGTGACACGACCATCGTCAAGAACTGGGTCGGGCACGTACCTGTAATACGGCACCTCCGAATCTACAAGTTTATATTTAAGAGCAAGTTGCTGATGGACAATCCTGGCTACTTGGTTGTGTCTATGCAAATACTCGCCATTTTATTATTATTATTATTATTCAGTTTAGGCACATAAAGAGCACATATGAACGTCAGAATTTTTACAAGTAATGTCAATCACAGAAAAAATAAATAAAATAAATCATTGGAAAATGATTCTTTCGCTGGTTCGGTAGGTTGGTTCTACTGAGAAGAGACCAGCAAGAAACTCAGTGAACTTGATTATCCTTCTTTTTTTTTAATATGGTTTTATTTATAGCAAATTTTTACAGTGCGAGCAAGAGATGAGATTAGGATGACCATGCATCGTTATCATTTAAGTAATCGTCTAATTTACTTTTTTATTATGCAATTTTTCACTTAAATAAATTTATTAAGTGTCATGTCTATCAGATCCTGAGGTATTTTATTAAACAATTTTATACAATTGCCTACAAACTATCAGACTAACTCCGACGATCGAACTATTTTGTTACCATATCCAATTGTATCCTTCTCTTGTTCCAGGTACCCTACTGCTCACGACAGTAAGATGCCAGTACCTAGACCACCACCCGGGTAGGTACGCATCAGCATTCCAAGTCACCTAACACCAACTCAACCCTGAACCAATTTTACACACATATCTTTCCTTCCAGTATCCTTCGTGCGGAGATCAGGTGATTGGCCGAACCACCACACGCAGAGACATCCACCATGGCACCAGTTCACATCACCCAGGAAAAGATCTCCAGAAGCTATACCAGCGAATTCTCCAAATCCCTATTATATCCATAATCAATATAACCCAGCGATACATCAACAGGGATACAATTTTCAAGGACCCCCTCAGTATTATGATGCCAGATCTTCAATTTTCGATCGTCAAGATTCTGTACCAAATGACCCAAGGTTGCTATCAGATTCGGCCTTCACGAAAATATCTGAAACTCTAGGTGCGATAAATACTGTAGGACATTACTTAGTGGATATGGTGAGCGATCGTGACAAGAATGAATCAGATCCAAAGCTGCAGCAGCTACCGCAAGCAATATACACGATAAGCAAAAACGTATTAGGCAGAAACGTCACTGATAAAATAGCACCAATTGTCAAAAAAGCGTTACCAAAAGTCTTACCAGATGCTCCAATAACTAAGATAGCTACCGCTGACAGAATAGACGAAGATGACGACGCTAAATACTGCACAACACCTGAAAACGAAGAGGGAATTTGCGAAGATTTAAGCAATTGTCCACAACTGTTGTTAAACTTGGTTAATCTCCGAGAATCTTTGTGTTTCAAAGACTTGTTTGTACCTGGAGTATGCTGTCCTAAAGACGCGATAGTACCGTCAACAGAAAAGCCTGTGATAGCGACAACAAGTAAGCCTACTTATCTAGTTCCAGTGACAACAAAAAAGCCAAAGCCTGTAACTACAACAAGACCCTCAGCTGTGTTAGTATTGACGACGAAGAAACCCAAGCCGATCACCACCACTAAAAGACCAGCGACGCAGAAGACCACAAAGAAACCCACCACAACGACAGTGACCACACCGAGGACGCTGGCTACCACATCTTATTATACTGTAACACAACCTAGTGTAACCAATTTCTCCAACGTTGTTGATATAGAAGGTGAGTATTTGATTTAATATATGATTATATATTAGCTGGTACCCACGGTTCCACTCGCGTGGATGTCGTTTTATCATGACCATTTTGTCATTGCTCAAGTTCTAATCTATATATGTACCGAATTTCACCTAAATCGGTTCAGAGGTTTAGGCGTGAAAGGGTTACTTTTGCATATGATTAGTATGGATTAACGCGTTGATGTCTTTAACTAGTAGCCTAATAAAAAATTAGGAAAGGTGTTCAAGTTTGATTTTATTTTTAAGTCTCATTTGACTTAGATATACGCGAGCGACCACCGTCTGACCACCCAATCACCAAAACCTGCCACCTGTCAATTAGCAAGCATACCCGTTTGCAAGTTCAGTTGGCTTGGTACCGAAGGTCTTGGTGGGGGATACCCTCACTCATCCACCCCTCATAATCCATACTAATATTATATAAACTGTCTGTCTGTCTGTCTGTCTGTCTGTATGTTACGCTTTCACCCTAAACCACTGAACATATTTTCAAATTTGGATAAAGGCGTAGATTAGACCTTGTGAAAGGACCCAGGCTATGTTTTTGTCGCGTGGCTCACACTGGCAAAAGCTAGTATTGAAAATATTGAAATATATGAAGAAGTTACTAGCATATATCCTGACGTTGCTGAATTTGGTGTAGGTACTCATACAGATATTAATAACTCAATTGTTACTCCAGATTGTGGTCAAAGAGAAGACGAAGGAGGTCGTATCGTTGGGGGCACGGAGTCCAAGCCGGGTGCATGGCCGTGGATGGCCGCGATATACCTGCACGGCAGTAAGAGGAGGGAGTTCTGGTGCGGGGGCACGCTGGTCGGTAAGAGGCATGTCCTGACAGCCGCACATTGCACGAGAGACTCGAAGCAGAGGCCGTAAGTTGATTGTCTTTTAACTTTTCTGGGTATCTTTCAAGTTTGATGAACAATGAGTCATCTAGGTAGTTATCTATATTTAGAATTCACTTACTATTTTACTATTAAGATCTTTGGCGACACGGGCGTGAGGCCTCCAGCATCAAACAGTAGGTATAAAGAACTTATTATTAAATATTATTTGAACAGTAAGCATACTTTAGCCCTAATGAGAAGTAGCCCCAATGAGAAGTAGTCCAAGTGAGAAGTAGCCCTAGTGAGAAGTAGCCCTAATCAGAAGTAGCCAATATGAGAAGGGGCCATAATGAGAAGTAGTCCATTAGCGAGTCGGTTGCCATAATGAGAATTAGCCCTAATGCGCCTAAACCCTTGTAATGAAGAACATTTTGAATTTTTGATGTATTTTTTTCAAGAGTTGCCGAGGTTTGCGATTGGTTTAAATTTCCATAAGGAACAGAAAATTAAACCCCATAAGAAATGGTATCAATAAAAAAAAATATATGGTAAAGGAAAGCTTAGCGAGGGTATCAAATAGGCTCTATTTTCAGCACCGCTGGCACAGATTACCTAAATAGCTTCCATAGGTCTGATAGGTCTCGTCCGAAATTAAACTAAATTTAACTATTCTGTGACTAAATTGAATTGACGATACTATAGACAAATTAAAAAAAATGGTAATTTTATATTTTTTATACAGCCCGTCAATTTACTACACCCCACTTGATAAAAGCCACCATTGCAGATATTAAGCAAACCCGAAATGGTGTTCCTTACCCTGACAGCCTTAATTTTTTTTAATTTTTTTTTTTAAATTAAGTCTGTCATGTAAACCATGAGCTATGTAGGAAGGTAAATTGGATGAATCCACCATAGCTCCTGGATTTATAATTTTGCTAGCTGACCCGTCGAACTTCGTACCGCCAATTATTTTCCGCCCGCGTGGCGTGCTCCGAAGGGGCGTCTGATCCCGTTTCCTCTGCACCCTCTACTACATTAAGCTTGTATTATACATATAAACCTACCTCTTGAATTATTCTATCTATTAAAAGAAACTGCATTAAAATCCGTAGCCTAGTTTTAAAGATATAACCATACATAGAGACAAACAGAGGCGTAAAGCAACTTTGCTTAATACCACGTAGTGATTCTGGCTCTAAAAGTCTGGAATATCTATTGGCCCCAAAAAGGTACCTTCTATTTTTAAATCTCATCATTGTTATCCTACCCTAAAAGGTACCTCCTATTTTTAAACCTCATCATTTTTATCCTACCCTGAAAGGTACCTCCTATTTTTAAATCTCATCATTGTTATCCTACTCTAAAAGGTACCTCCTATTTTTAAACCTCATCATTGTTATCCTACCCTAAAAGGTACCTCCTATTTTTAAATCTCATCATTGTTATCCTACCCTAAAAGGTACCTCCTATTTTTAAATCTCATCATTGTTTTCCTACGCTAAAAGGTACCTCCTATTTTTAAATCTCATCATTGCTATCCTACCCTGAAAGGTACCTCCTATTTTTAAATCTCATCATTGCTATCCTACCCTAAAAGGTACCTCCTATTTTTAAACCTCATCATTTTTATCCTACCCTGAAAGGTACCTCCTATTTTTAAATCTCATCATTGTTATCCTACTCTAAAAGGTACCTCCTATTTTTAAACCTCATCATTGTTATCCTACCCTAAAAGGTACCTCCTATTTTTAAACCTCATCATTGTTATCCTACCCTAAAAGGTACCTCCTATTTTTAAATCTCATCATTGTTATCCTACCCTAAAAGGTACCTCCTATTTTTAAATCTCATCATTGTTTTCCTACGCTAAAAGGTACCTCCTATTTTTAAATCTCATCATTGCTATCCTACCCTGAAAGGTACCTCCTATTTTTAAATCTCATCATTGCTATCCTACCCTAAAAGGTACCTCCTATTTTTAAATCTCATCATTGTTATCCTACCCTGAAAGGTACCTCCTATTTTTAAACCTCATCATTGTTACCCTACCCTAAAAGGTACCTCCTATTTTTAAATCTCATCATTGTTATCCTACCCTAAAAGGTACCTCCTATTTTAAATCTCATCATTGTTACCCTACGCTAAAAGGTACCTCCTATTTTTAAATCTCATCATTGCTATCCTACCCTGAAAGGTACCTCCTATTTTTAAATCTCATCATTGCTATCCTACCCTAAAAGGTACCTCCTATTTTTAAATCTCATCATTGTTATCCTACCCTGAAAGGTACCTCCTATTTTTAAACCTCATCATTGTTATCCTACCCTAAAAGGTACCTCCTATTTTTAAACCTCATCATTGTTATCCTACCCTAAAAGGTACCTCCTATTTTTAAACCTCATCATTGTTATCCTACCCTGAAAGGTACCTCCTATTTTTAAACCTCATCATTTTTATCCTACCCTGAAAGGTACCTCCTATTTTTAAACCTCATCATTGTTATCCTACCCTAAAAGGTACCTCCTATTTTTAAACCTCATCATTGTTATCCTACCCTAAAAGGTACCTCCTATTTTTAAATCTCATCATTGTTATCCTACCCTAAAAGGTACCTCCTATTTTTAAATCTCATCATTGTTATCCTACCCTAAAAGGTACCTCCTATTTTTAAATCTCATCATTGTTATCCTACCCTAAAAGGTACCTCCTATTTTAAATCTCTTCATTGTTACCCTACGCTAAAAGGTACCTCCTATTTTTAAATCTCATCATTGTTATCCTACCCTAAAAGGTACCTCCTATTTTTAAATCTCATCATTGTTATCCTACCCTAAAAGGTACCTCCTATTTTTAAATCTCATCATTGCTATCCTACCCTAAAAGGTACCTCCTATTTTTAAATCTCATCATTGCTATCCTACCCTAAAAGGTACCTCCTATTTTTAAATCTCATCATTGCTATCCTACCCTAAAAGGTACCTCCTATTTTGAAATCTCATCATTGTTATCCTACCCTAAAAGGTACCTCCTATTTTTAAATCTCATCATTGTTTTCCTACCCTTAAAGGTACCTCCTATTTTTAAATCTCATCATTGTTTTCCTACCCTTAAAGGTACCTCCTATTTTTAAATCTCATTATTGCTATCCTACCCTAAAAGGTACCTCCTATTTTAAAATCTCATCATTGTTATGCTACCCTAAAAGGTACCTCCTATTTTTTACCCCATCATTGTTATTCCAGATTCCCACCTCGCCAATTCAGCGTACGCCTGGGAGACGTAGACCTCGCTCGAGATGACGAGCCCTCCCGGCCCGTGACGCTGAGGGTGGTGGCCGTGCGCGCTCACGAGGAGTTCTCCAGGGTTGGCTTCTACAACGACATTGCAGTACTCGTGCTGTCTGGTAAGGAATTGAGAATTTAGACTACTGCTGTGAGGTAAGTATGATGAAACCTATTGGATAAAATATAATTAATATGTCTGATAATAATAGTGGTTCCTGTAGGTGTACTAGCCCGCGATTTCGTCTGAATGAACTATGATCTGACTTTTATTTTTTGCGAGGGATCCCAGTACCATCTACCAGCTATCTAAAAATCCCATCAAAATCGGTCTATTCTCTTCGGTGATAACCCGTTATAAACAGACCAACAGACAGAGAAAAAAAAACCAAAAATAATCTAGTTCAGGTTTCCTTTCGTGGTTTGAGCGAATCGGGCCCGTAAGAGTTAAGAAAAGTCAAATCAAGAAATTTTAAAGCGGACCTTGCATACCAAAGTGTAAACTTCTCCTCTACATTTGAATAATTTTTTTATAGCATTTATTATGCTACCTTTTAAGTTCGAAAAACATCGGAATAAATGAAATGCTCAAGTGAGACTTGAAACAATTTGAAGTGGTTCAGGTGTGGCTCAATAGCTCAGTTGGAAGAGCATTCCCCCTGTAAGGGAAAGGTCGTGAGTTCGAGTCTCACTTGAGCATTTCATTTTCTCCTCTACACTTGGTTTATTTTAGCTTTTATGAGAACTACTGTCGTCGCCGTCTGACTACTAACTACTCAAGCCCAAGATGAAAGCTTGTTTGAGCTCCAAAAATCTCAATGGAGTCCCATACAATTGGGTATTCTACTGACTAATCAAATAAGTCACTTTTTACTAAACGTCAAAACGAAAAGTTTTAAGGTAACTTGTATAAAAAAAGATTTAGTAACGTCATAAAATTTAATAGTCAAATCAGTTACTAATAAAGGTTGGGTGAATGATTAAAAATAAATAAAAACTATAATTTGAATGAATTTTTTATAGCATTTATTATGCTAACTGTTAAGTTCGAAAAACATTGGAAAAAATGAAATGCTCAAGTGAGACTCGAACTCACGACCTTTCGCTTACAGGGCGACTGCTCATTGCCCTGTAAGCGAAAGGTCGTGAGTTCGAGTCTCACTTGAGCATTTCATTTTTCCAATGTTTTTCGAACTTAAAAACTATAAAATAAGAACCAACGCAATTTCTTTTCGCTCTTTTCGTCGGTAGCTTAGTGGTTTAGGAGTCGACCTTACGATCGAGAGGTCCCGGGTTCGATGCTGGCCATTACACTACCGACGTGAACCCACTCCTAACACAAGCAATTTAGCTTTAGGGTTAGAGGGAATATTAGTAACTACGGTTCTAAAATTCTTTAAAAAAAAATTATTAACCTCGGTTAGATAATTTATTTTAACTATAGGATAATACCCAATACAACCTATCTAAGAAACTAACACAGCCCATAATATTCACGCGCTTTTACTAAAAAACCAATTTAACCGTTTCAGACAACGTCCAAAAGTCGAAATACGTCATCCCTATCTGCTTACCTCATGGGGATCTGACGAGGCAGTTGTTCGACGGCTCGGTGGCCACCGTGGTGGGCTGGGGCACCACCAGGTACGGGGGGAGTGAGAGTTCTACGCAGCTGGAGGCCAAGCTGCCGGTGTGGAGGAACGAGGATTGTGACAGGGCATACTTCCAGCCGATTACGGATACTTTTCTGTGTGCTGGGTACGCGAGGGGAGGGGTGGATGCTTGTCAGGTAAGATTTGCTAGGGAGAAATGCTTTCTTATTAATTTTCAGGGTAGCACATTTTTTTAAATTTTATCTTATGAGCTAACATTGTCCCACAAAACCGTACAAACGTTTTGACACTTTTGACCGTAGGATCATGAAGTTTTACATCTAGATACTACATCAAATTAATTAGGTAGGGTATAATCGTTAAGTGTGTCCAGGCGATTATTCTGTAACTATTACAGATATCAAAAAATTTAAACTGATATCGTAAGTACATACGTTACCTAATGAATAAAATGACATCAATAACTTTTTTTTTATCAAACGAGAGGTATCTAACTTTTTGACATTAAACACTCCCATACATTTAGTATGATATTAGTAGAAAGGTTTTAGTGTCCTTACTTTAAAAGAATATTTTAGCTTAGTACCTACTGATATTAAAGGAAACTGTTTATTAACCTAACAGAGTAATAAAACTATCTTTTAAGATAAGATAACCACGCTATTCCTCAGGGTGACTCCGGGGGCCCCCTGATGCTGGAGGTGGACGGTCGGTGGACCCAGATCGGCGTGGTCTCCTTCGGGAACAAGTGCGGAGAGCCCGGCTACCCTGGGGTCTACACCAGGGTCACGCGGTACTCCAGTTGGTTACACCAGAATCTAGTTTAGGAAAAGTCAAATTATTGTAATATTAAAACAAAAATAAATATAGTGACTGTAAAAGATCTACTGACAAAAATGTAATTTAACATTTTACTTAAAATGTGTTTACAATTGTAATATTACTAGTAATTGTGATATAGTTACCAGGGCCCCGATTCTGCTAAAGCCGAACCACTGTGTTGCCACTGCAAAAAACGGCATAATAGACTTTAAATCGGTGTCATTAAAGTTCAAAATTAAATGACTTTTTGCTGAGTAATTGAAAAAGTGTTCTGAAACTGTTTTCATTTCATTTTGGTCTTTGGTAAAATCGAGAGCCAGTAATTCTACCTAATTGTAACATAATTACTAACGATTCGTAACATGATTTTTATAATTTGTAATATAGTTTCTGGTAATTGTAATTTATTAGTAATTTCACATAAAACTGTTATGTGAAATTATTATACAATTATTATACAGTCACTAGTAATAATACGTAACATAATACCACTAGTTGTAACATAAATTCTAGTACCTACTTGACTTCGTATATTACGAAGTCACATTATTGGACATGAAGCCATGGTGTATCAGGTTCTTAAGGCTTTTCTTCCTTAGGTTACAACAGTACAGTCAGCATCAGCAAGATGTTGACGAACAAAGCACTCAAAATGATCTTAATTTCGTTTTTGACCCCCTTCCAGTTGACCGATTGTTCTGATATATTTTTTTTTTGGTACACACCTTTTTGTCGGACAATAATACCATATAAATTAATAAATCAGTTTGATTTGCTCTTAATACGAGAGTTTTAAGATCATTTTAAAGCTTCGTCTTCAAGATATTTATGATGCTGACATTACCTACACTATAACTATTCGTTGTGTGCAATGCACATAGTCTGGCAGTTCGCCATTTCTTTTAAATAAAAAAAAAGTAAGGTTTGCATCTGGCTCTTTTAATTTTTTTATAAAGTTATGACTAATACACTTCGAACAACTATATTATAGGTACCTATGGCAATCTAAATAGGCGCAAAAGGTTGCAACACTGACTAGACTCTGGCCATGTACCATAGTTTTCTTGCATGCCTAATAGGAAAAGAACCATAGTATCAACTGCGCTATTTCGATGTATATTCAGTGTTGCCACTTGTGGATTTTTCAAATTTGGCACCGACTTTTTGCGTCAACTTTCGTTGGCCAAACTGTAATCAACCTGGCAAATTATAATCTTTAAATAAGTATATTTAATTATCTTAACACCTACTGTTACCAAGTGAAATATTTTTTGTTAAAGAATAAGTAGGTACTTAAATAAATCATAAATAGTAAGAAACCGCAACCAATAATTTATTTTTTTTAAACTTGTGCACTCAACCTTATTTATTTAAAAATGTAATACAACTAACAATGATCATTGTATT
This sequence comes from Eilema sororculum, assembly GCA_914829495.1. NCBI lineage: Eukaryota > Metazoa > Arthropoda > Insecta > Lepidoptera > Erebidae > Eilema > Eilema sororculum. Next base: position 2,012,738 of record OU618556.1, read on the forward strand.
ATGTATTGTATTGTGATAATGTTTGGAACTGACTGTTAGGAATAAGGAAAATAAATAGATTTTTATACTCTCATTGATTTATTTTAATAATTTGTCTTCCTATACAAAACACATTGCGACCGGTAATGATGTGCACAGTACCTGAGGGATGAAAATGGCGAAAGATACTCATTTGTTTTTTTCGCAACTTTGAAACTTTCCAGTAAAATACATGTAACTTTGTAATAATACAAATTTAGCGCTATTTGAAAAATTGAAATTTATATGATAGATATTAATTAATCAAGGTATTCTTCGTTGTGAATGAAAAAAGAACAATGATAATGGCAGTGTTTATTATAATTTTACGTTATTTATTATTAACTATATATACAAAAAAAAAGTTTCTATAATTCAATATCACTCTGCAATCGTCAACCTGAACGTCGTCGTCTGGTTCATCAATTGGTACACCATTGATACCGTCTTTAGCATGGACAAATTTTAGATTCCAGTTAACAAAAATTAATTTATTCAATCGATCAGCTGTCAAACGGTTCCGGTCTTTGGTGTGTGTCCGCCCAAACAAAGACCAATTTCTCTCACTAGCGGCTGATGATGGTGGATTACTCAAAATTCTTACGGCAACAGCAGACAATGACTTTGAGTGACACAGTCCTAGCCACCAGTCACGTGGGTGAAGTTTGGTACGTGACGAAGATTAATTATTTTCCATACTCCTAATAGGACTCCACAACAGCTCGTTACTCAAAAATTGACTTCGTGCCCTATATTCCGCTAAATTCTGAAATACTAAAGTCTGAAATACTGAAATGACAGCCTCCGTGGCGTGGCGGTAGTGCACGCGACTGTCACGCAGGAGGCGTGGATTCGATTCCCGCTCAGTGCAAATATTTGTATGCGTGAATATGGCTATTTGCATTGGTCTGGGTGTTTCTATGTATAATATGTATGTATTTACAAAAAAACAAAGTAGGTATATAAGTATGTTTATCCGCATTCTAGATTCCATAACACAAGCTATATAAAGCTTACCATGGGTCTAGATAGCGTTGTGTAGAATGTTGTGGAATATTTATTATTTATTTATTATTGTCAATAGACAATACATCCGCTACCTTTGATATAAAATGTGTAGCAGAGCAATATTCATCGTCATTAAGGCTTACACATGTATTGTTCACAAGAGGGTGGTACGTGGGATCAAATAAATAGCCTGCTAAATGGATTGGCTTCAGACAGAATGATCGACGACTATGGCAATAGTTTAAAATTTCTTCTTTTATTTCTGTAGTTAAAAATCACAGACTTCAAGACTGCTGATACTGTTTTTTATAGTGATGAAAGCCTCTAAAACGTCAGATAAAACTGAGTCATCAGATTCTATTTTTGCAATAGAATTTGCAATGGGAGAATGTAACTTCTTAGAATATCCAATATGGATTCAAGTTTCTTCACACATCAAGTATCTTTTTAAATTTGGTTGCATATTTGCCTCTCTTGAAATTTATAAAGCTTGTAACACTTCCTGGTTTTCTAAAAGTGATTCAAACGCTAAATAAGCTCCGGCCCATCTTGTGGTGGATGGAATTTTTAAAGTTCTAGCTTGAACGCCGTTCTGATAGTTCTGTTTTCGTTCGAATAAAGCCAAAAGTGTGTGGGTTTTTTTAATTTGTAAAATTATCTTCTTACAATTTTTAAATAATGTATTGAAGCAATCTAAAGATAAAATACTTATCTTTACACAATAAATCAAGAGCATGGGCCGCACAACCAACACATTCTATGTACGGATATTCCGCTTCTATAAGTCTCCAGGCAGCCTTCATCGCACTCGCATTGTCAGTTATAATATAATGCATGAAAACTTTTCAGCACCAATATCTTCTATAACTTTGCATACTTCTGTTTTTATAAATTCGGCTGTTTCCCATGTAGTACCGGGGTAAATACATTTTATAAAAATGGGTTTTGGTGCTGTAACGAGAAAGTTGACCACTCCTTGGCTACATATATTATTAGTCCATCCATCTGTTACAAGCCCCAAGTTAGTACTTTTTTGTAATTTTCGATCAGTGTCTTCTTTTACTCGTACATATTCTGCATTTAATAATGTATTGCTCATCGCATATTTATTCGGTGGAATGTAGTTTTCATTTATAGCTTTTATTGCCGATTTCCAGTAAGGTGATTCAAATAATGACAATGGTAAATTTGTAGCATATACTGCACGAGCTAATGCTGCATTAATTTTGTCCACAACATCTTTATTTTGCAAATTATCCACTCCTGTTGATGTAGTTGATACTACATGGCAATGATTTTGATCATTCGGCCGAGCAAGAGAAACAGTAGGTACTATTACTTACAGATTGCGAACTTGTCGATCGTGACATAGGAGATACTCTTGATATGTTGCTATATTTTTGCCTCAAATCACTTGGACATTTATCACAGTTCGCCATATGTTCTTCCATACGCGTAGCACTTCTATAACCATATTATTTTAAGCAATAATTGCATTTCACACTTTTATTACCGTCCGTCACTTCACAGTGCTCCCTAACACTGCTTTTTCTTCGCGGCATATTAACTCTTGCTTCTCGCAGTAATATTCTGAGCGCAAAGGCAACACAATAAACTATCCAGAATCAATAAATTATTACTTGATAACAACTATCACGATGCAACGGTACTAGTGAGTCAGTAACTACAGCAACATATCAATGATTACGCGAATTCACAAGAAAATAAATTACAACTACCTACCTACTAATAATATAATGATTAGGCGAATCCATAAGAAAATAAATTATAACTACCCACTAATAAAAAAGTGTCTTAATTAGTTAAGTCTGTCATTCATGATCGTTAGGTACCATATTTTGTCCTTTTCATTATAATAATAAAATATTGAATAATCGTGCAAATACCTACAATTTGTTGGGAGAACATCGAAACATACAATGTAAAATACATGTAAAAAACGGAAACTTCCGAAAGATACATCGTAAGGTCTCATTGAAAGTTTCTGTATTTTATTGAAAAATACAAAGTCCAATTGAAAAATACATGTATTGTACTTGTGATTTTCATCCACGCTATATAAAGAACTTCATTCCGCAGACGTTCAAGCTCTGAAATAGATAAAGTCTCTCCTTGATGTGATTATTCCAGTGACTACGTATGGGGTTCTTCCAGAAGGGCATTAGAAGGTTCCCACAGGGTCGGCAGCACGAGTGTGATGCCCCTGGTGTTGCACACGTCCGCAGGCCACGGTAACCACTTTCCATCAAGAGCTCTGTGTGCTTATCCGCCACTGTGATATAAAAATGTGCCTACCCACCAATACCATGTAGGCAGTTGAGACAGGACGATTTTCAATAAAAAGGAAATTAATTGTAGGTACCTAAACCTTCTGTCCGTACACAATTCTTTTTTAAATCTTATAAGGTCGCTTTTTAACATCTAAGGCCATAAACCAACACAGTTGACAACGGGTCACATCTAAATTTATATCTAAACTAGCTTGTGCCCGCGGCTCCACCCGCGTGGATGTTGGTTATCGCGACAAAACATAGCCTATGTCCTTTCTCAAGGTCTAATCTACCCCTATACCAAATTTCATCAAAATCGGTTCAGTGGTTAAGACGTGAAAGCGTAACATACAGACAGACAGACAGACAGAGTTACTTGCGCATTTATAATATTAAAGTATGGATAATCATACTACAAATAACTTAAGCGAGGAATTCACTATGAGACTGCCCGGTCCGGACTCAAGTCTGTCTTGTCTGTCGCTTGCCCGTGTTGACAACACACACATCAGGCCAGCATCAAATTTAGTCCTTCAAAGAGCATCTCGTCGAATTCTGACGCATGAATGAAGGCGGGCTGCCCGGCGCAAACATTCGGGTTTAATACCTGTGCCCGTGCAGATATAAAATGAGATTTTTCATACACGCGTTTTCCTAGCATTCACGAGCAGACATAGGGCAGACTTACCTGTGACTAGTCTGGTAGTAAATTCCTCTCTCTATACTAGTTTATAAGCATAAATTAATTTCAGAAAACTTAAATATATTTTTCTACGATTTTTGAACGAAGAATACATTGTCAGAACGTCACTCGTGACAAGTTGACACTTTGTTTGTTGACTTGTAGCAGTTGTAGCATAAATACTATCCCTGTTTCTTTCTTACATCATATATCAGATAGAGATGACATGCTAAAATTAAGTGACGTTAAGATGTGAAACTGAAATGAAACTTTCTGAATAATTCTGATAAATTGACATTACGCCGTGACTACTCTTATATTTAAATAAAATAAATAAACATGTATTGATATGTTACAAAACCTTTAAGTAGTACGGCTTTAAGGATACTTATAACACGATAAAAGTGATTTCATGAGGTGATTACGAGTGATTTTATTCGTCAAGATGAAGTATTCGACATCTCCTACTCCTATGAGTAACTATCCTAGGAGTACTTCTCCCTTGCCAGCGCCTGCTAACTATAGTAATTACACACCTACAACAGCCAGCGCAGCTGCCAAACGGTACAAGTACATCAGAAGACTGTTTAAATTCAATCAAATGGACTTTGAATTTGCTGCATGGCAAATGGTGTACTTATTTGTTGCCCCACAAAAAGTATTTAGGAATTTCAATTATAGGAAACGTAAGTACACAGTTTTTCACTCTAAATATTGGTATACAACAGCATAGAATAAGAAACAAATAAAAAAAACAAAACAACTCTTAAAAGACAGATAGCTAGGTCTTTATTGTTTAGCCAAATAACCAAGTTAAGTTTTTTTTTAGTGAGATATTGTAACGAAGTTGCTACAATGTTATTTTTGAATTTTACATTTATTTACATGTCATATTTGAGGCATATAGTGTCTGTATTTCTAATATGAGTAGATATTATATGTTAATAATAGAAACATGTGAGTTGTCTCTGTATAGAATGTTTCATAAAATATCAACAGTAAGGGTATGCATTGCATCATGGGACTCCCCATTCAAATTTTAATCTGGCTAACTGGGGAAGTACAGAGTATAGTCATTTAGAACCATAGACAAACATCACGCCATATGTTTTCATTGGTAACTAAAATTGCTAGAGCTCAATAGCCATCCTAAAGTTGTAGTATAGATCAGATATGCCAGAAAATGTACTTCAATTTATTTAATTATTTATTTACATTGCCCAGAGTATTTTTATATCTAATATATAAAATTCTCGTGTCACAGTTTTTGTTGCCATACTCCTCTGAAACGGCTTGACCGATTTTGATGAAATTTTTTGTGCTTATCCGGTATCTATGAGAATCGGCCAACATCTATTTTTCAACCCCCTAAATGTTAGGGGTAGTCCACCCCTAAATTTTTAACTTTTATTTTTTAGACAAAATTTTTAATTTCTATTTTTTCATGATACAACATACAAAAATACATACAATCCTCAATTTTCACCCTTCTACGATCAACCCTTATTTTTTAATAGCCATTTTAGTAATTAAATCATTTTTTCTTTCCGGTAGAAAAATGATCAATCGTCATTTAATTATTATCTATTTTTCATCCCCATAAATGGTGCAGCGGGAACGGGATCTGACGCCACGAGGGTAGGAAAAAATTGGCGGTACGAAGTTCGCCGGGACAGCTAGTAGTATATAAAAATACTCTGGGCAATGTATAGTATGTTTTTTATAGAAGTATCTTTTATGCACATAATCCATATTTTAAAGTTTGCTAAGTTTGAGTCTAGATTGTAATACATCATAGCATATTATCTTAATTTTGATATCTTTACTTTCAGACACAAAATCGCAGTTTGCCAGAGATGATCCAGCATTTTTAGTATTACTCAGTGTTTGGCTACTTTGTAAGTATTATTTAATTAAGCAATAATGGTGCAGATTCTGATTTTCTCCAGAAGTCATCACCAATTAGGCAAAAAATATCTGGGGTATTCCGGAACCTCCATGTCCCATGCACCCTGGGCAACAGAAACAGCTGCACCTCTATCATGCAGTGGAGACTCTGCGTCCAATATTAAATCCAACTAAGGCGGGAGTGGCCTTGTAAGATGCTTGGAGGATCTCCACATGTCACGCTGCCTATCAGAGCACAGTGTGGAGATCAAGTAAGAGGTTATACCTGGAGCTGGCCGAAAGACTGCGTAACCTTACACGCATACACTCCGGCAATTGAGACCCAAGACGGTGTGCGGTTTTAGTCAGTCTCACTCCAACATGAACAACCCTGAGGGCCGACGGCGCGGTGGTATCCGTCAGGATTTCCGAACTAGATAAGCTAAAACGTGGTATTTCCTTACTAAAGGACATAAAAATCGGACCTTAGTTTAGGCGTGAAACCGTAACATACAGACAGACAGAGTCACTTTCGCATTTATTATATTATGGATTTAATATAGTGTATATTTGCAGTAGCACGTAGGGGTAGACTGTTTATGTACCAAGTAAGCTAAACAGTATCATCTGATAGTAAGAAGCTTATCTTTAACACAAAGATAACCTACTTAATATAATGTAACTACTCAAGTTACTAACACAAGACTGTATTGTGCAATGAACCCTGATAAAATAACCTTCAATACTTAAAATTGCTAGATTAACTTATTGAATTTTATCCATAATTATAAATTCTTAAAAATTAAAAACATCACAAATATAGGATTTAGCAAATGAATATCACCGATTTCCAATACAGCCTGCAAGAAACTCGGCGGGTAAAAATGACGGCCATGACATATGTGTTAATTATTTTTTTCGTATGGTAATCTAAGGAGATCGTCCCGTCGGCTATCGCATCGAGGGTGACAAGAAAGGCCGCTCGCGCTCTCCCACTGCGGCCAGTATTCGTCCCAGGTGGCAGCGTCCTTAGAAGAGAGCGAGAGAGACGCTACCGTCTCAGTTGCCCAGGGTACACCGCGGAGCACGTTTACCTAGAAGTTACTTGTACTACTACTACTACTGCCAGTGGGGATGCCGTTTGACCGGACGGGTGATCAGCCTTTCTATGTGGGCCATTTCACACAATTTCCCTGTAACGACTGCCATGCATGTTCGTTTGGCAACCGGGACCGACAGTTTAACGTGCTCTCCGAGACAGGACCAGACCAATGCAAATACTCATATCGAACCCACGCCTCCTGCGTAGCGGCCGCGTTCACTACCGTCACGCCACTGAGGCTGTCAGAAGTTACTTGTAAAAAAGAAATGAAATGTAATGCTATGAAATTCCAGTGTCGTCGATATGCTTCGGGCTGGCGATGAGCATGACGTGGTCTAATGTACTGGTGTTCGTCATATTCGTGGTGTTCGTGGACTTCATCGGCGCGGGCCTGCTCGTGTCGACCATCTTCTGGTTAGTCAAATCAAATCAAATCAAATTTTATTTCCATAGAACATGGTTACATTACAGGTATTGTAAAATGTTTTGGAGCACCACATTCTGCCGTTAGGCGCGAAATATTTATACATGGAGTTAAATAATTAAAATTAAATAAACATTCGAGCTTTATCCAGTCCTTATTAAACAAAAATTATTGACGTGTCACAAAATTAATAAATGGGATAGGCACTATGAATAAAAACGTCCTACGGAATCGCGATCCTTCTAGTTCATTCAAGTACTCTGGCAAGTGTTTATACAGTGTTCGTTAGTCTCTGTTAGGCTTTCAGTCTAACTACGAAACGACAACCAATTTTGGATTTGGGAGACTGTTTCCACGCTGGCCAGGTGAGTTGGTACAGGGTTTTATTTCGAATTTCCCTTCTCTCGCAGTGATATTGTCTGCGTATTTTTTGGTTAGTCGCCTCTTACGAGCGACGCCCTTCGGATGAGATGGTGGTGGTTATACTTGTATCTTTTCTCTGTCATAACGCGAATAAACCCGTAGTTATCGAAATGTATCTGCTCATAGGTACGTGGTTCCTGGCAGACTAGAATTTGGGTCACCCCATCTCTTCCCATGCGGTGTCGTACAAGGCGACTTAGGGACAAGGCTGTTTAATATCAGACAGATATATTTAGCCCAGACTCAGCCTCAGATACATGGCTCGAGTCAACAATAGTGCCCGGAATGTGGCAATAGGCTCACCCTTATCACGTGGGTCCGAATACAATGATTGTTGAAATGTGGGTGTAAATTCACCTCTGCCTAACCCTCCCGGGATAAAGGCGTGATTATATGTAAAGTAAAGCCAACGAAGCGAGAGAAAAAAGGTAAACTAAGTTTCTGTGGGTCCCAACATTTTTATTGGAATATTATTACATATCACTTCTAGCGCGTTCCAGACAGGAATGAAATTGCTCATAAGATGACGTAGCTGACAGTTTAGATCCGCTGTGCTGACAGCTTTCCTGTACTACGATACACGCAACGACAGCTGTCGTTCTGCCATTGTCGCGTACGTGTGACGGGTGCGACAAGGACAGAAAAAATAATCGCTAGTTATCGCAACATAACTCAGTAATGGTCGCTTTGTTTACCTTTTTTCTCTAGTCTCGTTGGCTTTACTTTATTTATGTATGTCATAGGTACGTGAGCAACAAGTACCTGCGGCGTGACGCGGACGGGCCCGACGTGGAGTGGGGCTACGCCTTCGACGTGCACATCAACGCGTTCTTCCCGCCGCTGTCGCTGCTGCACTGCTTCCAGATCGTGCTGTTCAACAGTGAGTACTGCAGTACTGCCTGCAACTTCCATAGAGCACACACAGAGAGGAGGTGTTGGCACCACGTGGAGTAGGGTTAGTAAAGTAGGCCGAAGTATAACTGTCTCTCGCGAGATGTCATTAAATGTTATAAAATTATATTTGCTTGGAGAATATGAGTCTAAAAAAACTGTGCACATGACGAACGACGTGCGTAGGCCCGAGTGTCACAGTGCAGTGTGCACAGCCACCTCCTCTTTTTGTTTGCTGTGGTCAAGGTCAAGCCGCATGGTTCCTGGCAGACTAGAATTTTGTCCACCCCATCTCTGCCCATGCCGTGTCATATAAGGTGACTAAGGGATAGGGCTGTTTAACATCAGACAAATATATACAGCCCAGATTCAGCCTCGGCACGGCTTGAGTCAACAATAGTGCCCGGAATGCGGCAATAGCCTCCCTATTACGTGGGACTGACTCCAATGATTGGTGAAATAAGGGTGTTAATTCACCTCTGCATAACCCTCTGGGGATAAAGGCGTGATTGTATGTATGTATGTGGTCAAGTCCATTCAGTATATGTTCCGAGGATTCCCGCAAAAAATGGTATTTCGAGCTAGCTGTTTTGCTAATTAGAGATGTATTGTACCTTCCAGGTCTGTTATTCCACGGCGGTTTCCTGTCGTGTCTGGTTGCCAACACGTTCTGGCTGGCGTCCATCATCTACTATCTGTACATCACCTTCTTAGGATATAGCAGTAAGTGTCCATTTATTGACTAATTGCCCAGTTGACGGCAATAGGCTTACCCCCTCTTACGTGGAACCGAATATCTTTGGTGGCGAAATGTGGAAATAGATTTCTGCCTACCCCTTTGGGGATTTACAGACGTGAATATAAGTTAATAATTCTAGATTCAATTCCCGGATTTTTTTTTAAATTATCGATTGTAGTTAGTCTCGAAACGTGCCCATTAGACGACGACGACTATAAGCTCACTCTAGAATATTTATTTTATTTTTATAGTGATCGAAATTAGGTACTTATTAGTATTCCTGATAAATCCTCTAGCTAAGCTTGTGTTAGTTAAATTCGCATCACAGATAATATAATATAGTTCTATACAGATGCACAATCAGAAACAGTTACACTCGTAACTTCCAAAAGCAGGCAGGCAGCTTTAATTCTAAGCGTTGTTACTAGATGGCGACAATGCTTTGGCAATCTTTTATAATTTTTACTATTAAAATAACTTATCAAAAAAAATACGGGTTTTGCTCCGCTGTACCCCTGGTTTATGCCACTGGTGGTAGAACGGGTAAAATTGGTATGCTCCATGGTTCCCCTCAGGGGTATAGTGGAGCATCTGTTCATAAATGTTAAAGAGAGAGAGATTTGACCTAGCGTTAACAGCTGTCAAACACACAGTAAACATCAGCTCTGTATAAATAATACAAATTAAATAGTTGAAAGCGTTTATTTTATTCATAAGTGTGCTTGAACAATACAGTGCAGCCAAACAATCCAGTGTAAAGTTAGAATCAAATGTAAACAATATAATTTTTGGTGTAAAAGTGTATAAAATATAAAAAGTAAAACGTATATAAACTTAAAACAAATAAGACTTCTCCAGGCGTCAGCCAGTTTAGGTACCTGCTGTGAAGTGAAGAGTAGGGTACAAACATTACATATTACAGTGAAGTAGTGAGATGGTAGCAGAATTCAGGCATAACAAAAGTTACATTCAAAACCTTTTGAAATCCGCCAACAAATTTTAAACTTTTATGCAAACGGTAAAACAGTACCCACAGTTAAGAACTTTGTAATTTTTCTGCCGCGATTCAGAACTGCCAGCGCCATCTACACACTATTAAAAGTACTACTCGATCCTTGATAGCGATGACCAAGTGTGGAGGCTGCGGTCGTTTCCTAACACCAACAGATGGCGTTAAATGCGCAAAGTGTTGTGGTTATTACCATAAGCCTTGCGTGAGTATTCCTACCGATGATACCGTACCTTCGGACTGGTGTTGCCCGGAATGCAAACGCAAAACTGTCAGGAAAAAGAAAGGCGACGACACTCCGGTGCGGGGGTCGCAGTCGGAGGCCAAACGAGATAAGGTGGCATTGCAGGGGCAGGCGTCGACGGCCGGGACCGCAGTGTCGGCTGCGGTCGGTCCGGACTGCGTGGCTGATGCTTTGGAGGACACACAAAAAGGCAGAGAATTCCATCTGCTCATGGAGGAGATTAAGGCGCTGCGCTCGGATCTCAGAACCTTCAGGCGACAAATGGAGATTGAGGTGGCATCTATAAAGGACTCTGTACAATTATGTAATTCCAGAATCGATAGCCTCGAAACTAGACTACTGGCGATGGAGGAGAAGAGGGCGACGCAGGGGTCCGAGGGTGCTGAGTCTACCGGGAGCGTTGTCGAGAGTCTTCGGCGCGAGCTCAACGAGAGGGACCAGGAGTTACTGGCAAACGATATTGAACTGTCCAATATCCCGGAGGTTAACGGTGAAAACCCTACTCACCTAGTGCTGACCATAGGGACCAAGCTGGGTGTCGATGTGCAGGAACGCGACATCGTCAGCGCGGAGCGGGTCGGGAGGCGCCAGCTGATCGCCACTGATCCACGGGGAGCGACCGAGCGCCGCCCTCGTATCCTTGTGGTGCGCCTGGCGCGCCGCGACACCAGGGACGAGTTGCTGAGGGGAGCGCGTGTGCGCCGTGGTGCTACGACGCAGGATCTGGGTCTGGATGGCAGCCCTAGACGCTTCTATGTCAACGAGCGCCTGACTAGGGCGAATCGGCAGTTGTTTGGACGAGCTCGAGAGGCTGCGGGTGCGGCGGGGTGGAAGTTCGTCTGGACGAAACGGGGGCAAATTCTTGCCTGCAGGAAGCCAGGGGAGCCGACACGCCGCGTCCGGACTGAGGCAGACCTGACCTCCATATTCAGGCCCGACGGGTCGACAGCAGCCACAACAGTCCGGGATAGCTCTGGGCGCGACTGGACGGCAAGTCGACTGGATGGGGCGAGCTCAAATTTTCGCCTACAGGGGACCAGTGGATCCGATCCGCCGCGACCGAACTGAAGCAGTCCTGCCCACAATATTTTAATAGTATTAGTAATAAACATGACACTGTTATACTGTATATGTATGGGGAAAGGCAAGCTGTGTGCTATGCACTAAAATGTAACTTACACCAAATTTATTATCAGGAACACACTAGAAACAATACACTAACAATTAATATGCATCAAAACAATTATATCTTACAAACTATACACAATGGAACCGTTACAAGTACTAAATGTTCCTATTCACGGGGTATGTACAGTGTAATTTATACACCGGAAATTTGTATACATCTGACTCGTTATCAATGTTATCATACTGTAGCTCTATGTTATTTCATTATGGACACAGGATTGATTTTGTTTGTCATTAGCATTAATGATCACAAATAGGTATTTGAAGTTTGGTTTATTAAATGCAGGCTCACTCTCAACTAAGCAGGAGGAGTTCAGAATTGCTATGCTGCACCACTCGGTAGATATAATGGCTATAAATGAGACCTGGCTGAAGACAGACCAGGATGCCAGGGCCCCCATGGTACAGGGCTATAGGCTAAGGCACATACCAAGGCCTATAAATATAAAAAAGGGGCGAGGAGGGGGCGTGGCCTTCTATGTAAAATCTGGGATCACTACTAGAACCAAGGTGCACCCTGTAAATCCCAACGTTGAACAAATGTGGATCAGCCTCAGCATCTTGGGCAAGACGCTGCTTGTAGGTACGGCCTATCGCCCTCCCTGGCTTGACCTGGATGAGTTCCTGGGTAGCATAATGGACAGTGTCACGGCCTTGGCTCCATATGATCATGTGATGCTGCTGGGGGACCTCAATGTGGATATGCAGGATGTGGGTGATAGTGGTGTGAGGAGACTGAATGGTTTTCTCAATTGCTTGGGCTTATCTCAGGTGGTCCACAGGCCAACTCACTTCACAGACAGCTCAGCTACTCTCATAGACCTCATTTGCACGGATATCAGGGCACGAAGCGTCACAGTTGATCACATTAAAGAGTTGGGCCGTCATTCGTTTGTGGTCTGTGATACGATAATGAAAAGATCTAAGCCGGTTCCAAGAATAGTCACTTACAGACCTCTGAGGGACATTCTGGTGGACCGTTTCGAGGAAGACAGGCACAATCTTCGATGGATGATGGCGGGTGGGGGGCAGAATGTGGACGCCATGGTACTGTCTTTTAATTCTTATATGCTGCATTTGTTCGACCTTCATGCACCTGTAAGAACAAAGACCTTCAGAGCACCTCCTACTCCCTGGATTACTGACAATGTTCGTCTATTGTTCCGTCTTCGTGATAGGGCCAGGGAAAGATACCATAGGACTAGATTGGACCAACACCACAAATACTATATAGACTTGAAACATTTAGCTGAGAAATCTCTGCATGGTGAGAAGTCAGCTTACTTTAGAGCCAACATTAACTCACAGGTCAAAGAGCCAAAACGTCTGTGGAAATCTCTAAAGGCTGACGTCTTACCCGACCACAAGGAAAAAGTGCTGCCGGATCACTTTGACGATGCTGATGCAATCAACAGGGCTTTTTTGAATGTGCCAGGGCAATCAACTGTGTCAATCTCTCAGTTGACGCTTTTCGAGTTCGATAGGTGCAACTCAAATGAATTTAAACTGAGGCCAGTCAGTGCAGATGTGGTGAGCAAAATAATTATCAGCATTCATACTAATGCCCAGGGCGTGGACGGAATGGGGCGGGAGATGCTCGTCAGGGTACTTCCGACAGCTCTGCAGGCCGTGACTGAGATTATCAATGCCTCTATTGTGTCTCATAGGTTCCCCAGCCTGTGGCGATGTGCAATTGTTCGCCCAATAGCAAAGGTGAGCAACCCACAAACTTACAAGGACTTGAGGCCCATAAGTATTCTGCCTTGCTTATCGAAGGTACTAGAAAGAGTTGTACACACACAACTGACTGAGTATCTGGAGTCCAATGGCCTTCTGCCTGAGCTGCAATCGGGATTCCGCAGGGGGCGTGGCACGGCTACTGCTCTGACTGATGTAGTAGGCAACATCCTTGAGGCGAGGGACAGGGGGGAGGGAACCGTCCTGGTGCTCCTTGATTTCACCCGCGCATTTGATACCATAAATACTACGCTTTTATTATCCAAGATGTCATACTATGGATTTGCCAGGGAAACTGTAGAATGGTTCCAGAGTTACCTGGAAAACAGGTCGCAGTATGTAGAGATAGAGAGAGAAGATGGTACTCGGATTGCCTCTCCCCCCCGCCCAGTGCCTAGGGGTGTGCCACAAGGATCTATATTGGGACCTCTATTATACATCCTATACAGCGCTGATATAGTAAATAAAATCAAAAATTGTAGGTATCATATGTATGCTGATGACATACAGCTCTATAGGTCGTTCAGGCCTGCCGAGGCATCTACTGCGATAGCAGCGATCAATGAGGACCTAGAGAGAGTGGTATCCTGGGCGGAACACAATTCACTCATGTTGAACCCTTCTAAGTCTAAATTCATGGTGTTTGGCTCAAGAAATCAGGTCAAATCTATAGTTGACGTGGACCCAATTATTACTGTTGGTGGTGTGGGGATCGAAAGAGTGGATATTGTGACCAACCTTGGTCTGGTGATGGACTGGGATTTGCGATTCGAGACACATATCAACAAGGTGGTTGGTGGATGTTTCTACAGGCTCAAGGTCTTATATAACATACGTCAGTATTTGAGTGAGCCTCTGCGGAAGCTTCTAGTTGATAGCCTTGTGTTGTCTAAACTCAATTATTGCGACACCGTATATGGCCCATGCTTGCTTAGGCGAACAGAGAACTTAATCCAACGGGTTCAAAATGCTTGTGCCCGCTTCTGCACTGATATACCTAGGAGAAGCCATGTAACTCCCTATCTAAATAAGCTTAAGTTTCTTAAGATGACGGCTAGGAGAAGGCTACACCTGGCCGGTTTAGTGTTTGGTGTGGTAACAACGCAAAAGCCAGCCTACCTCTTCGAGAAGCTTAGCTGGAGGTATGAAAAGCAGCGATACAGCAGAAGATCACGAATACCCCCTCTGTCACTGACTCGGCACAGGACTGCTGCCTTTCGGGGTTGCTTTAGGCATGCTGCCACACACTGCTGGAACATCCTCTCGCCACCGACTCGTTCGCTGAAAACAAGGCAAACATTTATGCGCCACCTCAGGACCCTATACATGGTGGAGCAATCTGGTTTGCTTTAGAGCCTTCGCGATGCTGACTACATATTGCATCATTGCCTGGTTCTGATACAATATGGTTTATCTAAATACTCATTCTAATTTATATGCAATCAACCAATCAATCTATCTATCTCCATCGCTCCTCCAATTTTATACATTAATTTAATTTAATTTGGTTTCACTTACTTTGATTCAGTTACTTTGGTTAATTATAGATGCCTCTCGAGCCCCAAACAGTCAGTTTCAGTCTGAGAAACATCTTTATAGCAATTTATTGTGCACTGGAGTTCTGTGCCCCTGCTGCCAAACGCTTTCATGTGTTAACCTTGACCATCCTGTAACCTGTGACCATCGAATTAACTGAATTACAGACACACTGCAGTTTCGATTGTTGAGTCTTATAATATACATGTTAATGAATGCTCACCATTCCTATGTGGCGTTGGTACCTATGTGGCTGACAGTCATGCAACAGGTTCTTGTGCTTGCAAATCCGTACATGGCATTTCAAAACACAGCAGAACTCCACGGGAACGTACAGCAACACTCCACACGTTAGTTAAGTTTAAATTTTTGTTACTTTAGTTAAGTTAAGTTTAGTTAAGTTTAAATGTGTCGGACGGATGTGTCGTCCATTAAGCGTCCTTGGCGTCACCAAGGCGTCACTGCCATAGATTAATAGAATACTTCTTTTTTTTTTTTTTTTTTTGCGTTTCTGACATGGTAGTGTGTTGGTGTTGCCAGCATTGGCGGGCAAGGACAAAAATGATTTTTATTTATTGTGTTTTTCTTTTCTTTTTTGCTGTATTTTTTA
Source organism: Eilema sororculum (assembly GCA_914829495.1). NCBI lineage: Eukaryota > Metazoa > Arthropoda > Insecta > Lepidoptera > Erebidae > Eilema > Eilema sororculum. The sequence goes on from OU618556.1 coordinate 2,028,527, forward strand.
TTTTATTATGTATTTTTTTTTTTTTTGTTTTTGTTAATTTTCTTTTTCTGTGTTTGCATATAATTTTTTGGCTTATACTGTTTGTTTGTTTGTTCGTTTTGTTTGAAATTCACACGTGCAATTTAAATACCTTGTTTTATTAACGGCCATGTTTATTTATTATTATTATGTTTAATGGTTTACTTTAATGTCATACTCGCGGCCGCCTCTGAAAACCAGCGCTGTCCGTCTGCACTACTACGCGGACAGCATTTACGCTGAGAGGCGGCCATTATTATGCACAGTTGTGTTTATTTATTTTATAGTTACTTTATTGTCAAACTATCTTTGTGTGCATAATAAAAAATATTTTCTTTCTTTCTTTCTTTCTTTAAAAATGTATTCGAGTGTTCTACTGCAGGCATTATGATGCATGTACACGAGTAACATAATTTTTTTATAATTTATCGGCAAATTGCAGAGAGATACAATATCCTATCTCACCGAGAGGGCCATCACATACCCGAGCTGGCTAGGGCCGGGTCGGCGAGATGTGTCGTGCGGTGTTCCATAGGGATCGGTATTAGGGCCACTCCTGTGGAACATCGGCTACGATTGGGTGCTGCGTGGTCCGTTGCTCAGAGGGGTCACCGTAACGTGTTACGCCGATGACACCCTCTTTACGGCGCGGGGAGCAGCGCACCCAGACGCAGCACTAAAGGCCACGGCAGGGGTTGCTCAAGTTGTGGGTCGGATACGGCGGCTGGGTCTTGAGGTCGCCCTTCACAAGTCCGAGGCTCTGTGCTTCCACGGACCTCGGATGGGGCCACCTGCGGGATCCAGCCTACAGGTAGGGGGCGTCAGCATCGGCATCGAGCCCTCGATGAAGTATCTGGGGCTCGTACTCGATGGCCGGTGGAACTTCGGACATCACTTCCGAAGTTTGGGCCCAAAACTGAGGGGTGCGTCAGCCGCACTCGCGCGGCTGATGCCCAACATCAGGGGACCCAACGCTCCCTGCAGGAGACTGTACCTGGGGATCGTGCGAAGTATGGCCCTATACGGGGCCCCCGTATGGGCAGAGAACCTGACGGCCAGTAATGTGGCTAGATTGCTGAGCCCACAGAGGGCGATGGCCGTCAGGGTGATAAGGGGATACCGCACTATCTCAGGTGAGGCGGCATGACTCCTAGCCGGGACCCCTCCATGGGACCTGGAAGCGAGAGCCCTTGCGTCTCTATTAATATGGCGCAAGAAGGCGCTGGAGCGGGGCCAATGGCCTGCGTCTCGAGAAATCGAGGCCCAGCGGTTCCAGCTCTACCAGGAAACCGTGGACACGTGAAAGGTGCGACTTGAGCAACCAAAGCGAGGATTCGCCACAATTGCGGCCGTCAAACCGGTCATGGACGAGTGGTTGGAGAGGAGACATGGCGCTCTTTCCTACCGGTTGTCACAGATACTTACCTACCTACGGTCATAGTAGCTTCGGTAGGTATCTGTAATACTAATACTTCCAGATGATTTTGCTTTCGAAACTGTGCCCAAATTCTTTTTATCCGAAACGAAGCGACTATAAAATCACCCAGTATGTATTGACACAATTTTACGCAATTTTAGTTGTAGGTAATATTTCCGATACATACAACAATATTACGGTGTATATAGCATACATTAAATACAGCTTTAAAAATATAAATCTTAATATATATAAATCTCGTGTCACAATGTTTGTCCTCAATGGACTCCTAAACCACTTAACCGATTATAATAAAATTCGCACACCATGTGCAGTTCGATCCAACTTGAGAGATAGGCTAGTTTAAATCTTAATTTAGCGATAAGTGACATCCACGCGGGCGGAGCCGCGGGCAACAGCTAGTAAAAATATAAAATATAATGCGGTAGCCTAGTGGTATGGGTAATGGATTACACTTATTATACTTAATACAACAATATTTCTTGCTTATATAACGGTAGGTATACAGGAATTACCTCTCCACCCATTTATGGACTGGTCGATCCTTATGTATATACACCTTAAGAGAAGAACTCAGGAAGGGAATGTTGGGTCATACATATTTTCTCCACTGTACCCCTGAGGGGAACCATGGAGCATACCAATTTTACTCGTTCTACCACCAGTGGCATAACCCAGGGGTACAGCGGAGCAAAACCCAAAAATACGCTAAACACATTGAATATGAATGGATAAAACCATAAATATTCTAATCTATATTGATTCTGCAGTAATTTGTATGGTTATAGACAACTTCCAAAATTATCACTTTTGTCGCGAAATCTTTATTTATTATATTACCAACGAGTTTTATATGCTTAAATGCTTACGTCATCATGTTTTAAGGTTCTGAAATAATTTACGTGATTCTAAATGGGGAAATAAGTGTTTTAACTTTTTTATTTTCTTAAAATGATACTACTAGAGCCATCTATTAGTTTTTGAGATATACTAAAGATTTTTTCTTAGCGTTCGTACCCCATGTTCCGAAGGACCGGGCACTCGGTCGAGTTCTCTGTCTCAGTGCGCACGATCTAGGCATTAACGTCCTTTTAAAAATCTTGAGCACTGGGCTCAAGATTTTTTTATTCAATATAGTCTGCTATGCAATATACACTGCTATTCAGCATTAGCAATATAATATATATTGCTATTAGCGGCGGTAGCTTAGTGGTTTAGTAGTCGGCCTTACGATCGAGCTGTACCGATGTAAACCCACTCCTAGCACAAGTAATTTAACTTAGCTGGAGGGGTTAGAGGGAATATTAGTAACTTCGGTTCTAATATTCTTTTTTAAAAAGAATAAAAAAAGTAGGGTATAGCTCGATTCATATATCTTGGACCTGAAATGTGCTTTCTGCGCGCAGTACACGTTTCTTCGATATATTGTGAAGATAGCACGAGGACGTGGTGCCACTGCGGTGGACGAGCTCAAATTCACCAAGTATAGATTTTTACAGAAAAATCCGCGCACGCCATCGCCAGGGCATTTTATATCTCACGATTTAGGTCCTAGATTTGTTTATTTTATAAAGGACACTTAAATTAGACTTGACCTCGCCTGATGGTAAGCTAAAGGCAAAGTCTCGGAAAGAGGGTCTCCCATCGTAAACATGTACCATGTTAACAGTGGTGGCACTCAGCTTGACGGCCTCGTCAGGTGCCTTTTCACGCCCCGCTTAAAGGACCCGGGACTGTAGGAAGAAGGAAACACGTGAGCTGGCAGGGAGTTCCAGGTCTTAATGGTGCGGCATAGGAATGGGTCACTGAAACGCTTACGCAAGATATATGAATAGAGCTATACAACTCGTGCGAGTTAACATGGCACCTGGCTCGGGGCTTTGCGCGGGGGAGCGGGAGGCGTGTACGCTGACGCTACTAGCCTCGCACGGCGAGAGCGGGGTCGCGCGCGGGGAAGCGGGAGGAGGGTGTCTTCGAGGCAGGTGCCGTGTTAACTCGCACGAGCTATAAGTAGTACAGTCTACTAAAATGGCGCGTTCACTTTCAGGTTATGGAAAAGTGTTAGATAATGGTGAGTTGCATGTAGAGTGATACTGAATTCTTGTTATTTTTATACCTTTAGTAAAAGGTGTTTCTCTGTGATACTTTCTCTTAAATGAAATACGTTCGGAAAACGATCTTTCTTTTTAAAATAACTTTTAAAGAATCAACCTTTTTGAGTCACTGGCCTAATCTGCTTTTGTTGTATTAACCAAAATCTTGGACTAACTTCTAATTTTGCCTGTATTCCATTATTTTTTATTATAAAAATATCCTACGCTAGGTAAACTAACACTGCTCGCGTCTATTTACTCGAGACATTCATACTTACATTTCTTACACCATATTTTTCGGTTCCATGTAGAGGGCGAGCCTATTACCGTCAACCGGGCACGTTTTCGTGGGCTCTATGGTCCCTGGGGCCGCCTTTCGGCATTTCCACCTCCTATTCACGCGGTCTTGGACATCCATCCCATTCCATTCAAAGTCCTCGTACTTGGACTAAGCCATGGCGTTAAGCCTCCACCATACAGTCGCGTAATTATAGGTCGAAAACACCGCACGCGTTATTACGTATGAGAATCTTTATTTCTTCAAACAAATGCTTCGCAAATAATGTACTAAAAACAGATATAGACGGTTGCGGTATTATCGACCGATAAAAACACGCCTGTGTCGGCTTTAGTATGTATATTTTTAGAGCAGCTTTCCACGGCCCGCGATTTCGCGGACTACGCGCCGTAGAAAGAAGCTCGTCCGTGAAACTTTAGGCATGGTTGTCATAGTAAATGCGTGCGCATCCGTGAAACCTCGCACCGTGGAAACCCGACGTTAAACATACCAACCTAGGTACCTAATCTCTTCACTTGTTCCAGACCTGCCAATACTACAGAACGCGAGAATATTCCTGTTGCCGCTACCTGTTCTTTTCATCACATACTTTGTGACGCTTCTCATGGACTGGAATCTCAGTACCATGCTTATGTACTTCTACAAAATGAGACTACTATAGTTCTGGGGAGAAAGGGATAATCATATTTAACTTAGGGTCATTTTTTTGCTGTTAGTGCAGAGTCGAAGCGAAAAAATTAGTACACAGCAAATTCACCCTTATCTCTTTTGCGTAAGGCGCTTATTATCTCGTCTGCGATAAAAAAAGTTTGATTGGTGGTTGGGTTTTTATTTTGAAAAATAAATCGTTTCGACTCTTCTACAATGAATTGACCCATATTTGATTTTACTGAAAACCTTTAATTACAATTTGTTTAAAGACTCTAAGGCTTATACTCATAACTCATAACATAATCTGGGAAGAATATTCCCTCGAAGAATGAAACCTATTTACTTTTTAACGCGACGCCCTGGAGCTGTCACTCAATATGAATCTACAATTAAGTTATTGATCGATATAGATTCAACTTATTGATCAATTTTAGAATCAAATTCAAATATTGAATCTGTTCCATTTTTGAATTCAAATTCAAATGTTGATCAATTTTCAAAACCAAATTCAAATCGATAGTAAAACGTAGTTTTTTAAATGTCGGATCCTCAAAAACTTAAAAAAACATGATAAATATCCCGGCGAGTGTTTTATTATCGATGTGAATGACCATGTCAATCTCAAATCATACAAATTCAAAGGCAGATATTTTTTTGAATCAAATTCAAATAGGTACGTATGCGCTGTTTTGTGAGGCGTAAGGAAAATGTTTGAAATATACGGGAATCTTCCCATAAAATATAGATAACTGCTTACTGCCTTATTTACACGTTGATTAATTTACTTCTACATGTGTATATAATTAACAAAAATTAGCCATGAAATGGATTTAAGCCATAGCATAAGCTAATGAAACATTTATACATTTTGTAAATATCAATGTTATACTTGCAGAAGTTTACGTGATTATTACATTTACAAATATTGCAATAAAATGTATTTGTATCGCATAATATCGCAATTTATTACTTGTTGATTATATTTTGCTCATTTTTCAGTAGCTGTTACAACTATCACTTTGTGACCAATATTATATATTAATTTACTTTAATAAAATAATTAATTTATTAATAATTTGCGATATAATCTGATTAAAAAGATAATTTGCAATATGATTGTTACTTATTGTCTCCAAATAATAACTAGCGGTATTGATTACCCGCAATGCATATTTTTATATATAATTATTATTTATGTAAAAATGTTTCAGTTAAAATTATTACGATATAAACATTTGTAAATAAATAATTAAAATAAGTTTTTAAGAAGTATATTATTGTATTTCATTTATTGATATTATATTCAGTCGTAATACACGATATATAAATTTCTACAAAACTAATAATTACATTTCAATCATCGTCTAGCACAATCACCTCATCAGTTGTTATTGGTTTGGGTCTTTCATTGTTGAAAGGTAATGTCTTCTTAGCTTCAGGCTTTTTCACCGGCTTCGGTACTGACGTCTTTGTAATCGTAAGGGAGGAAGGCAGCTTACTTATAGACGCAGAAATATCCTGATTTTTCGTTATAGGTAAATGTTTTTGCCTCTCAGCGAGTTTCTCTTGCAAAGTCTTTCCAGGACTGACTTGTTGGTGGGGCATTGGTGGTTTCGTATGTATAGCTGCGTTAACTGTCGATGCGGTAGACATGTGGGCTTGTGCTGGGATAGATTGCGATGTGTGTGAAGATGAATGAACAGCTCCGAAGTTTGACAGATTCGCGGTCATTGAAGCAGGTAGGTTCTGTAGCACTGTGCCCATGCTAGGAGTCATAGGTGTCGAGTTGGATTTCTGTAGACCGCTGGTTTGTGTCTTACTAGTAGAAGGCATTGTAGAACCACTGAATGACTTTGACGTCTTCATCTGCGTATTCAAGTGCGGTCTACCTTGACCAGGTTTCGGACCACGCTTTTGTTTCTTTGCAGGCGGCATAAAGGACGAAAAGTTTTGACCAAGAAATTGCCTATAGAATTCAGCTTGGAAGGAATTTTGTAGGGAAAGGGATGATTGTAATGAGTTTTGCAATTGTGAATAACCTGCTAGGGCGCTTATGTTGCTCAAGTAAGACAATACTGGGTCGTTCAACATCGGGAGGTAATTTTGGAACGCAGCAGCCATTTCTTGCGGTGTCATTTTTGGCAAATTACTAGGTAGTGACGGCATAGGTTGTGTGGCTGGAGGTTCGTTTCGCTTCGGTGGCTGTTCAGATTTCGACGCCTGGACCACTGGAGCCGACGAAGTAGAAGCTTTAGCAGAAGTTTCTGCTGGAACTGCGGCTGTGGCTGCCGCAGCAGCCGCTTTCGCAGCTTGTTTCTTTTGAGCGTTCTGAGATTTATCCAAACTTGCCATAGTCGCTTCATGTTTCAATTTCTGTAACAACTTTTGACAGTATTTCATACTTAGATCGACGAGATTCGCATTTTCTGGCCAAGGTTTTGTCGTTACAAGTTTGAAACCTTCTATAAGAAGATTCGTAAATTGCTTGGAGTTTGGCTGTTTCTGGGCCCTCTGATATGCCCTGTAAATGTCCAACATTAAGCTCTTAAGTGCCTGCCGTTCTACATCATTGCTCTTTAAATCAGCTTGCTGACTGAATTTTGTTAACTGTCCTTTAAGAGATTGGACAGAAAGCGAAAAGGCTTGTTGCGCCAATTCTTCTCTATCAGAATCTCGTAAATACTTTTTATCCGGTTCAGGTATTCTTTGTAACTGCAAGCTGATATCTAGGAGTGTCTTGTGATCATCTATTTCTTTTAATATCTCCAAAGTTAGTAATACTGAACGGTTCATGTGGAAAGCGAAACCGCCTGCTCTTTCTACTTCTGCTACAGGAATCTTCCAAATATTGTTGAAGAAGTTTGAGTGTTTCCTTTCACTGAACAAGCCTCCTAATTTCTGGCCTACCCGAGATGTGAAATTGGATAGCATCATGTCTCTACAACGTTCGATATCTTTGCCATTTTTGTAATAAAAGTGATAGTGAGCAAGTCTGTATAAGGCCTTGTAGTGTAAAGGGAAGCGACTCGTGCAATCTTCTAAAGCGTCCAGACATGATGACACTATTTTCATAATTTCATCATCCGATAAGGACTTGGAGTCGTTAGACGACTTGGATGACGATTCACTATCTCTGCTTGAATCGCTGCTGCTATCAGACGATGACTCACTGGAACTAGAACCCGAAGATGAGGAAGAAGTTGTGCTGCTAGAACTTTCTTCTTTCTTTTCACTATCAATGTCATTCTTTTTGTCTTCTACTGTTTTAACAGGTTCTTTATCACATTCTACAGTAGACTGAGGTGGCGGTGGTGATTGTGGCTTGGCGGACTCTGTCTTATCTTCCACTACAATGACATCTTGTTTCTTCTCCTCTGAAGAATTAACGGTTGAACATTCCATTACTTCAGCATTCTGTACTGCCAATTCTTTATTTGCTGCCATTCTTTCTGTGTCATAAGATGCAGATCTTCTAACTTTAGCTGCAGCGGACTCCAGCTTTAGTCTTTTAGCTTCATGCGATTCTTCTTCACCTGCGTCGCTAATAGACCGTTTGAGAATATTAGCCGCGTGTACCGGCTCAGGAGGTTTTGGGTTAGAAGTTGTAACTTCCGTTTCTATAATGCCATCTTTCTTCGGTTTTTTAGTGAATGGACCGTTCTTCCAATCCTCAATGCAAGTAGAGAATACCTTTCCAACTGATGCTGGTATCGGCTTACTTTCGTGTTGCTCTATGAACTTTAGAATTGAAGCATGTATTCTATAGTGTAACTCGAGCACCTCTATACACAAGTGAGTTGGGGTATTATAATTGATCTTGAGAGGATAGGTAGCATCAGTTTCTTGTAAACATTTGACGGCTTTCATGTAATAATCTAAATACAGAGATGGCGGCTTGTTACGTTTTTCGGCGACTTTGCCTAGCATATAGAAGTTGAGCCAATTGTCTTCACTGTCTTTATCTGAATCTGTGCTATTATTTAGTTCATTAATAACTGTGGCGAAACATTTTTGTGTTGTGTCCAACATATCCTCTTTCTGTTTCTCTAATGATTCGAAGTCTTCCATACTCAAGGATTCGCTTGCTTGTTTCAGTAATCGTGAGCAGAAAGAGTGGACCGTGTATACGAATAAGCCATATTCTATTAGCATATTACAATGTGTCGGATCTAGTTCCAAAGATCGCTTGAAACATCGTATAACAGATTTAGCTGGATTTAAATATTCGCGTTCGTTATTGAGATTCTTGCAGGAATTTAGTATCGTATCCAAATTAACAGCTTTTGATAAAGAAATTTTAGCCCACGACTCTAAACGATCACTGTTTACAGCAACATCTAACATATTATATTGTACACTTAATTTTCCTTCTTCTTTCTTAAAATAGTAGTCTCCCAACAGAAAATATATGTCTCTCATTTTGTAAGGTATTAGAGGTGGAATATGTGGCAATTTATTATTGATTCCTCTGATATATTTTTCAATTTCTATGACATATTTGGATGGATCACTTTCAGGGGGTAGTAAGGCGAGAATGCGATGGAATAACTGCTCAGTATCGTTTGATATGCCTGGCACTTTGCCTTCCAAAGCAGGCAACACTGGAGGCTTAAAAATCTCGTATAATTGCTGTGCTCTTTTCCAATCTAGAGGATATGGATTTACATTATGGTCAACTAAATATTTCAACTTATTTTTTCTTCCTGGATGTCCAAAAAGGCAGTAGACACATTGCTCCATATATTGGCACACTTGCTCCAGAGATTTCGACAAGGATGGCGATCGCAACCTTGGAACTACTGTGTCGAGAATAAAGTAGAGCAATTTGCCTTCAGATCTACAACACCAGCCCCTGGTCCCTAACTGGTCATGGGCAATAAACAATATGAGTAGGGGATTAGGCACTTCATCACATGCAACTTTGTTTTTATCTAAAGTACGAATGCGGCCTTGATCTTCCTCCCTTTGCAATATATAATGCATGATGATCCATGGAGTGACAGTGCCAAAAGGCATCTCAGTCCCATTTGTCTCCACTTGATGTCCAATTATCCTAATGAGATCCTCTAGTCCTTGACTGAGTTCCTTCTGAGACACGGCCTCCAAGGTCGCCAGGCCTTCTGTACTCAGTATATGTTCAATAGAGCAGAGTATTTTAACCACTGCTAGGGTCCACTTATCATACTCCTGAGATCCTGTAGTGTATCTAAAGTAATGCTTCAAAGCTTCATGCAAACAGATTAAAGACCATTTCAAACATTCATCGACTCTATTCAAAGCCCAATAAGTATCTAATATAATTGACAACTGAACTGCAAAGTCCAACGACATTTCTTCCTCTTCACTTCTGGCCATATTCTTACAGTGTTCAAAAGAGTCTGTCACAATAGTAAGCACTTCTTCATAATTTCCCCTTTCATATAACTCCATGACTGTGGACAATTTTTTATTTCTCTCAAGGAATTTAATTCCTGCTAAAATCTCTTTTTCATTAATGACTGGTTTAAATGTGAAATTTATAACATTTAAATTGTATGTTTCGTGATATTCACCCATTGCATCAAATTCATATTGCAACTGATACAAACAATCTAGAGAAAATTCATTGCATTTGTTCAACATATGGATATGTAGTTTCATCCAGAGAAATCGTAACGTTAATTCTAAACAGTCTGTGCTTACAAATATGTGGGGTTTTAGATTTAATATTATGCCAATAGCTTCAATCACACTTAAGTCATGTTTTTGTTTATCAGTCTCATCGGAGGGTATCGGAGACATGAGTTTCTTATTCACAGTGAACTCCTCAATAAGTATGTTTACTGTTGTGTAATGCAATAATTCATCATGATTGTCACTCATACATGTCGGAGGGTCGACATGTTCCATATACTTCGCATTTGCATCAACAAATACATTAGGCAGGCCCTCCGGCCACTTCTCTCTCCATTTACCAGCAAGAATACTTAAATAGTCTTTTAAAATGTCAATTATGTCTCTTTTATTTTCTGCATACTTCTGAATAAAAGTTTTAACATCTTTTTGTTCATTTTCTGTTCCAAAATACTCTTTTTGTTTCTCCTCGTTTTTATCTTTTTCTTCGAATAATTTGTCTAAGTCGGCTATGTCTGGTGAAGTGTCCCGAGTTTGACTTTCTTTTTTTTCTACCATTTCGGGTGCTAAGCAAATTGGTACCATTTTTCGTAATGTTTCATAGATGTTATCATTTTGTTCTTCTTTAGCAACTTGTTTTTTACGTCCAGACCTCCGCTTGTTACACCATTCCCACTGTTGAAGGAAGCTGAGAGCACTGCCCCGTCGTCTCACAGGGGTTTTCTTGGGTATTTTAGGTTCGGGTAACTCAGCAGCATCTTCTGCCGCTACAACTGGTGCTACTTCAACATCACTCTCAACCTTCTCAGTGTCTACAGGTTTATCCTTATCTGATAAATCATTATTCTCATTCTCCGATACAATTTCTACAATCTTTTCAGTATCAGTATTATTATCTTCTTTATTTTCTACTACTTCTACTTCTTTAGGCTCATCACATACTTCCATAGGTTCTTCATTTTCCTCCTTCTCAAATATTAATTCTAATGGACATGCATGACTGTAACAATTATCTGTCATATATTGATGCATATGTACTAGTGAATCTCCAACAGATTTCCAACTCAACTTAGAAATTGGCTTCTCTAATTTTAACTCTGGTAACACATATTGAAACTTTTCAGATCTCTGCTGCTCTAGAAATGATTCATGTATGTCATCTGCCTCTTTCAATAGTACATCAGCTTTTTTCTCATCAAATGGCTCATCATCCTTTTCATTCCACTTGTAAATTGGATTCAGATATTCCATAAAATCTCGAATGTATGGATAAGCAGTAAAAATATGTTTTCTGTAAGCCAGGCCCCTTAAATAGCCTGGATCTAACTGTAGCGCGTCATAGATAGTAGATATACATTCTTCTTTACATCCTAAGCCTAGTAAAAGCGTAACAATTTTGTCGATACATGGCCAATGGCGGGGATTGCGTTCAGTGCCTTGTTGGAACGAGTGTAGTGCCATTTCGTAGCGTTTGCCGCGCAAGCAGAGTTGGCCGAGGCGATGCCACAGGGTTACGTCAGTATCATCAAGCTCAGATGCCGCACAGTACGCTTCTATCGCTGCATCAACATCGCCTGATGTGCTTAACATAGACGCCAAGTTCTTATACGACAAATACTTAACATTGAACAAAGGCCCGGGTACTTTCTCGCCTTGTGCAGGTTTCTTGATGTCATATAATAGTTCTGTGTCTAGGAGATCTTTCAATAATTGTGTGGCTTCTTTCAAGTTTCCTTTTCTTTGAAGTTCAAGTGCTTTAGCGTACTGCTGCAAGGCGATTTGTTCTAGTGCCTCTCTCGTTACTTCCTCCTCAGATCCACTCTCCTCCTCTGACTCTTCGTTCAATGCGGATATTTTAATCATCTTAAATACTTTAATTACATAAAATAAAACAGTAATATTTTATTAAGCCTCCAAGCCGGGCTCGAATGTTATCCCTTTGTTTGACATTTGACACGGTGGTTTTGCAAAGATAGCTATGATTTGAGTATGATTATTTATGTACGAGTCCAGTGTCCGTTTTGAATCACGTCATATTTTGTATAAAAATAATTATAGGGTAAGGTCAAATTTGTACAGGCATAGGCACGACCCGTTATTATTTTTCCTACGCCTGGGAATCGATTCCTATCGATCTATACTCAGCAATAACAATTTTTCAAGAAGTGTCATTACAAAATTGATAACGATAACCAACGATAACGATTTGAATCCGGAAGTAGCCTTCACTCTAGGAGTCCATAGACTCAACTCATTTAATTTTTTATATCGAATTGTCAAAGTTGTCAAACAAATGTCAAGTAGTGTAGGTTATGTAGGTGTTTTTGCAAGAATTTGCTTCAATTTCTTAAATGAAAATAATTTGCTCATAAGCCGAATAACGTAAAATAAATCATGTTTTCTCAACACTCAAGTTTGAAACGTACCTGGCCAATGATTATACAGGTCGCCGAAGCTCACAGAAAACCCCTGTGGCTCCCCGTAGCCAAAAGTAAAATTTATCGTATTCCCAAACGTCCTGTAATTCCTGAAGAAGAGGTCTTAGAGCTTATACGTTTACATAACAACTACAGAACTCAAATGCGAGCTATCAGACGATTTTACTACGAAGATATGATCAAGGAGCAGGCGTCACGTCAAAGTGCTAGTTCAGAGATGTCTCAGCGGATAGAGGCTGAAGAATGGACACAGTGTGTTGAGCTCAACGACAAGTGGAACGCCCAAGTCGCGAAAGAACGCGAGGAGAGAAGGAAGGTAGATGTGCAAGCCTTAGAAGAACGTGCCCTGAAGAGAATGGAGATAGTAGATTTGAAACTAAGTGAAACGATCGCCAGAGCTTCTGCAGAAGTCAAACGAGAGAAGGTAATACTCTATAAATACTAGATGCTATTTAATAAGTTTAAGGAGGAGGATGCTTAAATCCAAATTCTGATAAATTTTCATAAAGGCATAACCTTTATGGATGGTTTATTTTTAAATATAGGGTACTAGCTTTTGCCCGTGGCTCCACCCGCATAGATGTCCGTTATCGCGAAAAAACATAGCCTATGTCCTTTCTCAAGGTCTAATCTACCCCTATACCAAATTTAATCCAAATCAATTCAGTGGTTAAGTCGTGAAAGTATAACATACAGACAGACACGAGTTACTTACACATTTATAATATTAGTATGGATTAATGTGACTTCAACTTGCCTGTTTGTAACCTGATAATTTCCAAGATTTTGATGACTGATGATGAGGTTACCTATGCAACTGCACCATTATAATCATCTGTGCATTAGTACCTTATGCACACACATCAGATCACATTAGCATCCAAAATCCTCATCTCAAGAGTCTGGGATTTACTTTCTGGCTTTATTCTCTACATTGCTCTTGAATGCTACCCATAGCATCCAAGTGCAGGTTTTGAATGTTACCAGGACAAAGTTCGTACTGCCAATTTTTTTCCTCCCGCGTGGCGTCCGATTCCGTTCCCACTGCACCTTCTACTATATTAAGCATATAAACCTTCTTCTTGAATTACTCTTATCTATTAAAAGAAACCGCATCAAAATCGGTTGCATATTTTTCAAGATATAAGCATACATAGGGACACAGAAAGCGACTTTGCTTTATACATGTAGTGAAGTATCTAAATACAGAGCATTCTTTGGCACACCATAAAACTTCTTAGTAAAAATTTTGACTTTATTTTTTTTTCAGGAACTAAGTACCACATTCATCACTCCAGAAACCCTAGACGCAGCAATAGACCAGGCACTGGCCAACCCCACAGACTACAACTATGCTATTGACTTGAAAGGCAATATTTATCCCGGCAGAGATGTGCAAATTGAACTACACAAAGAAGAGAAAGCGGCACGTGTAAATGCTTAAAAGAACACAGAATATAGATTATTTATTATTAGTAAATGAATACTTTTATTGAAAGGTACCCAATTTTAATCTATGCATATCAGGGTGGTATGAATAGATTAAGGCCGTGTTCAGATGACCCGCGCCGCCACGTATACGCTTTTAGCCCGTCTTAGACCCGCGCAAAATCAGCGTAGTGCATCGTACACGACAAGCACCTGCTTCTAATACTAGTGACTGCACTGGACGCGGGGCGGGTGCGGATGGACTTTGAATAATGCAATTTGAGATCTATAGATGTGATATATAATAAACTAGCTGTTGCCCGCGGCTCCGCCCGCGTGGATGTCACTTATCGCTAAATTAAGATTTAAACTATCCTATCTCTCAAGTTGAATCGAACTGCACATGGTGTGCGAATTTTATTATAATCGGTTAAGTGGTTTAGGAGTCCATTGAGGACAAACATTGTGACACGAGATTTATATATATTAAGAAGATTATATTAAAAAAAAAATAAAGCGTGTTAGACGCGGGTGCTGACGAGCGTGGCGTGCGCTTAGCGTACGTGCGTGACGTCTGAACGCAGCCTTACACTTTGAAATCAACTGTCAATTTAGATAGTTTAGGTTTTATGAAAGTAACCATGGAAGTATCTACAAATTCTATTACGTCAGGAAAAAATTAATACTCAGGTGGGGCTTGAACCCACAACCTTTCCCTTACAGGGGGAATGCTCTTCCAACTGAGCTACAGAGCCACACCTGAATCAATTGAAATTTCCCTTCTCTTTATATCCGTCTTCAAGGCGATGGTGGAGCCATCTACCAAAACTCTTGCAAACTGTTGACAGCAAGAAATGATTCTCCAATCATTAAAAAAAATGTTGATTACTCCATCCAAATATTTGAATGAATTTTTGTAACTATACAATTTGATTACATTAGGAAAAATGAATTGCTCAGGTGGTAAATTTCATTTAAAAATCTACAAATTATTATCAATCAGTCAATCAATTACCCCACTGCAGTTCACTACTGTACATAGGTTTCTACCAATATACGCTATTTCGGCCGGTCCTCCGCTTTCTGCATGCAGTCTGTCCCAGCTACCTTTTTCAGGTTATCATTCCATCTACGAATTAATCGTCAATTATTTTTCACATTAACAATAACGGGAATTAACGCGGTCATGGTAGATACATACACACCTTTGATGTGCCTGACGTTCCGACCAGGTTACACCGGCCTTGGTCACAGGCTGGCCTATACCATGATCGCGTTAATTCCCTTTCATATAGTTTAAGTAATTTTTTTTACAATTCTCAAACGCTTCTCAAAAATGGTAGTCTGGATGGTGCCAGTTGAATCGTATATTACCCGGCCAGCGTCATCCCAGATGGAAATAATAATCAGTCTTCATCTTATGCATTTTTCAAATTCATCTGAAGACTTGACTCAAAGCCCAGAGTCCAGCTTTTATGACTACGATTTCTTCTTCATCCTACCGTTAATCCCAGTCACATCAACGTGAAGCTCTCAACTTGGAGTCTGGGGTCCGCTTTACCAGTCTAAATGCGGATTTGGCTAAGCTTCGATATTTTCTGTGAAGCGATTGCCATCTGACCTCCACAACGCAAAGGCGATATCGAAGCATTGCGGCGAGACCAGTTGTTGGACTTTTGAGGGCTCCAACTACCCCGTAACGACTGCCATAGATGTTCGTATGACAACCGGGACCGACGGCTTAACGTGTTCTCCGAGGCACGACCAGACCAATGCAATTATCCATATTCATGCATACAAATATTTGCACTGGGCGGGGTCGAACTGCCGCTACGCGACAGAGGCTGTCATGGCTATCTATATATATAAAAATTAATCCCTATTTCCCTTGGTCACGACATCACACGTGAACGGCTGGACCGATTTCAGTAATTCTTTTTTTGTTGTGTTCGTTATTGTTAGGAGAAGGTTCTTATGAAAGAAAAAATGAAGAAAATAGCGCGGAAAATTAGAAAATTTAAGAATACATAACCACCATATAAAATAGCTGATCCGACATACGCCATGTCTAAATTTTGAATTTGGAATACGAATTGGAAAAAAAATGTGTTTATTATTCTAATACTGCTGTATGATATTACCCATTCCGTCGTGCGACCGAGCCCGAACCGGTTGTTGCATCTAAAATCTTTATTCGTTCGTTATTTCTAGGTGTAAAGTTGCGTGTGTGTGCGTGCGACCTGCTCGTCGGTGTTATCATTCGTCGCCGTCCGTGTACCAAGCATTCCTTAACACAGAGTAGTGCCGCGCGCAGAGACATTCAATGTCTGCTAAAAACAGTACGTTTAATTGTCCTGACGACTCGCCTGTTGAAATGAGTGTTGAAGGATCCATATTAGATAAGGAGTCTCCACCACCGTACATCACGTTTCGCAAGGGTTTGCCGAGCAGCACTGGTAACAATATTCGTGAAAATTTTCAGGAGGAATTCAAAACGCTTGAGTCAAACATAAAATCTATGTTTGAGTCTTGGCTTGCTAAACAAGAAGAGAAGTTTTCACTACTCCTCGCCGAATTCGGTGAAGTTCATTCCGCCATAAAATTCCTCAGCGATAAGTATGATGGCCTTGAGAAGACATCCCGAGAAGTAACGGCACGCATATCTGTACTAGAAAAACAAATTTCTTCGTCCCAGGCATACGAGGAGCGCATAGCCACTTTGGAAGCCAAATTAGAAGACGCAGAACAAAAAGCTCGTAACTGTAACATCGAGATTAGCAATTTGCCAGAGAGACGCGGTGAGAACCTCATGTCATTGATCGAAAACATCTCGAACGTCATAAAGCAGCCCATATCCCCTCGTGATATTATGACGATTCACCGCGTTCCCCAGAGGAACTCAACCACCTCCCGCCCAAAAAACATAGTGGTAAAATTCTCCACTCAACTAGTACGAGATAATATTCTCGCGGCAGTACGCCTTAAAAGAGGCATCACATCGGAAGAACTGCATTTACAAGGTACTCCCACAAAAATTTATATAAATGAACATCTCACGCTCCAGAACAAAAAGTTATTTCGTCAAGCTAGGGAAACAGCCAAACAGAACGGTTTTCGTTTCACCTGGATCAAGCATGGTGTTATACTCGTTCGAGCGGATATCACCGAACCTGTTTTCGCCATTCGTTCCGAAGCAGATCTTACCAAAATCAAACCGTACACCGCTCGTAATTAATGACTATTTTTATAATGTTTATAAAATTCATCTGATCTATTCTTTATCAAGTCTACGTAATAAGATAGCACAAACAATTCCTCCTTACTCACATATTTTTTGTTGTTATTGTCAACCTCTGAAATCTACACTACACTGTGTGTTTACTTTTAAATATCTGGACACAAACTTAACTATTGTGTGTTGTTGTTTGTATAAAATTATTATTATTATTCTCTTTATTCATTTAAAAATCCTATAAATTATATTTTTAAATACATATTTAAAAAAAAAAACCATTTAAAAATATAAAAAATAGTATCCCACCGGCATCGGGTACAGGGACCAAGCTACCGGTGGTTAGGGCTCTAGAGAAAGGAACTTCCTCACGATGCGCGCCGTATCAAGGAGTACTGCCTTCTGCATCTGGCCCTTGACCCAACCATCCAACCCGAGCCTCTTCAGATGTTGGTCGAGGCTCTTTGCTATCAGTCCGTTGACTGATACGACTATCGGTACAATGATTGCTGAGTCAACATTCCACATGTCGACAACCTCGTGGGCCAAGTCCAAGTATTTAACTTGTTTATCTTTCTCAGCTTTCACGAGATTCTCGTCATGAGGAATGGTGACATCAACAATCAATGCTCGGCGTTCGGATCGGTCTATCACCACAATGTCAGGCTTGTTAGCTACAACAGTCCTATCAGTGATGATAGATCGATCCCAGTACAATGTGATATGGCTATTTTGTAGAACTGGCTCAGGAACATACTTATAGTACGGCACCTCAACTTCCACAAGGTTGTATTTCAGAGCAAGTCGCTGATGGATTATCCTGGCTACTTGATTATGTCTGTGCAAGTACTCGCCGTTAGCAAGACGAGAACAACCGGAAGTAATATGCCTGAGGGATTCACCAGGTTGGTGGCACGCTCGACAAATGTCAATTGTGCCATCCCTCATGATATACTTCCGGTAGTTATTCGTCTTAATAACTTCGTCTGCAATTGCACAGACAAAACCTTCAGTTTCCCCAAAAAGGTCACTGAAACGTAGCCAGGACACAGACGCCAGTAGATCTACTTCGGGCCTGTGTAGGGCCCGATAGAACCTGCCATGTAGCTCCTTACTCTGCCATACCTCCCTGCGGCTGTCAATGCTAACTATTGTAGGCCTGCGCCAGTTCTCTTTAGCCAAACCGAGCGGGGTGAGTCCGGTATCTACGTTGACTACATCACGATGTATGTCCACGTTCGACTTAAGAAAGTAGTCTCTGAGATTGCACACCTCGCGATTATGAAGGGTCTTAGCATTTAAAAAACCTCGACCCCCACATTTCCGCGGGATGTACAATCTCATGACTGACGACCGTGGGTGGTGCATTCGGAATGCAGTCAACTGAGTCCGGACTTTCCTATCGATGGTATCGAGTTCAGTCTGAGTCCACCTGAGTATGCCAAAAGAGTACATCAAGAGTGGCATGACCCAACTGTTACAGGCACGCACCTTGTTACCACCTGACAAAAGACTGTTGAGTACCTTTTTCAGGCGGCCAAAGAAACGTTCCTGTAACATTTGTTTCATGTCGACCTCATTGATGCATAACGCCTGTGACATACCCAAGTATTTAATGTATTTATAGGTCTCAGTTACGAGGAGTGATCTTAGGTTAGTGGAATCAGAGAGTTGTATACCCTCCTATTATTATTATTATTATTATATACTTTATTGTACACCTTAAAAATACAGAATATAGAAATAAATGTCTACGGAAACAGTACAAGGGCGGCCTTATCGCTTTAAGCGATTTCTACCAGGCAACCTTTGGATGGTCATTAGGTATGGTTGTAGGAATTGTATGGTAGTTGTTTTGGCGTACTTTCATAATTTATAGGTTTATCAACTCAAAAAACACAGGTATTACACATAATTTACAATATTTATATACATACTATACTTATACAAATAAATATATAATTAAACACTTATGTTGCCTGTATATGTAGTATACAGGCATATAAATGAAGCAATACATACATAAGTTTAATAAGCATGTACACATAATAAATATTTACTTACATATAATATATATAATACATATCCATATAATGATAGGTACATAAAACATACACACATATAGGTAATATATATCTCTAATTGACAAATGAGATTTATGTAGATATAGAAAGTAAACTTCATTGTAAGAGAGCATAATCACAATGATAAGTAGTGCTCCTTTACCATTGATTTGAAGATGTTCAAATTCTGAGCCTTTCTAACATTTACAGGTAGCCCATTCCATAGACGGATAGCCGTAACTGTGAAGGAGTTGTCGTAAAAAGTTGTTTTATGTGACGGCATCCTTAGTCTTAAGTTCTCTGATGACCTTAAATATCTCGTATGAGTATCGTGTAGGAACTCAAAACGTTCCTTGAGATAGGACGGGGTTGAAGGTTTAAATAATATATTGTATAGCAAAGAAAGGATATGAGCATTCCGGCGAAGTCGTATGGGTAGCCACTTAAGCTCGGTTCGAAACTGCGAAACATGATCATACTTGCGTAAACCAAATATGAATCTTATACAGACGTTTTGGAGGCGCTCAAGTTTATCTAGCTGGCTCTCGGTTAGATCAAGATAACTGACGTCCGCATAATCAAGGATGGGTAGTAGCAATGTGTTTGCAAGCGAAATTTTGGTTGCAATAGGAAGGAAATATTGTAACTTTCGTAGTGATCCTATCGACGCGAACATCCTACGGCTCACTTCCTGGAGTTGCGGGTCCCAAGACAGATTGGAATCCATATATATTCCGAGGTTTTTTACACTCTCACTAATGGGAACTACCGTACCATCAAAAAGAATCGGCGGGAGCTGCGTAGCATCAACTTTAGCTATAGTCAAGGAGCTACCTACAATAGCTACCTGGGTCTTTACGGGATTGACTTTAAGGCCGTAGGTTTTACTCCAAGCAGCTATACGAGACAAATCTTCGTTGATCATCTCTACAGCCTCCGCCAGCCGTGCGTGTGGCGCCTGTGAATATATTTGCAGATCGTCTGCATATAGATGGTAGGAACAGCGAAGATGATTTGAGATAGAATTTATAAAAATTGCGAAGAGTAAAGGAGAAAGAACGCCACCCTGGGGCACACCGACAGAGGTATTACACCAACTAGACAAATTGTTTTCATTGCGTATACGTTGTCGGCGACCACACAGGTAACTACGAAACCAATCAATCACCGTCGGAGATATGTTAAGGGAGTGCAATAGGCAGAGCAAAATATCAAAATCAACCGTGTTGAAGGCATTGCTGAAATCAAGCAGGGCGATGACTGTCAGCCTCCCATCCTCCATCCCAGACCTGATGTCATCCGTAATTTTGACCAATGCTGTTACAGTGCTGTGTCCAGGGCGAAAACCTGATTGGAAGGGATTGAGGATGTTGTTTCTAGTGATGAATGAACTAATTTGATTGTGTACGAGACGTTCAAGGACCTTTGAGAGGAATGGGAGTATGGATATGGGTCGATAGTCGGTAAAGGATTGTGGTTTAAGTTTTTTAGGTAAAGGAACAATTAGACTATCTTTCCATGTGGTTGGGAAAGAGCAGCTGGATATGGAATAATTAAGGATGTAGCATATGATAGGAAGGACTTCATCAAGAATGGGAAGAATCATCTTACGGCTGATATTGTCGTCTCCAATTGCATTTGATGTGATTGCCATTATGCTCTTCCTAACATCACAAGCAGTGAAAAGATTAAAGACGCAAGGTGAATAACTGGGCGTTGGAAGAGATGAAAGAAATGCCAATGTCTGCGCTTTCGTGGTCCCATTAAGGTTGGACGAGGCAGCGAAATGTTGATTTAGAAGATCAATATTCAAATTTCTTGGGATGGTGTCTTCACGTGATTTTCCAACGCCCAATGTTTTCAGAAACTTCCAAACCTTTGTTGGGTCTCCATTTTGGATGGTACTATGAATATGCTGGCGTTGTGCGTTCCTACACATCCTATTGCAATGATTTCGTATTGTTACGTATTTTCTGTGATTAGCCTCATTTGGTTGAATCCTGTATTTAAATTTAGCTGCCGCTTTTTTGGCTATAAGTCGTTTGATAAGCCATGGCGATGGTGGATGTTTTATTTTAACTGCCCGTATGGGCGCATGTTTGTCGTATAGTGAGATGACATTTGTCGCAAATATTTTCACTTGTTCATCAACTGACTCGGATGTAACAAGTGGAGTCCAGTCAATATTGCCAGCGTCCTCACAAAGGCTCTCAACATTCATGCTACCAAAATTTCGCTGCATAAGGATTTTACGCTTAGCCCTAGGAACGCGTACTTTATAGGACAGATAGAGTAAGTCGTGATAGGAGAAAGAGGTAGCTGGATATGTCCCGTGTTTAGCGACACATTGATACGGGGCCCTACGGGGTCAAGGATGAAGAAAACGATTGGTACGAGATCTACAACTTTAATCCGTAGGTCCTGCTATAACAATAATAAAACTACTCTAAGACAAGGTCGAGTGTCGGTTCGGGTACAAGGTCACGTCACTATAAACGGCAGGCTGAGTAATGCACTCAACTTGGGGTTCCGGGCTGGTCCCGTGCGAGTGTGACGTTGTCTTCCCCTCAAGGTCACCAGGCTTCGCAGCTGCAAGTTCGATCCGCGGGGTCGTCGCCAAGGCCGTCTTCCAGACGGTACGGAGCGGGCAGGCAACCTCAGCTGGTTCGGAGGCGGGCTGGTACGGTGCGGTGAAACTATTCCAGCCGGTATACAGTTGGACACCGGTATTCCAGCCGGTACCAAGTTCTGGGGAGACAACCACACGATTAGGCACTGGTGCGTGAATCCAATGCACAGCGCCGGGCCCCAACGTATAATTTACTACATGGGCCCTAAGGTCGGCGGCGCTGTACAATGGTAGGTACACATAACACAAATTACACAATAAACAAAGAAATAAAACTGGATTGTTCCGGAATTAATAATCGTAAGTACGTCTGTAACCCCGTTAACCACGGTTCAATCAACCATAAATAAATGGTTCAGTAATAATTAAACTATAATACATATATATGCTGAACCGTGGATTTAAAACGAGATTAAAATTCGACAATTTACATATTTTCAAAATGTGGGTATCCATAGAAAATTATGGCGAGATATCACCGTGTTGATTTTTCTCTTAGAATATGAACAATCAAACATTACAACTAATTGAATAGTTCTTAAGCAATTACTATATTCGGCTGTCTGTCGACATGTATACTCGCGACATATATTATGGACACACTTCATACAATAACTTTCTTACAACATTTTAACGATTACGATGTTAATCACAGTTTACTTTAAATTTAATTTAATTACATTTACACGAAGGATGAACTACAGCTAGGTAACTACCGAACTCCCGACCGCAGGTAGGCAGGTACTAAAAATGAGCTATGATCACGCTTAGCTCCTAGGGGCTAAGCAGGAATGTTACACGCGAATGAAGATGTTATTTTACTTTATTATTTACGTGACTATCGTTTAATACTCGCGCACTGTTTATTAAGGACACTA
This sequence comes from Eilema sororculum, assembly GCA_914829495.1. NCBI lineage: Eukaryota > Metazoa > Arthropoda > Insecta > Lepidoptera > Erebidae > Eilema > Eilema sororculum. The sequence continues at coordinate 2,051,306 of OU618556.1, forward strand.
GACTTACCCCTTATGTTGGGAACTTTATACTTAGCAACTATATCGTACACTTATAATAGTAACTAGCAGAATCTAGACTATATGTTATCTAGGTTTTAAGATTGACGTTCACGTTCAGATTATTACGTTCCGCCGTGAAGTCTCGCGATAGAATGAGGTCTGCCGTCTGCCTCGGCGCGAGCGCGGGGCGTGTTTTTTTTCTTGTTGTCGATTAGTGTTGTGCTCGATCGATTCTCCGTTTGACGGAATGCGCTGATTGGTTATCAATGCGTGTGACTCATTTTATATGCGCGTTAGCACGATGCATTACCTTAAAAGGTAATGACCGCGTTCACCACCCAGTGATGGGGGTACGCGCCGCAATCGCGAGCTACCGGTATTTACCGTTTATTACTGCTATGTTCAAATGTTTTCATTTTTTATTACCGGAACCAGTGTTCACGTAACAATACCCGACGAACTGGGAGAAGGATTTTTACTGGGGGAACAGTGAAAATCCGCCTGAAACAAACCCTCTGGAACGAGGTCATTGGCTTCAATGCAAGCAAAACCCTTTCGTACAACCATACAGAAACACAGACACACCACCTAACATACACCTATCACACCAAGTCTTCCTCCCGCGGAGGTAGGAAGACGAACCACACATACCTTGTCCGGCCCTATCCAACCTGATGGGACGTACCACTTGCGATTGAGGTGATAAGTTTGGCGCCAGCTTTCCTCGACGGTACATTGCAAACCACTTGAAGCTAACCTACCGGCAACAGAGTCACTAACCGCTCTGACGTGCTATAGAACCCAGGGAGAACATAAGTCTCCCTCAGATAAAAAAAGACTTCACACTAAGGAAGCTTTTATACACAGTGAAGGCTTATTTTTAACCCAGCGGTTACCTCAAGCCTAGGTTGACAATGCTAAGTACGAGACCACTAAAACGGTGTCAAAATGATTAATTATGAACTGAAATCAACTAAATTAACAAGATTATTTAATATATAAACTACATAAACCAATATATGCACGAGATGATCGGTGCTTACGGGCTTACCCTAAGTGCGTAGTTAATCTGGATCATCAATTCCTACAGACCGCATAACGACTGCAACAGGAATGACGGTGGTCTACAACCCAGCTCGAGTTTTGCACTAAACTCTACCACATGTCTTTTTACATATCTTGCTACCGCAGATAGTAGAAACAAAAACAATAAAAACGTAGTTGTGCTTCCCTCCAACCACTGAACGTTCACCTAGGTATACCTTTCCACGTAGCTCCTAGCTAACCTAAGGCATCGGATATAAACTACGGTACTTGGCAACGAACAATGGGGAAAGCCGGATGGTTGGAACAACGAGACTAAACATAGTACAACGTAGTTACCCTACAATAAAAATAAAAAATTACAAAATATGAGAATGTCATTTCGTCCTTTACGTAAACGTACCCTTACTTTACGGTCCGCCATGAAGTCTCGCGATAGAATGAGGTCTGCCGTCTGCCTCGGCGCGAGCGCGGGGCGTGTTTTTTTTCTTGTTGTCGATTAGTGTTGTGCTCGATCGATTCTCCGTTTGACGGAATGCGCTGATTGGTTATCAATGCGTGTGACTCATTTTATATGCGCGTTAGCACGATGCATTACCTTAAAAGGTAATGACCGCGTTCACCACCCAGTGATGGGGGTACGCGCCGCAATCGCGAGCTACCGGTATTTACCGTTTATTACTGCTATGTTCAAATGTTTTCATTTTTTATTACCGGAACCAGTGTTCACGTAACAACATTCTCCGGAGGAAACCAGGGTAATATCAATTAGCGTAGGAGTACAGTTTGGAACATGGTGAGTTGCATTAGAAGGAATAATAGTCAAGTTACAAGAGTTAGAAATAGCGCGGAAGGATGAAGTGCGACTGTCGTTTTGCACTTTTGTTTCTTAACTACCTACCTCCACCTTTTGTTAGCCGTATATTAATTGTTCCTCATGCGAATATAAGTGCAACAACTTTGTTATTGCACTTCGATTTAATACTGATGATGTTTCGCCGATCAAAGCTTATTAACAATGTCTTCTGTGAATATATAATTTTTTGTAACTACCTACAACTAAAATTTCTTGCACGTATTGTGTTTTGCGCATTTCATGCTAACTTTCGCGTCGTATTTGTAACGCAGTATGCGTTTATGTTTACAAATCTATTAACTCAAGACTCCAGGCTTTCCCCAAGACAGAAGGCAGGTCCCTATTATTTCGTTAATGGTTATTCTCATTTGTATTGCACATCTGTTATCAATGGATAAATACGACTTATCATTTTATTATCAGAACTGTCAGGGATTGCGTACTAAGCTACATACTTTATTCATGAATATAATGTCGTATTCATACGACGTCATCGTACTTACCTAGACTTGGCTTATACCTAACATTGCTGATACCGAATTCATAGACGACCGGTATAGGGTGTTTAGGTGTGATCGCGATCGAGTTAGCACTGGTAAGCTTGATGGCGGGGGAGTGTTGATCGCCGTCCTGCGCACCCTGCGCCCCGCATGCATCTTGACGCACCATGCGAGTGCCGTTCTTGAACACCTTGCAGTTCTACTGCCGGCATCCGACCCCCCCAAGCGTCATGTTATTAGTGTAACATACATACCTCCAGGCGCCCAGGAGGAAGTATACACGTCACACTTTGAAATGTTACAGCGTATCATCAGCGATGTTAGTACGGACATGTTTTTCATCGCCGGAGATTTTAACCGCCCCGACATTACTTGGACAGACAGTCCCCACTGTAAGTACTTAACGCCCCAACCATCCACTCCTATAGATCATTATTTATGTGAATTTATGTCTTTCATAAATGCTTCTCAATATAATGGAATAAAGAACGACCTTGGACGTACCCTGGACTTGTTCATGTCCAATACTGAATGTCAAGTTACCAGGTGCCCACCGCTTGTCTCTCTCGTCCCGCACCACCCCGCCTTCTCTGCACTATCTACTCTTGGTACCAATTTTACCCCTATGAAACGTCACTTCCTCCCAAAACATAACTTTTTTACCGCAGATTACGAGGTCATCAATCGTGAACTTAGTGAAATCAATTGGAGTCATTGTCTGCGAGATCTATCAGCTGATCAATCAGTTGATGCTTTCTATGAAAAGTTGTATTCTATAATAAAATCACATATTCCACTATGCAAGCCCAAGTCTACACGTTTTCCAGTGTGGTTTAGCTCAGCTCTCATAAGCATCTGTAGAAACAAAGAACGCGCCTGGGTTAAATGGAAAAAGTACAATAATTTATCTCATTACGAGACGTTTTCATTTTATCGTAAGCAATTCAAAGCCGAATCAGATAAGTGTTTTAAAAATTACATCGAGTCAGTCGAGGACAGTATCCCTCTCAGTATTAAACGATTTTGGATTTATGTTGTAACATTAGATTTTATCTACTGTAATTTGATTACTACTAGCGCCACCTATGGCAGTCTCAGTGGTACTCACATCAGTTAGTCGGTGCCTCGGTGTAGGAACTTTTGTACTAGCTAAGCACTAGATGGCGTTCGATTTCTTTTATGTTTTAATTATATGAAATTAGAAATACTCATAGCACCTAAATGGGAAAATTAATTGTTTAATTATAGGCTATCTCATTTAGGTTAAAATTAAATTTCCTCAGTTAAATTAAACAGGTTCAAATTCTGCGTGCTCAGAACCATTGTATTCAAGGAAAGAATGTGAGTATGAACCAACCAAGTAAAAAGGTTGCTGTACTTTGTTTGATTCCTACTTAGCTGGGTGATATTAAAGTTGTTAGGATTTCGACCGTGATTTGGTGTTTTTGATCATCGTTCGCACTAATTTAACTTAAAAAAAAGTGTGTTCGAGAACCTTCGAATGATAGGGGTATAAAACTGCGGCCCCGGCTAAATATAAATCCTTTTTACTCTCTGAATTGTGACTGGAACGTCTGTATTGCTGTGTCTTGGAAAATACTTTATACTTAACTAAATTCTTTGTTGCCCAGTTTTTGGTAAGTGTTTTTACTTGTATTTATCGACAGCCTTCTGCAATCTAGACGATTCTTAGTGTTATTTCGTTCTTAGGGTTCCTAGTTCGGGATTAGAGGACACCTTGGTCCTCAAACCCCTTCTCAGCGTGTTCTGTGGTCGAGTTCCCAACCGCTGTCGGCGCAAGCCTGTAACCTCGACGTGAAGCACCTTGGCTGGTCGAGAGTGCGGCAAGAGAAGTGCGCAGACGCCGAGCAGGCCGACAACCGGGGTCACGTATTCCTTTTTTCTCTATTAAATTTATGTAACTTTACTATATATCTATATCACTTCACCCTGCAAGAAATAACTGTGTCAACGGTGGGTTGACCGAGGTGTACTACACCTACTAGCCATAACACTCTGGCTACCTACTGCAAGCAGGTCACCGTGGTGCAGCTGGTGAAGACATAATCATTTTTGTATTTCTATATGTAACTCTATTGTCTGTAATCCTCTTCTGTATAATTTTATCTCTTAGTAATATATGTATGTACAACAGAGGTAATAGTTGTTTTCTCTGAAGTCTCCCTGGTCTCCCACACGCACGCACACTTTTCTCCTCTGACAAAAGGCGCCCTGGGATCCCATAGAGCTCGTGCATCTCTCTGCTGGGTCAGCCGGTGAGTAGTCCGTCTGACACGTTCAGCGGTTACAAATTGGCGCCCAACGTGGGGCTGCAGTTACGCATGTAATACTTACCCTCTTTGTGTTTTTCAGCCAATCGTACCATCATCCCAGTGGCAAGAAAAACCATTGAGACCTAAATTCTAAAACCATCAAAATTTTAAAACTGCACATCTTTCGGTAAGTTTGGAAACATATTTTTGGCAAACTAGTTTTTTTTCTTTTTTCTTTTTTTCTTTTTTTCCTCCTATTTAGTTGCTTCTGTGTTGTACAAAAATTTGTAACCGCTGAACGTGTCAGACGGACTACTCACCGGCTGACCCAGCAGAGAGATGCACGAGCTCTATGGGATCCCAGGGCGCCTTTTGTCAGAGGAGAAAAGTGTGCGTGCGTGTGGGAGACCAGGGAGACTTCAGAGAAAACAACTATTACCTCTGTTGTACATACATATATTACTAAGAGATAAAATTATACAGAAGAGGATTACAGACAATAGAGTTACATATAGAAATACAAAAATGATTATGTCTTCACCAGCTGCACCACGGTGACCTGCTTGCAGTAGGTAGCCAGAGTGTTATGGCTAGTAGGTGTAGTACACCTCGGTCAACCCACCGTTGACACAGTTATTTCTTGCAGGGTGAAGTGATATAGATATATAGTAAAGTTACATAAATTTAATAGAGAAAAAAGGAATACGTGACCCCGGTTGTCGGCCTGCTCGGCGTCTGCGCACTTCTCTTGCCGCACTCTCGACCAGCCAAGGTGCTTCACGTCGAGGTTACAGGCTTGCGCCGACAGCGGTTGGGAACTCGACCACAGAACACGCTGAGAAGGGGTTTGAGGACCAAGGTGTCCTCTAATCCCGAACTAGGAACCCTAAGAACGAAATAACACTAAGAATCGTCTAGATTGCAGAAGGCTGTCGATAAATACAAGTAAAAACACTTACCAAAAACTGGGCAACAAAGAATTTAGTTAAGTATAAAGTATTTTCCAAGACACAGCAATACAGACGTTCCAGTCACAATTCAGAGAGTAAAAAGGATTTATATTTAGCCGGGGCCGCAGTTTTATACCCCTATCATTCGAAGGTTCTCGAACACACTTTTTTTTAAGTTAAATTAGTGCGAACGATGATCAAAAACACCAAATCACGGTCGAAATCCTAACAACTTTAATATCACCCAGCTAAGTAGGAATCAAACAAAGTACAGCAACCTTTTTACTTGGTTGGTTCATACTCACATTCTTTCCTTGAATACAATGGTTCTGAGCACGCAGAATTTGAACCTGTTTAATTTAACTGAGGAAATTTAATTTTAACCTAAATGAGATAGCCTATAATTAAACAATTAATTTTCCCATTTAGGTGCTATGAGTATTTCTAATTTCATATAATTAAAACATAAAAGAAATCGAACGCCATCTAGTGCTTAGCTAGTACAAAAGTTCCTACACCGAGGCACCGACTAACTGATGTGAGTACCACTGAGACTGCCATAGGTGGCGCTAGTAGTAATCAAATTACAGTAGATAAAATCTAATGTTACACCACCCCTTCCCTCACAGTATTCCCTGCGTAGTATGCGCAGGGAATATCAGCGACAGGATCTCAACTGAGAGATATCAAAATAAATTCCAAAACTCGCGATGACCACACTAGTTGTGAAGACCACGAACTCCAAACAAACAACTACGAACCTAACAGCTAACTAAAGAAACCAAACAAAATCACATTACTAAGCCAAGTACTCTAGAAGTGTCACCCTATTAACTGCCCGGATCACTGTATGCCCTTCATATAGGTTAGTGAGTAGGCTTAGGGTGGAAAGATACCGAACGAAGCACAGTGGCACTCCCACGATCAGCCGAGTGACAGAGAGACGGCACCGACAGAAGAAGGAGAAGGATCAGAAGGCTGTTCCTCCTCACTGTACTTCAAAATATCCTTGATGTGATAAACTCCCAGATCCTTACCATCCAAATCCGACAGTTCATATACTAAAGGCGAGCGTTTGGCGGTTACAATGCATTTCATAAATTTAGGCGCCAGCTTCGCAGTAAAGTTCTTGGCCTTGTTAGACAAATAGAAGGTTCTTTTGTACACAATCTGTCCCACTTTCAGTTCCACATGCCTTTTTCTGAGGTTGTAGTATTTTTCGTTACGCCGGTGAGCAACATCTAAGTGTTTTCTCACCTGGTCGTAGATACGATGTAATTCCTTCAACCTCTCACCAAAGGACACTGGACTATCAATGGAGACAGTGTTAGGATGGCAAGGAATCTCTTCCTGCCTATAAAGAACTCCATCCCCAATGAATTCCCTACCGTGAACAAGAAAATACGGACTGAAATGAGTGGCTTCGCTCACAGCAGTGTTTAGAGCACACTGGAGTTCTACGAGGTTCTCGTCCCATTTCTTGTGGTGCGACTTCACGTAGCAAGAAATTCCCTGAACCACGTTGCGAATAGCTCGTTCTGCCTGGTTGGTCTGCGCGTGGTATCTGGGGTTATAATAAATGTTAGGCACATTGTACTTAAGTAGTAAGTCCTTAAATTGTTTACTCACAAATTGTGGGCCATTATCCATATAAATGGTTTTGCATACCCCGTGGACTAGGAAAACATTCTTTTCTATGAATCTCGCGACTGCAACGCCTGTAGCCATCCGTATAGGACTCAACATGACAAATTTGCTAAAGTAGTCCGAGACCACAATCAAGTGAACATTTCCCTTGCTGGAAGTAGGAAATGGACCCAGTAAGTCAACAGAGATGGCCTCAAACGGTTTAGACACCCGCTTTGGATTACCCATGAGGCCAGGGCGAGATGTGTTCACAGGTTTGTACTGCTTACATGTCTCGCATTTGCCTACATATTCCTTAACGCTCTCGTACATCTTAGGCCAATAATAGTTGAGAGCGAGGCGTTTATGGGTTTTCCATACGCCACCATGGGCACTGAGTATGTCGTCATGGTACTTGGTGAGCAGGGGCAACCTGTCCTCCAACGGTACCACCAGCTTCCAATCAAAATCAGAGGTCAGAGAGTATTTATTTTTTGATAATCTGAAAAGACGGTTATCACGTATATCAAAGTTGGGAAAATGCCTAGGGTTCTTTTTCACACTGTTCAGAGTGTGGAGATACCAAGAGTCCTGAAACTGAAGAATCCGACAGGCCGCCTTGCGCGCTGGAGCATGAGGTTGAGTCAGTTTGACTTCGATATAGAACATCGAAAGGGTAAGGACCATGTGGTACCTGATGCTCTTTCACGAATTCAAATTGACACAATCGACACCAGCGTTACTAAGGACTCTTGGTATCTCCACACTCTGAACAGTGTGAAAAAGAACCCTAGGCATTTTCCCAACTTTGATATACGTGATAACCGTCTTTTCAGATTATCAAAAAATAAATACTCTCTGACCTCTGATTTTGATTGGAAGCTGGTGGTACCGTTGGAGGACAGGTTGCCCCTGCTCACCAAGTACCATGACGACATACTCAGTGCCCATGGTGGCGTATGGAAAACCCATAAACGCCTCGCTCTCAACTATTATTGGCCTAAGATGTACGAGAGCGTTAAGGAATATGTAGGCAAATGCGAGACATGTAAGCAGTACAAACCTGTGAACACATCTCGCCCTGGCCTCATGGGTAATCCAAAGCGGGTGTCTAAACCGTTTGAGGCCATCTCTGTTGACTTACTGGGTCCATTTCCTACTTCCAGCAAGGGAAATGTTCACTTGATTGTGGTCTCGGACTACTTTAGCAAATTTGTCATGTTGAGTCCTATACGGATGGCTACAGGCGTTGCAGTCGCGAGATTCATAGAAAAGAATGTTTTCCTAGTCCACGGGGTATGCAAAACCATTTATATGGATAATGGCCCACAATTTGTGAGTAAACAATTTAAGGACTTACTACTTAAGTACAATGTGCCTAACATTTATTATAACCCCAGATACCACGCGCAGACCAACCAGGCAGAACGAGCTATTCGCAACGTGGTTCAGGGAATTTCTTGCTACGTGAAGTCGCACCACAAGAAATGGGACGAGAACCTCGTAGAACTCCAGTGTGCTCTAAACACTGCTGTGAGCGAAGCCACTCATTTCAGTCCGTATTTTCTTGTTCACGGTAGGGAATTCATTGGGGATGGAGTTCTTTATAGGCAGGAAGAGATTCCTTGCCATCCTAACACTGTCTCCATTGATAGTCCAGTGTCCTTTGGTGAGAGGTTGAAGGAATTACATCGTATCTACGACCAGGTGAGAAAACACTTAGATGTTGCTCACCGGCGTAACGAAAAATACTACAACCTCAGAAAAAGGCATGTGGAACTGAAAGTGGGACAGATTGTGTACAAAAGAACCTTCTATTTGTCTAACAAGGCCAAGAACTTTACTGCGAAGCTGGCGCCTAAATTTATGAAATGCATTGTAACCGCCAAACGCTCGCCTTTAGTATATGAACTGTCGGATTTGGATGGTAAGGATCTGGGAGTTTATCACATCAAGGATATTTTGAAGTACAGTGAGGAGGAACAGCCTTCTGATCCTTCTCCTTCTTCTGTCGGTGCCGTCTCTCTGTCACTCGGCTGATCGTGGGAGTGCCACTGTGCTTCGTTCGGTATCTTTCCACCCTAAGCCTACTCACTAACCTATATGAAGGGCATACAGTGATCCGGGCAGTTAATAGGGTGACACTTCTAGAGTACTTGGCTTAGTAATGTGATTTTGTTTGGTTTCTTTAGTTAGCTGTTAGGTTCGTAGTTGTTTGTTTGGAGTTCGTGGTCTTCACAACTAGTGTGGTCATCGCGAGTTTTGGAATTTATTTTGATATCTCTCAGTTGAGATCCTGTCGCTGATATTCCCTGCGCATACTACGCAGGGAATACTGTGAGGGAAGGGGTGGTGTAACATTAGATTTTATCTACTGTAATTTGATTACTACTAGCGCCACCTATGGCAGTCTCAGTGGTACTCACATCAGTTAGTCGGTGCCTCGGTGTAGGAACTTTTGTACTAGCTAAGCACTAGATGGCGTTCGATTTCTTTTATGTTTTAATTATATGAAATTAGAAATACTCATAGCACCTAAATGGGAAAATTAATTGTTTAATTATAGGCTATCTCATTTAGGTTAAAATTAAATTTCCTCAGTTAAATTAAACAGGTTCAAATTCTGCGTGCTCAGAACCATTGTATTCAAGGAAAGAATGTGAGTATGAACCAACCAAGTAAAAAGGTTGCTGTACTTTGTTTGATTCCTACTTAGCTGGGTGATATTAAAGTTGTTAGGATTTCGACCGTGATTTGGTGTTTTTGATCATCGTTCGCACTAATTTAACTTAAAAAAAAGTGTGTTCGAGAACCTTCGAATGATAGGGGTATAAAACTGCGGCCCCGGCTAAATATAAATCCTTTTTACTCTCTGAATTGTGACTGGAACGTCTGTATTGCTGTGTCTTGGAAAATACTTTATACTTAACTAAATTCTTTGTTGCCCAGTTTTTGGTAAGTGTTTTTACTTGTATTTATCGACAGCCTTCTGCAATCTAGACGATTCTTAGTGTTATTTCGTTCTTAGGGTTCCTAGTTCGGGATTAGAGGACACCTTGGTCCTCAAACCCCTTCTCAGCGTGTTCTGTGGTCGAGTTCCCAACCGCTGTCGGCGCAAGCCTGTAACCTCGACGTGAAGCACCTTGGCTGGTCGAGAGTGCGGCAAGAGAAGTGCGCAGACGCCGAGCAGGCCGACAACCGGGGTCACGTATTCCTTTTTTCTCTATTAAATTTATGTAACTTTACTATATATCTATATCACTTCACCCTGCAAGAAATAACTGTGTCAACGGTGGGTTGACCGAGGTGTACTACACCTACTAGCCATAACACTCTGGCTACCTACTGCAAGCAGGTCACCGTGGTGCAGCTGGTGAAGACATAATCATTTTTGTATTTCTATATGTAACTCTATTGTCTGTAATCCTCTTCTGTATAATTTTATCTCTTAGTAATATATGTATGTACAACAGAGGTAATAGTTGTTTTCTCTGAAGTCTCCCTGGTCTCCCACACGCACGCACACTTTTCTCCTCTGACAAAAGGCGCCCTGGGATCCCATAGAGCTCGTGCATCTCTCTGCTGGGTCAGCCGGTGAGTAGTCCGTCTGACACGTTCAGCGGTTACAATGTGTCGCATAAGAAGGGAAAGTCAGAAATCCCGGCCAACATGTATCTCGATGACCGAATTTCCAACCTTCCAGCCGATATATGTAATATGTTTTCCACTTTCTTTAAATCTGTATACGAACCCTCTACTCTTAACCCTGTCCACTGGGAGCCCCCAAGTGCATACGCCGACAACGCAGTATGTATCTCAGACATACAGCTGCCACTGGACACTATAAGTTGCGCTTTAAAAAAGTTGGATGTAAACAAGGGCCCGGGGCCTGACGGCTTACCTCCTTTATACATTAAAAAAGTGTCTGAAAATATAGCACTTCCGCTAAAGTTAATTTTTGACAAATGTCTTAGAGAAGGTATTTTTCCAAGCGTGTGGAAAATGGCGTTCATCATACCCGTGTATAAAAGTGGGGATAAGTCCAATATCGAAAACTACCGACCCATTTCTTTACTGTCCACCTTGTCGAAGCTTTTCGAGCGCCTTGTACACAATAAATTATACCCACTTATTCACCAGATTATCATACCGGAACAGCATGGTTTCGTACAACGACGTACCACTAATACAAATCTTATGCAATTTACCAATTACCTATTTGAGAATATGGATAATCAAATCCAGGTGGACGCTGTGTACACGGACCTCCGGAAGGCGTTCGACAAGGTGGATCACAAGCTACTTCTAGATAAAATAGCATACAACGGCATACGTGGAAATTTGTTGCGGTGGTTTATGGCCTATATCTCGAACAGAACTCAAAAGGTGGTCGCCAATGGCGTGGAATCTGAAGCTGTCACGGTCACTTCTGGAATTCCTCAAGGGTCCATAATTGGCCCGCTCCTCTTTATTTTATATGTTAATGACATTCAACATTGTATTATTAACTCCCAGTTTTTGATGTACGCGGATGACATAAAAATATACAAATCCTGCAAGAATACACACGACTGTGTTTTACTACAGGAGGATCTTGACAGGCTATCCTTATACTGCATAATTAATAAACTTCAGCTTAGTTTACCTAAATGTAACGTAATATCTTTCACAAAAAAGAGGAATAAGATATCATTCAATTATATTCTGCAATCCACCACGCTACAGGCCGTTTACTCCATCCGGGATCTTGGCGTAACACTAGATTCCAAGTTACATTTGGACCAGCACATAGAAAATATAATTAATAAAGCGTACCGCATGTACGGCTTCATTATGAGAACCGCCAATAATTTTAAGCGCACTTCTACTTACATGCTACTATACAAAACTTTGGTACGTCCTCAGCTGGAATTTGCAGTTCCTATTTGGTCTCCTTTCTACAACTGTTATGGAAATAGGCTTGAAACGGTGCAGAAAAAATTCCTTAAATCGATGCATTACAGATGTTGCCGCTCAAGATTAACACTGTCCTATTCTGAGACCCTTGACCATTACAAACTTCTTAGCCTGGAGTCTAGACGTAATCTCCTAAAAGTCATGATGCTGCATGGAATGTGTAACAACAGATTCGATTGCCCTAATATATGTAACAATATATGCTACATCGTACCTAGAACTGTAAACCGGCGAGAGGCGCGTGTGCCCCGGCTCTTCCACACTGCGAAGTGTAGAACCAACGCCGGGGCACGCGCGCCTCTGCGTCGCCTTTTAGACAACTATAACACGCACTTTGTTCACCTAGATATTTTCGCACTTTCGCATAATGAATTTAAAATGCAAGCTATATCTTCACTTCAGAGTTAATATGGCACGGGATTAGCACAATTTTAACTCTTTTACTTCTAGCATTACTTTGCGGACATAAGTGTGGGTTATACATTTACCTAATTTTATAATGTAACAACTATCGTATTGTATGATATAATGTATAACTGTTTTGTGTCCCAATGAAATAAAATAAAATAAAAATAAATAAAAATGATATTCTTCTATGTTATCTGACGTTTGATATAGAATTGACATAATGCGTGCAAATATCGTCAGAGGGTGATTAGTAGACATTCTTCTGAATTAACAAAATGCCCGTTGCTTGGGCCGCGAAAATATTTATGGTGGGTATTTTCAAAAATTGATGGTTTATGATAGTATGAACGCCCTTCAGCGTATGGGGCCCGAATCGAAATGCTTTCCGTTCTCAAAATAATTAGGAGAATTTGATACAGCTAATCGATTCTAATTTCTAAGGCGAAATAAAGTTTGCCGGGACATCTAGTACGAATATATTAATAAATCATAATGGTGTAGTCCACTAAGAGCAACCAGCTGAATGAAGAACACCTATCAAGATTTTTCGCGGGTGCTATTCGCGGATACTAATTCATTTTTACAATATTGTCCACGAAGAGCAACTACGCTAGTGCTGGGATGTATAGGGTACATGCTGACTCATAACATGTCTTGTTGTGACCCTAATTTAATTTATCTCTAAGTGGACTACACCAATAGAACAATACTAGACTGAGATAAAATAAAACAAGGAAACATATTTTTATAACAACATTTACTAAACCGACATATCTTGGAACATGGCTTCCCAGTTGGGGACTAGATGCAGCTTGTGTTGTAACGAGCCCAGTGCGACAAGGTTCGCAGACCTCGACTCGTCGTCTGTGCCCACTGATACCACTTCCTGGTGGAACGCTGCCTTTGTGCCCATGCAAACCTGGTACAACAAAGAAAATCATGATATTATTATTTTAATAAATAAATAAATTAAAAATTTAAAAAACCCCCGTTAAAAAAACACCTCCAAAAAGTTGAAAATAGGTTGTGTTTGCCTTTTAACTTTTGATATACCTACCTAGTAATATTTTGATTCTACGGTTGTCTAACTGGTTAAGCTCTCTGTTATATTAAAGGAACGATTCAAGGTCATAGTAGAACGCTTCAAGGTCGTTTTTGCGTCGGGGGTTACAAATAAGGAGTCAGGTTCGCTTTATCAGTCAATATTATTCGTTCAGTTACTGCTCTCTGACCTCCACAGCCCATTGGCGATATCAATATCTGTAGATAGACCAGTTGTCAGACTTCTTGTAGGGCTCAATTGCCTGTAAAGTCTGCCATAGATGTTCGCATGGCAACCAGGACGAACGGCTTTACGTGCACTCCGAGGCACTTTGTGCTACATCGAAATAATTCAATATCCAAGATGTGTCTTGAACCCATAAGTAGGAATGCTCTGGACTCTGAATAACAGAGCTTAACCTGGACAAGTCCAGGAAATCCGAAGACAGTGACCAAGTTAGCGTAATAACTTTTATATCGCGATTCAGGATTAGTGACAATGTAGTTCTGTTTGTCACCGCTAGATGGCGTTAGGTGCATGCAGCGGCGCCATAGGTCTTACCTCGAACATTGTATCGCCGAGAGCCAGGCTGACGCGACCGGATCGATGTATCCTCAACTTGCCGATACGACCCTCTTCTAATTCGGACATACGACATCTTGTGTCAACCTGCACAAAAAAACTACTTTAGTAAGGTGCAAACAATTCTACCCTACTTGATAGCAAGTTGTCAAAACCTGTAAATACTTGCAACATAATGCAAAATTAAAAATATAATAAAAAAAACGATAATTTTTTTTTTGTCCCAACCTATTTTTTTATGCCAATGTGTTATGTACCTGGTGTACTACTAGGGGCTTTCGGCTTCAGGAGCGTTCCCCTTACACCCCGTATAGAAAATGGTATATGCGATATTGCAAGTGGACGCTATTGGAGTATAATGACAGAAAAAAAATCAGACCTCGAACCAGATGATATTTAATGTTTGTTCGAAACGCACAGATGTATTTATTTTATTTTTAACTAATAAAACAACAACATAAATTATTAGCACAGTAAAAATAACTACGATTATGCCTGAATGAATTTTTTATAGCATTTATTATGCTAACTGTTAAGTTCGAAAAACGATTATACCTTTTTTTTTTACTACAAAATTAAGCGGTAGCTTAGTGGCCTTACGATCGAAAGGTCCCGGGTTCGAATCTTGGCCTTTACACTACCGACGTGAACCCACTCCTAGCACAAGCAATTTAGCTTAGTTGGAGGGGTTAGAGGGAATATTAGTAATTTCGGTTCTACCTAATATTCTTTTAAAAAATAATATATTTTAAAAGTTTTTCCAATTATGCAACTTTGAAAAAAATACTCACGGGTTTCTCCTGTTTGGTTTCACCAGTAGATGTGGAGGGCTCGTCATCAATAATTCTGCGTTTTGGACCCTCGTCTTCCATTTTGCCACCTCGACCCGGTAGCGAATCTGGTAACTACACAAATAACACTAATATTATAAAGGCGAAAGTTTGTGTGTATGTTAGTTATAAAGTCTAAACGGCTGGAGTCACGATAACCGACATCCATGCGAGCGGAGTCCCGGGCAACAGCTAGTATTTTAAGAAACGTAACATAAAATAATTCAGCTTCTACCTGCCGGCAACAAAACAACTGTGTGTAAACTGTTTGATTTCGCTTTTTTGTAAAATGGAGGTAATTCAATAAAAGCTGCACTAATCACAAACTACCTTCGCGTTATGCAAGGTGCATCAATAAATTCTACCTTTTGACACCAATAGGCTCGCCCCTATTACGATGGACCGAAAAAAATTACGAAACGTGGGTGTTAATATATCTCTGCCAACCCCTTCGGGGACTTACAGGATGTATGTTATTACTCTGTAGTGTGGTGACTCCCCAATGAAGTCATGTGGATGGGTGACACGAAGGCCCAAAAAACTGGGTCAGTCTTAAAATAAGGGGCTCTGCTACCCTCCTCCCCTCCCCAAATATTTTGTCAAGCGACTCCACAAAGTAGATACACTCATAACGAGACAGTGCTGAATTTAAATCTAACCTGCAACAGTATAAGTGTTGGCTGTTCGCTCTTGACCAACTTCATAACATCGGTGTGATCGAACAACTCCTTCACATCCAGCATGGGAGGTTTCATGTCTATGTCACCCTCTGAAACCAAATTGCAACAGTAAAAAAAACTGTCTTAAAAAATAAGCCACCACGAACTTTGAACATGAACTTTATTAGGACGTGCTTATAAGCGATCGAGTTAGGGGCTTTAATTCTGAAAGAGAGGGATGGAGCTATATGGTTCATGGTCCATCTCTCCCCTTCCCGCTTACTGGATCTGAATTTACTGGCTCGAAGGACCATATGTAAAACATGATCCTTTGAGCCGGTATAACATTCTATTGGTCATATAAATAAGCATTACAGCTGTAACATCCATATAATAAGTGATACAGATCTTAATGTATACATATTACATTCATTAATCTGTATTATTGCAAAGTAGACATAAATTTGCCAATTGCCAAAATACCAAAGCGTATATTAGGTACCCTCAAATATATTAGCCACCAGCTTCAAAAATAAATAAATGCCGAGATGGGACGTTTATAAACTAATTATTAAATAATATTAAATAATAATAAGATATTGAATAAATCACTAGCACTTTTCACATTATTGTTTTTTCAACATTATCGGTTTCGCCTCACGGCATTCTTTGAAGTTAAGTGCAAAGGCAAAGTTATGTGATTTACTCAATTTCCACCATCGATCAACAGTATAAATAATAAGAAGCAATAATTCCGAGTACACAACAGATGTATCGAAATTCCTAAGACGAGTAACTATTTGTTGCTGTCATTGTAGCCGCTCCGGCAAGCCAAACGAAACAGTTCGCTCGACGCTGCTTAGCTGCAGGGAAATACATGGTGTCGTACCCATAGTTATACAACACTATTATAGTCATCAACCAAAGTCCTCTCCACTGATCGCCACTACTATTCTAGGATTGTGCGTGAAGCGATTTAAATTAAAATAAATATAAAAATTTCAACAGAGAAGATAAATTCAAACTATCCAGGACGTGGAATCCAGTGATAAAAACACTAAAACCCAACAACATTGTGCTGTCCAAAACTGACGTAGTGAGTGCAGTGTGTCGCCAGCCTTACTTTCATTCTGAAAGTAATGGAGGGTAGACGCACAAAAATGTTCCGTGCGCATCCGTACCGGTCAGTCAAGTCGTGACCCGAAATGTCGGCAAAAGTAAGTCAAAATTTTAATAATTTAAAATAAGGGCCTAAGTATATTTAACCATTGTATAATGTTTGTCTAATATTATAACATTTGCAATTTATTATGAATTTAGATTGGAAAAAGATTAAGTCTCGAAGGGACTCGAACCAAAGGATTCCTGCATGTAAGTACGTCTAAATTGCTATAGAGCAACTGGGACAAAATGGTGAATTCCAATTTCTAGGTTGTATAACTATGGGTACCACTGATATAGGATTAGTACCGCAGTCGAGGTCTTCCGGCTCCTTCTTGATGACCACCTCCTGTTTCACCTTCACTGTGGGCTTAACCTGGGATGTGCCTATAAAGAGAACGCAATGTTAGATACTGAAATCAGTTGTGGCAGCCATCATTCTGTTGCAGCATACATGACCGAATGTCGAATTGAAAGCCTATACATATTTGCATCTGTTGCCATTCACCTGCTATTACGTAGGACCTAATAATACAGACAATAGCGGCTATACAGTTGTAAGTACCAGTGGCAAAGAGTGAAATTTTCAAAAAAGCCGACTAATTGCGTGTCGGACTCGCGCACCGGGTTCCGTACAACATTAAATTCAGGGAGGGATAAAGCAAAGGCGCTTTCAGCGTCTGTCCGTCCCTATGTATGCTCATATCTTCAAAACTACGCTACAGATTTTGATGCGGTTCCTTTTAATAATAGAGTAATTCAAGAAGAAGGTTTATATGTATAATACATGCTTAATATAGTAGAGAGTGCAGCGGGAACGGCATCGGACGCCACGCTACGGAAAGAAAATTGGCGGTACGTAGTTCGCCGGGTTAACTAGTGCTACATAAACTGCAATAATATTTTGATTGCATTGACTTAGAACTTTGATTTTTGCACAGTTTCAAGATGTTACAGGGCGTTCTGAAAGTATAGATTTAAACATTTGTACCATGGCTTACAGAATCGGATTACGGGGACTCCTCATCACTGGTAAGAACATAAGTATATTAACTTAAGCGATTGGCACACTTGATTGCGTCGCTTGCGTCGCCTCTACGGGGTCCCACACACTGACAACGCAATCACGCGCGTTGCTGCAGAATACGCGCGTACAAGCAGAAAACGGGCGGGCAGGTACGTAAAACGCGAGGTATGGCACACTGAAATCTGCCATTACGCGGGTGATTTTCGAGGGATTTTAGTCCGAGAGCTATTAGAAATTTTTGTGTAGGTGTTTGAGACGAATTAAAACAAATGCGGTCGTTGCAGTGTGCCAATCGCCTTAGAAAATGAAATTAAATGTTTAGAAGTTATGAAGCAACTATACCAATAACACTAATCAGAAATGGAAAAATTTACAAAATGATCAGAATTTTGATATATTCCTTTTTACTTTTAAACAAAAAAGATTGAATTTGGATCTATTCTATCTATTGAATTATTTATTCTGATCTATAATATAACTTTATTAGGACTTTTTTATTTATGTTTCAGCCAAATTCCACATAGTAGGATTAGTAGGTACTTCACTTTATGTTTATAAAGGAACTATATTCTCATTTACAATGAACAAAAGAACTTTTTACAGAAACTAAAAATTGATAATTTTCGGAGACAGTGTAAAAATACAAATAAAAACCATCACTCACCTCCATCATCCATTGGCAGTCTGATAGGTGCGTCATTCACTTTAACATTCCTGAAGTCCTCGGCACTGGTATCATCGTCCAAGCTACCCACCTCACCCATGACAGTCTTTATTTTCTGTTCTTCTAACTCTTTGTCTATCTGCAAAGTTTGTAAAGTATTTTTTTGTTAAAAGTATAGAATAGAACCGAAATTACTAATATTCCCTCTAACCCCTCCAACTAAGCTAAATTGCTTGTGCTAGGAGTGGGTTCACATCGGTAGTGTAACGGCCAGGATTCGAACCCTCTCAATCGTAAGGCCGACTCCTTAACCATTAAGACACCGAATAAATAAAAAAATTACAAGGTCTGATAATTTTACTGTTTTTCTTGGCAAAAACCAGTAGGGGTTATCCCACCAATATCCACCACACTCTAAAAGAAAGGACATGATGCACATGCAGATTTCATCTTCACTACACAAGAAATTGTGTACCAAAACTTCATACTGAGGTTGAGGAATCTGTGTCAAGACAGAGAGGTTCCGGGTCCGAATCCTGGGCATTATACTTCTTTTTTTTTTTACTGTGCGGAAATCCCCTCGGCTACCCCCCCTGCCGGAGCCGGAAGGGGAGGATATGTCAGACTCGAACCGACTAAAACCGCACGCCGACTGTGGGTCGTGGTGCTAGGCCGGAGGTGAGGTTGTTATCGACATATCCCTCGCACCTTGGCTGACCTCCTCAGGAGTGGGGGCCAACGGTGACCCCAACTCGCCCCCGGAATGGGGAGGCGCGCTTCTTTCAGTGCGCCGCCGTCGTGGCCTGCTTCTGCTGGGGTGACAGGCGGCTCCACCCGTCACCCCCACGCCCGCGCTCATGGGGGACGTATGTCAGTCATTATACTACTGATGTGAACTCACTCCAAACACAAGTTATCAATCTTAGCTGGGTGTTCCCTTATATTCCTTATTTTTGGTTTGTTCGACTTACCTTAATAACATCTTTTACTCTGATGGTAGGCCGTTGCATAGATTGTACATTATTTGTATCTCTGTCATAATATGGGGCCCGGGATGAATGCCGCTCGGCACTACCCAAACCTGGAAATTTTAATGGTTAAATACATTTTATTAAATGTTCCTAGTGCTATAATAGACTTCAATTTCATATGACAAAAATCATAAAAAATATCCTATAATTCAACTATCACACCACCCATACAGACTTTTACCTTTTGAGTCCTGTGATATAAATTTAAGGAGAAAAATTAAGGTGCATTGTTATTGGATTTCATACAGAAATACTTTGCAATTAAAGTCAGAGTCAGAGTTCACAGAGGTTGTCAAAAGAAAAAAAAAATAAAACAAAAGAAAACTTCGTTTCAGGGTTATTACCTTCTGAGAATACTCCACTGGACTTAATAATATTAGGGCCATTCCTAAAATTCTTATTTCTATCATTTTTCCTGTCCTTATTGTCTTTGTATTCTTTCTTCTGGTTATTTTGTTTTATGGATGGTCTGAAACATACAAAAATATTTTCTGTAAATTAGTAAGGTGCTAGTTAAGCGCAACTGGACATCTCCAAGTACAAGATGGGAACACACACATCCGAGGGGGATTATCTCGAAGTCACAGATGACTCTTGGTTAGTCTGGGTGTGAGGAATATACTCTAAGCAATGCAAAACCGAAGACTCAAGTTGGCGTGTGGTTCTGATAAAACCACACCCTCTGGTTCCGGAGGGGAGGAGGGGTGTATCCGGGATTTCCCCACAGTAAAAAGGATAAGAGGAATAGTGGTGTAGGTTGTTGATTGAAATTTTGGACTTATGTAACAGCAATTAAAATGTTGACTGTCTCTATGGAGTAACGGTAGTGAACGCGACTGCTACGCAGTAGGCGTGGTTTCGATTCTCGCTCAGTGTAAATGTTTGAATGTATGAATATGTCAGTGCTAAGTTGCCATACGAACAACTATGAGTCTTTACGTGTAGTAGTTCTGAAAAATCCAACGACTGGACTAACTGCAATGCTTCGCTAATGGGTTGTGGAGGTCAGATTGCAGTGGCTTCCCTGTTATTATAGAAATTCAGCTAGCTAGTAAGGCCTGAGATTGTCATTACAACTAGAATGCAATGGTATGTATAGTATACAATGTTTTTATTTTATACCATGTTGTTATTATGTAAAACAACCTATGTATACACAAGCATGTTATTTTTAGCTAACTCAAGAAAGGTTATTTTGTTTACCGTTTTTAACCGCAAAATACAATACAAAAAATAAGTTTACCCCTTGTTTTTGTTCCGAGTCACGTTCAAATTAGGTGTGAAAACTTTTTTACTTGTTTTTATGCCTCCCAAAGTAAGGTCTCGAGGAGCTTTGAACGATGCTAGCCTCTGCATAGGGTCAGGGCCTACGCCATTTGTTTTAGATGACTTATCTTCAGACATTTTATAACAATGTAATTTATATCTAATTGTAACACGAATTCTTTATGTTTAAAGAATAAATTACATATCACTTCACTGCATAAGGCAAGCACAGAGATTTGTTTTGAAACGAAATTGCCCAATTGACACTGCGTGTTGCATGACAGTGATGACAGTTTTGTCACACTTTTTGACATCTATTTTCGATTGTTTTGCAGACCGGTTTTAGAGTAGCACCAATAACGATATTAAAATCGTTAATTTTCGTAACTATAAAAGAACTAATTTGTAGGGTTGATAGGAAAAAGTACTTGAATTTGAATATAAGTAATTTCTTTTAAGTTTAGTGAAGATCAAGGGGCCCTAATTCAATAATTTTTCATTTTTCAATAGAAACAAAACTATTCCATGTTAAAGGCAACATTTGAGAAGCAAGTTGTCAACTGTCATATTCACAGATTAGAAGATATGTACTACGTACAGATAAGACAGTCATTGAACAAAAACTGAATCGTAAGGAGCGGGTCCGCATCGCATACCATCATGTCATATTGACGTGACGATGACGTGACGTAGATTTAAAAAAAAGTGAGCTGCGTGTAGGGCAGGCCATATTCATATTTTTACCTAATAACGATATCGATAATAGTGATGTCGTTAGTCGATAGCCCATTCTATGTTGGGGTGTTGTATGATTTATATTTTTATATTTGGTACTAGACACGGAATGAAACAATAGTTTATTTTTTATTAATTCTATATTTGGAGAAGAAACGGCGGCGCAAGAAACACACTAGCACTTTACAGACATCAATTTACAAAAAGTGATATCTTAACACTAAATATGGACGAATGTACATTTGTCTCGTGTTAAGATAATTAAAGTATATAAAAAAACTAATAACAAAATAATTAACCTTAACAAAAAATAAAGACTAAGAAGTTCGCGTGCATAATTAAGCACTATGCCGTAATTACAGCAATTTATAATAATAATAATATAATAATATTAATAAATTTTTATTTCAGAATTTCTTCCATAAATTTGTTAGTAAAAAACTTACAACTAATGTTAGTAGATAATAAAACAAAACAATGAAAATGTTACACAGTTTGGGTGCACCACCCCGAACCTGGGGCGGTATCAGACTTTATTGCATGCAATTGAATCCACCGCCCCAGGATCGGGGAGTCCCACCGATCAACCAACGCTTTAAGGATGGTATTGGGACTGCCGCGGGTACGGCGTAAAAGTGAGGCGCTTCTTATGCGCATGATCGCCGAAAAACTGTCCACGTTTGCCTCGGCAAACATGGCAGATGCGCTACAAAAACGCGGCAGTCCCATTAGCACCCGGAACGCGTTGTTGTATTGTATACGCAGATCGTTGTATACCTTCTGGGTAAAGCTCACCCACAGGCCGCACGTATAAAAATATTGGTTGTCATACCAATATCTAAACAATTGAATTATTTCCGGCGGTACACTTGTATCGCGTTCCCATTTAGCCCATAGCACATTATATGACACCAGGTCAAACTATTACAATATCTTAATAATAAAGGAAGTGTTTTTGTTTGTCATTTTTCTATGTCTAAGCTAGTAGGTATCTTATGTATAACAGATATTTATATACTTATATATACCGATATATATACCGATTTTCATGAAATTTTGTGTACTGATACAGTTTTGCATTTTAAGTTCATCTGTGCAGTGAATTTTCTGTAAAAATATAATTAAAATAACATTGAAAATAATGTTTGATAATTTTTATTTAATAATAATCATGCAGAGTCTGATGACGATGACGTTAGCACGCCTTTCATTAAATTGCCGTCTATCTCACTTTTAATCTGTTTTAATGAATCAATTAATCTACTAATTTCTGTATTTAAAAAAAATGCACATCATATCATCTTCTCAAAATAGTATTTGTTTAGGCATATTCACTGTCTCAAATCAACGCAAATACATAAAAATAAACAATAACAGTCAATAAAAAACAAACTGAAACTTAATAGAAAACCACAACAATTAACAGTAGGTACCTAATTATTGTAATGAATAACAATACAATACAATTTACGCGACTGTACACAAGACGAGAACGGTGCGTCGTATCGGCGCGCGGGACGAAGTACTAGAGTGTGAGTGTCACCACTGTTAACATGGTACATGTTTACGATAGTGACCCTTTTTTCCAGACTTTGCATGTAGCTTAATGAGGTAACGACGTAACGAAAAATTAACCAAAACCTTTTTTTTTATACTGGACACGTCAATTTGACTTCACCTTGCCTGATGTTAAGCTAAAGGCAAAGTCTCGGAATACATTCATATAATTATATATAATAACGACAAGAAGTGAATAGAGCATACATACTGATGTAGAGGGCAAGGTACAGTCTTGTTCTGAAACATTTGTTATTTTGGGAATTTTTGCAGGTTGTGGGTAAGAATCACTCGATGACGGCCTCTTGCAATATGTGTGATCTAACATTGTTGACATTTTCACACAAGTGTGATCAGTTTCAACTGAAATTTAACATTATAACAATCAGTGCTTTAATTTGTGACAAGCCAACAATACAAAAATTGTAAAAAGTATTATTACAAGAGTTAGGTTAGTACCTATTTAACTCTAGTGAGTTGTATAGGTTATTCAAACAACTAACCTGGCATGTCTAGCATTATAAAGTCTTTTCTTGCCAATGAGACATTTTGGTTCAAATTGTCTTGAACAAATCTTCCTTTCTCTAAGTCAACTGTACAAGTCCTGGGCAATATGGTGCGAGCTGATTGAGCCACTTGCGTTGTAAGGTTTCGTTTCGAGGTAATCGATACAAAGTTTCATCGTACTTGGTCTTCCGACACGACGGTACACAACATTCAATGAACGGCATTTTCAAAGTAAAAATTGCAGAGCAAACAGGCAGATACAATTTAGAGAGCGTATAAGCACAGTTTGAGATATTGAGAGGATAAGCGGAACGGAAATTATTGGTAAAATATATAGGTAATAATTAAATTCAAACAATACTGAACGTCAACTGAACGCTGAGTGACAATTTTACTGTCAAACTATGCTGTCAAATGTCAGTTGGCACCCTACCTCACTATCGGCCTCTGCAGGCGTTTCGTGCGAACCCAAACTCCTAATGCCTTTTGACATTCTATGAGCTGTCAATGCCGTGGTCATATTAGCAAGCAACTGACTTCATCGTTTGATTTTGAATTTGATTTTTAATTTGATCAAAATTCAATATCAATTCAACTGCAACTACTGCTTTTAGCGAATGTTTGGATCAGTTACTTTTACTGAGATTGTGTTTAGTTTGGAATAAGATATACTTAGCGTTATGGCTGAATCGCTGTTTGATATTTTTGGTGACCACCTCACGAGACAGGCGGTTAAAAATGTTTCGCGCCAACCTTTATCCAATATAGGTAAGAAAACAATATTATTTTACATGCAATTGCTTTAGGAACTAATTTTCACAATATTATAGACACAAGATAATAATTTTGAGTTATTCAGTGCATATTTTGTCTCGTAATTTAGTCTAATTCGCACACTGAAGAAGATAAGTGTGGGTACTTTCCAAACAATACATTTATGAATATCTTTTTCCAGAGAATATGGGTAAAACGGTGTCAGCAGGTCCCGTGAAACCTAACGAGCCCGTCAAGAGGTCAGAAGGCCCAAAGAAATCTTTTCTATCCAACACGGGCAAGGCATTAGGCAATACACCGGGAAGGAATGTGTTTACACCTAGAGCTGTTAATGTAGGCTCTATGATATATAGCGACGACAAAGGTGATAAGGGGATTTGTGGAGAGGATGTTGAATTTCACAAACCTACAAACAAATATGGTGAGCTAGGAACACATTACATTTTAAAATGTTGATATTTTCGTCAATGGTGCCCTGTATATTCTGAACTTCACTCTGATGGGTTGTTAGTGACCTGTTTTATTATTTTTAAATGTAGAATTTAATCCATACTTACATAATTACTGCATACCATAACATTTGTCATAAATTTGTTAAGTTTTTTTTTTTTAAACTAATTGACAAAGACCACCATACACTAAACTATGTAAGTATTCTATTCCAAATGCTCTGCCTACAGACAATTATCACCGAGATCTATTTGATTACCTCCCAGTACCGGAGCCAGAAATCCTGAGGCAGTTCTCACCACCGAACACACCTCCACCGACAACTAAGAGATACAGCATGGAATTTAACTGCTCTTATCAAGATGAGTTCTATAAAGGTAAATAATAATGTCTTATCATTTTCTTTCCCATTAATTTAAGTCCTAATGCTACCATAATGTGCTTGTCTGCCAACTAAATAAGAGGTAAAAAAAAATGGTATTTATGAGAAGGTAATTTTCAGTCATTTTAATAGTACTGTTTGTTGTTTGTGGGGCTGTTGATATAAAATGCTTGGACCAATTCTGATCCGCCTTCCCTCAATCAACTTGTGAATGTCACTAAAGTCATGACAGTAAATGGAAATCAATAAAACTGTCAATTGGGTTCAAATGAGTAAGTAGACCAAGCTTTGGATGGAACCAGCAACTACATCCAAGTTAATGAATTCCAATAAAATGAAGTTGCTATCTTCAAAAATATATTTTTATTTTTTCATCCATTTTTTCTTTTACAGATGACTTCTCAATTGATAGCCTTCCAGACGATGATGATCTTGGTCTTCCAGATTTGTATTAAAAAAATAAGGAACTCTTTGGTATGCTATACATAGACTTAGGTGACCTGGTGTACTGCCACCAAATAATGTTTCTATTTTTTAAATGTAGAATACTAAGCATGAAGTTTGGTGAGGACAGCATAATGTCGGACATTATATGGTTTTTTAATAAGCTTTGAAATTGTAATGTTTAAATTATAATTAAATTAATTCAGTATTATAATTTGATCTTTAATTTAAAAAATCCTCATAGTACTTATCATAATGGCTGCTAGGGTTATAATCTATTTCAGTTGATTTTGTGAGCAACAGCACAAATGTGTGAATAAATCTGGGTGATGTAATTGTCATTACTCTATTTGTGTGTGGACAGGGAAGTCATCTCATTAGTAAAAAAAACATGTTATTTTATAGTAAAGTATAATTCTTCCATTAATATGTACAACTTAATCAAGAATCTTAACAATTATTATAACTATAAGGAGTGCTACAAACAGTTACCTATATACACAAATAACTGTTCATTTCACTTTATAATATCTATATCTTCAAATAAATACACTTATTACAAATGTTAATGACTTCTACAAATGTATTTTTTGTCTCATAGCTAAGCTCAGTTCACACAGCAGTGACATAAATAAACAGTAATTAATTTTGAGTAAATGTCCAATTAAGTTGCTATTGTGCGGACCAAGCTTGTGTCCTTGGCCTCAACCATAGATAATAATTTTTTATGTTTTCAAACTATTAGGAAGCAGTTGGCCTTATTTTAATTATCTTTTTGCTGAAGCCTTTTACTTCAACACATTTATATGTCATGAAATTGTCTAATATGAACATTCTAAAATCATTAACAATTAAAATAACAAAATAAATTAAAAATACTTATACTATGTTAAATACTTTTTACCTAAGAACTGAACTTTTTTCTCAAAAGCAGGTAATGTGATAAGTGTATCCTCTTTGTAGAAAGGGTTGAGCATTAGCTTGATGTAGGCTTCATACACATCAGTGAAGAAGTTCTTGATGCCATCTTCGTTGCGAGCATCATGGACCATTACGAAGCGCATCTGTCAAGGAACACAAAATTTAAATTAATAATTGACCTATTAATTAGCCTACAGCCACAGTTACAAAGTTAATTAACTCAAAGTAGATTTAAGAAAACAGATAAAGAAAAAGGGAAATAAAAAAATCTAGGGATAGGATCTGCAATCGCAGTTGTTTGTTTTTTGGACTGCATGCGGTTGCAGTCAATTTGAAGACTTAAATATTGAAAAAAAATAGATACTTTTTTTTGTTTATGTCTATAATTTTCATATTTGTTTTGCATTGTTTTACATCACAATGAACAACAAATAAAAAGAATTACAGATTTCACTTTCCTCAAAATAGAAATTGCACACAATAAAGCCTACCTGGCTGGCAGTGACAAATGCTGACACAAACCACTGGTTGAACTTGTCCACTGACTTTAAGTACGTGTTTGTGACTTTCCACGTATGCTCATCAACAAGATCCAAAGCTGCGTGAGCTATGAATTGATTCAAATGTCTGTTGTCTTCTTTCTGCAATTATATTGAAAAAAAAAAGACGTTATAAGACGCTTGTATAGTTTTCTAGCACAAGTACAGCTTAATTAATATAGAAAGTTATCTCGTATAGTGATTTTTGGTACCTTTGGTTCTTTAGTGACTGGAATGAAATCCATTTCAAAAATTGGGTTGTCTGAGTGGCCAACGATTACAAAGTAGTATGTCCCTGACGCCATTCTTCTGGCGTCATAAATTATTCACCTTCGACCAAATTACTTATAGCAAAACAATAATTAAAGAAATTAAATGGGCAGTTGTTTCTGAAATCTTCAGTTTCAGAAGAGAGCGAAACATCAAAACATGACATTCGTTGTCATTTGTCAAATTTTCATGTCAATTTTTGACATTACGGGTAGGTTCGGGGAGTAAGTAGCGTACCTAGTTTAAAGAGTAACTGAAATTATAATAGCGTAAACTGCGTGATTTTTATATTTCACTAACAGTCGTCCGTAGCTCTGCCTGTGTGGAATTATCAGATCATGAATTTTTCACAAAGTTTCTGCACAATTTACTTAAGTTCTTACTTCACTTTTATTTGAACAACATGCAACAGTCCAATCAATATCCTTGCATTATAAAAACCTCGAAATGTAAAAAAAAAATTGGACAAATGAGAAAAGCGGGAAGTTAAAATATAGTTTAAATTAAAATCTATATCATAAAAATATTTTTACCGAAAATTCATAATAACAAAATTGTTATATGTGCCTTCGCTATCGGTCGGTCCTGTACTTGTACGAACATATCAAAATGAGCAGTAATCAATCAACTCAAAGTAATTACGATTTTCTTACTTCAATTATTATGCCTCTAAAAGCTTTGATTTTGGGTTTGCTACCATAAAAGTCTACACCGAGTCACGTCTGTTAATCAATCAAAGTAGGCTCCTAAGAAGAAATTCCTGTAAAACCTCTCTTATTTCAGATTATTTGAACATTCCTATTGATAAGCTAATGGTATGGCGGAACAGTTGGACTAAGTATGATCGTAAGCTCTCTAATACGTATCTCCGAGTAATTTACGATCAACTCATAATAACAGCAGACACGAAAATATTGGAAACCTTCAACATGCATCACAAACTAAAAGGGATTTATAAGGAAGATGTATTGATATTGATCGTTAGTAACAATAATAATGAAGTAAGTTGACATTCAATGATATGTTCGTCATCATAATTATTGTCTCCATCCGAAAGTAAACAAAGTGCCCGCTTGACGGCAATAGGTTCGTCCGACAGAAAATCATTCTTATTGGCGTAATGCGAGTGTTAGCACACCTCTGCAAAATGCCGCAGTGGAGTTTGTTGCGCCGTTTCTTCTCCACCAGCGCCTTGGAAGCGGTGGTAAACCTAAAATAAATAGAATTAAAATTTACATTAAGAAACAATTATATTCTTCAAGATTGAGAATAAATTACTTTGACTTTGACTCTGCCTATCCCTTCGGAGATTTAATGGCGTGAATGTATATATGTATGTTATCCTTTAAAAATTTCCATAGTTTGTACTTTGGAGCGATGGGTCCGCGTTCCACATTCAAATTATTTGGTTAATTTCTGGCTTCATGGGAGCGGCTGCTATTTGCTACGAAAGTCGGGAGAAAAACCAGTGCCAGAGCTTCGCCCGTTGTTTAGCAAGTGAGGTTGGCTTGGATCTCAAAGATGTTGGTAGTATTCTGTACCGGCGGCGGCAGCGCGCTCAGAAGCGCGTCTCCCCATCCCGGGGGCGAGTCGGGGACACCGTTGTCCCCCTCCCGATGAGGGCCAGACCGTAAGGGATGGCCCTGGGTCAGACAACCTCGCCAGTCGCCTCCGGCCTAGCACCACGACCCACAGTCGGCGTGCGGTTTGAGTCCGACATAACTTCCCCTTCCGGCTCCGGCAGCGGAGGTATCCGAGGGGTTTACCGCAAGAAAAAAAAGTAGTATTCTGTACGCTGCTGCAGTAAATCGTACGTACTACTAAGTACGTAAGTACCTACCTACTAAGTTGGTAATGTACGTAATGGTTATTTTATTAATACAAAAACAACCCTGTCTGTCTGAAATCTGTAGCATAGTTTTTTTAAAGATATAAACATACATAGGGACGGAGAGACGCGGAAAGACACTGCTTTATATTGTAGATGTCCTTGGGGTTGAGAGGGGGCGATGGAATGAAGATGCACTTATGTTTTACTCATGCGTTTATTCGTATCTACGGTTGCACAGTGAGTGAGTTTACATCGACCGACTCTATACTTATATCTAACATTAGCATCTACTATGTCACAGCATAGATGCATGTAGCTGCTTATAGCCGCTACAATAATAAGTAGTGATGATGATAGTGATAGGTTTATAATGAATGATGATTTTTTAAGGTGAGAAAATTGAAGTTTCAAATAAAAGCAAACATATCGCAGTGTCTAGAGGCACTGAGCTGCCATTTTCCTGTGATGAACCACAAAGTCTCACAATCAAATAAAACCATTACTCCTAAGTATCGGAACATCAATGATGTTTTAAAGTATGCTGTTGAGCAGAAAGGTAATTTTCAATATTATTGCTTTAGCTAGATTATGGATGGTAGAATAACTTAGCAATGCGGCGTGGTTCCCGGCAAAGTAGAATTTGGGCCACCCCATCTCTTTCCATGCCGTTTCGTACAAGGCGACTAAGAGATAGGGTTGCTTGTCAGACAGATAGGTATATACAGCCCAGACTCAGCCTCAGATATAGGCTCGAGTCAATAATAGTGCCCGGAACTCGGCAATAGGCTCACCCCCTATTACGTGGGACCGAATACTACTTATGATTGGTGAAATGTGGGTGGTGACTGCCTAACCCTCCAGGGGTAAAGGAGTGATTATAATTACGTATGTACGTAGAATAATTCTTGATTAAGTAATTATGTGTGCACTGAACACATTACCTAATATGATGTAGGATCTGCCCAAATAAGCCATGTATCGTTGTTCAGCTAATTTTGTTACTCCAGTAATAGGGTATTTGACTAAGTCGTCGATTCTTCCCAATACTGCTTAATATGATAGCTTGTTCTGAAAAAATATGCCTTGCAAAATAAAATATTGCATATCTAAACTGAAACTATGACTATTCATTTGTTGAAATTCCCAAAAAAAGTCAAAATATAAACAATCAAATTCAATTCAAATACTTATATAACTTTTTAGATTCCTCATTAAATTGTAAATAACTTTTATTATGAACAATATAAGTGTAATAAACGCAACGTAGACCGAGATAAATGCGATATTATCTTGGACTACGCGCTACCGAAGCGTGACGTCACAATTTCATACGATTTTGTATGGAGCGTTTTCGGGCGGCGCGACAAATTGAATTTTTCAAAATCAAATATCTTGAAAACTATTTGTCGTACGAAAATTTTACTTTTACAGTTCATTATATTATAAGACAGTGGTCATTTTTCGAAAGTAAAAAAAAATAGTCAAATAGCCCATTGCATAACAACAGCAACCTATAGCCCGTCAAGAAAGTCGTGAAAATTGAGGGTGGCGCTGCTGCGCTTAATCTGGTATCCCTGCCATACTATAATTAAACAGACTTGATCGGTTGCTTTTTATGGTATGATTTCATTACGATAGTAGGATAGTAGGTGAATAAAAGTGAAAAAAAAATACGGCAATTATTTCATTCACTTTATTTAGGCACTAATGGCGCAAACTTTAGAGATAAATCAAACTTCAAGCTAGAAAATTATATATACTTCATTACAGAATAGTCGTTATATCCTTTTTAAATGGTTGCAGGGCTTGCAGCAACATTTAGATATTATTTTTTGCAAATAAAACTTTAACAACTAATCGAAATCAACGAGTGCGGAGTGATTGAGTTTAGAAGTCATGGTTGTAAAATCACTCAGGTGGCAGACAAGCACACGGGATTTAGAAGCACAGATATTATGTTAAATTTGGTGCGCGTGATCCGAAGCCTCCATTCGATGCAACCTGTACAACGCTAACGGCAATGCTTCACTCTCTTACTCAGCACATGGGAGACGCTACCACTTATTGCAATTAACGGCCGCGGCGGGAGCAGCCCTATAGAGACCTGCGCGGAGACTCGTCACGGGTCCCTGTGACGGGACACTATTTAAAATCCAAGCTGCGAGATAAACGAATTGTTTGGCCTGGCGCGCGCAGATTGTTTTGTAATAATCTATGTTTGGTGACTTTGAGCTCGTCCACCACCGCTCTGGTCACAGAATTGCTTACTCAGTGGTACATCTTAACTTTATTAGACCCAAGGTACCACCAAACATGTCCCGAGCAATACCTTACCCAAAGCCTACCTGTCTGTCTCATGAACCGTGATAGCTGGACAGTCGATTTTTTTACAGACGTTGTAAAGTATTAAACAATGAAAACAAAAGATGTAGGTACAGTACGTATTATAATATAATATAATTATAATCTTTTAGAACATTAACTTATTGGAGTGAGTATTGAACACCCAAAATGCTGCTTGAAACTCCTGCGTAATTTATCCACGATAGTTTCTGACTCACTGGATATATCATCACATACTGAAATGATATGTCTTGAAATGTGCTTTTGAAAATCTGAAACAAATAAAAACGTACGGTACTGGATAAATACAGCTGTATATACCGTGTATTTTTTTAGTAGTCCAAAGGGCCTCAGTGGTTAATACAAAATGGATCAAGAATGTTCAAAAACGTCAAAGTGTCGTACTACGATTTCTTAAAATCGTAGGTTTAATGACTCAACCACGACAAATGTAAACAATGCTTTGAAAAATAAAATGTTCACTTAATACACATAATTTTTAATAGATTACACTTCCCATACCGTGTTTAACATTAAAATATATGTACGTACCGGCTTATTTAGCTGCTTGGCCATAAATATCCTCCAAATCAGAAACCAGCTTGCCGGTTTGAAAACCCGCCGTATATCATACTATATCACTGAAATACTTTGAATACGACATGTCTCTCACAACTAATACACACATTGCTATTCATTTTTACACTTTATATTGTTACTAGACGTAAATAAATTAAATGAACGCAAAAGATATACGAAACATATCCACAACAAAACAAGTAATGACAGCTGAAAACTCAGTTTGACAGTTATTGAGTGTTGCAAATACAATGAAAAATATTAGTTCCTTCAACATTAATTTCACGACTTTCTTGACGTACTATAAGTTGCCCGTTGGAGTTGGAGTTGCCAATTACTGGAGTAGTGGTTTTAGGCATTCATATTTGTTGCAGAAAAAATCACGGGACCAGCGAAGCTGCCGGCGCAGTTTGAAAATTTCGTGAAACTTTGTCTTCTAGACCCAACATTTCCTCAAATTGTATCCGAAACTGAACAAATACTAAAAAACCTAAATTTAAAACAATAGGTCTAAATATAATTGATAATTAAGTACTTACTTTTTAAATAAATATGATTGTCTTTTCAAATGTAGTCGGTTGTCCTTAATTCCTATAATAATGACTCCGTAACAAGTACTTACCGATCACTAGAGTCTGGCCCAACGATATCTGGCGCTAAAATCCAGTGCCAAATTTGAAAAACCAACAGGTTGCAACACTGACTGGACTCTGGCCATGTTTATACTCTATGTGGATATAATAATAGGAATAAATAATAATGA
The DNA here is from genome assembly GCA_914829495.1 of Eilema sororculum. NCBI lineage: Eukaryota > Metazoa > Arthropoda > Insecta > Lepidoptera > Erebidae > Eilema > Eilema sororculum. The sequence goes on from OU618556.1 coordinate 2,084,276, forward strand.
TTAAAATAATAAAAATCAAATAATAATTTCCTATCATAATAGGAAAAAAATCATAGTAAGTATTCGGTGTATAATAATAATAATAATAAAATATATGTTTTTTTTTATATGTATTTAAAAATATAATTTATAAGTTTTTTACAATGAATAAAGAGGATAATAATAATCTCCTCCGACCGTTTTCGGTCATGGCGACCGCTGTCGACTCCTACTTTAAGTTTCGGCGTTCATGCGCCCTTATGTGGCTTACGTAGCCAATTTTTGCGGTGAATTTTCGCGCACAGTGCGAGCATGAAAGAACACCGTTGATATAATTGTAAGTTATGGCCTCTGGTGGTCGGGCTTTAAGTTCGTCACGCTTAGCGTCTAGCTCCAGTATGCGACGCTTCTTGAAATAGTCAGTTTTTGTTTTGACCATATGTCGCCATTCTTGTCGCTGCGCTGCCAGATCCTCCCATTTCGAGGGCTCTATCTCGCATCTTTTTAAATGTCTTTTCAGAACGTCTTTGTATCTGAGGAGTTGACCGCTCTGCTTTCGCTTGCCCTCCTTGAGCTGAGTAAAAGACGCGTTTCGCCACTCGATGCTCCGCCATCCGCGACACGTGTCCACACCACCGATGCCACCAACATTGGCTCGTCGCAGCACTTCAGTGTTACATACACGGTCAGACCAACTTATCTTCATGATACTTCTCAGACATTTCAGGTGGAATCGGTCTAGTGTACGAATATGGTGTCGGTACAAGCACCACGTCTCAGCGGAATAGAGTAGATTTGGTAGCACAATGGCCATGTATACGGACACTTTCGTTGTCAGTTTCAGATCATGAGAGCAGAAGACCTTGGAGTTGAGTTTGCCGAAAGCTGTCGCGGCAGCACTTATCCTACTGCTTATCTCTGAGTCCAAGTCGCACTTAGCTGTTACAGTGCTCCCCAGGTATCTAAACCTGTCAACCTGCTTCAGCACGTCGTCACCAATCTTTACGGATAGTGTCTCACGTCCATTAGTATCCTTAAGATTAGTGTTAAAAAGACGGTGTATATTCAGTGCTGCAACGTGTTGATTTTTCAAATTTAGCGCCGATTTTTTCCGCCAGCTTTCGTTGGCCAGACACTATATGAACACTGATTAAAATACTACCTAACATAAATAGTTAAACCTGGGTAAAATACCCTAAGATTAGACCGTTTAACGGCACCAATTACGTACATACATATATACATAATACAGTCACGCCTTTTTCCTAGCCGGGTAAGCAGAGACTACAGTTTTCCACTTTCTACGATCCTGGCATAGATCTTTCAATTAGCTAGCACCATAATCCAAATCCATGCTAGAAGTACCTAACTCCCTGTCCGTTTGTTACGTTCTTTGTTACGTTACGATTTTGATGAAATTTGGGAAAGGGGTAGGTCAAATCTTGAGAAAGGACATTTGTTGTGGGCAACCACTAGTCTTTTATAAATCCGTGATCTCGCTTCACGACTGACCACAATTTAAAAACTACCATAGTCGTGATAGATTAATTTTAACTGTGCAACACTGAATGAACCACAGACATCATATTTGATTATTACATAGACATAGTAAACATAAAGACGTGAAGCTACTACGAAATTCTCCATCTTGCTTTCCAACGTAGTGGGGATGTTCATGATCCGATCGAGAGTGGACGTGTATTCTGTGCATCTTATAATTTTTGAAAAAATATTTTACCCCCGTTTTTCAGTATTTATCTAAGTATTCTAGAAACTTAAAAATACGTATTTTCTGTGAATATAAGTAATCTACGCCTGCCTTCTTTCAATCCCAAGGGCAGAGTGATCCCGAATACTGGACCCACCAACCGGAAATCTTAATCTGCGAGATCAACAGTGACGCAACGAGTGTACTTAAGAAGGTTAGAGCGAGACATTTATAAACTAATTAGTACCGTGGTTTCTAATATGCCTTTAAGAAAGACTCCACCTCTTACTATCTCGCCCAGTTCCCTCACCGGTTCTGAGCCTAATCTACTAAAAACCCCGGATTAAACACTTGACCGTTATTTGAAGCTTACTTGATGAGAGCAGCGCTTGTCGATTTCCGATTTCTTGTCTCTTTCACTACTTATACCTCCAAAATATGTGTATCTCGCTTGCACATCCGACTACCCCCACCAGGCCCCCACCACTGTCACCGAGTGTGACGGGTGGGTTTTGAATCATTGGCGTCTTGTTTTCCGTCAAGTGCAGACGTTCGTCAAGACTACGTTGCACTAGTACTAGATTATAAAATAGTGATAGTCTCTTATTATAACATACGTACCTACATGCTTTATAAGCATAGTTAGTTATCTTGAAATAATTTGTGAAAGTTAAAAGTGCATTTCATCGGGTACTGTAAGTGATAAATTGCTTTACTATATTAATCTGCATTTTAGTACAAGCGGGTATATCATTCTAACGGTTTTACCGTTCGTATTCACAATCAAATTTTAATATTTGATTGAAACATTACCTTTTAAATAATTTAATTTTTGATGTACCCACTTTTATTGACTTTAGTATTACTGAAAAATTTTCTGTGAATTATTTTGTGCTGTGTATTAATATGTCCGATCCGAATGATATTACCACGGCTCCGGTCGCGGGGCCATCAGGTATACATGTCGGGGAAACCACTAGCTGTGCAAAACGGGCAAAAGAAAGTTCGTCCTCGTCTAGCGATACTTATAGTTCCACTAGTTCTTCATCGTCTAGTGCGTCGATGCGTAAAAGAAAACGCCATCATCGCCGTAATCATAAAAAAAGGGGGGGCAAACGTAACAAAGCCTTATTACATAAACTATCCTGTGAGGTTAGCGAACTTCGCAAACATTTTTATGATAGTAGTTCTGTCCACCCATGCACCCAACCTGCAGTAGCCTCTTGCTGTCCAGGCGAGGAGCAGGATAGGGACGATGGGGACATAATCTCGTTATTGCCTAACGAGGACTTTGGGTCCTTGTACGACCAAGACGACGATGAACTCGCAAAAGAACCTCATAAATTCAACTTTAACATTGAAGTTAAGTTAAAAGAACCCTCCGTGCCCAAAACTCCAGGTGAATTCCTGAGCGTGCTAGAAAATATTCAACACTTCAATAAAGATGAGTGGAGTGAGGTCAGGTATGCGGAAGTCCAAAAACTATATAACCACACTCCCGGCTTTACGGAACTAGACGTAAACGACGAAGTAAAACCTTACGACTCCCAACGCCATCTAGCGTATGCAGACAAAGCTTATGGCGCACTAACCTTTTGCGTCCTTAAGCAACGTGAGGTCTTACAGAATGGGATGACGGAACTAATTACCTGGGCCGGGGAAATAGGTAACATATCAGCACAACAACTACGCGAGAAGATCGTCGAGTTGTTTTCCGAAGGAGAATACCACAAAGTATCCTCCGATATGCTACAACTTATCTGTGGTCATCGCGCAGAGACCATTCAAATGCGTAGAGATAGCATTATAAATTTCGCAAGAGACCCTTTAACAAAATCGTCCCTCCGTAAAATTCCACCATCTAGCCACCATATTTTTAATGGGGATAAACTAACATCATTTCTAGAAAAAAGTGGAGGTGTAAAAAAGGCTTTTTTACCCCCTATTAAGGTTGGCAGTTTAAATAATAAGAATGTCGCACGCAACCCCTCGCAGGGGTCAGCGAATTGCGAAGTACCCTCGCAGGGTATGCCTCAGACCTTTCGCACTGGGCCACGTTCTGTCCAGCCCTCGCAGGGCTGCGCGCATAATCAACCCAGTCAAAGGTGGGGACCCCCACAGGGTTCCAGTAATAGACATAACTACGGTGGCACTCGCGGTGCCAACAATACTACACGAGGTTCCTTTCGTTCACGTGGAGGTAGCCAGCGTGCCAATAGACAAGAGCCCGCTAAAAACAGAAAGCGCCCTGCAGCCCCTGATTCCTATTCAGGAACTAAAAGAAGGAGGTACTGACTACTTCCAGGCGGGCCAGCTGACACACTATGTCGATCGTTGGAAGGAACTAGGTGCACCAGACACATTGCTTCGCCTAATAAAAGGGTATCGCATACCTTTCATTCAAAAACCTCCTCTTGTTTTACCCAGCACATGCGGTCAATTCAAAACAATGGAGTCCAAGGAGATGTCAACTCTCATCTCACAAATGTTGTCTCAGAACATAATAGAGATGGCTCCACGGTCCCCAAGTTTCTTATCGACAATGTTTCTGGTTCCGAAAACCGATGGCACCAATCGATCAATTTTCAACCTGAAAAATCTGAACCAATTTGTTCTCACTCCACCATTCAAACTCATAAACGTCTTCCGAGTACCAAGTTTCCTTCAACCAGAAGACTGGCTTTGCAAAATAGATCTATCGCAGGCCTACTTCAATGTGCCAATTTGCCCGTCGCACAGGCGATTTCTGCGACTAATTTACAAAGGAAATCTGTTGCAAATGACATGCCTTCCATTTGGTCTCAGTACAGCACCCAGAGTGTTTGCGACACTGACAAACTGGGTAGCACAAACGTTAAGACAGGAAGGCATTCGAGTACTGGTCTATTTGGACGATTATTTGGTGGTTCATCAAAACCCTCAAACGCTTCGATTGCACATTCAAATAGTGTTACACCGGTTGCGCTACCTGGGCTGGCAAATAAATCGCCAAAAATCTGTGACATTGCCGTGCAAAAGTCTGATATATCTGGGCATTGCATGGGATCCATGGCTAAACGAGAAATCCTTGCCGCACGAAAAAATAACGTCGCTAAAAGACAAGATTCTGCAAGTATTAAAGGAAGGTGCAATAACCTTAAAAAATCTCCAGAGCTTAATAGGGACATTGAACTTCGCAAGTTTTGCGGTTCCCATGGGCAGACTGAATTTTCGAGACACCCTTATGTTTCTGAACAAAATCCAGAAAAAGGGTATTACCAGCTCGTACACTCTACCAACAGAAGTAAGAGTCGATCTGGAGTGGTGGCTCCTGAATTGCCACCGATCTTCCCCGATCCATCTCGCTCCGACGTCGCATTTTCTAACCACAGACGCATCAAACATTGCATGGGGAGTTCAATTCGATGGCCAGTCACTGTCAGGTCGTTGGACGAATCAAGAACAGGGCCTCCATTGCAATCAAAAGGAAATGCTCGCGATACTGAAAGCCTTTCAAGAACACGGAGCACAGATGTCAAACTCAACTGTCTTAGTACAATGCGACAACAAAACCGTTGTAGCATACCTACGAAACGAGGGGGGGACCAGATCGTCCGCCTTGATGGAACTAACAAAACAAGTTTTCCATCTTCTTTGCGTCTACCAAATCAACCTAAAGATACAACACTTACCGGGCAAATACAACAGCAACGCAGATCACCTGTCGCGGCACCGGCGTCCTCCGGAGTGGCATCTCCTACCTCAGTGCACAACGATAATATTCAAAAGGTTTGGCGTACCAATGATAGACCTGTTTGCTTCCGAGCGGGCGAAGGTAGTCACGAATTACGTAACGCTGGACCAAAACGATTCGCAAGCGTTATACCACGATGCCTTCTCCCACAGCTGGAATTACCCTCTAGCTTGGGTCTTTCCACCACCTTACCTCATACCAAAGGTGTTGGAGCACCTCAACTCGGCGACCGGAGTATTTCTCGTAGTAGTCCCGAGATGGGAGCGGGTGTTCTGGCGGCCAGACCTGAAAGCCCGTGCTCTAGCAGCTCCGTTCACAATAAAGAAGCTACACCTGCACCTGATAGATACAGTGACCGGCCTACCACCCCCCAAAGTCCAAGAAATGACTATGGAAGTGTGGAAATGTGGGGGTGGTCACAAAATTTGACAGAATGGAATGAAGCTCAAATACAACTGTTACAATCTGCCTGGCGTCCTTCTACCAAAAAGACATACAAAGCAGCATGGAACAGATGGCTTAAATGGACAAGGGAACATGCGCTAAGCCCTTTAACAGCTACAGGATCAACCTTAGCCCGTTTTCTAGCGGATTTGTATATTAGAGATGGATTAGCGTATAATACCATCTTGTTACATAAATCTGCCGTTTCTACCTTATGTAACTCCGATAATGCAGGAAAACTAAGCTCGGATACCATAGTTAAGCATATTCTAAAATCTATCGCATTAAAAAGACCTGTATCCATAAAGCAGCCGATCTGGAACATAGAGAAATTAGCTTCATTCTTAAGTGCGTATTCCGTAAATGAGAGCAATGCTTTTGCAATTTGTAGACATACAGCAACATTGCTACTCTTATGTTCGGGCAGGAGAGTGCACGACTTGACTCTGCTGGCCGTAGATTCTAATCACCTGATCGATAACGACAACTATTTGATCCTGTGGCCTGTCTTTGGATCTAAAACAGATACTGCTTTATACAGACAGTCTGTGTCTTACAATCCTACAAATAAAAATTTGGACCCCGTATTCTGGATAAAACATACTATGTCTGTGCTAGAAGAGAAACGCAGCACAAGTAATTGTAACAACTTGTTTCTTAACATTAGAGGGAAACCAAGAGCTGCTTCCCGTACAGTAATAGCAGGATGGGTCAAATCTTTATTGCTGGAAGCTGGCGTAGTGGCTTCACCAGGAAGTATTCGGTCGGCCGTTGCTTCCAAGAACTGGTCTGACAATTTTCCCTTAGATGAAATCCTCTCCAGGGGCAATTGGAGGTCACAGAACACCTTCACGCGGTTCTACTGCAGAGAGGTTATGCCGTCAGACACTAGTTCTGGTATAACTAGAGTGTTTAATCCAATTAATTAACTAAATCAGTTTATTGATTCCTATTTTTGTGAACAATTAAAATTAAACAGTGTTAATCAAATTTACTAAGTACTTGAATCAGTTTTGTTACATTCTACTGGGTGAACATTGTTTGCAACCTTTGATTAACATGATTTATTATGTGTAGGAAAATATTATGTCATATATATATATATCTAATATCTTAAATTGATTAAGCAAATAGAGGACCTTCTTGCACATGCCTTGGTTTTATTATAAATAGAATTGGGCCTTCCTTAAACCTGAATATTCGATTAACCTATTATTAATTATTGTGCTTAAGCCCTACTTGCGCTTGAGTACATAAATATCACATTGGCGTCGTCCCACCAGGCGATAACAAACACGTCTCATCAAGTAAGCTTCAAATAACGGTCAAGTGTTTAATAGCAGTGTTTTACCTGAAAATAAAACACATATTAAATACTTACCTTATTTGAAGCTTACACTTAAATGCTGCCTGGTGCAGTTCTCAGACTCAATGATTCAAAACCCACCCGTCACACTCGGTGACAGTGGTGGGGGCCTGGTGGGGGTAGTCGGATGTGCAAGCGAGATACACATATTTTGGAGGTATAAGGAGTGAAAGAGACAAGAAATCGGAAATCGACAAGCGCTGCTCTCATCAAGTAAGCTTCAAATAAGGTAAGTATTTAATATGTGTTTTATTTTCAGGTAAAACACTGCTAATATGAAACTATGTTTAGCAATCAACGAATGAAACGCAAATACGATCTTGACAGAGACCTAACCGATATTACCATCCAAATCCAAGCAATGTTTACTGAATTTGAGAAAAAACAAGACCTCAAGTACAACACGATATTGCAAACAGTAAATGAAATAAAAGACCAAAGCTTAGGCATAAAAGAGTCTATCCAATTCATTTCTAACCAATATGATGAATTAAATCAAAGTTATGAAAAATTATTAAAGGATTGGAATAAAAAAACTGAATACATACGGGCCCTTGAAGACCGTCTAGATATTTTGGAAAATAGTAGCAAGTTAAGCAGTTTAGAATTTCGTAATATACCCACTTTAAAGATCGAAACTAAGGACGATCTAACGAACACAATTGTTGAATTGGCAAACGGGCTAAAAACACCTTTGCAGAAATCAGATATTCGGGACATTTACCGCTACAAAGCCAAAAATTCCCTTGAAAAGCCTCTTGTAGTCAACTTCGGAACGGTTATCATAAAGGAAAAAATATTGCAAGCTGTAAAAACCTATAACAGAATCAACAAAAATAATAAGCTGTCATCTACTATTCTACAGTTAGAAGGTCCAATCAAGCCTATTTTTGTCTCCGAAAGCTTAACTACTAAGATGAAAAAGCTATATGCGACATCTCGTATCTTCGCTAAGGACAACGGGTATTCCTTTTGTTGGACAACGAATGGCAGAATTTACATTCGAAAGAAGGAAGGAGCACCAGCAACTCGTATTGATTCGGAGTCTGACCTGAACAAATTGAAACAACAAAATTGACTAGTCACTATCGTGTATACCCTCCGTATCTATAATCTCAATTTGATTTTAGAATTATATAACACCCACCCTCTTCATTATCTTGCTATATTATGTACTAGGGATTCATTAACAATTGCATGTAATAAATGTACTTACAAAGACAAAAACACATACACCCACAAAAACACTCTCGACACTTGCACTACCACACAACAAACTATTTACACATTACTACTAAACTTCAATATACATTACTCATTCGAAACTGAATTTATAAAATCTCTGAAACACAATTCATACTATCATACAAATATGCCCAATGCAAATCAAAACAAGTTTCTAAAATTGTTTTATCATTGTCACATTTCTTTCAATAATACCCTACAATTAATTTACAAATATTTGTCACTCTCTCTGCTACACCACAGATACAAAAGTACCCATAGACAATTACTTAGATATCGTTCATTCAATCACACATACTACCGTAAAATAGATTACTATTTGGAAATTTATCCGGATTTGCCTCACTTACAAGATCACACTCTGGTGTGCTACATTAAAATGGGATACAGTGGTATTTTGATGTTTTCTCTAAATCACGTGAATGTTACTTATGCCCATATGATTCCAATCTTCTGTAAATTTGATCGATGTTTGTCTTTTTGTTTACGTAGGCAAAGGAAACCGCCTCTAATTTATTTTTATTTTACTATTCGATAACATTCATAATATACTGAATGAACTGGATGATTGTGACGTAGTGACGTCACAATCTGCTACAACTGAAGTTGAACACTGTCATAAATTAGTGCCAGAATCCGCTGGTAGCCTGAAGGTTTTGACTCAGCATTGGACAAAATATGAATGCATTTTTAGTCTTTCTAAATAGACTCAATTTAGAACTGGATATCCTAGTGCTAACGGAGTGCTGGTTGGCTTGTTCCCCATTCATGCCAGTAATTGACGGATATCAATGTTTCACAACAAGTTTGACCTATAACAAAAATGATGGAGTTGTTGTATACGCTAAAACTAACTTAAATGTTACGGTACAAGAACCCAACTTTGAGGAGGGGACCTGTCTCATCATAAAGGTGGGACAAGAAACAGTAATCTTAGCAATTTATCGACCTGCTCAGTTTAAAAAAACTAATGTATTCACTAAATCCCTTGATAGCACCATCTCAAGTTTAAAAAGTTTTAAAAATATCGTTGTTATGGGAGATATAAACATAATTATCCGGTACTCTTGTGTTTGCATCTAGATAGGAAACCAATGCTCCCTAGAATTTCGCGTGCAAAAATAAATTACCTGGGTCTAACTCCAGACATGAGCAAAATAGATTTTGATAGAATTATGACTATTGAGGACCCTAACTCTGCAATTAACATCCTAATCAGCTCTATTCAATTAGCCATACAGAAGAACCAATCCCTCTTAAACATTGCGTGTCGTAAAATTATTTTGAAACCCTGGATGACACCGGGGCTAGTTAGATGTTTAAGAAATAGAGATGCTACAATACAACTACATAAGAAAACTAAATTGCATCCTACCGATGCAAGTATTAGGCTGACGTATGTTAGATATAGAAAGTTTTGTAATTCCTTGTTACATAAAGTCAAACGTGCTTATGATCGAGATAAAATAGCAAAGGCGGGCCGAGATAACAAAAAAATTTGGAAGGCTGTCAGGACTATAACAAATAGCTCAAAACCTAAAACTAGTTCTTTGGAACTAATGTCTATGTGCTCATCACCGCAGAAATCTGTTGATGAAATAAATCGCTATTTTGTGGAAATTGGAAGGACTTTGGCTGAGAGTACTTTAGAGAACCAATCAAATCTTACATGGACCCCACCTCCTGTTCAATCGCGCCTACCAAATACCTTTGTTTTATTGGATACTGATGAGAGCGAGGTGCACTCACTGATTTTGGGATTAAAAGATGATAGTTCTACTGGGTGTGACCAAATACCCAACAGGGTTTTAAAGTGTTATGCCTATCTGCTCGTTCCATGTTTAACAAGGATTTTCAATAGTTGTTTGACACTGGGTGTGTTTCCGGATGCTTTAAAGCAATCGATTGTTCTTCCAATATACAAGAGCGGGGACAGAGACCGTATCTCCAACTACCGACCTATTTCTATTCTTCCTTCGCTTTCTAAAATTCTAGAGCGTATAATAAATAATCGTCTGCTCAAATTCCTGGAAAGAAATGAAATTTTGTCCCCAAATCAATTCGGTTTTCGAGCAAAAAAATCAACAAGCGACGCTGTTCATGAACTCACTAATTTTATTGTAGAACATATAAACAAGGGCAGGAAATGTGTGGGGATATTCCTAGACTTAGCCAAGGCTTTCGACACGGTCTCTGTTCCCATTCTTCTGAACAAACTCGATTATATGGGAATCAGGGGCACTCAGCTGAAACTTTTTAAAAGCTATTTAACTGATAGAAAGCAGTATGTCCAAATCTTAACCAATACCAGCTCTAACTTACCCATTAATTATGGCGTCCCTCAGGGAAGCATTCTCGGCCCTACTCTTTTTCTGACATATCTAAACGATCTTTGCAACTGTGATCTGCCCCAAGGCAAACTTGTTTCATACGCAGATGACACTGTTCTGCTATTTCAGGGAGTAAACTGGGACGAGGCCTTTTCGTATGCTCAGCTTGGTTTCAATAAGGTGATAAATTGGCTACATACAAATGTTCTCCATCTAAACATTGAAAAGACAAAATGCTTGACATTTACCATTCTAAATTCGTCTCAACCTCCTCCCAGCTACTCTATAATCGCACACTCGTGCAACATGTCCAAACCGGACTCATTATGTGCATGCAGTAAAATTGAGAGATCTACAAATGTTAAATATCTGGGAATAATTTGTAGATAATAATTTAAATTACAATCTCCACATTTCCTATACAAAAGGAAGGATTCGCAAACTAGTTTACATTTTTTCCACTCTTCGGCATATAGTTAAACCATCGCTCTTGAAACAAATTTATCGTTCACTTTGTGAACCATTAATCACATACTGCATTCTCAGCTGGGGTGGTGCACACAAGACATCACTGCTTCCCTTGGAAGTCGCGCAACGATACGTTTTGAAAGTCTGTACTTTCAAAACATCGTTATACCCCACTGTATTATTATATAGGGACTGCCAGGTCCTCTCAGTTAGACAGTTTTTTATACTCATAACCATCTTGAAGCAGCACTCCTTATGCACTTATGATCCTAACATGAATGCAGGAAAGCGACGTAAACATAAAGTCTGCGAATATGCTCAACCCATAAAACTGAGCTTCACTCAAAGGTTCTTTGCCTTCTTGGGTCCATATTTATATAATAAAGCAAATAGAGAATTATCTATTTTTCCAGTAAATAAACTAGAATGTAAGGCAACTGTCACGGAATGGTTACTTGCCAAATCTTACGATGATACAGAGGAGTTAGTGAAGGTTCTATCATAACATACATACATACACACACATACACACACACGCACATACACACACACACTCACACACAAACATACACGCACGCACGCACTCATTATTTAATTTGTGATTTAATGTGCCAAACAAATATACCTATCTAATTTTTGATCCCTGAATTATGACATTAAGCACGGAGGGAATGGCGCTGCTTATCCCATAACACAGAGCCTTCAGGCTTTATTTTGGGAAGCAATGACTAAAACCCCTATAGTCTAATATTAACACTATGAATATTGTAATGTCGGCATATTTTTCTTGATTATAAGTGTGTGTAATGGTTTAAATAAATAAATAAATAAATAATAAATAAAAGATGTAGTAGCACCCATGAACCTTTATACTTACTGGACTGCCCACTATGAACAGAAAAACGAGCCGAAAGAGAGGTTCCAAAGTAGTAGTGCGTCTCTTTCTAATAGTTTTTATCATGTTTTTATTGGTCTTTCTTACAAACAATGTTGCCGCATAAGAATTTTGAAAGGCTACCAATGTCACTCTCATAACATTTAAAATAAAAGTATTACTTTGTACAACTTCATAATACTTTGTACAACTTCATAAAAGATGGTCAACCATTGTATATTGATAGTTTAAGTATTTTTATGCAAAGTTTCATCACAAAAACATAACGCACAAATATATGCAAAATTAAAAAAAAAAACCATTTACAACCAAAAAGAATTTACATTTACTATGGCAAGTTGTTAGACAGGGACAGACTACTACTTTTTGGCTGTCTCGCTCGGCTCGACTTTTCTACTTTCACCGAGACGATGAAAAATGTACCTTATGTCATTATAGTTGGGTGTAAATTTGTAATTATTGTATTTTACAGTACGCAATCCAGTTAGTATACAGATTCATGGTAGCACCTGATTGGTTAAATAAAATTGCCAGTGATGCGGTGATAGAATTTTAATTATCGATATTTTCCCAAATATTTAAAGAACGAAGACCACTTTCCATACATAGATACTTTTGAAATGCCGTTGACTTTTTATTATTCTATCGCATAATGGTACTGGTATTACTGATGAATAGATACTAAAACATTTTTTACATCTATAAAACTACAAAATCAATATGATATAACTAGTTGAACAAGAAATTACTTCCATTTTTAAATTAAAAGTTAGTTACTCAAAGACTGTAAAGAATCTTTGTAGATTTTACGTCCTTCTGGGCGAATTATTCGAAACTCCGGTTATCACAAGGAAAGTCTGACAGAAAGTCTTAAGCACACTGCAACCTGAGAATACAAATAATCGGCATCTACTTAAGCTAACCACTTAATTTTTTCTTTCAAATGTATAAATTTTTAGTCTGTGCCCTTTTTATATCTATAAGCACTTATCGACAGTTTACTGGATTCCCTACTAGGCCGCCATACTGCTTTCCATTCATTCATAAAATCCAAGTTTAGGTAGGCAGTTTTTTTTCGTAGGTATGGCACCTCTTGATACTCTAAGGATTATTATTTGAATTTGAATGACAAACGGAAAATCGGTAAACAAACAACAACAAAGATAAAATTAAGGATTTTGCTAAATTAAAACAAAGATTGTGATAATTGCTTATTGTTTTAAAAATGCTCCATTCAAGATATGCGCCCCCAGGACAGCAAAGTGCCAATCGGACGTCCAGGTACGGTGATATACCATACACAAATTATTCATGTACTGTTTTGTGTTTATTAAAGTGATTTTCATGTGGGTATGTACTCAATTTTTATTGGTTTAGTGCCGGGTAGTATTGCTTCTAATTACCGTAAACTGTGACAATTAAACTTCAAGATTTTACATTGCATTTAACACATCACAGGATGGAAACTCAAAGGCCTTCAATGTTGCCGAAGCCTCGTCGCCCGGGGTCTACAGACCGCTTATCCACCGAAGCCCGAAGGCCTAGTGCTGCTGGGCACAGGTCTAGTAGTGCGGAGCCCGCGCGCGGTACTTTCGGAGGCGCGCGATTGAGCAGGGAAGCTTCTGCTACTAAAGTGCCAATGAATGGGGTATGGTACCATTTTTAAACTGTTGACTATTCTATACTAAATCTAGTTATCCTAGTGTATATATTTATAAAGTGGCCAGTCATCCGGTTAAAGCTGGACATAGGCTTTTTGATTGCGTGTCCAGCCAAATTGAAAAGGGTTTGGCACATACAATACAATATACTTTATTGTACACCATGTGAAACACATCTGGCTTTTGTTAGGCTTTTCACATTTCACAAACGACAACACAACGCAATAGCTTGATTTTGTTGTACCCAACTGAAAATCCTCAATTACGTAGGGTGTCCGGCCTTATTACACGAATGTCTTGCTAAACTGGCTGGTCTGTCCAGCTGTGTGTTAGGTTCGGCAACCTTGCATACATATATGCTCCCTAAAGTACGACCCACAATGCATCTTCAATAATTCAATATTTTTGCAGAGATCAAGATCACAACAAAGTGAAAAGTTTCGACAGACGTCTATGACACCACTTCGGAGTAGCCACTTCTCTCGGCCAACTACTACTCCTACAGTAAGTTGTGGAATTAGTTGCAAATATGATTATAAAAATCTTATTCATTGACGTGAAGATACTGTTCCAACAGTTCATTTCTCAAACCATTCCGGAGACCAAGGAACCGGGTGCTCAGCAACATTGACTAAGCAAAAAATATTATAGTAGATATTCCTAATGAAAAATGTTGCCACAGCTACAGTTCATCTGATCGTAGTCAGAGCGTTGAGTCCAGGGAACAGAAAGCTAGTTTTATATCTTTTCTCGTTAATTTTCCCTTTGTTCCCTTCACAGAGATCACCTTCAGTGGATCGTGGTAAACGCAATTTTCAGACATCACTTGAAAGAGCATTAGCCTTCGTTACTGTCAAGGATCAAAGGTAAGAACCACATTAATATTTATTTATTTATAAACAAGCAACTACAAGCTGTTGTGTTCACTTCCAGCGATAAAATATAATAGTATATATATTCTTTTTTTGTATTTAATTATCCATCATTTTTTTAAGCACTCAATTGTCTAGTCATAGCCAGTTATCAAGTCGATTTTTAAATGAGTTTATTGAGGTGGCAGAATCAATATCCTCCGGCAGCAAGTTCCATTTACAGACCACTCTATTATTGACGAGTTCATGGATGAGGTATGATGTAATGTAAACCGTGATATTGTGTGCAGAGCCATCTCGTCGGTAGCATGGCAGAGGGCCGAAGTAGCGCGAGTGGGGGCTGCACTGGCGGGGCGCGGCGAGGGCGGCGGCATGGCGCTCATCCGCCCTCTCACTATCGCGCGGTTTGTGGATATCACTGCTGCGCTCATCACTGCCATCGCTAGGGATGCCAGGCTCAACACTGACAACTATGTCACCAAGGTACCTACTAAGTATTATATGTCATAAAAAGATTCAGAAATAATATTTACTTCGATCGACTATGCGACAATTGTCCTCATTTTCTGTCGCCAGTTTACTGTGTGGATAACAAATCTTCAATCAATCATCAAGGCCTGAGGAAGGCCAGACCATAAGGGATGGCCCTGGGTCAGCCGGGGTGCGAGGGATATGTCGAAGACAACCTCACCTCCGGCCTAGCACCACGAACCTTAGTCGGCGTGTGGTTTAAGTCCTTTCGAATCCGACATAACCTCTTATTCCGGAGCCGGTATCCGTGGAGATTACCGCACGAAAAAAAAGGCATATTATATCTTGATCCTAAATAGCGAGAGCAACGAGACCGTTGAGCTCCTTCGCCGCCGTAGCACGACAACTGTAATTACCACCTTTACTTACTTACTTACCGGCTTTTTGGTGTTGTTTTTTTTTTCGAGTCCCTTCTATAGATGGAATAGCAGAGAATCTATCAAAGAGAAAGGCATTCATTGCCTGAATGAGGTTTTCATTCGCATAGCAATGAAACTTACAAGCTTTTTATTTTTACTGATACTTTGTTTTAACTGATAATATAAATAAATAAACAGTGATTTTCAATAATCAAGTAACGTTCCCTCCAGCTGCCGCACCTGGTGAAGCGCCTGCTGTACCCGGGCACGGTGTCCAAATCGTGGCTGAAGACTGTCAACACGCTGCACGCCTTCCCACATGCGCTTGCGCTCATCGCATACCTGCTGGACCTTGTCAACAATATTGTGAGTATAACTGTCATAAAATAGACAGGGTTTAATCCTTCCAGCCTCTGTCTGTGGTAGGGTCTGCCGGGGTGCGAGAGATATGCTTTCGGCAATCTCACCTCCGGCAACCAAAGACCCAAGACGGCGTGCGTTTTAGTCGGTTCGAGTCCGACATAACCACCTCCACCGGCTCCGTGGGGGTGGTATCCGTAGGGATTTTTCGCACGATTAAAAAAAAAGCCTCTGTGGTAGGGCGTAGTGAACGCGGCCGTTACGCCAGGAGTCCTGGGTTTAATCCTCGCTCAGTGCAAATATAATACATGAATATGGGTATCTGCATTGGTCTGTTTGTGCCTCGCAGAAGCTGGTTCAGGTTCCATACGAACATGTATGACAGTCGATCTATACGGGAAATTGTAATAGCTCACATAGAAGGGCTGATCAACTGTCCAGTCAACGGCGTGCCCACTGGCATTAGAGTAGCGGAGATGGCTGACAGGCGACAGCCTCCGTGGCGTGGCGGTAGTGAACGTGGCCACTACGTAGGAGGCGCGGTTTCGATCGCCGCTCAATGCAAATATTTGTATGCATGAATATTTGCATTATTCGTGCCTCGGAGAGCTCGTTAAGCCGTCGGTCCCGATTGCCATATAAACATGTATGGTAGTTGTTAAGGTGAAATGAGAAACACAGAAGGGCTGATCACCAGTCTGGTCAAACGGAGTCCTCACTGGAAGTAGTAGAGTGAGATGGCTGTTTATCTGTATCTGTCCGTAGTATGGTGACAGAGCAAGTATACAAGTATCGCCAACCCATCTCATCCGAAGGGTGTCGTAAGAGGCAACTAACGGAATAATACGCAGACGATATCACAGCGAGAGAAGGAAAATTCAAAATAAGACCCTATACCAACCCATCTGGCCAATGTCGGATGTCGTAGAAGGCAATCAAGGTTTAGGATAGGACAGATAAGAAGTAAAACATGACAACATGCTTGTTTGATGACAATAGGACCGCATGTGGTATTATGTGGGACTGAAAATCATAGTAGGCGAAATGTGGGCGGTGGCGCGAGCGAGAGAGACCTCCGTCCCCCATGAGCATTGGCCTGGGAGTGACGGGTGGAGCCGCCTGTCACCCCAGCAGAAGCAGACCACGGCGGCGCCTCCCCATTCCGGGGGCGAGTCCGGGACACCGTTGTCCCCCCTCCCAAGGAGGGCCATACCGTAAGCGATGGCCCTGGGTCAGCCGAGGTGCGAGGGATGATGTCGATGACAACCTCACCTCCGGCCTAGCACCACAGTCTATAGTCGGCGTGCGGTTTTAGTCGGTTCGAGCCCGACATAACCTCCCCTTCCGGCTTCGGCAGGGGAGGTATCCGAGGGGATTTCCGCACGTGAAAAAAAAGTTGGCGCAATATGGGTGCTAATACATTTCTGCCTAACTCTTTTGGGGATTTATAAGCATGAATATATATATTTGCATTCATACTAATATTATAAAGGCAAAAGTAACTTCATGTGTAATGCTACGCATTCGCGTCTGAACAACTGAACTAAATTTGATGACATTTGGTAGAGAGATAGATTAGAACTTGGGAAGGGACATAGGTTATCTATATTTAGACGTGATAACCGACATGGGAAGCCTTAGGCAACAGCTATCCATACTTCCATACTAATATTATAAATGCGAAAGTAACTCTGTCTGTCTGTATGTATGTTACGCTTTCACGCCTAAACCACTGAACGGATTTTGATGAAATTTGATATAGGGGTAGATTAGACCATGAGAAAGGATATAGGCTATGTTTGGTCACGATAACCGACATCCACGCGGGCGGAGCCGCGGGCAAAAGCCAGTTGTTGTATAAAACATTCGGCAATACAATATTCTTATTAATTCCAGGAAACGCCAGTATCGGACGACTGGGTATACATAGCCAAGGATGAGGTGGCCTGTTTCCGCAGAGACTACCTGTACAAGTGCTGGATCAGGTTCCAGGACCCTGGGCATCATTTTGAGGATCTAAACGAGGAGTACTTACAGAACTTGAGACTTGTACTAGGCAATGATGAGGAAAAGATCACGGAGTTGACGCAAGTTATCAAAAGTAAGTTGCGTGTTACTTATTTATTTTTAGTGTACAATGTAAGGCTTAATTATTTACTCAGTTTCTGTATATTATCATGAAATTTTCTTTTTTTCTTTGTTTTCTAGAATGACACTCAGTCCTTCATTTATTTATTTCTTAAAAGACACAGGTTTATGTAATTACCCGACTACGGCGAAGCCAAAAGGAGGGTTATGATTTTGACAGGCTATGTATGTATGTATGTATGTACGTATGTATGTATGTATGTATGTATGTATGTTCATTTGTTCCCTCAAAGCTCCTCAACTAATAATTAGAACTAGACAAATGAGGTATCGTTACAAGCGGCTTTGTCGTCCGATGGTTATAGGCTATATGACGTGTCACTCAATCTTGTGTGGCGCCCTCTAGCGCTCATAAGGTACTGTGTAAAAAAAAAAAATTGAGATAAATATGCCGTGTTTGGTATCAAATGAAAGGGCTTAGGAAGCACATTTCAAATATGAATAAATTATTGGCATTACCTTGCCCCAAAATAATGTAAATAAAAAATAAAGTTTAAAACTAAAACCCGACTACCGAAAAATCACACTCTAAAATGTAACACACAAGAAAATATCAAGGATAGCCGTGGTCGTATGCCACTTACTCTAACAAAACAATATATTCTAGGGTAAAGTGATTTTTCGGTAGTCGGGTTTTAGTTTTTTTAGTACATCTAGCTCTGAAAACGACGGACTTTCATACAAACTTCCATCCTTTGTTTTACCCCTTTAGTAGCAGAATTTCTAAAAATTCTTAGTGGTTGCTGACATCATAAAATGCATCTACTGTCAAAATTTCAAGTTTGTTGTTCTAGCGGTTTAGGCTCTGCGTTGATGAATTAGTCCGTCGGGATAAGTAGTTTAAATACATACATACTATCACGCCTTTATCCCCGGAGGGTGAGGCAGAGGCGAATTAACCCCCTCATTTCACCAATCATTGGATTCGGTCCCACGTAATAGGGGGTGGTGAGCCTATTGCCGCATTCCGGGTACTATTGTTGACTCAAGCCGTGCATCCGAGGCTGAGTCTGGGCTGTATATATCGGTCTGATGTTAAACAGCCCTATCCCTTAGTCACCTTGTACGACACCGCGTGGGAAGAGATGGGGTGGACCAAATTCTCCTCTGCCAGGAACCACGCGGCTAGGTACAGGAACAAAGTATCACCAAAATAAATTTAAAACGTAAATTAAAAGCACATTTTTTGAGCAGCCTGTAGATGCCTCGTGCAAACCGGTTTGGCTCAGCCGCTGCAGTCGCCCGCTCGCTGCTTTGACTAGGCCACTTTTATATTATAATATGTGAATGAAATGTTAAAACATTAAGTACTTATGTTAACTATTTAAACTAATATATTTTTGTATTTCTTATACTTTGTAATAATGTTTTGTAAATGCTTTGTATGTTTAATGGTGCACCAGACAAACCCACAGTGGTTTACAGTGTGTACACATTGTAAGATTAATTTATAAATATTGTAGTAAATAAATAAAAAAAAAACCGTCGCCCTTATAGACGGATATAAAGAGAAGGAAAATTTGGAATGATTCAAGTGGTGCTCAATGGCTCAGTTGGCAGAGCAGTCGCCCTGTAAGCGAAAGGTCGTGAGTTCGAGTCTCACTTGAGCATTTCATTTTTTCCAATGTTTTTCGAACTTAACAGTTAGCATAGTAAATGCTATAAAAAATTCATTCAAAAAAAAAAAAAAAAGGTAATTTTATATGTATCCATATCCATACTAATATTATAAATGCGAAAGTAACTCTGTCTATGAGCATGTTACGCTTTCACCCTTAAACCACTGAACTGATTTTGAT
Organism: Eilema sororculum; assembly: GCA_914829495.1. Lineage (NCBI taxonomy): Eukaryota > Metazoa > Arthropoda > Insecta > Lepidoptera > Erebidae > Eilema > Eilema sororculum. Next base: position 2,104,174 of record OU618556.1, read on the forward strand.
GAAATTTGGTATAGGGGTAGATTAGACCATGAGAAAGGATATAGTCTTTTTTTTTTTTTTCCTTGCGGAAATCCCCTCGGATACCCCCCTGCCGGAGCCGGAAGGGGAGGTTATGTCGGACTCGAACCGACTAAAACCGCACGCCGACTGTGGGTCGTGGTGCTAGGCCGGAGGTGAGGTTGTCATCGACATATCCCTCGCACCCCGGCTGACCCAGGGCCACCCCTTACGGTCTAGCTTTCCTCGAGAGAAAGGATATAGGCTATGTATGGTCGCGATAACCGACATCCACGCAGGCGGAGCCGCGGGAAAAAGCTAATTTTATACAAGGCGATTTTATAGTAGTTTCGGAAAGAACGAATTTGGGCACAGTTTGGATAGCAAAATCATCTGGAAGTATTCATTTGGTGAATTCAAAAAAAAAATTAAAAGTCCCATACATTTTTCTTTTCACCTGAATATTATTCCCATACATTATATAGAGGCGCCCTATAGAGAGCCGTAATATAATTGCTTGTTCGATTGCTACAAATATATTTTAATAAATGAGATTAATTGGTTAAAAAAAAAACAATAAAAAAAAAATGTTAATTGTATGGGTTTGATATAAATAGTTTAGAAACTGTGTGTCTTCGACTTATGTAATTTACATTTACACTAGTGTCACTATTGTATTAGGTTTGATATGTACCTGTAATGATAGTGTAAAAGTTATAAATAAATAAAAATATATATAATATATATATAAATAAATAAAAATATATATAATATATATATATAAATAAATAAAAAATATATATGATACTTTATATATGTAGTATATTTATTTAGATACTAAGTACTACTGTACCTTTTATAATGTTAAGCGTGTGTGTGCACTTATAGTTTTTCTCTCTAATTACTATACACACAATCACACCAATTTTTCGTATGTGTCACGATCTCCTCTCGCCGGTCTGCTGGGAGAAATTTCTTATAGAAATAAGCAGTACCAATGTGCTAACTTTTCAACATCCATTGTATGTTATGTATTCGCTCTGTGTGTGCATGAATGTTAAATAAAAATAAATAAATAAATAAACATTAAAAAAAAAAGTTTTCTTTCGCCAAATTAATACTTCCAGGTGATTTTGCTGTCGAAACTGTAGCCAAATTCTTTTTTTTCGAAACGACTATAAACTCACCTTGTATATATAAATTAATATGATTGTGCCTTGTAGAGTACGAGGCTCGTCTCAACGATGCGGAAGAAGTAGCGGCGCGAGAGGCGGAGGCTCGCCTGGCCTGCCGCAGGGATGCGCTCCTGGGCGCCACGCGAGCTGCTCGCGCCGGCCGGGTGGACACCCGCGCGCAAGGGGACGTACAGGCCGCGCGGCGGAAGGACCTGGCGCTGGCTCACCAGCAGATCTTGTTGGAGATTGAACGCGCCACGTGAGTTCTATTATAAAATTATTATACCTGAATGGATACCGGGTGTAAGGGGAACGCTCCCGAAGCCGATGTAAAGCTTAGTTAGGTGGCAGACAAGCACACAGCCCACCTGATGGAAAGTGGTTACCGCGGCCTATGGACGTAAGCAACACTAGGGGCGTTACACTCGCGCTGCCTACCCTGAAGAAACCTTCTAATGCCCCTCTTGAAGAACCCCATATTGTAGTTGGGAAAACCATGGCAGGGAGTTCGTTCCACAGCTTGAGTGCGTGGGACGAAGTTCCTTTCATACCGCACGGTGCGCACCGTATTCGGTTGCAATGTGTGGGCTGTTTTTTTTTTTTTTTTTTTATCGTGCTATAAATCCCCACTGATACCACCCCCACGAGCCGGTGAAGGCGGTTATGTCGGACTCGAACCGACTAAAACGCACGCCGTCTTGGGTCCTTGGTTGCCGGAGGTGAGATTGCCAAAAACATATCTCGCACCCCGGCAGACCCAGGACCATCTCCTTCGAGATGGCCCCCTTCGGGTTGTGGGGACCACAGTGTCCCCATCTTGCCCCGGTTATGCATATCAGGTGTAAGGCGAAGCCGAAGTAAAGCTAAACTTTGTATAAAACTGTGTATACCAGTAACAACTTTTTCAGACGTAGTGTTCAGTATTATAATGTTAAATGCAGTAGCTTGGGCATGTTCAACAGCAGTTTGTTTGTATATAAAAAAGCATTAAGAGCTATGTTCCTCACGGACATAGAGTAAAATAATCTTTTCCTTTCTTTTCTTCTTTGTGACAATTGGTGCGGCAGTGTCGCTGATTTATTATTGTTTTACTATAGTGTCATATAGAACTCTAAGTCTTTAATAAAAATATGTTCTCTGCTATGTAAGTACATGACTGTATGTTTCCTGAATAAATACATAAATAAATAAATAAATGAATCGGTAACACCAAAAAAAAAACACCACTACAAAGAAGCATAATTATGCTTGGCACTAGTTGTTTTTTTTTGTAGTGATGTTTCTTTTTTTTAAAATTACCGTTTCATTTAGCTGTATTAACATGGTAAATAATGCAAAATAAAAATGTACAAATCGATATTTTTTATGCCAATGCGTTATGTACCTCACGAAAAAAAAAGGATGATATGTTGAACATAACACGGGGTACTGCTGTAGACGGGCTCAAGTTCGCCAACATTGATTTTTACAAAACGCTACACACGCGCCATGGCCTTTCGTATCTCGCAATTTAGCTCCAAGATATATCGCCCGAGCAATATTTAAAAAAAAACGCTTACAGAGATAGATCGGCAGCGCAAGTATATCGCCCCTAATACTGCACCCATCTATAGGCCACGGTAATCACTTCCCATCAATCACTAATATACTTTCGTAACCCGTCTAGCTAAGCTAAATTGCTTGTGTTAAGAGTGGTTTCACGTTAGTAACTTAAAAAAGGCCGATTTCTTAACCACTAAACTACCGTCAGTCGTCTAATATTGTTACAATTCCTGCGTATTGAAGGAATTTTTTTACAGCATTAAGTATGCTAACTATACAAATCGAATACATAGGGAAAATCATATCGGGCGTGTCTCGGTAGCCGAATTGGTCAGGCATTCCCCCTGTAAGGGAAAGACTGCGGGTTCGAGTCCCGCCCGAGAAGATTCTTTTTTCCCTATGTATTCAATTCCTGCGTAGTCCTGTTCAGAGACTGTTGAACACCAATTAAAGTATAGAGGGAAGGTATAGGAGGTGGAATGACCACTGTGACTAATTTTATTGTATACTACCTGATACCTGCGTCTTCGCCCGCGTGGATTTCTATTTCTGTGACCATTTCTTTATAAACTACATGAGCCACTTTAGTGTAACCAATATTCTACTTTTCAATGGTCAAAGAAACTAATCTTTCTACTTCATTGTACGGCAACTCTGTCTAAAATATCTAACTATTGATGTAACACAAATAATTTAACTTTGTCTGTATGTTTCCAGCGTTGACATTCAGCAACTAAAGGTGGAGCTAGAATCTCAACCGATGACCGTGGAGGAACGCACGAAGCTGCTGGAAGAGGTGGAGTATGCAGTACGCGTGCAGGAGTCTAAGAGGACACTGGCTGATCAAATCGCTAAGGTAATGCCAGGTCACATGGGGAACTCCTACATCATTACCGTGACATCATCATAAAGATGTTATCCTGATTTGCATCCGAGGCCGAGATGCTCTCGGAACTGAGGGTCTGCCTTCCGGCTCTTCCTCCTCCACTTCGCACGATCTTTGGCGTTCAAAGTAGTGAGACCGTTTGCACGCATGTCACCCTCCATGATGTCAAACCAGGACTTCATAGGCCTACCCCTTCTACTTGGACTCTGACCATGAATTCCATTTTGTTGACCGCGATTTGTAAAATGCACCAGCGCCACCTTTGCTGGTGTAGTCATGTTCTCCGGGTCCCCGGGTCCCAGTAGGAGTTGTAGACCTAAGATATCGTCATATCGTGGAGAGTGACATACATGCCAATGCTCGCCACCATGGATGCCCAAGACTGTGAGGTGGAGTAGGATTTTTTTTTATATAGGCCACGTCAATTTGACATTACCTGGCTTGATGGTAAGCTAAAGGCAAAGTCTCGGAAAGAGGGTCACCATCGTAAACACGTACCATGTTAACAGTGGTGGCACTCAGCTTGACGGCCTCATCAGATGCCTTTTCACGCCCCGGTTAAAGTAAAGGAAACACGTGAGCTGGCAGGGAGTTCGAGGTCTTAATGGTGCGGCATAGGAATGAGTCACTCCTACTCCAAGTTCTAGGGTTCTAGGTGTAGGAGTTTAGTAGGTCTAAGATGTCGTGATATCGTAGAGAATTACATGCGTGCCAATGGTCTTGCTACCATGGATGCTCAAGACTGTATATGAGGTGGGGGAGGAAGAGCCGGAAGGTGGACTCTTGGCTTCAAAATGAAGACCTCGGATGCAATCACGAAAAGTCTCGTTATGTTGATGATGAATTTTAGTTCATAAGACAGCTGCAGGTCTAAAGAGGCCACTTTGTTTTAATCGTATTAGAATATAATAATATTTTGTCTTTTACATGATATTTACACCAAATTAGAGTCTGAATGTGAATTGTTGTGATTCTGCTCCTACGAGTAACAGTTTTACGAATTTTATAGGAATCTTGGATTTACTGGCAAATCGAATACATAGGGAAAAATAAATCTTCTCGGGCGGGACTCGAACCTACAGTCTTTCCCTTACAGGGGGAATGCCTTGACCAATTCGGCTACCGAGACATGCCCGATGTGATTCAAATTTCCCTTCTATTTTCCGTTCTTACGGCGACGATGGAGTCATCTACTGATATTCTTACGAACTATCGGAATCTATAGAGATTTACTGACAATTCGAAAGTTACTCGTATTAAAAGAATCTCTCAACGTGGGGTTTTTAGCTTCGCTGTTCCGTCTAGTGTTTGGCAAAGTAAACCTTTCAATGTTACCGTCTTCGGATCTAATAATGGAGTAATGTTGCAGATGATGCAGAGCCGAGAGAGCGAGCTGGCGGCGTGGCAGGCGAAGACGCTGGACAGCTGCGTGCAGTACAAGCAGGGCCTCATCCACCTGGCCGCGCAGTACCAGGACCTCGTGGCGCTGGCCGTCGACGAGAAGTGAGCACCCATCCTACCACTCACCTGTCTGGTATTACTTAACATGGCAGATAGGATCGTGATTTTTATATGGTAGCCTAGTGGTATGTGTAATGGACTGCTGAGACGAGGTCTCGGGTTCGATCCCAGGTTTACCATGGCACACACCAGTGACTTTTCGATGCTTTTCGATGCTTTTCGAAGTTATGTGTGTATTTATCGCAGGTTTATAAGTGTTCCGTTAATGGCAATAGGCTCGCCACCTATTACATTGGGATCTAAATATAAACTGGGGAAATGTTGGTGCTAACACCTCTGCCTACCCCTTCGGGGAGTATAGGCGTGAGTTTATGTTATGTTATGTTACTATGATTTCTTTAAAATAAGGCCACTAAAACCTTTCTACTAAACTCATACTAAATGTGTGGGAGTGTTTAATGTCAACAGGTCAGATATCTCTCGTTTGATTTTTAAAAAGTTATTGATGTCATTTTACTCATTAGGTAACATGCTTTCGATATCAGTTGAAAGTTTTTTGATATCTGTAATTAGTTACGGAATAATCGCCTGGATACACTTAACGATTACGCCCTGTATAGATTATTGTAAAGTTTCATGAAAATCCATTCAGTAGTTTTTACGTGAAAGAGTAACAAACATCCATTCGTAAATTCATCCCATCCATACTCACAAACTTTTGCGTTTATAATATGTGAATATTTTGTCGTGTTAGAGACCTGATGAGCGCGGAATGTTCAGCTAAAGTGGCGAGTGCACTCGACGTACTGCGCGCTCGAAGCGCTTCGCTCGCTCAGCAGAGGAACGAGTACGCGCGCGAGCGGAGCGCGCTCACCCGGCGCAGGGCCGCGCTCGCCGTACGTATACAGCACCGCACTACACACACTACAGGCCTACGATGCGAGGGATATGGCCAACAACCTCACCTTCGGCTCAGCATCCACAGACAGCGTGCGGTTTTAGTCGGTTCGAGTCCGACATAACCTCCCCCATTGGCTTCGGTATAGGTGACATCCGGAGAAAAAAAGATCTACGAGATCAGCTTCAAATCCCTAGTACCAATTATGGCATATAAGTTAGAGACTTAGACACTGCTAAGAAAACCGGTCACTATTGCGCAGTAATTTATATGCAACAATTATTATGATATTCTAATTTAAAATCACCAAGTTTGGTGCAAACATATATACCGCAATATTTGACTGTGCAATTTCAAAACCCAATGAATGGCATGGTACAAAGTAAATTGTATAGTTTTTACATTTTTGCTACAACATACCGCAAAGTTTTTCAGGAAAATGTTTCCTTAACGGAATAATAACTGTTGTAGTCTGCGAACCAAATCCAAAAACCTATATTTTCTAAAGTGTTCCCTTATAAGGTTTTGAAATAACATAACCAAACTGTAATCTACAAAGACCTGTATTTTCTAGCAGGTGACTTAACAGTTTTGAAATTGCGCAGTCGGACTACATTTATTTTCTGTACGGAAATCCTCTCAGATACCTCCCCCCCGGAGCTGGAGGAGGGAGGGGATGTGTCTGACTGGAACCGACTAAAACCACACGCCGTCTGTGGGTCGTCGTGCTAGGCTGAAGTTGACGTTGTTTTCGATATATCCCTCGCACCTCGGCTGACCTAGTGCCTTCCCTGTCGGCCTGGCCCTGCTCGGGAGGGGGGACAACGGTGTCCACAACTCGCCCTACGTTGACAGGAGAAAAGCCGCACAAAAATCGCCCAACTAAAGACGGCAGTACACCGAGAGCAAGAGGCCCTAGATACCGAGACCAGCAAGGAAGCCCTGGACGCGGCCGCCGCCACAGCAGAAGTGCAGGCCATCAGCGCGCGCCTGCACGACCTCAAGCTGCAGCACGAGCAGCACGCCACGGCAGACGAACAGCTGCGGTTCTGGGAGCAGCAGGACCAGATGTGAGTCGCTTGATGACTACTTTTTTTGACACTATCCACATTTATTCTATTGTAACCCCCGTACACCGAACTGTGTGTTCAACACCGAGACAGTTGTCTTAAAGCTTGTAAATAGACCAAAAAAAGCAGAATGTGTTCAACACCGAGACAGCTGTCTTAAAGCTTGTAAATAGACCAATAAAAAAATGCCCGCTGAGTTTCTTGCCGGAGTCTTCTCAGGTCTGGGCCGCGTTTCGAACCGGTGTGCCGCGGTGGTCCATTTGCTTAACTATACTCCGTCCATTATATTATTGTATTTTAGACAGCTCACTGACAGTGGCCGGTATAACTTTGTTCTAGCGTCAACACTTGAAAATCCTAACAAAAATTAGGCGCCAATACGTCATTTTTCATTGACAACGTCACGTCAGCCAGAAAGCAATTTTAGGGATGTAGTTAGTCAACATCGTAACTTGAAAATGTCACAATCGATATCGACAACAGAAAATAATTCTTCTAAAATTTTTTAAATAACTGGCGGTTTATAACCGATTTCTAAACAACAATTCGGATATTTTATATTTTTTTATATTTGTATGATTTTTACGTAAAAATGATTTTTGTAACTCCGTCATATGTAGACGGATTGTCAAAATTCTTTTTTATTTGAAAGAGGTTTATTCCAAAATGGTCCCATTTAAATTGCATAATGATCTGATGATGGGTTTCAGAGACAGATCACGGAACTCTTCAATAAATGCCAGGGAATCAGCATGTTGGAATATTCTTCTAGAAGTCAGTTGTTTTGTTTTGGAGATTAGCGTGTACGTTATGGCCCACAATCGTTTTTTAATACATTTGTAAATTGTAGGTATATACACGAAACATCTAATGCTTTATTATTATGCACAGGAAGATAATAAATTATAATTCCACATGAAATCATATATTTATTATAATATTTTCATTTGTCGATTAATTATTTTTTTAGTCAAGATTTTTAACTTTGTCGATATTTTAAATTTTCATGCAATCACTACTTCCATCTGTCTAAAATACAATAATATGATGGACGGGGTATAGTATTTAATATTTACTTTATGTTGACGTTTTGTAAGTTCCGATTTAATGCTCTATGCAGAATAAACTATTTTTGATTTTGATTTTGACTTGCATCGAAATTAATCAGCAATAACTTGAAGTATCATTCGCAAAACGTCCACTTCGCAATATGTCTATAGGTTGCAAAATATCCCTATCGCACAACAGTTTTTCGTGATAAAATTTTTGCAAATGTCCCCCTTTTCCACTATTCAATACAACTAGTGAAATGGGTCAATCACAAAATGTCTAGTTCGCAAAATGACTACAAGTTGCAAAATGTCTACACTGCAATTATTCAATACGACTACTGAAGAAATGGGTCATTCACAAAACGCCCACTTTATACAATTCATATTTAACATGTAAGCATGTGTACCAAACTAGCTAAAAATTCTCACCAGAATACTTCGTGCACTTACAAAAATATCTTTGACAAAAATATCTCTGCATCACCCTAAGGTTGACTGGCAGAAAATGCCCATGGCATTAAGTCTGCCTTTGTACAATCATTTTGTATTTGTGCAAAAAGTTTAAATAGAAAAAAAAAGTCTTTCTGTCGAGAAATGTCTATTTCATAAAGTCAATCAATTACACTTCGTTTTTAAATCCAAAAATTTCATAATTAAACTTGAACTTGAAAGCAGATAGTCAGAAACTGTTATTATTTGAAATCTATATTTGTGTTGCGACATGGACGTTTTGAGAATTGAATCTTATGACATTTGATCCCTTTGAATGTTTTGAGACTAAACTCATTAAATGTATGGGCTTGTTTGTGTCCATTAATGTAATCTATGATATATATTTCAGAATTAATAATAATCTATCAATACACTAACTAATTACAGTATTATAAATACAATATACGCTAACTAAATATACAAAAATGAGGGAAAAAAACAGGGGTGGAAGAGACTGTAATTTTAATTAGTAGTCAAATGCCCGCCAGTATATTTTTAGTACAGTTACTAACTACAATGTCGTCGGCAGGTGGCGCTCTCGCCTCCACACTCTGCTGCGGTACATCGAGGACAAGCGGGTGGAGGTACAACGCGTGCTCGACGCGGCTAAGCAGAAACGGGTCAAACTCGTGCTCGGGTACATAGCGGAGTGGAACGAGAAGCTAGAACACTTGCTGCAACGCTAACTGCCATATACTTTTATATTGTCTGCTCAGAATAAGGGAATGACATAGTCAGGACGCGTAGAACTCGCGAGTGAAGCCGTGTAAAGTAAACTAAAGTAGTAACATTTCGCTCGCACTCTTTATGTGCTAGCACGAGTGCATGATAGTTTTGGCGGGAAAGCGTAGAGGACGCATCGCGGTATTATTTTATTTTCCGAAATTGGTGTGAATTCGTGTTTTTGTGTATAAAAATGGTGGATTTTTAACCATAACGTCTTGGACAATGCACACACGTGTGCGAAAGTGGCATATTACGTGTACTCTTCGTGTTCAATCCAAATCTCCCCAGGGAGCTTTCAGTAAAGTCCCCACAACTTTACTGAGGCAGCAATCATCTCATTCATTGTCATCAACAATCATTTTTTAACTAATATATAAGTAATATAATATAAAATAAGAAGCCCGAAAAAAAATCTACTTTAGTTTTCTATGCGTTCCGTCTATATTATTCTTTTGGTCTGAGATTGTGTTATCATTATCATTATATTTTACTTACTAACCATAAAGGTGACGTTACGCTGAATAATTGTAACTTAAACTTGAGGTTACATTGAAAAACATTACATTGAATTAACTTCAAAAGTGACGTTACACTAAAAATTTTAGCTTTTAAGACGTTGATAATTTTTACTCTGTCTAACGTTAAAAAAATTATTGTAAATATCTGTAAGCTATTCTTCCTTTTTTATAAATAAACAATATTTTTTAATAAGTTTTTTACCGATAAGACAATAATATACTAAACATAGAGACGATGGATTACAATTCAATAATAATAATCGATATTTTAGTACCTACAGTTGATCTGTTAGAATATAATTTAATAAAATATTTGATAGGTAGTTTTATTTATCAGCAAACCTTATCTTTAAAACTTTCTCGATGGGTGGGAAAGTTGGGAAAGGTGGGCCCGACGAAGTCCCCATCGAGGCTTGGAAGGCAATGGGTGCCCGTGGTGTGGGCACTGGCATCCGTATCCTGGCTACGTTTCAGTGACCTTTTTGGGGAAACTGAAGGTTTTGTCTGTGCAATTGCAGATGAAGTTATTAAGACGAATTACTACCGGAAGTATATCATGAGGGATGGCACGATTGACATCTGTCGAGCGTGTCACCAACCTGGTGAATCCCTCAGGCATATTACTTCCGGTTGTTCTCGTCTTGCTAACGGCGAGTACTTGCACAGACATAATCAAGTAGCCAGGATAATCCATCAGCGACTTGCTCTGAAATACAACCTTGTGGAAGTTGAGGTGCCGTCTATAGGTATGTTCCTGAGCCAGTTCTAAAAAATAGCCATATCACATTGTACTGGGATCGATCTATCATCACTGATAGGACTGTTATAGCTAACAAGCCTGACATTGTGATGATAGACCGATCCGAACGCCGAGCATTGATTGTTGATGTCACCATTCCTCATGACGAGAATCTCGTGAAAGCTGAAAAAGATAAACAAGTTAAATACTTGGACTTGGCCCACGAGGTTGTCGACATGTGGAATATTGACTCAGCAATCATTGTACCGATAGTCGTATCAGTCAACGGACTGATAGCAAAGAGCCTCGACCAACATCTGAAGAGGCTCGGGTTGGATGGTTGGGTCAAGGGCCAGATGCAGAAGGCAGTACTCCTTGATACGGCGCGCATCGTGAGGGAGTTCCTCTCTCTGGAGCCCTGACCACCGGTGGCTTGGTCCCTGTACTCGATGCAGGTGGGATACTATTTTTTATATTTTTAAATATATGTTATTTTATATGTATTTAAAAATATAATTTATAAGTTTTTTAAAATGAATAAAGAGGATAATAATAATATGTTGAAAAGATTAAAAAAAAATGCTTTATCGAACATAAATATCCATTTATTTATCTCTCACTAATAATATTCATGTCGACACTATTTTCAACTGATTCGCACAGTTCTTTCAGCGAGCTCTGTGTCCAATTGTGTACGCGAGTAAGTTTCTTCTGCGCCTCGACACGCTTGGGCGGCGGCACGGCCGGCTTGAACGACATCTGGGAACCGTCGTGGCTTTCAAATATCTGTAGCGGTGTGCTGAAATGAAAAAAAAAAACCTATTTAAAGCTCTTTATAGCTTGGTTAATAAGTGTTTTATGGGCGCGCCTGTCGTTTGAGATCCCAGTCCCAAGAGGCCTGCTCTATACTCGTAAGGGATGGCCCTAGGTCAGCCGGGGTGCAAGGGATATGTCGAAGACAATCTCACCTCCAGCCTAGCAATACGACCCACAGTCGGCGTGCGGTTTTAGCTGGTTCGAGTCCGACATAACCTCCCCTTCCGGCTCCGGCAGAGGAGGTATCGAGGGGATATCCGCACGAAAAAAAAAGTCTGCTCTGTCAATTAGCAGAAGTACCGGTTTGCAGGTAAAGTTAACTTTGGCCCCGAAGATCACCATTCTTGTTGACGAACAAGGCGAGTTTAGTGAAGTTTCGTAAGGTTCATACTAACGTAGTCTCGAAGCGAAAATATAAAAGTTCAAAATAGCAAATTCAACCTTTATCAGTTATCCCAACAACGTTCAAACATACGCGCGACTTCGATTTCTTACTTCAACTCTAAACTTCTTCATCTTATCGTTACTCCCAGTCGCATCCGAAGCTTCTAGCTTGGAGTCCGGGGTCCACTTTACCAGTCTAACTGCGGATTTGACTAAACTTCGATATTGTCTGTGAAGCGACTGCCATATGACCTCCACAACACAATCCAAAGGCGATATCGAAGCATTGCAGCTAGACCAGTTGTTGGACTTTTGAGGGCTCCAACTACCCGTAACATCTGCCATAGATGTTCGTATGGCAACCGGGACCGGCTTGAACTCTACACTAGTATTTTTTTATCGTGCGCAAGTCCCCACGGAGTCGGTGGAGGCGGTTATGTCGGACTCGAACCGACTAAAACGCACGCCGTCTTGGGTCCTTGGTTGCCGGAGGTGAGATTGCCGAAAGCATATCTCTCGCACCCCGGCAGACCCAGGACCATCTCTTTCGGGTGTATCCCACTATTTCTATTATGTATTTCTATTGATAGAAATACTGGGCCTGATTCAGACTGATTGTCCCACTATTTCTATTGCTGTCGGCTGCGACAAAAAAACGCTGCATCAGTTTTTATGACTGCGTGCACTTAGAAACTATTTATTTATTTCCTCTTTAGATAAAACCTCTAGATCATAGTTCTGTTGTAATTGTTTTTGATAGACAGCTGTCATTATAATTTGCTATTGTTGCTTTACGGGATAGTTGTTGGTTCAGATTTATATATATTACTAGCTGTCCGGCGAACTTCGTACCGCCAATTTTTTAGATCCCGTTCCCGCTGCACCATTTAGGGGGATGAAAAATAGATGTTGGCCGATTCTCAGACCTACTCAATATGCTCACAAAATTTAATCAAAATCGGTCAAGCCGTTTCGGAGGAGTATGGCATCAAAAACTGTGACACGAGAATTTTATATATTAGATAAATAATGGAGTTTATAAAAAGGGGTAAGGGTGTAATACTGTTGTACGAGGGTTATGAATACACTAGGCAGATAGTTTACAAGAACAGTAATACATTGTGGAAATGTAATAAGCGCCACAAATCAAAATGCAAAGGGTCGATGACAGTATCTCCGGTAAGTTTCCATCACTTTACCAGAGGTTGTAGGTCGGTTGTTGGCCATTTATTGTGTCTACTGTATGTTTTATATATTTATTTGAAATTTTATAGGATAACACCATAGCGAGAACCATTGAGCACTCTCTTCACTGTATTTCCGACAGTAACCAATCCGCGATCGAAGTTGCAATGAGTCGTAGTTTTGATCAAGTTGCAATGGGCAAAATAACAATACCTAAAGCTTTCTATAACCCAATAAGATGGCCCTTATACTAAGCGTTCGACATTCGAAGTGCGCCGGGTCATCTAATTAAAGGGTTTTATTTAGTTTGACCTCTTTGTTTTTTTGGGTCAAATCTAGTAGTTAAATTACGCCCTCTTCTTATTACCTACCACTCTCCTCATTAATCAAGGGCACTGATCAGAGAAATAAATAAAATCGTGGGGCTTATAGGATTATTCTGAGGTAATATGTAGACTTGATAATTGTCACGGGCCTCACAATTTAATTTATTTCTCTAATCAATGCCCTTGATTGATGAGGAGAGTGGTGTGACGACTAGCAGAGAACCAACGGAATAATTTTTTTTCCTTATAGTACATTATTTTCTATAAAACACTTAAGAGCCATTTCACGTTTTCGCACGTATTTCCAATATTTTGAGCTCCTAAATTAGCATAGTCAGTAATATCTAGAAGTTATTGAATATGCGCAAAAATCGTCGTGTAGACGTTTAATGTAACACGTTTACTAAAAATAACTTATTTGATCTAATAGTAATCTATTTCCTACAAGCATTTTATTGAAAAACGGGCGCAGAGTTGATTTCAGAGTCGTATTTCAATCAAAAATATTAATAAATTGAGTTTAAAAAAATACATAAAGCATTGATATATATTTTAATCGTCATTTAATGTAACAGATGATTGAATTGTATTACAATTATTTAGTCAAAAAATAAACCATGCGGCCAATTTTTGAGTTTAACATAGCAATTTGATCGTGATGTTTGGTTTAAATACAAAGTAATTACAAAAATAAAATTATTCCAAAATAAACTACGTTCATTAGAAAACCGGTTTCTGCAGTAATATAGGTTTTTTTTTTATAAATCTCATATAAAATTACATTACGGCTCATGATTGCTTCGTCCGTCTAGTCTCTCGCGTTACACTGTTTAAGTTACATTTGAGTGCGTAGCTACGCACACAAACAATTTAACTCGAGCGCAATCATTTTGTGAAATGGCTCTTATCTATGAATTATTTATAAAATTGCAGATTATTAATTTGTTCTTATTTTTTTTTAATACCGAGAAGTCGTGTTTTAATTTTAATCTATTCATCAAAAGTTGTATACTTTTCAAACAAATAACAAATAACACAATTTTTCTGCGTTTTTTTGTCACAATAGAAATAATGGGATATAATTTAAAAAAAACGTTAGTCCCACTATTTCCATTTTGTATTTCCATGGAAATACTGGGATACACCCTCTCTTTCGAGATGGCCCCCTTCGGATTGTGGCGACCACAGTGTCCCCATCTAGCCCCGGGTACGGGGACCGCCGCGGCCTGCTTCTGCTAGGGTGGGCGGAGGCTCCACCGGTCACCCCCAGGCTAGCGCTCATGTAGGACGGAGGTCGTTCTGCGACTTCCGACGTCCTGTTCGCCTTCGCTCTGCGCGGGCTTCCCGGGCCCGGAGTCTAGTCCGGACCCGACCGGCCGCCTCCTTCTCGAGCATTACTTGCTCGCAGAAGGAGGCGGCCGCACCCCAACACTGCACTAGTATGGATTATCTCTAAAATATCAAAAAATGGAGTTGTCTTACGAGTTCCTTATCTGTTCCTGGCCGGAGCCCTGCAGTAGTGCCCCGGCGGCGAGCCCCACTGCCGGCAGGTGGTGCCGCCTCAGCGCCCGCAGTTCGAACAGGCGCGCGCTCTGCGCGTTGCAGTGTTCCGGAGACGGCAGGAGGGCGTCGAACCGGCCCGAACCCGCCTCGCCGTCCAACTCCAGGAGAGATGCTACTGGCTTGCTTTGCTGGGGATGAATATTTATGTTACTATGTTATCTACTACTACTGCCAGTGGGGACGCCGTTTGACCGGACGGGTGATCAGCCCTTCTATGTGGGCCATTGCACCCAATTCCCCTGTAACAACTGCCATATATGTTAATATGACAACCGGGACTGACGGCTTAACGTGCTCTCCGTGACACGACCACACCTATGCAAATACTCATATTCAAATATTTGCATTGAGCGGGGATCGAACTTGCGCCTACTACGTAGCGGCCGCGTTCACTACCGCCACGCCACAGAGGCTGTACTGCACTATGATGTCTAGTCGGTATATAGTGTGGAATACTGTAAATACAGGTAACACGGTGGCTATGGAATATACAAGTGCCGGCAAAAATGTTGAAAGAAAAATCGGAAGGTTCTTGGATGTATACTTATAGGGATTAACCAAAAAGCAAATAGAAGTGATAGACGAGCCTTCTGAACCCTAGGTTCCTTTAAATTTAACATAATCAACACATAATATTGATATCAAATATAATTGATATACTGGGTGATTTTATAGCCGTTTCGCATAAAAAGAATTTGGGCACAGTTTCGACAGCAAAATCATCCTGGAGTGTTATTTTGCGAAAGAAAAAAAAATTTAAGGCCCCCATACATTTTTCCTTTCACCTGAACATTATTCCTACATATTATAAAAAAAAAATCCAGATGATTTTGCTATGGAAACTGGGGGCTTACTCCGAAAAACGAAACTATTCGTATCCGTTGACGTTTCTGTCATTTAGCTACCCCGAAAGTGTTTCGTTTCGTGCTTCGAATCCGTCTTCGTACGTTTGACATTGACGTTGTCGATCGTTGTCAGTGTACCTACTCCCAAAATACATTTGACGTCGTACGTTTCGTAGTCGTTGTTTGACAAGTAATCTTGCGGATTATTAGGGTAAGCAGGGGGAATGGCGATCACTTATGGCAAACACGGTATATTTTTTAAAATATCTATTAAAAATCATAGTAAAGAAATGTACCAAAGTCTTTAACTATCGAGGAATCAACATTTCAACAACAAAAGCATATATCTTTTACATATTTTTTTTTTCTGAATTCCACGCACATAATACATTTGTTATAATTTTTATGGTCTGCATTCATTTCGTCATCACAGTCGTCTTCGTCATAACTCTCCGAAGAACTTTCTTGTATAATAAATAAGTCACTACGGAATAATGGCGTTCGGCTGAGCGGTAAAACCCCAAACGGTCGTTTTATAAATAATGTTAAAATAAAAAGAAACCATACCCACTTATTGAAAATTTATTTTATTATCACAAAATTGCAGTTTTACTGTCAGAAAAGTAAAAGTAAAAACTAATTAACAACCATAGTTCTTAACTTACCAACAACACCACGTAACCAAAAATTACATCAGTGCGGCCACAATAAAAAAAACGCACTTTACAGTCGCATGACATGCGTTGACTGGCCGTTTGCATCCCAATTTGTTAGAGGCCTCTACCCCGCGTATCTCACCCGGCGTTTCGTGTTGCTACATTGCATTTTGACAGAGTTACAGGGGTGAGCGCCATTACCCCTGCTTATACCCTTTTTGAAATTCAACGACGTCTATATAACTATCGTAAGACTTTTGGAGTTGAATTTTAATCGAATAAAATGGCGAGATTTTTATTGTTGGACCAAAACCATAGAACAATATTATGGCACAAGGCTAAACTAACAGCGTACCATGCTAATGTCGGCTCTGTCCTCACTTATGGTATTCTATTTTGGGGAAACTCAGTTTACAAGGAGGATGCCTTTAGAGCCCAAAAAAAGTGCATCAGAAGTATATGCGGACTAAAAAAGATTGAATCTTGCATACCATAGTTCGCTAGACTAGGGATTCTCACCTTGCCTGCACTATTTATTTATGAAGCTGCAATTATAGTCAGGAAGGATCTAAAAAACTATGCAACACTTATAAGTGCAAGACATAAGACCACTCTTTGTATTAAAAAATGTAGGACTACAAAATTTCGTAATAGTGTTTTTGGCATGAGCACAAAGATATATAATAAACTACCGGACAATATTAAGAGTACTGAGTCTATTAATGTTTTTAAAAAAAGGCTTCGAGAGTTCTTGGTCACTAAAGTATACTACTCAATCAGTGAGTTTATGCATGATGAACACATTGTGAGTTGACATAATACATACTTACTAATTTAATTTTTTAATTTACATCTTTGACATACCTATTTATTTTATCGCATATTGATTTGACGACTGTGTAAATTATATTATAAGAAACATTGTTGACATTAATTTATAATTGTATTATATAATTAGTTTAATGATAATTATAATTTAATAGCTTAAATAATGACTTGTTCAAATAAGTGCGTTCTCAATTTAATTCTAAGTCTGTGATTGATTCTACGTCTTACCAGACATATCACAGTGATACCTACTTAATTTATGTAAATGACAACATCTACTAAAACCTGTGATAAACAATAAAATTGATTTGATTTGATTTGATTTGAAGGGTTTTTAAGTTCGTTCACATTAAATCACGTAAATCCTTGAAAAATTACATTTTGGTGATCTAACGGTAACTTTAGAACCAAAATCTCATACATATTTTAATTTGACGCTGTTTTCATAAGAATATAACTATATTTTTTGATTTTTCATTTGTTAACGGTTTAACGGTGGTCAGGCATTCCCCCTGTAAGGGAAAGACTGCGGGTTTATGTATTTGAACGGTTTTTAGATTTTTAAAGTATATTGGTCCAAACTATTTATCTAGATTCGAACGTTTGTCTATGATTACGAAAACGGCGGAATCCGTCGATCGTCAACGAAAGGTTTTCGGAGTAACTTTAATGGATCGTGTTCGTTCGGGCTGTCGTTCGTTCGTTCGAACGTTCGTTCGTTTTTCGGAGTAAGGCCCCTGTGCCCAAATTCTTTTTATCCGAAGCGACCATAAATTCACCCAGTATAAATAACATGAGAAAGTGCACACTTGATGGCAATACCTAGTACGTGGGATCGAAATATATTATAGTTAGCTAAATGGAGGCACACAACCACTAAAATATGTTTTCCGCGCAGCTACAGTACATTCTATAATACAGATGGACAGCCGCGTGGTTCCCGGCAGAATAGAATTTGGGCCACCCCATCTCTTCTCAAGCGGTGTCGTACAAGGCGACTAAGGGATAGGGCTGTTTAACATTAGATAGATAAATACAGTCTAGAATCAGCCTCAAATGCATGGCTCGAGTTAACAATAGTGCCCGGAATACGGCAATAGGCTCACGCCCTAAAGGAGTGGTGAAATGAGGGTGTTAAGTCACCTCTGCCTTACCCTCCGGGGATAAAGGCGTGTTGCATATATGTATGCATGGACATCGGCTACCTAGTTTCAGCCTACAATCTTAACTCCTAAACCGTGACAAATAGTTTCTGTTATAGAATCTAGAATGCGGATAAACATACTTCGATATTTTTTTTCTGTAAATACACACATATTACACATAGAAACACCCAGACCGATGCAAATAGCCATATTCAACGCATATAGCATACAAATATTTGCACTGAGCGGGGATCGAACTCGCGCCTCTTGCGTTGGCAGTCGCGTTCACTACCGCCAGGCCATAGAGGCTACAGATAGACCATCAGCTACCTTGTCTCCGCCTTCACCTTCCCTCCTAAACCGTCTGATTATTACACTGACGGACTCATAAACTGCATCAAAGTTCAGGTTTACTCTAAAAGGACTTTTTATAATAAGTATGCAAACTTTTTAGATTAAATTATATAAATATGGAAAGACTGGCTCTTAATCTTAAAAAAAAAAATTAAATTTAAAAATAGAACTGCAGTAAAACAAATGAATATAGCCGGGAAAAGAAAATTTACTTGTAGTATCAGATTTGCGTGTTATTTATAGCAAAGTTTTAAATTGATTCTCATTGATTTTTTTTGTTTTGTCAATTGAATTATTGTTACCAGCATAATTGTTGGGTTAGTTTTTTAACACATCGAGAGTTTTTGAACCATAATATGGATACTTCGTCCGAACAAGCGGCACAAATTGTAGCATTGGTGCGGGAGGGCTTGGATCAACGAACGATTGGTAGAAATTTAAATTTAAACCAGTCTACGGTTTCTAGAATATACAGAAGGTTTGTAGAGACAGGTTCTTACAGGAGGAGACGTGGTACAGGCAGAACTCGAGCAACCACAAGTCGTGATGACCGATTTATTGTTATAACTTCCCTGCGAAATCGTTTCCTCACGTCAGTTAACATCAAAACCGAGCTTAATGAAGTGCGTGGAGTGAACGTGTGTGCACGAACAATAAGAAGAAGGTTAAAGGAAGCGGATATCACCCCTTTTAGACCAGCAAATGGTCCAAAGTTGTCTACAGCTCACAGACAAGCTCGCTTAAGATTTGCGCGTCATCACCTGAATTGGACAGAAGAGCAGTGGGCCTCTGTATTGTTCACGGACGAGTGTAGGACATGTTTATATGGTGCAGATGGTCGCAGAAGAGTCTATCGTCGACGTGGGGAGCGTTATGCTCAAAGTTGCATTGAGGAGCGTGTTCCTTTTGGAGGCGGTTCATGTATGGTCTGGGGTGGCATATCGATGAACGGGCGAACAGAACTTGTGTTCATAGACATGGTCCGTCAAAACGGTAATAGAGGGGGTTTGACAGCACATCGCTACATAACAGAGATATTAGAAGATCACGTGGTGCCTTATATGGGATTCATAGGCGAAAATTTTACTTTAATGCAGTCAGGCATTCCCCCTGTAAGGGAAAGACTGCGGGTTTATGTATTTGAACGGTTTTTAGATTTTTAAAGTATATTGGTTCAAACTATTTATCTTGATTCGAACGTTTGTCTATGATTACGAAAACGGCGGAATCCGTCGATCGTCAACGAAAGGTTTTCGGAGTAACTTTAATGGATCGTGTTCGTTCGGGCTGTCGTTCGTTCGTTCGAACGTTCGTTCGTTTTTCGGAGTAAGGCCCCTGTGCCCAAATTCTTTTTATCCGAAGCGACCATAAATTCACCCAGTATAAATAACATGAGAAAGTGCACACTTGATGGCAATACCTAGTACGTGGGATCGAAATATATTATAGTTAGCTAAATGGAGGCACACAACCACTAAAATATGTTTTCCGCGCAGCTACAGTACATTCTATAATACAGATGGACAGCCGCGTGGTTCCCGGCAGAATAGAATTTGGGCCACCCCATCTCTTCTCAAGCGGTGTCGTACAAGGCGACTAAGGGATAGGGCTGTTTAACATTAGATAGATAAATACAGTCTAGAATCAGCCTCAAATGCATGGCTCGAGTTAACAATAGTGCCCGGAATACGGCAATAGGCTCACGCCCTATTACCTTACCGAATAAAAGGAGTGGTGAAATGAGGGTGTTAAGTCACCTCTGCCTTACCCTCCGGGGATAAAGGCGTGTTGCATATATGTATGCATGGACATCGGCTACCTAGTCTCAGCCTACAATCTTAACTCCTAAACCGTGACAAATAGTTTCTGTTATAGAATCTAGAATGCGGATAAACATACTTCGATATTTTTTTTCTGTAAATACACACATATTACACATAGAAACACCCAGACCGATGCAAATAGCCATATTCAACGCATATAGCATACAAATATTTGCACTGAGCGGGGATCGAACTCGCGCCTCTTGCGTTGGCAGTCGCGTTCACTACCGCCAGGCCATAGAGGCTACAGATAGACCATCAGCTACCTTGTCTCCGCCTTCACCTTCCCTCCTAAACCGTCTGATTATTACACTGACGGACTCATAAACTGCATCAAAGTTCAGGTTTACTCTAAAAGGACTTTTTATAATAAGTATGCAAACTTTTTAGATTAAATTATATAAATATGGAAAGACTGGCTCTTAATCTTAAAAAAAAAATTAAATTTAAAAATAGAACTGCAGTAAAACAAATGAATATAGCCGGGAAAAGAAAATTTACTTGTAGTATCAGATTTGCGTGTTATTTATAGCAAAGTTTTAAATTGATTCTCATTGATTTTTTTTGTTTTGTCAATTGAATTATTGTTACCAGCATAATTGTTGGGTTAGTTTTTTAACACATCGAGAGTTTTTGAACCATAATATGGATACTTCGTCCGAACAAGCGGCACAAATTGTAGCATTGGTGCGGGAGGGCTTGGATCAACGAACGATTGGTAGAAATTTAAATTTAAACCAGTCTACGGTTTCTAGAATATACAGAAGGTTTGTAGAGACAGGTTCTTACAGGAGGAGACGTGGTACAGGCAGAACTCGAGCAACCACAAGTCGTGATGACCGATTTATTGTTATAACTTCCCTGCGAAATCGTTTCCTCACGTCAGTTAACATCAAAACCGAGCTTAATGAAGTGCGTGGAGTGAACGTGTGTGCACGAACAATAAGAAGAAGGTTAAAGGAAGCGGATATCACCCCTTTTAGACCAGCAAATGGTCCAAAGTTGTCTACAGCTCACAGACAAGCTCGCTTAAGATTTGCGCGTCATCACCTGAATTGGACAGAAGAGCAGTGGGCCTCTGTATTGTTCACGGACGAGTGTAGGACATGTTTATATGGTGCAGATGGTCGCAGAAGAGTCTATCGTCGACGTGGGGAGCGTTATGCTCAAAGTTGCATTGAGGAGCGTGTTCCTTTTGGAGGCGGTTCATGTATGGTCTGGGGTGGCATATCGATGAACGGGCGAACAGAACTTGTGTTCATAGACATGGTCCGTCAAAACGGTAATAGAGGGGGTTTGACAGCACATCGCTACATAACAGAGATATTAGAAGATCACGTGGTGCCTTATATGGGATTCATAGGCGAAAATTTTACTTTAATGCAGGATAATGCCCGGCCGCATGCAGCTGCACAAGTTCAACATTATTGCGAAGAGGTTGGGATACGTACAATGAATTGGCCAGCACG
The DNA here is from genome assembly GCA_914829495.1 of Eilema sororculum. Taxonomy (NCBI): domain Eukaryota; kingdom Metazoa; phylum Arthropoda; class Insecta; order Lepidoptera; family Erebidae; genus Eilema; species Eilema sororculum. Next base: position 2,126,124 of record OU618556.1, read on the forward strand.
CAGCCCGGATCTTAATCCCATCGAGCATGTTTGGGACAATTTAAAAAGAGCTGTATATGCGAGAAACCCTTCGCCCACGACAGTGGCAGCACTAAGAACAGCACTTTCAGAAGAATGGGACAATATTCCGCAAGATCTTTTAAAAACTCTTATAAAATCTATGCGGAACCGATTAGAATCCGTAATAAGGGCACGTGGGGGTAATACACCTTATTAAAACACAAATAAACCCTTGCATAAAGTTTGTGTCTATTGTTAAAACCAATTTTTTAATTAAACCAATTTTTCTTAAATTTCTGTTTTTTCTTCAAAAAAAGTCTTAAGGTCCTTTCCAGTACATAAACTTAAACTTAAAGATATGACCCTACGCTGTTTTAAAGTTCACGAACCAATCTAGAGGTTTCAATTTAAATCTGTATAGAAAGTATGCATACTTGGTTAAAATATTTATTTCAAAGTCGTCTATTACTTTGATGCAGTTTATGAGTCCGTCAGTGTATTTTCAACAGCTTTTCTAGTAGCCACTAACCTGTACAAGTAGCTGCAGCAGCGCCAGGCAGGCCAGAGCTCCATTATGCTGTAGTTGTGTGGCGAGCGTGGCCACGCGCTTGGCGAAGGCCTGCAGGATGGCCGGCGACACGCGGCGGGAACGGGCGCAGATCATACTCACTGCCTCCAGGATTATGGGCGCGTCTTTATGACTGCGACCTGCCGATGAATACAAGCTTACATATATATCAACAGTAAATATGTAGTTTGATTGCAATCAAACAAACGTAAGATATAGGTTTCTGTGAGTCGCGGTCACGGGATCAGTATTTCTGTGACCCTGGTACATTTGCATGAAGTACCAGGCTCACAGAAATTTTAAGGAACTTTATCTGGGTCGCGGGAACAGGAGCAGTGTGTCCTAAACATTTCTATTTCGAACGTAACGAGGACGAAGTCGTGGCAAAAGCTAGTTGTATGATACAATAAGAGTGATGGGAATTAACGCGATCATGAAAGGTACGTGTGTACCTATACACATGATCGTGTTAATTTATTTATTTGCCTGAAGTTTCGACCAGGCGGACCAGGTTACACCGGCCGCAGCCGTCACCACAGACTGATTTATTATTATTGTATATCATGGAACGCAAGAGTATAAAAGTAAGTTTAAATTTTATTATTGAGGGAACTAAAGGTGTATACCAAAATATCACAGCAATCTGTAAACAGAAAGGGGCGAAACTAAGGAATTGGGTATTCTACTGACTAGTCAAATTAGTTACTTTTTACTAAACGTCAAAACGATAAGTTATAAGGTAACTTGTATGAAAAAATATTTAGTGACGTCATAAAATTTAATAGTCAAATCAGTTACTATTATAGGTTATAGGTTGGGTGGATAATCCCTACTAATCCATACTATAATATTATAAATGCGAAAGTAACTCTGTCTGTCTGTATGTTACGCTTTCACGCCTAAACCACTGAACCGATTTTGATGAAATTTGGTACATGGGTAGATTAGACCTTTAGAAAGGACATAGGCTATGTTTGGTCGCGATAACTGACATGCATGCGGGCGGAGCCGCGGGCAAAAGCTAGTTAACATTAAATAAAAACTATAAAATAAGAACCGACGTAACTTCTGCCGCTCTTTTACCATTCTTGATTTAACAAGCTCGGTTAGATAATTTATTTTAACTATAGGATACTACCCAACTAAGATAATTTTCAGCACTTTGTTCATCTACATCTTTCGGATACTGACTGTATGACCAAAAATTACAATATAGTAATACAAGTGTAGTTGTAAAACCTACTGATGATCCTACCCCATCGAGGATTTACAAACGCCAAAATATGCAGTTGTGGAGGAACGAGGTTTGATGTTCCTCCAACACAAAGGGAGGATCCTCCGACCAGGCAAAGTGATCACGCCTGGCGGGCCGCGGCCCAACGATAGTCGTTGGGATGTTGTACATATATTGTACCAGTGCGAGAACTTCACTTTCGCGATGCAGGATTCGTATAGACGCAGTAGTTCGGCTTGCTGTCGCTAGATGGCGCTGGGTACATGTGGTATCGCTACACAGTAAAACACCTACCAGCATGTACTCCCAACATGGCGGAGTACAGGTACGCGTGGAACTTGGCGGGGTCTACATTCAGGGCGTCTCCGGCTCCCGCCAGGATGGCCAGCACCGTGCGCACGCACAGCAGGCGCTCCCGGGACCCGATCAGCTCGTCGGTGATGAGCTGGCCCAGGATCGCCACCAGGTCCGAGTAGTACTCCAGGTTTATTACGTGGGTGAATCTGGGGAGACAAAAAAATCACTACATACTCGTAGTATAAAGCAATGTCACTTTCCGCGTCCCTATGTCCCTATGTATGCTTATATCTTCAAAACTACGCTACAGATTTTGATGCGGTTTCTTTTAATAGACAGAGTAATTCAAGAAGAAGATTGATATAAAATAATAATAAATAAATAAATAAATAAATATTCCACAACATTGTACACAACGCTATCTAGACCCATGATAAGTTTTTATAGCTTGTGTTATGGAATCTAGAATGCGGTTATACATACTTATATACTTTTTTTTTTGTAAATAAATACATATTATACATAGAAACACCCAGACCAATGCAAATAGACATATTCATGCATACAAATATTTGCACTGAGCGGGGATCGAACGCCACGCCTACTACGTGGCAGTCGCGTGCACTAATATAGTAGAGGGTGCAGCGGGAACGAAATCGGACGCCACGCGGGTGGAAAACAAAATTGGCGGTACGAAGTTCGCCGGGTTAGCTTATTTTGTTTGTATAATTCAAGAATATTACTGCTACTGCCGGTGGAGGCGCCGTTGACCGGACGGTTGATCAGCCCTTCTGTGTGGGACCACTTCTTACATTTTCCGTATATAACGACTGTCATACATGTTCGTACTGCAACCGGGACCGACGGCTTTATGTGCACTTCGAGGCACGACCAGACCAATGCAAATACCTATATTTATGCATAAAAATATTTGCACTGAACTACCACCACACCACAGAGGCAGTATTATAATTCCAGAGCCCGGATCCACAACAGCCGATCCGAAGATAATAAAGTATATCTGGCACATTGTTTTTATAGGACACATAAATTATGACCTAGCCTAAAGGCACAAAAAAAATTAAAATGAAAAATAATTTTTTTCAGTAACACAATGGTACATTTAACAATATTTTTGTCATTGTGACCTTCTATTAAGTGAAATACACCTGTATCAGAAGGCCACGCTCATCAATATCATAACAATTGTTGTACCTAATAGGCTTCCTCTTCGCTTAGATACCTATAATGTTACATTAGTGGCCCTCAGCTCAATGGCCTCGTGGATGTCATCGTGCCGACATACAGCAGTTGGCCACTGGGATCAAAGCAACCTCCCTAGGCGAAGGATGCGAAGGAAAGGGACGATTCAGTGTCATAATTTGACATCAGACAGTGTTGGCCAATCTCATTTGCGCAACCATAGACACTTTAATGTAAAATATCGAAACTTACTAAATTATCGCTTTATTGTAAGGATTTATTTATATATTAAGTGTGTTATTCAATATGTGCAGCAGATTCCACCAAGCGCCATTAATCTCCAGTATAAACAGTGTGGAGGAACGAGGTGTGATGTTCCTCCAACCAAAGGGAGGATCCTCCGACCAGGCAAGGTGATCACGCCTGGCGGGCCGCCAACCAACGATTGCCGTTGGGATGTTGTATATATGTTGTACCAGCGCGCGAACTTCACTTTCGCGATGCAGGATTCGTAGTGACGTTGTAGTGGCGTAGTAGTTCGGCTTACTATCGCTAGATGGCGCTGGGTACATGTGGTATCGCCACAACAGTATTTATATATTAATTATTAAATTTTATGTATGATTTAGAAAAAAAATCCACAACGTTACAACGCTAAGCCAGGGCTTCTTGGGTCGACCCACCCTCGTACTACATTTGTTTGACAGTAGACCAGTAATAGGTGATGCGGTCTTATAGGCCGATAATATAGTCTTATAGAACTGAAGGCAGTCCTATAGGCCATCTCCACTTACTTGGCCAGTCCTGTGAGCGCGGCGGCCAGTAGTTGTGAGCGTGGCGCGGTCTTGAGCAGGCGGAAGTAGATGTGGAACACGGCGCGCGTCACCTCCGTCAGCTGCGCTCGCCTCGCGACCTCGCTCTCCTGCGCCTGCGTCTCTAGCAACTCACGCTCCACTTCCTTTAGCTTTTTAGATCGCTGTAAATACAAAAAATATTTTTCTTCCAACTATGCTTTCATTTCATTACACTTTCATTTCACACACTCAGTACAAAGCGAGTCTTTAATGCTCAATGCTGCTCAAGCAAAACATTGTATCTAGACCATAAGTTTTAGGCTAAGCAAGTAAATGTTTTGTAAATAGACCAAAAAAAAAAATGCCCGCTGAGTTTCTTGCCGGAGACTTCTCAGGTCTGGGCCGCGTTTCGAACCGGTGGTCCATTTACTAGTATTAGTTAGTATTTAATATTTACTTTATGTTGACGTTTTGTAAGTGCCGATTTAATGGTCTATGCAAAATAAATTATTTTTGATTTTTGAATTTTGAATATTTGAATTCTAGAACAATAAAAATGTATGAAATTTCATTAATGCACCATTTATTTTTTAATCGCACCAAAAGGTGCCAATCTCAATGGATTAGCTCTATTCAGCCAGCCGATATCAATACTTTTTTTAGTTTTATTAGTTTCTATCCTACTTGTTCCGAATTCAAAAAATGATTGCTGCTAACTCTGATTTAAAAATGAAAGAATTTTTTTTGACTGTTTGATATGAGTTTCTTGTATCTACTAATAGGTAATAGTTGAAAGAAAAGCAGATTATGCACCTCGCCTTAAGTAATTTATATTGCCCCCGTGCCTGTTAGATTAGAGCCAGGCACTCGGTGCAATAATAAATTACTTTGTGCTCGATGCAATAATCTACTATTAAATCATAAATAATAGTCTGTGGTTTTTTTTTAAAGAATATTAGAACCGAATTTACTAATATTCCCTCTAACCCCTCCAACTAAGCTTAATTACCTGTGCTAGGAGTGGGTTCACATCGGTAGTGTAATGGCCAGGATCGAACCCGGGACCCCTCGATCGTAAGGCCGACTCCTTAACCACTAAGCTACCGACGAAAATGAAGTATAACTTTACGAGTGAGCAGAATGGGATGGGAAAAAATCTAATAAGTAGTGAAATCAATCCATACTATACTCTGTCTATTCGTTTGTTCTTTTTAACCCCCGACGCAAAAACGACGGGGTGTTATAAGTTTGACGTGTCTGTGTGTGTGTGTGTGTGTGTGTGTGTGTGTGTGTGTGTGTGTGTGTGTGTGTGTGTGTGTGTGTGTGTGTGTGTGTGTGTGTGTGTGTGTGTGTGTGTGTGTGTGTGTGTGTGTGTGTGTGTCTGTCTGTGGCATCGTAGCACCCAAACGGATGAACCGATTTGGATTTAGTTTTTTTTGTTTGAAAGGTATATTAGTCGGGAGTGTTCTTAGCTATGTTTGAAAAAAATCGGTCCAAGATGGCCGCCGCCACAACATGTTGGAATACAAATTTCTTTATAATTCCCTCAATATGGGTATCAAATGAAAGAGCTTGACTAGTAGATCAATTTAAAAAGTATAAAATAAAAATTAAATTAAAAATTTAAAAAACCCCCGTCACAAAAAACACCAAAAAGTTGAAAATAAATGAATAAATTTTAATTCAACGGTTGCCATGTCGGGGGACCTTACGATATAAAGGAGTACTTAACCAGTTACGGTCCCCCGACATGGCAAACGTTGAATTAAAATTTATTCATTTATTTTCAACTTTTTGGTGTTTTTTGTGACGGGGGTTTTTTTGACAGATGGAAATAGTGATTGTAGTCGGTTCGAGTCCCATGTAACATGACACCTAACGATTTTGCTATCGTAGCTATACAATCGAAATAACTATACAATCTGAGTGTTTAATGCCATTTTAGAGATTTTTAGCGTATTTTAGTTAGACCACACAGAATTAGCGTCATTGCTCCCAATTCTGTTGTTACATCTCTAAACTTAAATTTCTCTAAAAAAATCGAATTGCATCTCTTTCTTTCATGATCAGATAAAAAAGGACAGAAGATTTTATTTAAGTTAAGACCTGTCAAATTAAGACAGCGCCTTGTTGGTGCGTAGTAAGTTAAGTCGCATGTTCGTAGATGTCGACTAAAATTGAAGGGTACCGTCAAGGCGCCGACTTAATTTGACAGCTGTTCACTAAAATAAATCATCTGTCCTTATCTGATAATGAAAGAAACAGATGCAATTAGAAAATTTTAGAGATTTTAAGTTTAGAGATGTAACAACAGAATTAGCAGCATTGCCTACCTTTTTCTCTTTCTTAGACAGGTTAACGATTCTCTTCTTGTGCTTCTCATCGAGTCGTTTCTTGCTCTTGAGTTCAGACTCTGCGTCCATGTCGATATCGCGTATCTTGAGGGTAAGCAGGCAGTCCAGGGCTGACGGTGACAGGCGCTCGCCGCGACGCTTCACTAACTGATTTATTAGGCGGACTATCTGGAATGGTATGGCAACATTAGTGATTGATTTGGCAAAATGTGGGTACATCTATGTCAGTGGTGAGAGTTAAGTATTGGTTATGCATATATATATATATATATATTGACTAAAAGCATATTTATATTCTGATGCATCTATTTATTTAAACCTGAAGAGCCGATACACTGTTCTATACCATACTGCGACGTTGCTTTGAATAATTGAAACTTAAATGTTGATACGCGCCCTACCATATCGAAGTTGAAGTGATAGAATTCTTAATTAAATTTAGATCGAATACATCAGGAATCGTTAATAGCTCGGGCAGGACTGGAACCCGCGATCTTTCCCTTACAGGGGGAATACTTTAACCACCAGGGCACCGAGCGATTCACTTTTCCTGATGTATTTGATTTGTATAGTTAGCATACTTAATGCTTTAAAAAACTTAAATTTAGATGTCATTGCACCTATACCTATTTCGTTATGACTTATGACCAATAAACGTAAGTACAAACATGTAGGTATGTAATAATGTCATAATGATCAATTTACAATAACAAATGAAATTCCAATCTATATTATGGTTATAATCACACGTACAGAACGACTCGATTATTACAAGCACCCGTTATCCAACAATTGGCTAGTTTAGTATTTGACTAGTCAAATTAGTTAGTTTTTACTATACGTCAAAACGATGAGTTATTTATGGTAACTTGTATGAAAAAAGATTTAGTGACGTCATCAAAATCAGTTACTATTATAGGTTGGGTGGATGATTAAAAATAAATAAAAACTATAAAATTAAATTAAAAATTTAAAAAACCCCCGTCACAAAAATGACTTCCAAAAAGTTTAAAATAAATAGAGTTTGCCTTTTAACTTTAACGGTTGCCATGTCGGGGGACCCTAATTGGTTAAGCACTCCGTTATATTATCGGAACAATTCAAGGTCCCCCGACATGGCAACAGTTAAAGTTAAAAGGCAAACTCCATTTATTTTAAACTTTTTGGAAGTGATTTTTGTGACGGGGGCTTTTTAAATTTTTAATTTAATTTTTATTTTATACTTTTTAAAGTGATCTACTAGTCCAGCTCTTTCATTTGATACCCATATTGAGGGAGTTATGAAGAAATTTGTATTCCGATATGTTGTGGCGGCGGCCATCTTGGACTGATTTTTTCCAAATATAGCTAAGAACACTCCCGACTAATATACCTTTCAAACAAAAAAAACTACATCCAAATCGGTTCATCCGTTTGGGTGCTACGATGCCACAGACAGACAGACACACACACACACACACACACACACACACACACACACACACACACACACACACACACACACAGACACGTTAAACTTATAACACCCCGTCGTTTTTGCGTCGGGGGTTAAAAATAAGAACCTACGCAGATTTTACCGCTCTTTTATCATTCCTAATTTAATAAACTCGGTTAGATAATTTAATTTAACTATAGGATAATACCCAATTTGCAGCGACACTTACCACTAACGTGATATCTCCCTTTTTATCATCTCGGAACACGCTCTCGAGGCACTCAGCCACGAGCTCCCTGGCGCGAGGCTGCTTGCTGTCCAGGTGCGGTACGACACTCTGCGCGATGTTGGGCGCGTAGTTAAAGTATGGCCGCGCCGCCAGCAGCCCGCACATGCACTGAAGAGATACTAGCGCCAGACTCAGGGTAGAGTCGTCTAGCTTCCTGTTTGATAATAATGACGTGTTTTTACGAAAATAATAATAAATATTCCACAACATTCTACACAACGCCATCTAGACCCATGATAAGCTTAACTAGCCTGTGTTATGGAATCTAGAATGCGGATAAACCTACTTAGATACTTTTTTTTTGTAAATATACATACATATTAGAAACACCCAGACCAGTGCAAATAAAGGTAAATGGTCGAACGTTAACTAATTACCAACAGTTCGAAAAACATGGGAAAAAATGAAATGCTCAAGTGAGACACGACCTTTCCCTTACAGGGGGATAGTTAGCATAATAAATGCTATAAAAAATTCATTCAAATAATTACCAACAGCTTAGGTGGAGGGGTTAGAGTGAATATTAGTAACTAGCTGTTGCCCACGGCTCCACGTTATCGCGACCAAACATAGCATATGTCCTGCCTAAGCTACCTCTGAACCGATTTTAATGAAATTTGGTATAGGCCAAATTTCATTAAAATCGGTTCAGAGGTTTAGGCGTGAAAGCAAGAGTAAAAGACAAACAGACAGACGGAATTAAATAAATAAAATAAATAATAAATAAATAAAATCTTTATTGGAACCATAAAACACAGGAGTAATAACACAACAGTGTGATAGTGTCTGCATTAGTTTAGAACTGTGTCGCAGACACTAACGCCACCTCCAGGCCGAACTGGGCACCAGAGTTCCATCACAAACATGAAAGTACTTATTCAACATTGGTAAGAAGAAGCTTAGAGAAACGTAACCTAATCTTAAAATTAAATTCAGAATTTAGTGTGTGTGTGTTTGTGTGTATTAGAGGAGGTGTTGTGTGTGTAGGTAGTGAAGTGTGTAAATGTAACGTGAGATGTTAATGTATGTCTGAGTGTATGTGTGGTTGTGCAACTTGTGTTAAATAGTGAACATTTGAGGAGGAGTTTAAATGCTATTCGTATAAGAATGGTTGAGCTACGTCTTCCAGCTCATTATAGTCAAGGGTTTGCAGCCATTTCTCAGTGATCTGTTTACAGGCCCTCAGTGTAAGAGGGTAAACATTTAGAATTCTATTGACGCGGTTGTATATAATGGGGCTAACGTAATGATACTGACGTTTGACAACTGCAAGTCTAGCTAATTCGATATGGCAGACCCTGTCAGACCTACGAGTTCTTGAGGTGAATTCCGAATCGAACGACAATTCCGAGTGCTTGCGCAATATGGTACCAAGTACAAATGCATGTCTCAAGGTAGGAACCTTACATAGGGCATATAGTTCCCTAGTTGGAAAACGAATAGGTTTACGTGTCATGACCTTCAGGATTGCCCGCTGCGCCCGCTCCAAGGACAGCATTTGGGTCTTTAACGCACCACCCCATGCAGTAACACAGTAGGTCAGTATAGAATGGGCGAGGGTAAAGTAAACCATTTTCAAGGTTGGTAGGTCAGCAGCTGTTCTTAGGTTTTTGAAAACGAATATCAGTTTTCGCACTCTTGGCACCAAAGATTCTATCTGGTCATTCCAGGTTAGCATACTATCAACGCAGACGCCGAGATATTTTATAGAATGTGTGCGCGTAATATCAACACAAGAGCAGTCTGGGTCAACAAGTCCTGTGCACTTATGGGCAGTTAGGGTAAAAGATGACGATGGTTGTGATGCAATTTTTGGGGAGAAAGTGATAAATTTTGTTTTATTTAAATTGAGAGTAAGAAGATTTTTGTCTAGCCAGTTCATAGTAGTCCGGAGTGCAGACACCGCGTGCGAGTGTGCGACATCCCAATTTTTACCATGGATCAGAATCACCGTGTCATCTGCGTATGTTATAATCTTGGCACTATCCAAGGGGATCTTACATAGGTCATTTATGTAGATCAGGAACAAGGTAGGCCCCAGCACGCTGCCCTGAGGAACGCCATAGCTTATGCATTCCTCCTCACTTGTATAGCCACCGATAGTAACGCTTTGGGTCCGATCGCATAAATAACTTTTAAAGATGTTCAGAGGCAGACCCCTAATGCCTATTTGTTCGAGTTTCGTCAGCAGGAGTGGAACAGAGACAGTGTCAAATGCTTTTGAGAGATCAAGGAATATACCTATTGTTTTTAACTTTTTATTAATGTTTTTTGTAACAATACTGGTTAATTCCAGTACGGCATCTTCGGTGCTTTTACCACGCCTAAAGCCATATTGGTTTTCGGCAATGATTTTATGCGTATCCAGGTAATTAAGAAGTCTATTATTTAAGATTTTTTCTAGCATCTTGGATAGAATACTAAGGACAGAAATAGGTCTATAGTTGTTGACACTGTCTCTATTCCCATTCTTGTAGATAGGATGGACTATCGCCCTTTTAAACACGGCTGGGAACACACCAGTAGTCATTATAAGGTTAAAGACATGACAATGACAAATGACGGGTATAAGAATATGTCTGGAAGCCCGAATGAGTGTGGCAGAAATACCATCCCATCCCACTGCACTGTTTAATTTGAGATCAAGTATAATACGTTCGATCTCCTCAGCATCCGTAACGAAAACTCCCATAGAGTTTAGAGGTGGAATTGCATTATTAGATTCGGGCACCCTTGTGTGCTGGATCTGCCCTGAAACGATTTTTGAAGCCAGATTTTTACCCACATTGGCGAAAAAGTGGATTGGAGGTTTTTTTAGAAGGGGCGGACCTGCGGAATATGAGGTTACTCCACAGACAAGGCCCACCTGTTATCGTGTGCTAAATATCCATATACACGTACATTTTGTGCGCCTCCGAGAATGCTATATAGGGCCTCGATTCTAATAAAGCCAAACCATAGTTGTGCCACAGCGACTGCAAAAAACGGCATCAAATAATAGACTTTAAAGCGATGTGTTTAAAGTTAAAAATAAAATTACTTTTTGCAGAGTGAATGAAAAAGTGTAATGCAACTTTATCATTTCTTTGGACTTTAGGCGCATAGAAATAAAGTCAAAAATTTAATGTAATTTTCTGCGCTGACTATGGCACCACAGTGGTTTAGCTTTAATAGAATCGGGGGCAGCACAATGGGAGAATACAATTTGAGGGTCGAGACGCCATCACTACGATAGAAGAAGTAGCAGAGCGTAAAGATGGTAAGTATTCTCTCGTTTTCCATAAATTCATTTGTTTGCCATAATCATCCCCGATCATAATATTTACTTGCACTATTATCATTTATTTTATACTAATAACGTTTACCATAACAACTCAACAGTCATAACTTTTATTTGCCTTAAAATTACTTTCTATAACAACATCATAATAATTAGTTTCCATAAGTAACACATCACATAATCGACTCTTGACATAATCAAAATTTGATATAAATATGAAAATAATAGGATCAATCCACTTGGAACCATAGTCTAGATCCATTTTGGTTCCAATGAGACTTTTTATTCCCTTTACAACCAAATATGGAGGTGTCGGTTCTACAGGGAACTATAAAAGTAGCTGGATCCATTTTGGTTCTACTAAAGATGATTGTTAGGTCGAAATTCACTATCGTTAACATCCCGACTCAGTGCAAACCGACTCAGATAGGTTAGGTTTGAAGTGGTTTTTTTTAAACCACCCAGAAGTAGGAGCCGTCGAGATTTTCCATCCGTAAACATTTAATTTAATGCCACTTTTTCTAGTTTTACACACTTACACTTCACAACTTTCACTCATCTCGACAAGACTATTTCAATTCACTATTGACGACTAATGTTAATAAGGACTGTCTATTTATGTCAGACTTATTTAAAACGAAAATTATAGCAAATACATTTATGGATTTAAATTATTATGACACTTGATAAATTATGACCAATGAAATTAGTGCAAGCAATGATATTACATACAAAAAAGAGGAGTGCAAGTCATTTTATGTCATTTCACGATTATGGCAACTGAAGCATTATTTCTAAAGAAATAATATACCAGTATGGCATATGAAATTATGGCAAACATCAGTAAACCCGTAAAGATAGAGTTGTCTACGTGCCTATTCTATTTCACCAGCAGTATGCAACCCGTGAATACCTAAGGCTGCCTTAGATAATCGGTGACCGACTTTTTGTAGGAGTAAAATAGAACGTACTGCTCGCAATATTGCAACGCCCACGTCCTACAAAAAGTCGGTCAGAAATAAAATCGGTGCATCCCGACCGATCCGATTATCGGTGAAAAATGGAACGTTCGGAAACGTATGCGCAAACGCACACTACTCACCGACAGTCAGCTATGCAAGGGAAGGATAAGGATAAGGACGTTTCGTGTTGCGATAGAGGTCGATATTGAGAGTTTGATCGAAGAAACAGAAAAGCGGCCTCAAAAGCCAAAGACAAACCTTCCTCTGTAAATCCACCTTGAGATTCTGTCTGTCCATGACGTGCTGCTCCCTCGATAGCCACACACAATGTGGCGGACGTGTACGTTGAGTCGGTCACAAAATAGGTCATAAGAATCAGAGAAAAAATCGAACCGTTTATCGTGTAAGTCTGACGTGGGCCTTAAATATTTACCTGTTATCGCCTTTCCTGAGACGCAATACGCCAGCGCCCTTCTCCAGTCTCTGTAGATACCTCTTGTAAAACTCCAACAGCTCCTTTTCATATTTGTACAGCGATAACGTGTCTTTCTTCACTGGAAATTAATAAAAATGATTTTATGATCAAGGTGGAGTTCAGTTTCCTATGGAGTAGAATAGGGCCTTCCCATCTTTGCCTGTGGGTGTCGTAGAAGACGACTAAGGGGTCGTTTTCAATCAGTAAAGATACAGTCCATGATGCCCCCATGACGGTAATAGGGTCGCCTCGTATTACGTGGGACCGAAAATAGGGTATTTGACTAAGTCGTCGATTCTTCCCAATACTGCTTAATATGATAGCTTGTTCTGAAAAAATATGCCTTGCAAAATAAAATATTGCATATCTAAACTGAAACTATGACTTTTCATTAGTTGAAATTCCCAAAAAAAGTCAAAATATAAACAATCAAATTCAATTCAAATATATAACTTTTTAGATTCCTCATTCAATTTTAAATAACTTTGATTATGAACTATATACGTGTAAACGCAACGTAGACCGAGATAAATGCGATATTATCTTGCACTCCATACATTTGCACTACGCGCTACAGATGCGTGACGTCACAGTTTCGTACGAATTTGTATGGAGCGTTTTCGGGCGGCGCGACAAATTGAATTATTCAAAATCAAATATCTTGAAAACTATTTGTGTTACGAAAATTTCTCTTTTACAGTTCATTATATTATAAGCAAGTGGTCATTTTTCGAAAGTAAAAAAAAATAGTCAAATAGCCTATTATAGTTGGTGATATGTGGGTGTTATACAGCTCTGCCTACCCCATCGGGAATTTACTGGCGTTAATATATGTAAGTATAATGATTTTATTGCCCGCAGTCACCCGTACCGGGGATGCTATCACTCTCACTTATTGATGCAAAGTATTAGGTATTAGCAGTGATGAATGATGAATCCGTCAACTTAAGGGGCCACCATTGTGCGGCCGGTCGGGTCCGGACTAGACTCTGGGCCCGGGAAGCCCGCGAAGAGCAAAGGCGAACTGGACGTAGAACGACCTCCGTCCTCCATGAGCGCTGGCCTAGCAGAAGCAGGCCGACGAGACTATACTATGGTCCCCACAACCCGAAAGGGGCCATCTCGAACGAGATGGTCCTGGTTCTGCCGGAGTGCGAAGATATGCTTTCGGCAATCTCACCTCCGGCAACCAAAGACCCAAGACGGCGTGCGTTTTAGTCGGTTCGAGTTCGACAAAACCACCTCCACCGACTCCGTGGGGGTGGTATCCGTGGGGAATTTTCGCACGATAAAAGAAAAAGGGTGTCTGTAATGGTGACGCATGCTTTTGAAATAGCTTTCAGCTAACGATCAGGCGAGGTACTCATACTAACGTATTCTTTATAAAAAAAAGAATTATTTGTATTTTATTTTTTCCACAGAGTAGGAAGATTAAGTATTGTATCATCATTTCGGACTGTCACCATGGGTACCGTTGTCAAAATAAATCACTCCATCTCTTCCCATGCGGTGTCATACAAGGCGACTAAGGAATAAGGCTGTTTAACATCGGACAGATATATACAGCCCAGACTCAGCCTCATAGTCAACTATAGTTCCAGAAGACGACAATAGCCCCCCCCCCCCCCCCCCCTATTAGGTACGTGCGACCGAATACATTGATTGGTAAAATGTGGGTGTTAATTCAGCTCTGCCTAACCCTCCAGGGATAAAAGCGTGATTATATGTAGGTACGTATGAGACGACTCCGGCAGCCGGAGCCGGCAGGGAAGGGTATATCGGACTCGAACCTACTACGAGTAAACGCACGCCGTCTGTGTGCTCGGTTGACGAACGTGAGATTGCCGGAGATATATGCATGCTCTTTCGAGATGCTCCCAATAATATGAATGCTTGAAAGCATTAAAGTGAAGCCAACGAGAGTAGAGCAGAAAGGTAAACAAAGCGGCCATTACTGAGTTACGTTGCGATAACTAGCGATTATTTTCTCTGTCCTTGTCGCGCACATCACACGTACGCGACAATGGCTTAGCGACAGCTGTCGTTGCGTGTTTCGTAGTACAATTCTGTGGTACAGGAAAGCTGTCAGCACAGAGCGGTTCTAAACTGTCAGATCCGCCATCTTATGAGCAATTTCGTTCTTGTCTGGAATGCACATGAAGTGATAAATGTTTGGAACCGTTGAAACTCTGATTACCTTTTTTCTCTCGCTTCGTTGGCCTTACTTTACGTATGTCTAATTTTAACAGAAAATCGTTGCTGCTAGGTGATTAGGCTAGAAAGGCCATGTGAGCGGGAAATACCTACGTGGCAACTATATAGACAATTCCTGTCCTATGAGACAGGAACTTTCGAATGCTGACACAGTACTTTTAGGACTAGCTTGTAGTAATATCGTTAAAATACCGTGAATATGCTATTTTGTGCTATTTCCATCTCTAGAATAAAAATAGAGAATCGTTATGTTATTTATTTACAGTGAAAAGTCGCCACGCGTGATGTGCAAGTGAACACTAAAATGGAGAACGGCCATTCGTAATCCATAGGTACTAATATCATAAATACGAAAGTAACTCTGTCTGCCTGTCTGTCTGTATGTTACGCTTTCACGCCTAAACCACTGAACCGGTTTGGAACATAGGTATGCTATGTTTTGTCGCGATAACCGACATCCACTCGGGCGGAGCCGCGGGCAAAAGCTAGTTCCTAATATAAATATTTCTTTGGATGCTGCCCTGCGGCATGGATACCTTCGGATAAATAGGAGTGGGAGCTGAATAATATTATTTTGTTTTTTAATTGTTGATATATCATGTACTTAACCATTTTAGGTAGAAAAACATAAAGCAAAACAACGTGAGTAAAGAAATTGGTGATTAGGTATAATGTTTTACTAAAATCTAGTATTTACATACTTATCTATATTTAATAGATCTAATAATGAAGTTTACAAAAATCATAAAATAGTACAATAGGTTGCCTGTAAGAGATCGCTCTTAGCGATAAGGCCGCCATTTGTACATATCGCTCATTTGCAAGAAGGACGTCATAACTAAAAAAACTGTGAAATTGAGTTATTTACACACAAACAATTAGAAAAAAATGCTTTATTTCCTGTAAAAACGACATAACTCTGCGCTTCAATATGAGTGACTGAGAAAGGTTGTGTCACTCTGTCTCAGTCTCGCTCGACAGCGCTCTTTCATTCGACACCGGCGCATTTCAGTTACTACAACTTTGTTGTGACGAGTGCACGTACAAGTTTTCAACGTAGACGACACATTTTGTTTTATGACGATCTTCTCGAAAAAGTAAGTAAAGCTTATTTTCATAGTTTTAATATTAGAACAACACGTGACGTTTTGTGACGACGTTTCAGTAAGAATATGGTTCAGTAATAGTAGTCATATTTCGCGTTATGTCGTTATTCTTAATAAAAAAAAAGACTTGTGAATAATTATTAGTGCTTAGTACGTTATTGACAATAATTAATTTTATTTGCACCATTTCACGAACGACACATTACTTTATAAGCTGTTTTTGTTGTAAAATTATGTTTACCTTTGTAATTGTTTTTTTCTTTAATTAATTTTATGTCGTTACTAATAATAAAAATTTTCATTCAGACTACGTATTAACTACGATGAACTCCAGAGGAAAGCAAATAGTGGCCTTAGTCACCCCCAGTGACAACGAAGCACCAACTACGAGTACTTCATCGGATAAAAACAGTAAGTGTGTACTTACTTTATTCACTAAATCAGTATTTTTCTTCAATGCTTTTTACATTTTATATTATGTAGGTATTTATTATAGTTATTTATTTTTAGATGATACTATACATCGTTCCCGTACAAGCAGTACAAGTTCTTCATGTTCTTCCTGTAGCTCCTCTGAAAGTTCAACCGGTTCTTCATCATCTTCATTTAAAGAAGGTATTTTTTTAATTACCTAAATTCGAAATTTTAACGCAGGCATTCTGGTTAGTGATTTTAGTGTTTTATACTATAGTACCTAATTAGTTTTATACTATTTGCTAATACTTCTTTGCATTTTCAGATAGTGATGACTCTGTGAAAGATCCCCTATATCAACCAGAAGATCTTGTTACACCGGTGTCACCAGCCATTGCGAATCAAAATATAAACATCGATTTCATTCCAACGTCACCATTGATTCCTTCAAGCACTAACGATATTACACTAATTGATAGTTCTATAAATTCAGCAGATTCTGTTCAGCAGGGTTTGTCTAATAGAGGTCGAAAACGGAAGAGAAATGAATGCAATTGGAAAAAAAATGTAATGAAGAGACTTAAGAATCAAGGGCAATCTTATAAGAGTACAGTAACGAAAAAGATTGTACCTGAACGTAAACTAGACATACCTTGTGCTGAAAAATGCAAGTTACGCTGCAGCTCACTATTTACAGAAGCTGAAAGAAAAATATTGTTTGAAGAATATTGGGCCCTCGGAGATACAGAAGTACAATGGAATTACATTGCAAACAGCATGACCGTCATTGAGCCTAAGTATCGTTATGTCCGTGAAGGTGGTACTAGAAACAAGCGGCAGCTTAACAATGCGTATTACTTTCACCTTCGAGGTGATAAGGTAAGGGTTTGCAAATTATTTTTTAAAAACACTCTTGGTATCACCGATCGCCCAATCCGCACTGTATTATGCAAACGCAATAAGGTTGCAGGAATTCTTTTGGCTGGTGATCAGAGAGGCAAACACGCTAAACATCCGAAAATTGATGAGGCAATTCGAGCTTCTATCAAAGCGCACATAGAATCTATTCCCAAAATTGAGTCCCATTATACACGTGCTAACACTTCCAAAGAATTCATCGATGGTAGTAGATCTATTGCTGAAATACACAAAGACTATGTAGAGATTTGTAAGTCTAAGAATATTCCATACGGTAATTATGTTATGTTTTACAAAATATTTACTGAGGATTATAACATTTCATTTTTCAAACCAAAAAAAGATCGTTGTGCTACTTGTGCTATTTACGAAAACTGTGAAAATGAAGAAAAAGCTATTAAAAAAGACTATTATGACAGACATTTAATTGAAAAAGATTTATGTAGAGAGGAAAAGGCCAAAGATAAAGAAAACAGTCAGGTGATAGTTGCAATTTATGACATGCAGGCTGTGTTTCAATGTCCAAAAGGAGACACTTCTTTATTTTACTATGTGAGTAAGTTAAACGTGTTTAATTTCACGATTTTTGAATTGCAATCCAAAAAGGTAGATTGCTATATTTGGGACGAGGCTACTGGTAATAGAGGTGTGAATGATTTGGGAACATGTGTGTATAAATATATAGAAAAACAAGCTGCATCTGGTACAGAGATAGAGTTGGTGTTTTACTCTGACAATTGCGCGGGCCAGCAAAAAAATAAAATGATGATAGCTATGTACATGTTTGCCCTGCAACATTTTCAGAATATTAAAGCTATCACACATAAATTCTTGATTAAAGGGCACACTCAGAATGAGGGTGACTCGGCACATTCCCTGATAGAACGCCAGGTTAAAAAACAAATTAGAGGTGGTCCGATGTATACTCCTGAAGCATTTATCAGTGCAGTTAAGACGGCCAGATCAAAGCCAGAACCGTTTAAAGTAAATATAATGAGTCATGAGGATTTTTTGGATTGGAAAGAAGTGTGTACACAAATGGGTTTAAACATAACTAAGGATGACGTAGGTAATACTATAAAATTTACTGATCTCAAAGTTGTTAAAGTAGAAAGGGAGCATTCACAAGATATATTTTTTAAAACATCTTACTTGGATACAGAGTTCAAACGAGCAAAAGTAATAAAAAAGAAAAAGCATGTCAACCCAGAGCTTAAACATGCATACAGTAACCGTAATGGACTAAGCAAGAAAAAAAAGATGGTTTGCTGAACTTATTAAACAAAAAGGCTATACCAAGTTATTATAGTTCTTTTTATAATTCATTATAAGTTACCATTGTGATTACATACAAATGTGATTTTTTAAATTCTCTTTAAATTTATTATTAATACAAATGTAATTTTTATAATTCTTTTTAAGTTATAATTAAGAAAAATGTGATTTTTAGAATTTTATAAGCTACAAACTAAGACATAAATGTGATTTATTATTAAAAGACTGATTTTGTGCCATCTTAGATGCTAATAATTGATTAGATTGGTTTATTAAGAGTTCATATTGATAGTTTATTTTGATAAAAGTTAAATATTGTTAAAGCAAAATGACTGATTTAAAAGTAATAGTATTGTCATAACAAAAAATTATTAAACTTTTAATTTTTCTTTAATGACATATTTTTATTTACATACCCTCTAGTTAAACAGTTTAGAAAATATTTATTATTAATAATGACACAATCTGAAGAGTATGAAATAATTTATACTATTTTATTAGAAATAATGTCACAAGTGATCCCAGATGCCATAAAAATGTGAATTATAACATATTCCTCAGATTAAACTGATTTGTAAAACTCATAAAATAAAGATGAATAGATGCTTGACACAATAAAATGCAGTTTAGTGATCTTTTCATTAATAGTTATTGTAAAAATGGAGATCAAATTTTAAAACCGCGTTTCCCAAAAGTTGTCGTTTTTTAGTTATGTCGTGCTTCTTGCAAATGAGCGATATAATTGTTACAAACATTTACTGTAATACTTGTACAATAAAGATTTATCTATCTATCTACAATACCATAAAACGAAGTGAATAGGGATCTGAGGGTGAATACAAATAAAATGCTCAGTTAAATTCTGTAGTTAATTTCTTTCAAATGAAACTATGGAGTAGTTCAATAATAGAACAGAAGACAGCATACATTTTTGTCAAAGGAATAATTTAAAAAAATATAATAAATCTCTATTCACCTTTTGATCCCTATTCATCCCGCTTTACTCAGCATTTATAGTGTCTTATTATAAAACCATCCAGTCTTTTCCTTTGCCTGAAATGTTGGTATTTTTGTCGACCCCAAATAAATATTATGAAACATTCACAAACATTGATTTCATCCCATTTTTTCTTGGGATAGGTACTTTTTCCGTTCACGACGAGGTTTCAAAATGATCTTAATCGCATTAAGAGCAAACCAAACCGTTCTATTGATGTAAATGCGTCGGTAGCTTAGTGGTTAAGGAGTCGGCCTTACAATCGAGAGGTCCCGGGTTCGATCCTGGCCATTACACTACCGACGTGAACCCACTCGTAGCACAAGCATTTTAGCTTAGTTGGAGGGGTTAGAGGGAATATTAGTAACTTCGGTTCTAACATTCTTTATAAAAAAAAAAAAATTAAAAAAAAAATGGTATTATTGTCTAAACTAAAAGTGTGTACCAAATATCAGAACAATCGGTCAACTGGGAGGGGGTAAAAAACTAAATTAAGATCATTTTGAGTACTTTGTACGTCAACATCTTTCTGATGCTGACTGTAGGTACCTAATGAACCGATGTATTGAAAGTCGGAGTAGGTTGGTACAAGGGCGCCATCATACGCTATAAATAGCTGAACATGTTTCAATGATTTTTCTAAAGCATTAAGTATGTTAACTATACAATTCGAGTACATCAGGAAAAAGTGAATCTCTCGGGCGGGACTCGAACCCATGATCTTTCCCTTGCAAGGAGAATGCCTTAACCTCGGTTCCTAGTTCTCCGTGGCCTATCCACATAAATGCTAAAATGAAAAGGCCTGTATAACTTTCTGGCAATGCAGAAGACTCGTTGCTAAGAACTGGGGTCTTAACACAAAGATAATACTTTGGCTGTATACGGCAATTATCAGACCTCTAACCTATGGATCAGTCGTATGGTAGCCCAGAACAGAACTGATCACTGTGAAAGAAAAGCTCCAGAGTTTACAACGCCTAGCGAGTACAGCAGCCACTGGATGCATGAGAACCACTCCATCAGTTGCACTAGAGCACCTCCTAAACCTGAGACCGCTGCATCTAATCATACAGGAGGAGGCCAAGGCAGCAGCCTTAAGACTGAAAAGTAATGGGCTCTGGAATGAGAAAACTGGAACAAAGCACTCAAAGATTCTACAGGGAATCCTTAAGAAGATACCACTATTTGAGGCTCCCATAGACAGAATACCATGTCTGTCTTCTAAAGGAAGTACCATATCCAACTTACTGAAGAAAAAATAGATAGCTCTGGCGTCAAAGAAGTTAGGATATACACAGACGGCTCCAAAACCACATATGGTACAGGAGAAGACGTCTTCTCGAATGACCTAAACATCAAAATAACAACCACTCTGGACAAGTTAAGTACAATATTTCAAGCTGAATGTATTGGCATAACGAGAGCGGCGGAGACGATTGCCGCCAGAGATGTCAGAGATCTAGATATAAACATCATCTCAGACAGTGCTCAGACACAGGTTATTTTTGTTACTTTACTTACTACTACAAAGTAACAAAAATAACCTCTTTCCGCATATTGGAATGTCACAACACACTCCAATCCATTGTAAAACAGGGTCACGCTGCAATGGATAAAGGGACACAGCAACTCCCTCGGCAACGACACAGTCGATGAATTGGCCAAGAGAGGATCAGGGGCGACAGTATATGGACCGGAACCAATACTACCCATAACTCAAGCACAGGTCAAAACTTGGCTACGAAAAAGTACAGAAGAAACCCATCAAACAGAATTGGCAAACGCTGAAGGATGCAGGCAAAGAATGCAGTAGCATCAAAAACGTTTAGCCGAAACCTCATTAGGTTAAAAAGGGACCAGATCCGAAAGGTCACAGGCATCTTGACCGGTTACTGTCCCCTAAATCTGCATCTATTTACAATAGGTGTGAGGGACAGTCCCCTGAGCAGGGGCTGCATGGGGGCAGAAGAAACGCCACATCATGCTTGAGTGTAGAGTGCATGAGCGTGGCCGAAAAACGGGCGAAATTCCTCCAGTCACGAGCGTCGCTCCGGGAAGCATGTAGAAACCTGAAAAGGCTGCTGGCTTTTTGGGATGATCAGGGTTGGTTGGAATGAGAGGTAAGTCGGCCCAGTCAAGAGGCTAAGTGCGGAACAGCCCAGGTAAACTTCAAATTTTTCTTCTCTAATATCCGTCTTTAAGGCGACTGTGGGGGTAGGGGAGGGAGGGGCAAGGGGTGTAAGGGGTTCAAGCCCATCTGAGTAATTCATTTTTCCTGATGTAATCGAATTGTATAGTTAGCATATTAAATGCTATAAATTTTAATTCAAATATCAATAGGTATGTATTTCAAAAATAAATCCTTATTTCCTTTAAATGGCAATTATTAATTAAACACTAGATACACACAGGTCATACAAATATAATACATAATAATATTTTTCATAAATGATTCATAATATTAACTTAGATGAAACAAAATGTCCAAACATCTAATCTAAGGAAACAAATTTTCTTATACATAGAACTTACTAAGCACTAACACATCACCAGAATCTTGGTCTTGGTGGGCCCATCCACCTGTTCGGAGGCCTCGGGCCATTTCTGGGCCACTGTTGTTGAGGTCCAAAACCCCTGGGCCTGAAATTAGTCCGTGGGGCCCAATTTCTTGGGAACCTGGGGTTCATGAATCTAGCCTCGTGTTGGAAATTGTCTTGGAAATCATCGAAAGTTGGAGATGGGTTTTTCTTATCTTGCTCAAGATTTCCAAGTCCTCGGCTTCTTAGATCTTCATCGTAGGGACCTGTCTGTATTTCAGTTCCTTCAAATGCTTCATGGAAAAGGGGAGGTGGTCTGATGGACATGTTGAAGTTTTTGAGTGATGGAGGCATGACATCGAAAGGGTTGACCATGGGAAGTATGACTGGAGCTGTGTGCGCTTCTTTTTTCTCACTAAGATTGGGGAGGTTTGTATCGTGTAACTCTTTGCTATCGCCTCCGACTAGAACTTTGTTATTGTTGAAGCTGTGTCTTCTGGAGTGCTCTGTTTGGTTTGGTTGCTGGCTGGGGTACATGCCTTGTTGTTCCTCATCTTCAGACAAGTCCATATCAACACTCTCTACAATGTCGCTCACAGGAGGCACCCGATAATCTTGATCTAACGGCACAAGCTGTGTGTTCATTGAATCTAGAACTGGCCTTGGTGGTGGCTGGTGTGTGAGCGATATTAAATTTCTGTGGTCTACATCTTGGTGTGGAAGATGATGAATCGGCGTCGAAGCCATCACAGGCGGCGGCGGCGGTGGAAGCAGCCTTTGGTCCACGTCTTCTAAATGTCTTAGGAGTGGCAACACCGGTGGAGGTGGCGGCGGTGGCAGTATTCCCCTGTGGTCCACATCTACAGGAGGTGCCTCCTGCGGGTACCCGAGCACAGGCGGGGGGACGGGGGCCGGTACAGGTGGCGGGGACTCGGGCGTGTCCACATACATAGGCCTTGAGCTCATGTTTGGTACCCGTGGATTGGCAACTGTGTTAATAGGAGGTGTAGACCAGTTATTACTCCATGAATTAGTTGTTACTGGGCGGTATGGAGGCTCCGTGTCATCAATAATTACAATTGGTCCATAGAGGGATGTTGGGGGTGGTAGATTGCTTGTACTCTCGGGAGTAAGCAGATCCAAACCTGGCAGAGTGTCTTGGGACTTTGTCATGGGTGTGCTCAAAACTGAGTTTCTATTTGACTTATCATTGGTGAAAGTTTTTAAAACATCGTTGATATTGAATTCCTGCTTTTCACTGGGTCTACTACTTATCACTTCTATTTTATTAGAATTGCTATTAACTTTTTCATTACTACTGTTAGGGTTCTCTGATGACAGGAATGAGGAAAGACCCAAGTTTTCATTTGAATCATTAAAAGTGTTCTCTGATGATAGGAAAGAGGAGAGACCAAAGTTGTATAAAGATCCATCGGCTGCCAATGAGGTGTTGAAAGTCTGGTCAATGTTGTACCCAATATCATCCTCATCACTGCCTGTGTGAGTGGCAGTCGCAGGCAGTTCCAGGTCCTCATCAGGCCCAGGCGAAGGTACATCCTCATCACGCTGAGGGGGCGAGGGTGCCGCTGGTAGCGTAGTGATCAGTTCATCTAATTGACGTTTCAATGCACGCACTCTGGCTCCAAAGTTTTTGTATGCATAAGCAACCACTTTGACTTCACCCCTCTGAGTGGAATAGTATTGGGTAGCAGATGTAAGCAGTGCCAATAGAGATTCTCTAGCAACAATTTCACGTTGTAATGCTTGAGTATATTTCTCCATACAGCCAATACCTTCATTCAATTCCTTTTCAATGTCATCTGTGTTGCTTCTAACTTTTAAGCTTGCACGCAGCGCTTCTACATCAGAGAGCTCTAAATGACTGTCATGAATTGCTTTAAGCTTCAAATCAGTATCTGTTTCTAGGACCGAACACTGCTTGATTTTGTTTACTAGTTGTTGTGGCTGAAACTCCAAAGGATCATCATCACTGGTCTTCGTTTTCGCGCCTGCGGTTAACAAGCCCGTTAGATCTGATAAGAATTCCTCGTCATACACTTGTCTTTGTTCCCATATTTTAAATATTCTCACAATTTTAGGTCTCACTTTCTCATCTCTGACTAAAGGAGTAGCTTTTTGCAGGTTAAGACCCCAACTCTCGACAAAATCATAGTTCTTCCTCTTACTGTACTGTATAACATCATTGGCGAGGTAAAAGAGAACTAATCGTTGTTGAGGTTTTACCCTTTTCAACACATTCAACCAACTTTGGACGATCTTTTTTTGGTGCACCTTCTGCTTCAAACACCAAGATGACAAACCTTGAATACTCTCTTGAGTATCCTTTAAATGCATAAGCCGCTTTTCGAAGGCTAAAGTGTTAAATTCATCACTCTCACCCATTGTTTTGAAACTATAAATTGATCATTGACAAGAGATCACTTTTCGAGCGGTTATGAACATGGCCGTTTTACACACAGGATACTGAATAAACACAAATACCAATATTTTGTTAGGTTTATGCATTAATTTCAGTGAGCTGGTAAATATTCACTTTTATAAAACATAACATAACCTCAAAAATGTAATTCGCTTCGCAGTTACACTTTTTTTTACGGCCATGGATACTAGTCCTTATAGCAATTAATTCAGTGTTGCCTATTTACACACTCGCGGTCTGGATTAGATTAGAATTTTTAAACTAATTTTTATTCATAAAATAAATATTTATATTTATTAGAAACAATTTTTAGTAATGGAAATGTTATTTTATAAAGATTTTGACTCATTTTCAACCAAATAGGTATTTGAAAGAGTGGTTTTTTTGATTCTTTATTTTTGAAAGAGTAGATCGTTTGGCCGGGCCGCCGTTGGAGTGACACAAGCAGATGCTGCGCGTCACGGAGATAAAATGCTGCTGTGGATGTGCGGCGTCACGCGTAAAGATCGCGTGAGGAACTCTCGCATCCGCCTTCCACCTTCATATCCGTGACATCGCAGATAAAATACAAGAGAGACGCCTCCGCTGGTGTAGCCACGTCTTGCGGCAATGCTTTTGGCAATCTCACCTCCGGCAACCAAGGACCCAAGACGGCGTGCGTTTTAGTCGGTTCGAGTTCGACATAACCACCTCCACCGGCTCCGTGGGGATATATCGCACGATAAAAAAAAATAAAAAGAAGCCACGTCTTGCGGCCACCGCCAAGCTACGACGGTATCAAATGCCTGTCAATGGCGCCCCCATCAGGTCCAGTTAGGACGGGGACCCAAGAAGTCCTGGCTTGACGTCATGTACGGTGACATGCGTGCAAATGGTCTCACTACCATGGAAGCCCAAGATCGTGAAAAGTGAAGGAGGAAGAGTCGGAAGGCGGACCCTGAGCTTCCAGGGCGCCGTGTTCCCGGATGCAATGGATTGACGTTTAAATGTGGATGATGATGATTTTTGTAAACTTTGAATGCACGTACGATCAAAAATAGTTGGTATGAAATAAAAACAAGGGTACCTAATCATAAATAAAACCTTTTTTTTTATATAGGACACGTCAATTTGACTTCACCTCGCCTGATGTTAAGCTAAAGGCAAAGTCTCGGAAAGAGGGTCACCATCGGAAACATGTACCATGTTAACAGTGGTGGCACTCAGCTTGACGGCCTCGTTAGATGCCTTTTCACGCCCCGCTTAAAGGACCCGGGACTGTAGGAAGAAGGAAACACGTGAGCTGGCAGGGAGTTCCAGGTCTTAATGGTGCGGCATAGGAATGAGTCGCTGAAACGCTTGGTTCTAGCTGGTATACTCTGCACCGTATATGGATGGCATCTTAGCCCTGCACGTGTCGTCCTACGAGTATGTAGGAAAGGAGAGGGTGGGACTAATTGGAAGAGCTCGTCAGAACATTCACCATGGTAGAGACGGTAGAAAACTGCCAAAGACGCAACATCTCTACGCATCTGCAAAGGCGGACCGCAAATAATGCGGACCGCACGTCGCTGCAACCTGTCGAGAGCATTTAGTAAGTGCTTTGCGGAGCCGTCCCAGAGATGTGAGCAGTATTTCACGCAGGAACGAATTATTACGCGAGGCTGATTTGATGATACTCTCGATATAGTTTTTGTTATTCAGTTTGCAGCGAACATCCATACCGAGGATATTGAGGTGATCCTGCAGTGGCAGTGGTGTGCTCTGAAGAGTGGGAAGGGGTAGGAAAGGAGATACTTTTGCTGTAAACGCACATGCCTGGGTCTTCTTGGCATTGAACTCGACCAGGTTCCTAGCGCCCCATTGAGAAATGTGGTCCAGGATCCGGTCCAGCTCAGTGTCAAGAAGCTGCCTTTTTTCCGTCATATCAGACTGCTTGGCCGCAGGATTTGCGTAATAACTCCCGTGTAAGGTGCTGTCGTCTGCATAGCAATGAATGCTACCGTTAGAGAGCATATCATTGATATGCAGAAGATAGAGAGTGGGAGATAAGACCTGGAAGAACTCCGAAGCTCGTCCATCACAAAGGACGCGAATACGGCGCCCCCGCCGGAAGCTTGCAACCCAGTTGCACAGTCTGGGAGGCAGGCCAAAGGCTGGTAGCTTGGAAAGAAGCGATTTGTGCCATACCCTAACGAAAGCCTTGGCAATGTCAAGACTAATTGCCAGAGACTCGCCGTGCTTTTCCATAGCCTCACCCCAAAGGTGGGTCACGTACGCCAGAAGATCACCCGTTGACCGTTTCGGTCTAAAACCGTATTGCCGGTCACTAAGCAAGGAGTGATCCTCTAGGTGGCGCATGAGCTGTGTGTTAATAACGTGCTCGAACACCTTGCACAGCACTGAGGTGACGGTTATGGGTCGATAGTTGGCTGGGTCCGAGCGATCCCCCTTAGCATAGGAGATAACTCCGCTGCACATTTTTTAAGTACGACCGCTGGAATACCATCAGGACCACTGGCTTTCCGGACATCGAGTGATTGCAGTACTGCACGGACATCGCGTTGCCTGATATAGATATCAGGCATTGCGTGGTCACCAGTAGGCATTGTCCGTGGTTGCATACCACAATCATCGACTCGGGAGTTGGCCGTGAAGAGATTGACCAGCAAATTTTTTGCTTTCTCTTGCGGCTCATGGGCCAGAGATCCATCGGGGTTGCTCAGCGGGGGCAGCGAGGGCTGGCAGAAGTTAGCTTACACAGCTTTGGCCAGTCGCCAGTAGCCACGGCTACCCGTGGGATGCGCCACTAGCTCTTGGCCCAGCCGTGCTATGCGCTGGGCATCCGCCCTGACGCTTTACTGCAACAGACTTGTACGTAATTTTACACACCTAGTAACATTCCTCATTTAGCAAGGATTGGATGAAAATCAAACCAAAGGTGAATAATATGCTAAGAAATCTTTATTCAAACACAAAAAAAATATAATTTGGATATTTATGTTTAATTTGAAACCTGTACCACCAATGGTCCTCTCAATAAAATGAAGCTGGTCGAGGTTTGTGGTGCCCGCGACGACCTTATACTCGGGATAGAAATAAAAAGTTCTTCATTAAAGCCTCTGTTTTTTTTATAACAAGCTTTTGCCCGCGCCGCGTGGATGTCTGTTCTCGCGCCCAAACAAAGCCTATTTCCTTTATTATGGTCTAATCTACTCCTATACCAAATTCCATTAAAATCGGTTCAGTGGTTTAGGCGTGAAAGTATAACAGACAGACAGACAGAGTTACTTTCGCATTTATAATATTAAGTATAAATGATGGTTGCAAGTACCTATGTCATAAATAAAAAATATAATTTGTTGTGTTATATCGCCAAGCATCAGCTCGAACTATTCGATATAGACTCTGGCCAACGAAACATGGCGTAAAAAGTTGGCGCCAAATTTGAAAAATCATCACGTTGCAGCACTAAATATACACCGAAATAACGGAGTCGATACTAGAATCTTCGTCCTATGAGGCGAGGCATGCATGAAAACTAGCCTTTTGTGGTACATGGCCCGAGTCTAGTCAGTGTTGCAACTTTTTTTTTATGGATTACGGATCGCCTGATGGTAAGCGATCAACGCCGCCTATGGACACCCGCAACACCAGAGGAGTCACAAGTACGTTGCCTTTCTTTTAAAAGAGAGTACGCTCTTTTCTTGAAGGTTTGAAGGTCGTAATGGTTCGGAAATACCGCTGGTGACAGTTCATTCCACAGTTTAGTTGTGTTGCCCCTGTTGATTTTTCAAATTTGGCGCCAATTTTCGCTGGCCAGAGTCTAGTCCTTTGATGTTTCTTTGAGCACATTACATTTGTATATTTCGAAAATAAAGATGGCTCAAAAAAGTTCTTTGAAGCTTCTGAGCCTGGTACTTCATCCAAAAAGTATCAGGCTCACAGAAATACTTATATTATCCTATGTTCCATGACCATGACCCGCAGGAACTTATTCCCGAGATGGAAAGTAGATGTCTTATTCCAGCTTTTTATCTTTTTCTGTGTTTCACCCAATGATATTACATACAAAAAAGAGGCAGATATGTTATTAGACTGCGCCTGGTGAAGACACGAAAACGTCCCAATTGGGACGTATCGCATTTAGTATATGTCTGGCAAACGCCGAGTTGTCACGTATGTAAGCGCATAATAAAATTGCAATAAAAATGCCATCGTGTGTTTTAAAAAATGTACAAATTACAACACTAAAGTCAATAAAACACGAGGGATCTTCTATCACATGTAAGTACATACAATATAACCGAACCGAACCGAACTAAACCTACACCTGGGTCGCAAGTCCCAGGCGCCGTCGCAGTGTTCCTCTCTGTACCACGCCATGGACCCGGCGACCGCACGGTGAATCCATGGAATGCTAAGAACCGGATCTCTCTTTAAAATAATGGCGGCAAAGAAAATAGACAGAAATACTTTTTGATATTAGCACGACAAGGACACAACAACACTGCTTGAATAGATTATCAGTACAGATGCGACATAGGGTAATTTTCAGTTTACTGCCTACTAATGTTATAATTGACCTGCTGTTCAGTTTTATTTGTTGTTTAAAATTGAGTAACAAAATTTTTGTTTTATTTATTTCTTGTCCTTTAAATAATTGTAATAACCTAAAGCTTTTTTCAAGGTTTCCGACTAATGAAGTTCGACTTCAAGAGTGAATTGCAATTGTTAGGGAACAACGAAATGAGTTTTACTGGACACCTTCAAAAAGCAGCAGAATTTGTAGCAATCACTTTGAAGCCACTGAGAGATATACTTCGAAATAAGGTCGAACATTGCTGAGGAAGAATATAATAATTGACAAATATACTACTGTTCGGCTTCATTCTGCTCATAAAAATAATCCCGATATAAAAAACTTTCTAAGAGGCAGAAAAGAAATAAATTAAATTCATTTGAAGGCGTTTAATTTTTTATTATAACGTCATTGCGTCACTATGGTTTTATTTTCGAGAAATTTCTTTATTATCTTTTTTAATTGCTATCATTTTCCGAAGTAAATAATGACGTTTTATTTTTTCATCGAATTTCATTTCTTGCCTACCAAAGAAATACCCCTTCTGTTCAACAAAATCATAATCTATGCTAAAAAGCCATACTAGAACGAACGAGACGATTGCAGTCCGAATCATTCCGAATTATAGCTATCTTTTTTACTCACGTGCTTATCCCATCTTTCATACTACTTTAACGCTAATTGTCAACTATTGTGCACTGACACATTGCTGGATCAGATTTGAGGAGTCAGTTACTATGAACGTAACATATCTTGTGTAAAATATCATTGGTTTCACCCAAATCTGTTTGATAGTTTTTGTGTGAGAGTAACAAAAATTCATCTAATCAATATAGCTCCAAAGGAAACTGAGTGGACACTCTCATCGGAGAGCGCCCTTTACACGAGAAATGGAAACATCGCATCTGCTCATAGTCCGGGGACTGATCGCAGATATAACAAAATAATAAAGAAAAAAACATAAACATAACATAACATAAACTCACGCCTGTATTCCCCGAAGGGGTAGGCAGAGGTGCTAGCACCCACATTTCGCCAGTTTATGTTTATGTCCCAATGTAATAGGTGGCGAGCCTATTGCCATTAACCGGGCACTTATAAACCTGCGATAAATACACACATAACTTCGAAAAGCATCGAAAAGTCATTGGTGTGTGCCATGATAAACCTGGGATCGAACCCGAGACCTCGTCTCAGCAGTCCATTACCCATACCACTAGGCTACCGCAGATGAAAAAAGATGAAAGAAAAAAACAAACATTTTATAATATTAATAGGATACTTACACTTTACATTAGAGTAATCCTGATGCCGTAACATATACTCAGGTAGTATATCTTTGAACACTTCGAAGGCCGAGAGCGTCGCCAACTTACGTATCGAGTGGAGGTTCAGAGTGTTGTCTTTGAGACGCTCCTCCATCAGGTAAAGGATTGGGAAGAGATTTTTTAGCTGTAAGAGTTTAATTTCATGATATTTTTTTTATAGCATTTATTATGATAACTTTAAAATTTGAATAGCTCAGTTGGAAGAGCATTCCCCCTGTAAAGGACAGGTCGTGGGTTCAAGTCCCATTTGGGCATTTCATTTTTCCCGATGTATTCGAATTTTACGCCTTCCAAGACTTGCATTTGTAATTTGGGTTTACACATGCAAATCTTTGAAGGCATAACCAGAGGCATTTTCACGTACAGATTTTGTCAGAAATTTTTTAAATTTTTTTCATTCATCAAAAAAATTTTCTATGAAAAATTAACTTAATCTATTTTCAGGTGAAAGCTAGAACCGGGCGAATAGTATAATTTAAAAATTTTGCACTATTACATACTTTTTTCTCCGGGCTCTCAAGCAGTGAGGAACACAAAGCACCAATCCGCAATTTGTCATGCTGCAACTTGTCCCTTCTCGCCGCCAGCAGCTCCACAGCAGTGACCACCTCCTGGTCACCTTCGGCTGGAGCATCCTCTTCACCTGTTCCTTCCATGCCTGAATCTGATTCTGATGCCTCAGGGGAATCTCCATCTGTCTGTTTTGGGGGTTTTTCTGGTTGGTCTGTTTGAGTATCATCTTCTGATTCTGTATCTGTAGTAAATGATGTTATTTACAGTAGGAAAGGCTTAATGACAATATAGGAAGCTCCTATGTACAGTCAGCATCAGAAAGACGTTGATGTACAAAGTACTCAAAATGATCTTAATTTCGTTTTTTTACCTCCTTCCAGTTGACTGATTGCTCTGATATTTGGTACACATCTTTAGTTTGGACAATAATATCATTTAAATCAATAAAACAGTTTGATTTGCTCATAATACGAGAGTATTAAGATCATTTTGAGACTTCATCGCCAAGATATTGACTGTACTT
Organism: Eilema sororculum; assembly: GCA_914829495.1. Classification (NCBI taxonomy): domain Eukaryota; kingdom Metazoa; phylum Arthropoda; class Insecta; order Lepidoptera; family Erebidae; genus Eilema; species Eilema sororculum. The sequence goes on from OU618556.1 coordinate 2,157,841, forward strand.
ACATAGGAGTATGGCTCTATGCACATAGAGAAGGAAAAAATAGACTAGTTGATTGTTTTTATTATATCTTAAAATGGTAGGACATTTTTTTTTTTTGAAACTTGAAACTTGTATGAAATATTGGAGTATGTATGAGGTAATTTTTTTTTTCAATAAGAACTATACCACGGAATCAAGTTTTATTTTAATTTCATTGAGTGATATTTGTGTAAACTTATAACAGTATAAAAATTTGTTTCTTATGTCAATTTTCTATCAATGAATGGGTGCATGATTAAAAAAAAAAAGTAAAGAATACCCATAATATGGACTGCTCTTTTGTCAAGTGGAGTAGTAAAAGCCGGTAAGCAGACCCCAGATTTCAAGGTGAGAGTCTCTGATGCAACAAGAACTGACTCTTTAAACATAAACATACATACGTAAACTCACGCCTGTATTCCCCGAAGGGGTAGGCAGAGGTGCCAGCACCCACTTTTCGCCAGTTTATGTTTAGGTCCCAATGTAAAAGGTGGCGAGCCCATTGCCATTAACCGGGTACTTATAAACCTGCAATAAATACACACATAACTTCGAAAAGCATCGAAAAGTCATTGGTGTGTGCCATGGTAAACCTGGGATCGATCCCGAGACCTCGTCTCAGCAGTCCATTACCCATTCCACTAGGCTACCGCAGATTCTTGATTGATTTTTGATTGATTGACTCTTTTAATATGTTTTAACGATTTCTTGTCACTAAAAGACTCATCACAGTCATCACCCAATTAACAGGAGGTTAAGCATTTAGTTTTTCTTATACTCTGAAATTTTTAAGTATCTGGCAATTTTTTTTTAACTCACCTTCACATTCTTCAGCTCTCTCCATCAGTCCCTCCTTGGTCTTTATAGGTAGCAGTGGCCTCATTTTCTTAGGAGGCCTCTCTGTTAGCTCTTGTTCATACTTGTTCTCTATGTCACTGTCGGAGAGCTCTTCACTCTCTGCTCCGCTATCACTCCCCACCATGCTAGGTTTTTTGGGGGCCTTCTCTTTTTTCTCTCTCTGGCGTTTTCTAGATCTACAAAGTAAGAGTAAATGTGGTTAGAATTATATCTATTTACAAACTGGTCTGTACACACCAATGAATAATAAAATAATTAAATCAAGTTAAATAGTATACAAGTATAATATAGTTTCAATAATAGAACTCAAACTAGGTAGGTCCTTTCACAAGATAATATGATATTTTCCCCATATTGCCAGAAGTCGCATTATTGGTTTAATTAAACTATATAAATAAACCAATAATTATGTTCCTATCACAGAGACTCAACTGAGTTCACAGACAAACTGTTCAAAACAGTTTTGTGAACCAATAATATCAAATGCAATACTTATATATTTATTTTTTATTTATTTAAAATTTATGCACACACAAAACAAACATAATATATATTGCGGAGCAATTCTACGACGTGTTTTAATTTTAGTCTTAGTTTTAGTTTTTAATTGGTTTCTTTTATTTTATTTGTAATTAGTAGTTTTTTAGTATATAATTATAATGTATTCTGTAAATTACCAATAAATAAAAAATCCATATATATTGGATGAAAAAATTGGTACATTGGTACTGCTTATTTCCAAAAGAAATTACTTCCAGTAGACCGGCGAGAGGAGATCGTGAAGAAAAGAAAGAGGTGTGTATGTGTGTATATGGTAAGGTATGAGAAAAATAGTACACACATAAACTTAACATTTTGTATTGTATGCTTAGTAAATAAATAATTAAATATACCATAACATTGTTGAACCAAGAGAAACCTTATCTACTTTTTGAAGAATACCATAGTGTTAAAGGAAGATTGTAGCTGTAGACATCGTCTCAAGCAAGTATTCTACCAATACACACTATTCAGGATCTAAAAAGTTAAACAGAGAATTAAATACTTACTTGTTTTTCTTCTCTTCTTCTGGAACATTGGACAGTAGTTGTGGCTGTTTGGAGAGCCGACTCATGAGATACTGCTGCTCTTCATCATCCAGCATGTCTTTGAACTCATCTCCGGATGCCTCACTCTCGCTGCTGTATTGGGGCTCATTTTGTGTTGTAGGTTGTTTTTGTTTTTGCACTTGCGGTTTGTGCCTTTGCAGCTTTAATTGGCCCTTCTTACGCATTTTGTTTGTAGTTTGATTGTTTCTTTTCACTTTACTTATCTTCATTTTACCTTTTTTCTATAAAAAATAATAAAAATAGATTACCTTAACTTTTTACAGAGTAAGTTTATGGAAATAAACAATTTGATAAGGTATTTCAGTATTCATGGTAAGGGGCAATTTGTGGTAAGATAAATGAGATTGAGTACTTACAGCCATTTTTATTAGATTATGATTTAATATAACCTAACAATAATAAGCGTTTATAATTAACACGAAATAACCGTGGAATAACAAACCAACGTGGGTTATTTTTTGACACTAATGACATGACATTGACATTTTACATTTTTTAGTTTGACAGCTCGATACAGTGGGCTTCCATACTAAAAAAATTTTTTTGTCGTTTGGAAATCAGACCCGCTTCAGAAGCGAAATCTGTAATGTTTAAATTGCGAATAATGTATTGTTAACGTAAGCAATAGATAGTATTAAATGGTGTTAATACAAATTAAATATTTCCAGTTTACTCGTTTTAAATATGACAAAAGTTTAACTTGTATTTAACTTTTCTAAAGTTTTATGAAAAGTTTGAAGTTTGAACGCGTTGAACTTTCTAAACGTCAGTTACAAAAGGCCTCGGAACTTTCTTATTTCTCGTTTTTCTAGTTTTCTAATATAAAATCCTTCCTGCAACGTGCAATTTCCTGACATACTCCCAAGCGTTTCACATACTTTTTTTAGATTATGAAAATGCGTTGTGTTTATATATTGTGTGAAGTAGTTTAGTGAAGTTTTTGTGATGGTGCCTCAGCAGCAAAGAAGGAGACGACGTCGGGCGGCTCTCGCGAGGACTTCTGAGCGGCGAGTTGTTGTCGCACGAGGGCCGGGTGGTTTTGGGTTCACTATCGCTGGCCAACGGCCGTGTGTAGTATCGGCGGTAGCGTCTGGTGGGCCTGCTGAACGCGCGGGCTTACGAGCTGGGGACGCACTTCTAGCTGTCGATGGGGCGAGTGTTGCTAGGGCACCACACGCGTCTGTCGCTCGACTAGTCGCTGCCGCGCCGGGGGCGATAGCTCTGTCTGTGTCACCCCGAGAGGCGCCTCCGACCGATACCGAAGATACGGAGCCTGATGAAAGAGCGAGAACGCGTCGAAGACACCCGCCTCCGAGACGTAGACCTCAGCAGGCCATGTTACACCATCCAGGTATGTTATCACAGTCTTTCTTTTCAAATTTGTGCATGATCTAAATCTCAAAATTATATTCTATTTGACTGTATTAGCTTTTCTGGGGCTTAGGTATAACTTTAATATTATTGTCTCTATACTTTTAACATGATCTATAAGAATTCAGTAGCTTTGGATCCATTTATTCCTGGAGAATGTTATAAAGCTTGGTTTTACACTCTTATTGAATATTTTTTGTGTTAATCTACAAAGATATTAGATTTCCAACTCATAGGTCTTGTTTAAGACCGAGGGGACCATTGCGGGGTTATTAATAATTTCAGGAGATTGTTAGTAATTTCGGTTACTACATAAAAAAAAAACAGAATATGAAAACAGTAGAAAGAAGGTAATTTATATTAAATTGTTTAATTTTCCAGATGGATTGAAAATAGATTGGAAAATGTGAGTGCATTTCATCTGTTATCACTGTGTCTATGTTCGTGATAGTCTGCACTGCACACTAATTATATTCATACTGTGTTTTTGTTTGTGTGTTGTCACTGTAACACTGTGTTTTTGTGTATGCCTGTACCACATCCTATGTCCCAAATATTTGTCATTTGTTCTATGTATCATTCTTGTCCGCACTTTCCTGTGTTAGGCTCCCTTTTTTCCTTTCTCTTTCACACTATCCAACTATTTATCTTAGGCTTAATTATGCTTTTATGCTTGTGTGTTATATTTATATTGCCTACATTTTGAAAGTCGATGTAGTCTGGGAAAACATCGGCTTTAAAAAAAGCTGGTGTTGGGTTTACTAACCTAAATGTGCTTGAATGCCTTTAGATATTAGATAACATAACTTGTCACTGTAATTAATTAACACCTATTATATAAAGTTTAATTTAAGTAATTATTCTTTTATGTTGTGATAATTATTTTCTACACAAAAAAACATAACATAAACTCACGCCTGTATTCCCCGAAGGGGTAGGCAGAGGTGCTAGCACCCACATTTCGCCAGTTTATGTTTAGGTCCCAATGTAATAGGTGGCGAGCCTATTGCCATTAACCGGGCACTTATAAACCTGTGATAAATACACACATAACTTCGAAAAGCATCGAAAAGTCATTGGTGTGTGCCTTTTCTACACAATATTATACTTAATGCTTAAATAAATTGTAAAATTGTAATGGCACTAATTATTATGTAAATATTTGTGTAAACAAATTGCTAGAGATTTTTATCCATGCAAATAGCTGTTTAGCATACAATTTTTATGTCTTTTATTACACTTTTTTATCTTTTATTACATTTCATATATATTATTACACTTTTTAATCTTATTTATTATGAATAAATTTGCTTAAATTATTATATCATGCGCATTTTATAATGCACATAATTATAGCAGGTAAATGATGTGTGTGGACCATAAACTTAATATATATACTCGACAGCCAGATGTTTATCCACATTCTAGATTCCATAACACAAACTATAAAAGCTTACCATGGGTCTAGATAGCGTTGTGTAGAATGTTGTGAAATACTTAAGTGTGAACTGACACAGTGACTACTCCCGTATAACAGATTAAAATAAAACTGGTGCTATTTTTCAACATAGTGTCAGCCTGTAGCTGACATTATGTTGGTGTAAGGAATAAATGGTAGCAATGGATGTATGTGAAATTATGGTAGTTATGGCAGTATCCAACCAACTCTAACTTCTAACTTAAGGATTCAACCTTATGATTGAAAGGTCCCAGGCGCGAATCCTGGCCATTACACTGCTAATGTGAATCCACTCCTAACACAAGCAATTTAACTTAGCTGGAGGCTTTAGAGGGAATTTAAGTAATTTGGATCTAATATTCTTTTGAAAAAATTAATTGAATACCTATCAATCTGAGGACCTTATCCATGATTGATCATTCAGGAATATGTGTTACTAGTTAGAGTGCATGAATGGTACTCTACTGTCTTTAAGTACTTAAAAATGCATAATTTTAACTGTAAATCTGTAAGGCTGTATTTTGAGTACAATTTTAGAAAAAGTAATTGAACTTAAAGAATTGGAGCTTGAAATTTGACATTAAAATGCAGAATATGCTGAAGTACTGTGAGAAAGTAGGTTTATGATATAGACTGGTATGTCTGTAGTTATTTGAGTATGTGCTCTGTAAAATGGTACACAATGGTATTAATTAAAAAGTAGCTTTATATGTAGAATCTCGTGGGTAAAAAAGTTAATGCCTAGTTTTCGTATCATAATGTATTCAAGATACCGCATGTGAATAAAATAGTATAAAAACCATGCGTGTAATTTATTCGGAATCACAGATGATGTGTTGAGAACATTCACTGGTATTCCTCGGGTCTCGGGTTAACTACTACTACTGCCAGTGGGGACGCTGTTTCACCGGACGGGTGATCAGCCCTTCTATGTGGGGCCATTTCACCCAATTCCCCTATAACAACATACATACTTGTATGGCAACCGGAACCAACAGCTTACTGTGCTTTCCGAGGCACGACCAGACCAATGCAAATACTCATATTCATGCATCATACAAATATTTGTACTGAGCGGGGACCGAACCTGCGCCTCCTGCGTAGCGACCGCGTTTTCTACCGCTACGCCACGGAGGCTGAATATAGACTATAAGCGTGAATTATCCAGAATAGGCGATTTTTGGTATATTGGCGCATGGTACGGTCTCCTCGCCTTTCATGTATCAATTCACCCCTAAAGGTCGCTTCTTCCCAAAGATGCACTGCACGAGTTTGGAGACAAATTGCACATAAAAAAATACGCACGTACTAAAACCTACCTTGCTTTCATTCCAGCATGTCATGCCGCCCCCAGCACGTCAGGCGTCAACGAGATCCTGCAGAACTTGAGCAGGGCTCAGCTAACTCCGAACCACGCAGCCCGGCTAGAATGCCGTGCCGTTGTCGGTTACCTAGGTACTATAGAAACACCTCAAGCTGCCTCAAACGCTGCACCAGGAAATGTCAGAACTGCTGTCAGGAAACTTCGTCAGGAAAGACGCCCTGCAGCGCCTGTGTTACTATCTGTTCTTCCCAACTCCTTGCTGCTTCGTCGACCTTCTGGCCAAATCCTTGCCCAATATCAACGTGAAAGGATAGTCTACGCAGGTTGTGGTTCCGATGCCGATAGAAGGTACTTTGGACTTGTGACATCGGCTGAGTCTTCTGAAGCCGAAGCATCCCACAGCTGCCATGTATTTGCAGTAGATCCTCGCATGGCTGAACATGATGCTCATTTATCGAGAGCTAGAGAGTTCCAAATTGCGTGTACCAGAGATCCAGTGGCCGAAAGGTGTTTAGAATTCCCTCCATCAGCAGAATACGTTATTGGCGTTATCAGAGGAATGTATTCTTTACCACCAGAAGATTGCTCCAGTCCAAGTTTGCAGCAGATTTCGAAGCTGACAGTCAAAGGAGATAGTCCAGCTTTGGGTAACTTTTCGAGGTGTAATCGACCAGTGTTTCGCGTACCTCGTGATCGACGACCGCCTTGTCGACACGAAGAGCGTATAGAAGCGCAAGACTTTGTCGCGAATTCTCCACAACCTAGCAATCATAGCGAAATAACTACCACATCGAGTAACAGTGACTCAGGAATAGGGTTTCACAACGATTGTCGGAATATCGCCGATCGGATTCTAGTCGTAGATTTTGCTGGGCAGCAACCAGCTCCTAGTAGATTCCGCCAAGAAATGCCTCGACGGCCGCTTGGATTAGTTGGATGTAGTAGCTTTGATGCTGATGGTTCCTTCTTATCGAATACTACCCCTGTAGTCGATGGCTTTGGAGGTCAAGGAAGACCACTCAACCTGGATGACGTTATTCTAAACGCCAATGATCTTCAGACAGTTCGTCACGTAAGTCCACGGAATGACGATGATAATTATAACTATAATAATCTGTACGGGAATGTTCCATCGAGTTCTAGAGGTTTCGCTAATGGTGTTGTCTATGATCAGGTGTATACAGAAACTGAAGGGCATCATTACGAGTTTATACCGCCACAGTTAGACATGGATTTAGAAATTGATAGAGTAGCTGAAACATTTAACTCTGTTGAGATTTACGAAGAACGGCCTCGACATCCTCCGGATTGGCAGTCGAACGAATCTGTGGAGAATGTTACAGTGATATCTGGTGGGACTAGTAAGGCTAGTATGGATTCTGTCTCTGTCTATTCGTCGAGGAGTCACGAGGAGGCTCGGCCGTCGAGGAGGAGGCATATGCAAGCATCGCTGGACGATATGCTTGTGTTGGGTCTGAGGGACCAACAGCCGGCCAGAGATAAAGATGATGAGAACTTTGTTCATCCTTCCAGTATAAAATGCAAGGTGTGTATATATTTTTTGTTTTACAACACAGCTTATTCAGGACGCGACCAGCAGTCGTTATACTATACTGATTTAATTTGATTGAACCGAGGTCTGCGCGACAGAGGCATTCATCTACTCCTTGCTGTTGATCCATTACTTCCCCTCTGTTTCTTCACAATTCTTCCGCTTCGGTAGAACATAAATCAGATGTACCAATGCCTCCGCCAAAGACAAAAAGAGAGATAGCCACTTACCGCTCGTCTCGTGGAAAAACCGCTATCTTCTGTTTGTTAGTCGATTTAAACACTAAAAAATACTTCATAAACCATTTCACTCGATTCCAGGTCCGCAAATCAATGAAGCCGCTGAACCTTCTAACAAAGACGAAGCACATGCTCTCCGGTAAGGAACGTGACAAGCAGAAGGAGGAGCGACGCCGGGCGCTGTCGGCTAGTGCGGGGGACGTGTGCGGGGCGCGGGGGGCGGAGGGACTGCCGGCTGCCGCCAGCGAGCCCGACCTCAGAGATACACAGGTCAGTTAGTGGATAAATTTGGCTGAGCGGTAGTAGCGAATGTGAGTCTGTTGGAAGGACTGTCTCTCTTCCTGTCCAGCAGGCACATACTGTAAAAACGTTTCGTACGATCGAATGGACTTGACAGCTGAATTCGCGGCGAGATTACAAGTGCGCATGCTATAACGTGATTCGAAATATATCGGGAAAAAGAAGCGCTCGAGTTGGACTTAAACCCGCGACCTTTCCCCTTACAAGGGGGAATGCTCTTCCAACTGAGCTATTGAGCCATAATAAATGCTATAAAAATTTTGCTCCAACCTGATGTCACCAAATTTAGAGACACAAAATGCCTGCAGAGGGCCTAGTGCGAGGTTTGCTCACCGGTGACGAGTAAATGGTGGTTTGTAGAACATTCAATTAGCGCCACCTGGCGGAAAACTGAAACATTTTTACTCGTCCAAATCAGTGTTTCTCGTGAAGAGAAATTTGTGGTATACACTCAGAACGCACTACACGTGCTGGAGTTATGTGTAGCAGGTACGTTATTCACGTACGGTTCAAATAATATCGTCTCAAACCAAACAGTTTGGTATTTCATGTCTTTGTCGTACGATAAAATAACTGGATCTGGACCTGAGAAAGACTGCTGGGCCTCTATGGCAGAGGCTGGCGAGAAACAGAGATAATTGGAGGCTTATGGGGAGGCCTTTATGCCGCAGGGCCAGATTGATTGAGAGGACAGCTGTGCAACATCTACTAAAATCTCAAAAATTGTTATGTACTATGTAAAATGTAAATTCTTATTCAATTAATAAAAAAAGGTTTCAATTGAATTGAAAATAACTTGAATGCTCTGTCTCGTTCGTCTGATGGTCTTGGAAATGGAAATGAAATGAATTACTTTTGTATAATTTATACTCCGCACGCCGAATGATGATCCCTATGACGTTTCAACTGACAGTTGTATTAGTTATGCGAAACAATTTCGATAAAATACAGTTTTTTCAGGCAAATGTCATGTCATTCAGCCAGGTCATTCAACATAATAAGCAATATTTATTTATTTTGAAAAAAAAAAGACTACGCGCATTGATGGACATAAAACACTAGATAAAAAAGTAACAGCCTTATTATATTTTATTTTACTATACTTTAATTTTTATTCAAATTGCATAATTTAAAGAATTTAAAATTCTTTTTGAATTGAATTTTAAAGAATTCATAATTAGCTGGCAATTATGGATTACATAGAAAAGTATTTAAATGGAGACCATAGACCTACCGTATTTTTTTAATTCAGTCATGTCATGTCTTGTCAGTCTGTTTTGTCTTCTTGTCACACCGCATCACATCGCGTCATACGAGTGCACAGTGTGTTATATTAGAAGCCGACTTGCGGTCATGTGTGGTTTATATGTCTATTTGATGGGCACCATCGTGATGAAGAATTGACAGAAATCCCGATACGATAATCTTCTCTAGTTTTAGAGATATTAATTTTTCTATGAGAGGTCAATGACCTTAAGAAAATCTTTATTTATTTTTATTAGGAAAATTATGACCCCATTACACTTTATTAGCACTCAGAGTAGTATAACTGTATGCTATATATTTATATTAAAAAGTAGAAGACAGTAGCTTTAGTAGTCTGAGAAATATTAAATATTTTCTGTTTTTCACAATTATATTTTTGATAATTGTACATTAGCGTTGTAGCATTTTATTTTTGGTTATTACTATGCACAATAGTGTCGTCTACAATATACTAAAATTTCACAAACTTCAAACGTAGGTTAAAGGAGAAAAAGCGTTTCTAAGTTTTTTAGAAATTTCTATGGAAATAGGGTTGTCAACATTTAATTAGGTAATTACAAATATTAAAATCAAAGTTTTTAGGAGATTAAGGTTGAGAAGAGATTAAGGAAGGAGAGAGGTTTATGTAGATTGTAGCACCAACTCCATGTTGACGTGGTAAATAATTCCAAAAGTAAATATAAAGACTAATAATAAGTTTTTTGTTTTTCATTTTTCGGACTCCTCATCGGAGTGAATTAATACTTCTTCTGATGACAAAGAAAGTGTCTCAAGACAAATCTATGAAGCGTAACATTTTCTGTCGAGGGTTTTAACAGAGAAAGGACCTTCTCGGGTAGGGCCGTGCGTTTATTTTTATTCTTTCGCAAGTCAACGAACATGGTTGTTATGTTTGGATCTGAGGATTCCAAAGCTCGAGAAATAAATCAAGAAAGGTAGTTTGGCGATTTGATTTTCGCGTATGATGCTCGCGATCATAACGCCAAAACTTATTTCTCGATTCACCGGCTTGTTCTGAAAGCATACCAATCGGCAAGGAAATCGATTCTATAATGTTTTCACCATGTATCAGTATTTTATGCAAGGTGAGTGACATATAAAACCACTTATAGTGTTCCACATATCTAGTGGCGAGATCATAGCAAAATACTTTAAACTTTTTAGAATCTATTTCCAAACCGCTTCTCCAGTCATCGTGTACTGATATTGGGTTTTAGCATATGCCTAACGAGGGCGGTACCCTTCCCAATACCACACACACGATGACCTTCATAAAAGAAAATTGCCAGGTAGCATATCTTTTGCCATGAGAATAGTATATTTACAATAAGTACATAATATTTACCTATAACGTCAATAATGAGTCATCAGTAAGAACTTTGCGGATCATAAATGGTACATTTCACACAATAACTTAATTTTTGACAACCCTAAGCAAGATTTAAAAAAAATCATATAAAGAAAGAAAGAAAGAAAGAAAGAAAGAAAGAAAGAAAGAAAGAAAGAAAGAAAGAAAGAAAGAAAGAAAGAAAGAAAGAAATTTATTTGGCAATCACTCACATAATTAAAAACCCGTGTTTTACGCGTCTGGTTTTTTTTGTGGCAATACATATTAAAATTATACATATAATTCAATTTGAAACAAATGCTACAATGCAATAGTTTTCGAATAAAAAAATATTTAAGTTATCATAGAAAATATTTTTTTTCTTTTTTTTAGTACTCCAGTCATCAATTATTTATGTGTACATTTGTTCTTTAGGTCAACATTCATCATGTTTATAAAAAAAATATGGTTAAAAATCATAAAGAAATCAGCTATAAAGTTTTTCTGATTTCTATGGATTTTTCTCGATTTTTTTAATTTCTCAAAAAGTATGACACGTACATCAACGAAAGTTTTTTTAAGTAATTTATCTCAAAATTCTCTTTATGAAGAGTTTATAAAACGGAGATGTCCGCAAATCGGCTTCTATAACACACTGTGGAGTGCTCTAACGCCTTGTATGCGCCACGTCTTTCTTTGTTAGCTGAGTTTTGTTTCTGTTTTCGCTGTTTTGTGTTATTTGTTGATTTTCTGTTACCTGTTTGTTGATTTTCGGTTTTGCAAAATGCCGAAAAGACAGCGGAAAACTGTTCTCAACAGTGAAGTTCGCGAGTTTGTAGTTCGTTTGCGAGACTATTTTGCTCGTGAACAACAAAATGGCGGACCCTTGTTACCGCTTGACAATGTTCGCGATCGTGTAGCCGATGCTCTAGGAATCGGAAAGGCTACTGTTTCTCGAATAACAAAGGAAAAATTTGGGGAGTCGTCCATGGAGGACACTAAACTATTAACACCAAAGAAAAAGAAAAGGTTATGTCATATAACAGAACCTGATGAATTTGATTTAGATGCTATACGCAATCATATTTATGGTTACTACCTACGAGGTGAACTACCGACCTGCCAGAAGTTATTATCTTCATTAAAAGCTGCAGAACTCTTCAAAGGCGGTGCTACTTCTCTTAGAATTGTTTTGAAAAAATGTGGATTCCGCTATAAAAAATGTGACAAGAGAAAAATATTAATGGAGCGTACTGACATAGCTTTACTACGATGCGATTTTCTTCGCAAAATCAAACAAATTGATAACTGGGAGAAGGTAGTATACCTTGATGAGACATGGCTGAACGCCAATCATACTGTAGGTAAGGCATGGACGGATGACACAGCGAAATCCAGCACAAAAACTCCGGAAGGAAAGGGCCAGCGCTTAATCATTTGCCACGCTGGCACAGCTACAGGTTTTGTGCCGAATTGCCTGTGGGCTTTTAAGTCAGTGAAAACAACGGAGTACCACGAGGAAATGAATTTCGAAAACTTTAAGACATGGTTTATAAAACTATTGGAAAATTTGAATGAGCCTCACTATATTTTAATGGACAATGCTTCATATCACTCAGTTCAAATTAACAAACCCCCCAGCAGCAATAACAAAAAAGCTGAAATTATAGAGTGGTTACACGGCAATGGTGTGGAAACTGACAGTCAGATGTTAAAAAAAGAGTTGGTTAGACTGTTGAATTTTCACAAACAACAGACGCACCCATCATATTTTTTGGATGAATTGGCCAAATCAAATGGACACACGGTAATTCGGTTACCGCCCTATCACTGCCAATATAATGCAATCGAGTTGATATGGGCGCAGATCAAAGGTATCTATATTCTTTATTTATATAATATTATGTATATGCATATATTTCTAAAAATAATTACTGAATGTACAAATATTTTCAGGTCATGCAGCTAGGCATAACACAACTCCGCCATTCACGGCAAATAAAATGATGGTTTTATTGGAAGAAGCTTGCGCTCAAGTGACAGCTGACGATTGGCGAAAAGTGGTCGAAAGAACGAAGAAAATTTGCTTACAAGACTGGGATCGAGATGTACAATACGACAATATCATTGACCAACCGTTAATAATAAACGTCACGGATAGCTGCAGTTCAGACTCAGATTTTGAAGATCCGATTGACCCTGTATCAGATTCAGATTGATATAAATAAAATACAAACTCAAAGCATTTGTTTTATATTTCCAACAAATTATCGATATTTTGTTTATCGATGTGTCCCTTCTTAGTCGATAACAGCTTGACGACGTAACTTTTGCAGCACGTACCATGTACATTTGCATTGAGTTTTTTTCTATTATTTCCGAACATTACGTAATATTTTTTAATATTCATTTTTATAATTTACAATTGTACACAATTATGATTTTTTCGTCTTTTTAATGGACCTCTAAAGGATTTGATGTGATAGGACGTCAGTACAATGTTAAGCGCTAACGAACTGTCATAGGGATCATCATTCGGCGTGCGGATTATAGACTTTGATAAGCTTGGATAAGGATGTGTAAGATCATTTCAGGCAATGTGCGAGAGGGATAATGGACATGAATAAGGTTCAAAGATTTTATCTCCTTTCGACAACTACAGCACTGTCGTTGTGCGTAGTATTGTAAAAAACCAAAATATTTGAATGAAATTTTTTATAGCCTTTATTCTGCAATTTTTTAAATTCAAAAGCCATCTACCAACTTTCTTACGAACTGTTGGAACCAATTGGTTTCAGGTGTGGCTCAATAGCTCAGTTGGAAGTGCATTCCCCCTGTAAGGGAAAGGTCGTGGGTTCAAGTCCCACTTGAGCGCTTCTTTTTCCCGATGTATTTCGAAAACCAAAATATTTTTCTTATAATATCTTCAGACATATCTTAAATTTATGTCGTAAACAGAGCCATCATCACGGTGAAATTATAATTTATGGCGTCCTCGTGCGTGATGTGTTAGGCGCACAACACCGACATTGAAATGTTCTCAATAAATCACATTTAGACCTCTGGCTGGGAAACTGCATAGGAAAAAGCCGTAACGAGCATTCTAAGAATTTTTCCTCAAGGTGAGGTAGGGTAAGCCGTTGGAAGAATCCATATTAATATTATAAATGCGACAGTAACTCTGTCTGTCTGTATGTTACGCTATCACGCCTAAACCACTGAACCGATTTTGATGAAATTTAGTATAAGGGTAGATTAGACCTTAAGAAAGGACATAGGCTATGTTTGGTTGCGATAATCGACATCCACGCGGGCTGAGCCGCGGGCAATAGCTAGTAGAATATGTAGTTTACTCAGTTTACGGGTCATACAGCGTTATGAAGTTCCAACTTTTAAATATAACGGTACATGATATAAGCCTAGCATTTATTCTCCAATTTTCTTCTAACCCAGGTGGGGTTGACTTTATCAAAATAACTACTTAGCGGCCAAACTTCGATATTTTCCGTGAAGCGATAATGACCTTTACAATCTACTGATTTCAAACAATCCCGAGTGCGCATTTTGATAAATCGAATTGTTCAACTGAAAACATATTAACAATGGTATACCAATCACTTACTACGAAATTACCGCCTAGTATCAGTAGTTGATCGCACTACTGAGACTTTTGCGGCTTAGTAGTCCGATGATGTAGACGATTATAAATCATCGGACTATTGAGTCTTTTAGGTCCGTGTTCTAGAATGAAACTCAGCCTGAATTACGATTTAACTGAGGACTGATCGTATATACAGCCTGAACTGTATACGCTTTTTTAACAAGCTTCCTAATGAAATCAGAGATTTACCTGTTAATAAATTTAAAAATACAGTAAAGAGCAAACTGTGCCAGAAAGGCTATTATAAAATCCAAGAATATTTAAACGATAAACAAGCTTGGAAATGACTGTTCGCTCAGCTATGCTACTCAAGCAAAACATTGTATCTAGACCATAAGTTTTAGGCTAAGTAAATGTTTTGTAAATAGACCAAAAAAAATGCCCGCTGAGTTTCTTGCCGGAGACTTCTCAGGTCTGGGCCGCGTTTCGAACCGGTGGTCCATTTACTAGTATTAGTTAGTATTTAATATTTACTTTATGTTGACGTTTTGTAAGTGCCGATTTAATGGTCTATGCAAAATTAAATATTTTTGAATTTTTTGAATTTTGAATTTTGATAGTTTGCATATTGCCTGTACAATCTGTCCTCAGATAAATCGATATTCAGGCTGAATGTCATTCCAGAATACGGGCCTTAGTCCGCTTCGACATTCCGAAATAAGAAATGGTTGCAGTAGGATTAACTTTTGTTTTGCATATTTATTTTTCTGTAGTTCGATCATCGGACTATTTAATCGGACTACTTATACTAGGTGGAAATAACTCTATCCATCCAGACAACCTGTCTGTCTATCTATACTATTACCAAAGGATAAATAAATTATGATGGAATTGGTCACGACTTTACATTGGGATTATTTAATTTAAAAATACTTGTGTTATGGTAAGTTCTGAACACAAAGTCCATGCGGGCGGAGTCGCGGATAACAGCTAGTATAAATACAGTACTACTACTATTGCCATGCCAGTGGGGATGCCGTTGACCGGATGGATGGTAAGCCCTTCTGTTTGGAGCTATTTTATGCATTTCCCCTATAACGATTGCTATACATGACGTTTAACCACTGGGACCGACGGCTTATTGTACTCTCCGAGGCACGACCAGACCAAGGCAAATACTCATATTCACATCAATACTAATATTATAAATGCGAAAGTAACTGTCTGTGTGTAGTCCGCTTTCACGCTTAAACCACTTAACCGATTTTGATGAAATTTGGTACAGCGATAGGTTAGACCTTGAGAAAGGACATAGGCTATGTTTGATCGCGATAACCGACATCCATCCGGGCGGAGCCGCGGCCAAAAGCTAGTATACAAATATTTGCACTGACTGGGGATTGATCCCGCGCCTCCTGCGTAGCGGCCGCGTTCACTACCGCTACACCACGGAGTCATCTTACTTTTTTTTGTAAATAATTTTGAAAATAAAATTTTGAAAATAAAGCGTCGGTAGCTTAGTGGTTAAGGAGTCGGCCTTACGATCGAGAGGACCCGGGTTCGAATCCTGGCCATTACACTACCGACGTGAACCCACTCCTAGCACAAGCAATTTAACTTAGTTGGAGGGGTTGGAGGGAATATTAGTAACTTCGGTTCTAATATTTACTTTTTAATTTATACATAAAAACACCCAGACCAATGCAAATACCCATATTCATGCATACAAATATTTGCACTAAGCGGGGATTGAACCCGAAGACATATATATAAATACAGTAACAAGTATGTCAAATACCTCACAGTTTCTAGAACTAGAAAGTTAATCGATTATTATCTTAACTCGATACTCGGTACGTCGGGTTCCGAGTAGCGGCTTGTATCAATGCATTCTTCACTAAATGTCCTTCGTTAGTTCTGTGAATGAACGCCCATTCATAAGCGCACATTCTTGGCTTATCGGTATTAGGCTGGACACACACTTGCGACTAAACGCTGGCGTTTTTTATCCGACTACGGCAAAACCCAAGGTAAGGTTATTTTTCAATCAACTAGGTTTTGCCCGCGGCTTCGTCTGCGTGGATGTCGGTTATCGCGACAAAACATTTCTCAAAAGACGTAGGTGTTTGAAAATGACGAACTTTCCATACAAACGTTTAGCACCTATTTTACCTTCTTAGTAGTTACATTTTGCAAAACCCTGATATATATGCCCTGATATCCCCTGATATGTATTCATTTATTTCTTAAAAGACTCAGGTTTATGTAATTCAGTGCATCTAGCTCTGAAAATGACGGACTTTCATACAAATTTCCATCCGTTATTTTACCCCTTTAGTAGCAAAATTTCCAAAAATGCTTTCTTAGTGGATGCTTACACCATAAAATGCATCTACTATTAAAATTTTAAGTTTGTAGGTCCAGCGGTTTAGGCTCTGCGTTGGTGAATCAGTCAGTCATTCATTCAGTCGGGACAAGTTAGCAGTGTGTCAATTTCACGGTTCCTAGAGTTAAGTGTGTATCCTAAGTCTATGTTACAATAATTAAAGTAAGGAATTATATTATGTTGCATGATATAGCCCGTCAAGAAAGTCGTGAAAATTGAGGGTGGCGCTGCTGCGCTTAATCTGGTATCCCTGTCATACTACAACTGAACAATCTTGATCTGTTGTTTTTTTATGGTATAAAGTTAAATATAGTACATACCTCTAAAGATAATAAATAAATGAAAGTGAAAAATCACTTAGGTGGCAGACAAGCACGCGGCGCACCTGATGGATTATTATTTAATCGTAATAAAACTTACAGCTTAACGAATTACAAGCATAGATATTATGTAAAATTTGGGGCGTGTGAGCCGAAACCTCCATTTGGTGCAATCTATACAACAAAGATGGCAATGCTTCTCTGCTCTCTCTTTCTCAGCACAAAGGAGACGCTAACACTTACTGTAATTAAGGGCCGCAGTGGGAGTCCCTAGTCACAGGGACCCGAAGCGAGCCTATAGCCTATAGGGCTACCTATAGGCTCGCTACGGGTCCCTGTGACTAGCAGAGGACATAGAGGTTAGATGAGGACCCCATCCTTCCCACACCCAAGAGGGCCAACTTAAAACCGTATATCGCCAAAGGTTACTGGGGTGCGAGGGAAATGCCTTATTTCTTTAACTTAACACCTCCCTCGGTAATTAGTTGAGGACCCTAAGTACGAGGACACGACGTGTCGGACTTTTTTAGGTTATACCTCGGGACACGTGTCTTGCACCTAATAAATTGCGAGACAAACGACAATTGTTTTGTAATGATCTATGCTTGGTGACTTTGAGCTTGTCCACCGCTGCTGACCACATTTTAGGTCCAAGATACATATCCTGAGCAATACTCACTAAGGTCTGTCATGAACCGTGATGGATTGACAGTCGAAATTTTCACAATATATATAGTACTAGTTTTTGCCCGCGGCTCCGCCCGCGTGGATGTCGGTTATCGCGACCAAACATAGCCTATGTCCTTTCTCATGATCTAATGTACCCCTATACCAAATTTCATCAAAATCGGTTCAGTGGTTGAGGCGTGAAAGCGTAACATACAGACAGACAGACAGACAAAGTTACTTTCGCATTTATAATATTAGTATGGATTAAAAAATTAAAACAATAATCTTTTATAAGAATAGTTTATTGGTATGAGTATTGAACACCTGAAATGCTGCTTGAAACTCCATGAGTAATTATTTTATCTTCGATAGTTTCCGACTCACTGGCAATATCATCATACTCAAATGATATGTCTTGAAATGTACTTTTGAAAATCTGAAACAAATACAAACATCCTGGATAAATACAGTTGTATTCATACCTCGAGTATTTTTTAATTAGTTTGGGCCTAAGTGGTTAATACAAATTACCTAGATCAAGAATGTTCAAAAACGTCAAAGTGATGCACTATGATTTGTTATAATCGTAGGATATTGACATAACCACAATAAATGAAAACAATGCATTGAAACACAAAATATTCACTTAAATTATATAATTTTTGATAGATTACACTTTCCATACCTTGTTTAACATTAAAGTATATGTACGTACTGGTTAGCTTAGCATTTTGGCCATCAAAATCGTCAAAGTCGGAAAGCAGCTTGCCGGCTTGAACTTCTGCCGTGTTTCATACGATATCCCTGAAATTCTTTGAATACGACACGTTTCGCACAACTATTATTCACATATCAATTCATTTTTACACTCAAAACTGTTATCCTATGAACAGTAATTAAATACACGTAAATAATATACGAAACGTCTCCAACGAGCCTTGGTAATTGACATCTGATTAGTCAGTTTGGCAGTTATTGAGTGTTGCAAGTACAAGGAAAATTTTTAGTTCCTCCAACATTAATTTCACGACTTTCTTGACGCACTATATGTCGAAGTACTGCCAAGCAAAATCAAAAATATTTTCTTTCTTTCTTTCTTTCTAAGTAATTTTATATGTACCTATAGATTGTTTTGGATTAGAAAAAAAAATTGCATGATCTTCATCATGCAATTTTTTTTTCTCCGTCCGGTCCGGCGCGGCGTTCACTCTCCTACGTTTCCACCCCTGATGTGGTTTAACTTGACTTTTACGGGAGCGACAGCTTTTTGACCCCCTCAGCTTAGAGAGAAGCTGGCGCCAGAGCTTTCGTTAGTAAGTAAGTACTGTCTCTCAGATGAGATTGGCTTGGGGAGACTACTTATGCGATAAAAAATTGTGTCTAAGCCATTCCAGAATATATTTGATATTTGTGGCAAAATTCATCAGACCCTTTGAGTCGTTCTGGCATAAGAAACATCCTTTTTTTTGGGGATTTCCCCACGGATACCTCCCCCGCTGGAGCCGGAAGGGGAGGTTATGTCGGACTCGAACCGACTAAAACCGCACGCCGACTGAGGGTCGTGTTGCTAGGCTGGAAGTGAGGTTGTCATCGACATATCCCTCGCACCCCGGCTGACCCAGGGCCATCCCTTACGGTTTGGCCCTCCTCCGAAGGGGTGACAACGGTGTCCCTGACCATTCATTCAAACGATCTCATTTACCATGCTAGCACGATTATTGTCTTATTTTCCCGAATCGAAGACACACAAATAAATTGAACGCAAAAGTTTAACCTAGCCTGAATAGATGACATACCAAGAAAAATATAATAATTCATTTACACGTGATAGTAAAAAGCATCAATCTTATTTGTGTGAAAACAGTTACCTTAGTATATACTATGCGATATACTTGGGGACATATATCTTGGACCTAAAATGTGCTCTATATGCGCACTACTTATATCTTGGGTGTCTTTTCAGGATAGCACGGGGTGCTATGGCAGTAGACTAGCTGAAGTTCACCATGAAGTATTTTTTTGAATGAATTTTACAGCATTAGGAAAAATAAATCTTCTCGGGCGGGACTTGAACCCGCAGTCTTTCCCTTACAGGGGGAATACCTTGACCTTGTTCTTACTTGTTCTTACGACGACGGTGGAGTAAGATGATCGATAGATGACTCCACTGTCGCCGTAAGAACGGATAAATAGAAGGGAAATATGAATCACATCGTGTGTGTCTCGGTAGCCTAATTGGTCAAGGCATTCCCCCTCTAAGGGAAAGACTGCGGGTTCGAGTCCCGCCCGAGAAGATTTATTTTTCCCTATGTATTCGAAGCATAGATTTATTTTTACAAAACAATCGGCGCGCGCTAGGGTATTTTTTATTATCTCACTAGCTTTTGCCCGCGGCTCCGCCCGCGTGGATGTCGGTTATCGCGAACAAACATAGCCTATGTCCTTCCTCATAGTCTAATCTACCCGTATACCAAATTTCATCAAAATCGGTTCAGTGGTTTTGGCGTGTAAGCGTAACATACTGACAGACAGACAGACTTACTTTCGCATTTATAATATTAGTATGGATGACTTAGGTCCAAGACATATGTCCCAAGGTATACGATACCCAATACACACATACATTCACGATTTACGACACATTGTCGAGTGCATGGTTGCGCCGGCGCCGGTGCTCGAGCGCATACAACGTGAATTAAGATATACCTAATGTGAGTACAAGGGGCCACGTGTTTGCTATTTACAAATGTTTTCATATATAATCACGCTTCGCTTGTACATCGAAGGGATGCATGACACACAAGCCGTCAAGCTGAGTGCCACCACTGCTAACATGGTACATGTTTACGATGGTGACCCTCTTTCCGAGACTTTGCCTTTAGCTTACCATCGGGCGATGTCAAATTGATGCGTCCTTTATAAAAAAAAACGTTAAGTCTAACTGTTGATAAATCGCGCTGTGCCCGCAATGTACTCTCTGCCTGCCAATTAAGAAGCAGCAGCGCAATGTACGGCTCGCCCTTTCTGGGGGCAAGACGCAAGATGGACACGCCGTGGTTCCCACACCCGAGGGGCCCTCTCGAGATGATGACTGCGACGGCCCTGGGACTGCGGGGTACCTGGCATCTAGAAATACAAGACGGCGTGTGGTTTTAATCAGTTCGAGTACGACATAACCATAACAGCACTTCAAAAAAGTCGTTGCAGTACCAAGGAACGGTATTGAATCCTGGAAGTATGGAAGTAGTGAAAGTTGTTTTTTTTTAATGTGAGGGAAAATCCTTAATGGATGCTCTGCCGGACTCCTACCGAGTAAAAACCCTCTCACACCGCCCTACAGCCTACGGTTGGGAGCCCCGGGTAAGCCCACGGAAGGATGTCCCAGGAGAAGTAGTGAATGTTAGTGGTGTTTTCATATTGTATGTGTATAAATAACCTTTCACAGAAAATATAGAAAAATATTTCGACGTGTCTAAGTTACGATCTCGTTTCGCTGTTTAAAGAGTTATTTATATATCTGGGCTTGTTTACTACATATTCTTTAACACGATGCGCACGACTTCCTCACGTGTATGGGTTGCCAGACAGAAACTTTGATTTCCCGAAAAAGGAAAATATTCTCTAAATTGTTCTCGTATCAATTCCTTACTAGAGATTTAGATGTGTAAACATGAAATCCATTCTTATTCTAAATCTGGTAAGAGTTCTTAATATTACTGTACAACGAAATGGGGACGACGTGGTTTTGTGGATAAAAGACTGAACATAATCACACTGAAATATGTAATTTAATACCTTTTTTTCGTGCGGAAATCCCCTTGGATACTTCCCCCGCTGGCGCCGGGAGGGGAGGAACTGCCCGAAGCACCTGTGCGATTTGAGAGACTGCCATGTGGCCTCTCTAACCATTACCCCATGATGGGACTTACCGATGTAATTTAACCTACCCAACTCGTAACACCCAGCTGCACTAAGAAAGCTTCTATTGGTCAAGTGTATTTTGTTCATACAGCACTTTTTTAATATACGTACGTATCGATGCGAATACGGAGTTGACTGCGATAAGGTTATTGATGGACGAGGACGTATCAATGGAATAGTAATAATTAGTCAAATGGTAAATTCGATTTGCCAAACCTTAGTTTCACTACATACATACAATCACGCCTTTGTCCCCGGAGGGTTAGAGAGAGGTAACTTAACACCCACATTTCAACAGTCATTTTATTCGGTCCCACGAAATAGGGGGTGAGTATTATTGCCGTATTCCGGGCACTATTGTTAATAGAGGCATTCATTAGAACGAGTCTGGGCTGTATATATCTATCTGATGTTAAACAGCCCAATTTCTTAGTCTCCTTCTACGACACCGCATGGGAAGAGATGGGGTAATTCAAGTTCTGTTGTACCGGGAACCACGCGGCTTATTTTTACTCCTGCGTTAAATATAATATGTTCTGTAATGTGTCTTTTTTTAAGGCAAAACAATAACCGAAATTACTAGTAATTTAGCAGGGTGAAAGGATCACCCTGCTAACTGAATTGCTTCAAACCCGGGTATTCTTGATTATAAAGCCAGTTTCCTTAACCACTAAGCTACAGACACTTAACATAGTTACATCCTCATTATCTGTGACTCGCACATTACCCCAGATTTTGGTAAACTTATCTCCTCTGGCAACTCCAATCATTTAGCGATTTATTTTTCAATTATTTCTTTATTGCCATTGTCACGTGTACCGGCGCCCGGCGAATTTTATTGTGACAGATATGGGTAGGTATTTCAATGAGTTCTTTAACTATGATTTATTTATAAGACCATAATTTAGATATTGATGTCTGTTTTTATAAGACACTTCCGTCATAAATGCCACAATAAGGAGGGCCATACATTTTTTTTTAATTTATTGACTAGCCGACTTGGCGACCCCTGCGTGGATCGGGTGGCATACGGGTAGGGTTTGTTTATCACAATAGTTTCATTGAATGAGACGCGTGTTATGTTAAATTTAATTTATTAACTAGCAACCCACCCTCGCTTGCGGTTTATAGAGTTACCCATGTAATATATAGACAGCTTCTGTGGCGTGGCGGTATTGAACGCGACTGCTACGCAGGAGGCGCGGGTTCGATTCCCGCTCAGTGCAAATATTTGTATGCATTAATATGGCTATTTGCATTGGTCTGGGTGTTTCTATGTATAATATGTATGTATTTACAAAAAAAAAAGTATCTAAGTATGTTTATCCGCATTCTAGATTCCATAACACAAGCTATAAAAGCTTACCATGGGTCTAGATAGCGTTGTGTAGAATGTTGTGGAATATTATTTATTTATTTATTTATTACAAAGTTGTGCCCAGGAATTCTACGGTACGAGAGGCTGCCGTGTGGCCTCTCTAGCCATTCCTCCATGATGGGTCTTACCGCCGCTATTACGGCGTGCCCTGCGCTTGGTCGCCCAAGTCGTAGCTCCCATTCCGCTACCATGTCCCTGTGGAGCTGAGACCTCACGGCCCGAATGTCTTCGCGCTCGGGTTCCCGTCCCTGCTCCCGCGCCTCCTCACGATACCGATATAGAATCGAAAGGGCTCTCGCATCCAGGTTCCACGGTAGGGATCCGGCAAGGAGACTCGCCGCCTCCAAGGATATCGTGCGGTACCCCCTGCTGGCCATTGCTCGCTGCGGACCATGTAGCAGACGTGCATTATGGACCGTCAGGGTCTCCGCCCATATTGGGCACCCATATAGGGCCATGGACCGCACGACTCCCGCGTAGAGTCTCCTGCAGGAGTCATCCGGCCCCCTCATGTTGGCCAGCAGCCTCCCCAGAGCGGCAGCTGTGTCCTTCAATTTGGTGGAGGAATTCTTCCACTTGGAACTATATTTTGTACTTTAAACTTTTAGGTAGCCTTAGGTACGCTTCCGTAGTAGTAATTCCAAATCGACCAAGCTATTTTGAAAATTATCCAGAACAAACCGACAGAGAGACAAAGTTATACTTTTAACTTCGTACCTTCAATTTTTTGCGCCCGCGTCACGTCCGATCCCGTTCCCGCTGCACCCTCTAGTATATTAAGCATGCATTATACATATAAATCTTCTTCTTGAATTACTCTATCTATTAAAAGAATCCGCATCAAAATGTGTAGCTTAGTTTTAAAGATATAAGCATACATAGGGACAGACAGACAGACAAAAGTGACTTTGTTTTATATTAGGTCCTTACATATGAAATTGGCGTTTTGTATGGGAGGAACAAAAAGTCGAATATTTTTAAATATAATATATTTAATTAATCAAAGTATGAACCATTGTTTTCTATGCACTTTTGCCATCTCATAGGTAGTTCATTGATCCCTTTACTAAAAAAACCAGTCGGACGGGAATCAATAAAATCTGTGAAGGCGATTTGGACTGCCCCATCAGAGTTGAATTTTTTCCCTTGCAAGAAGTTGTCCAAATTTCGAAAAAAATGGTAATCTGTTGGAGCAAGGTCCGGGGAGTACGGAGGATGTCTTAGACATTCCAATTGAAGCTCTTCTAATTTGGTAGCCGTCTGTTGTGCGGTGTGTGGTCTAGCGTTGTTGTGAAGCAGCAGTGGCGTGGAGCGATTAACCAGCCTAGGTTGTTTAGCCGCTAGCTTTTCCATCATTGTTTGCAATTGCTGACAATAGACATCAGCCATAATAGTCCGGCCAGATTTGAGAAAACTGTAATATACAATACCGGCACTAGTCCACCAAACGCTCACAAGTAACTTTTTGGGGTTAATTTTCGCTTGGGGCAGGATTTGGCTGGCTGGCCATCCAAATCCAGAAGCGCTCAGCGCAATGATCCAATCATTGCGCTGAGCGCTTCTGATTATCGTAAAGAATCCATTTTTCATCACAGGTAATGATTCGGTTTAAAATACCTTCATTATTGTGCCGGTTCAGTAATGTAACGCAGCAGTCGACGCGCGTTTGCCGGTTTGCTTCAGTCAATTCGTGGGGTACCCACCTTTCAAGCTTTTTAATCTTCCCAATTTGCTTCAAGTGAATTAAAACAGTTTTATCACTAACACCGCAGCCTGCAGCTAACTCGGACGTGGTTTGCGATGGATCCGCTTCCACAATAGCCTTCAATACTTCATTATCAACTTGGGTCTCAGGCCGTCCACGGGGCTTGTTCTGCAGGTCGAAATTTCCAGAACGAAAACGTTGGAACCAAAAACGAACTGTGTTTTCTTTTGCAACATGACCGCCATAAACATCATTCACCCTTCGAGTCGTTTCCGCAGCACTAGTGCCACGGCGGAACTCGTATTCGTAAATAATGCGATATTTTAAGTTTTCCATTTTGTAAAATGAGTGACGCAAACAGAAAAAAACAAGAAAAAAAAACAAATGAATGACGGTCATCGAAGCACAAATACATGAGTAAATAGCTGTACGAATTTGAATTTGGAATTCCTTACCAAAGAGGAGAAAATCGTGATTAAAGTGGCCAGTACGAAAAACGCCAATTTCATATGTAAGGACCTAATACTATGTTATGTTATGATAATGATTACCATTTACAACAAGCAAATACCTACATAGAAAAAAAATAGAAAAAATAAGGCAGCATTTGCTATAGCCCGTCAAGAAAGTCGTGAAAATTGAGGGTGGCGCTGCTGCGCTTAATATGGTATCCCTGTCATACTATAATTAAACAGACTTGATCGGTTGCTTTTTATGGTATGATTTCATTACGATAGTAGGATAGTAGGTGAATAAAAGTGAAAAAAAAATACGGCAATTATTTCATTCACTTTATTTAGGCACTAATGGCGCAAACTTTAGAGATAAATCAAACTTCAAGCTAGAAAATTATATATACTTAATTACAGAATAGTCGTTATATCCTTTTTAAATGGTTGCAGCAACATTTAGATATTATTTTTTGCAAATAAAACTTTAACAACTAATCAAAATCAACGAGTGCGGAGTGATTGAGTTTAGAAGTCATGGTTGTCAAATCACTCAGGTGGCAGACAAGCACACGGGATTTAGAAGCACAGATATTATGTTAAATTTGGTGCGCGTGATCCGAAGCCTCCATTCGATGCAACCTGTACAACGCTAACGGCAATGCTTTACTCTCTTACTCAGCACATGGGAGACGCTACCACTTACTGTAATTAACGGCCGCGGCGGGAGCAGCCCTATAGAGACCTGCGCGGAGACTCGCCACGGGTCCCTGTGACTAGCAGCGGATATAGAGGTTAGATGAGGACACCCAAGAGGGCCATCTTAAACCCGTATATAGCTCAAAGTTAACTGGGGTGTGAGGGAAATGCCGTTAACCTTACACCCCGTTATATGAGTATAAGGCCTCATATACAAGGACACGCCGCACGCTGGTCAATCAGCGGAAAAAAATCAATTTTACGAAGTACGAATATTAGAAAATGTCATACCAGTATTAGATACTACAGGGCTCAATAAACAAAAATTCATAATTATTTCATTTTCATTACTATAATTTATTAGATTAATAACATTCCAAAGTTGAAGGTTAGAAGATTTTAAGTTTTCACTTGAAAAAAGGCCCTTAGTTAAATGATTGTATGTTCAAACCTGGAAGTTCTTTTTTTTTTCAACTCAAATTTATTAATTCTACACATCATAAAGAATCTTGTAGATAATTAATATTCGTAATAAAGTGATTAGCATAAGTGCAGGGTAATTAGAGATAAACACTTGTATTTTTAAGTAAATTTCTTAGTTTAAACGTACATATCTAGGTTGGCGCTCCTTGGCGCCTCTTTATTTTATGATTCATATAATAGGGACATTTGTGTAGTTAATTAATAAATCACTTCTAGCTGCGATTTTTTGCTAGCATCCATGTTTAAGCCGTAATAGTAAATTAACTCATTATTACGTACATTAAGATAACTTTCTTAATGAGGGTGGTTAACTAAAATAATTATTAGTAGTAGCTATAAAAGGATTCTAATTTTATTTTGTGTCTCATTACTTGTCTACACTGACACAGTGATACTGATTTTCTTACAACATGAGTGATTTTAGCATTTCATACGTTTAATTAGTGGAAATTGCACTCAATAGTGATCGTACAGCAAATATGTGTATGGAAATTCTAAAAAACAAGCACGGGAATGTCTCACAGTCTGGGTTGGAAAAAGTTAATGCACATTTAAAGAAAAACTTTCTACCTAAATTCTCAAAAAAGTGGAAGGAGGCATCAAAAACAGAGTTCTTTTTTGCGAAAAATAAATTGTGGCTGTCAAATGTTTTAACGGTTTCAAATGAAGACAGTGAACCAGGACCATCGAGATGACCTTATAGTGAGCGGCCAGAAAACGAGAAATAACGAACGCAGATGTTTTTCAAATGCTCATGGCTTCCTCAGATCCATATATAAGTATTTTAAGGGCCAAGCGCAACACAAAGCATATACCACTATCTGAGCACGTAAAAGCTTTTTATGTGAAGAAAATTCTTACGAGTAATTTTCTACATGTAACAAAGCTTTTACATTCTCCACGTAATAAAAAAATATTTTTAGTTTTAATTTATTATGTAATACTAATTTTTAAGGTTTGTTTATTTTTTTATATACAAAATTTCTTTTGTATAATTTCACTATTCATTTTTATACTCAAGAAAGTTTACTTAAGAAAAGAAAATTATTACATAAGCAAATATCGATGAAAAATAATTTATTACATTTAACAAGTACATATGGGCAACGTACACAATTATTTCCGCAGCCCCATACAAGATGTACCACTGTGCGCCGTGTCGGACGTTATTAGGATATGCCTTGGGACACTATTTTGAATCCAAGCTGCGAGATAAACGAATTGTTTGGCCTGGCGCGCGCAGATTGTTTTGTAATAATCTATGTTTGGTGACTTTGAGCTCGTCCACCACCGCTCTGGTCACAGAATCACTTACTCAGTGGTACACTTTAACTTTATTAGACCTACGGTACCACCAGGAGTATGGCCATGGGTACCGTGGGTGTGAAATGTGTTTTCAGCATAATTTAGGTCCAAGAAACATGTCCTGAGCAATACCTTACCCAAAGCCTACCTGTCTGTCTCATGAACCGTGATAGCTAGACAGTCGATTTTTTTACAGACGTTGTAAAGTATTAAACAATGAAAACAAAAGATGTAGGTACAGTACGTATTATAATATAATATAATTATAATCTTTTAGAACATTAACTTATTGGAGTGAGTATTGAACACCCAAAATGCTGCTTGAAACTCCTGCGTAATTTATCCGCGATAGTTTCTGACTCACTGGATATATTATCACATACTGAAATTTTATGTCTTGAAATGTGCTTTTGAAAATCTGAAACAAATAAAAACGTACGGTAC
Organism: Eilema sororculum; assembly: GCA_914829495.1. Lineage (NCBI taxonomy): Eukaryota > Metazoa > Arthropoda > Insecta > Lepidoptera > Erebidae > Eilema > Eilema sororculum. The sequence continues at coordinate 2,186,024 of OU618556.1, forward strand.
TGGATAAATACAGCTGTATATACCGTGTAATTTTTTAGTAGTCCAAAGGGCCTCAGTGGTTAATACAAAATGGATAAAGAATGTTCAAAAACGTCAAAGTGTCGTACTACGATTTCTTAAAATCGTAGGTTTAATGACTCAACCACGACAAATGACAACAATGCTTTGAAAAATAAAATGTTCAATGTGTATTAAACACATAATTTTTAATAGATTACACTTCCCATACCGTGTTTAACATTAAAATATATGTACGTACCGGCTTATTTAGCTGTTTGGCCATAAATATCCTCCAAATCAGAAACCAGCTTGCCGGTTTGAAATCCCGCCGTATATCATACTATATCACAGAAATACTTTGGATACGACATGTCTCTCACAACTAATACACACATTGCTATTCATTTTTACACTTTATATTGTTACTAGACGTAAATAAATTAAATGAACGCAAAAGATATACGAAACATATCCACAACAAAACAAGGAATGACAGCTGAAAACTCAGTTTGACAGTTATTGAGTGTTGCAAATACAATGAAAAATATTAGTTCCTTCAACATTAATTTCACGACTTTCTTGACGCACTATATGTTATGTTGCTTTGATGCATTTACGTTCTTGGCATTTTGCCTGTGTGTGTAACAAAAGCTGTGATGGACGAGGCTCTAGTTTTCCTTACAGATTCGGATACACTTAGATTATTAAACTATTATCTTCTTTTTTTTGACATTTCTATTTCATTGGACATTATTTTATTTTTTTGGATTATATTATGGATCATCTAATTTTATATTATTATGTCGTTTCTTTTTTTGACATTGATTATTGTAATTTGATTTGATTTATTATATTGTAGTGCCAGATTTCAGACATACATGTAAACGGACCACATTTATTTTACGTAATCTGGTAAATTTTGGTCACTGAATGCTAATGTACTGTGTTGCGCGTTTCATGCTTGCTTTTGTTTTGTTTTATTTTGTTTAGATCTTTAAGTTCAAACACAATGTAAAAATTGTTTATGAATAAATGAATAATAATACGGCAGTCGCTCTCTTAATAGTCAAGATAAACCAATACATTAGCATATTTATCGTTACGGTAAGAAAAGTTGTCAACAAACAACTAGTCTAACTACACACACACGCGCACACACTCATACTCACACGCGCGCACACATAATGTCATAGCGGAGTGAAGGGGACAGGGTTCCACGACAAAGGGAATTGTAGTGTGCTTTTTTTTTTTTTTTTTTTTTTTCGTGCGGTAATCCCCTCGGATACCCCCCCTGCCGGAGCCGGAAGGGGAGGTTATGTCGGACTCGAACCGACTAAAACCGCACGCCGACTGTGGGTCTTGGTGCTAGGCCAGAGGTGAGGTTGTCATAAACATATCCCTCGCACCCCGGCTGACCCAGGGCCATCTCTTACGGTCTGGCCCTCCTCAGGTGCGGGGACTACGGTGTCCCCAACTCGCCCCCGGAATGGGGAGGCGCGCTATTCAGCGAACCGCCGTGGGGAATTCTAGTGTCCAGGGATCCAGGGAGTAATTGAAGTGTACGTTTGTTTGTGTCAGTTTTTTTTTAACTTCGGTATTACCAATTGGTTGTGAAGGTCAGATGGTAGTCGCATCACGGAAAAAAATTAAGTCTAGCCTCATCGAAGTCCGACTAGAAAGCAGACACTGACTGAGTTGGAAAAAGGCTCAGAGGAAAATATTATTTTTCTCCCGAGTGGTTAAAAATGGGTAGTAAATTATATTCTCACCTTTGTAAATCCCCGAAGGGGTAGGTAGAGGTGTATTAGCACCCACGGTTCGCTGTGATTTTCGGTTCCACGACGTAATAGGGGGCGAGCGTTGCCATCTAGCGGGCCCTTTGTCTTGGGCTGAATGTTTACTGTGGGATGGAAGAGAGCCCTATCGCTTAGTCGCTTTTAACGGCACCCACCTTGCTGGGGTGGTCCTTTTCTACTCAACCGGGAACCAACATGACATAGTAAATGATAGTTTTTTGTTCAATTGACAAATTACGAAATTTATTTTTTTCATAAGTCATTCATTACGAAATGTAGGTAGTTGGTACGTTTGCATACAAATATGTCATGTCCTTCGTGTCTGGTAGTATTTTGTCAGTGAATCCACAATTGTTATTTGTTGTGATTCTGTGATAACGGATACAGATCTGTTATCAATACGATTTATAGCGCAATGCTAGGGTGGCCACGGGTTCCTGCTAATATAAATATAGCATAGTATAAAGTATCTGCGGTAGCCTAGTGGTATGGGTAATGGACTGCTGAGACGAGGTCTCGGGTTCGATCCCAGGTTTACCATGGCACACACCAATGACTTTTGGATGCTTTTCGAAGTTATGTGTGTATTTATCGCAGGTTTATAAGTGCCCGGTTAATGGCAATAGGCTCGCCACCTATTACATTGGGACCTAAACATAAACTGGCGAAATGTGGGTGCTAGCACCTCTGCCTACCCCTTCGGGGAATACAGGCGTGAGTTTATGTTATGTTATGTAATAAAGTATAAAGCAAAGTCGCTTTCCGCGTCTGTCCGTCCCTATGTATGCTTATATTTTTAAAACTTAGTTACGGATTTTGATGCGGTTTCTTTTAATAGATAGAATGATTCAAGATGAAGGTTTATATGTATAATACATGCTTAATATAGTAGAGGGTGCAGCGGGAGACACGGGCGGAAAATAAATGGCGGTAGGTACGAAGTTCGCCGGATCAGCTAGTGTATTTACTAAAAAGCTCTGATACTATTATTATAATAGATTGAATTTCATATTATGTATGTTTATATACATTGAAACACTATTATTTACTATGGTGATATTTGTTATTCTCTTTTATTATTTGCATACGGGTGACCAAGTGCTAACTGACAGAAACAGGACAGTTTACCAAATAATCTTTAATGTTAGGATAACGGTACATATTTTGCACACATGTTTTGAAGGCCCTCGAGATTTTGAAATTAGATAAATAAATACTGATGAATGACATATTGCAGCAACACATGTTTTGTTTTTTTTTGTAGTTAAATTACGTTTCACACATTATAGATTTAAAAATAAACTAGTTGAACCGGCGAACTTCGTACCGCCAATTTTTTTCTGCCCGCGTGGCGTCAGATCCCGTTGCACCCTCAACTATGTTAAGCATGTATTTATTATACATATAAACCTTCCTCTTGACTCAATCTATTTATTCAAAAAACCGCTTCAAAATCCGTTGCGCAATTCTAAAGATTTAAGCATACATAGGGACGGACAGACAGCGACAGCGACTTTGTTTTATACTATGTAGTGAACTAATTTCGCCCATAATTTTTATTTTTATAAATAAAGAGATATGAATTAAAATAACAGAAATTCTAGTTACTTGTTTAAAATAATCCTGTGACATTTTTCTATTTTACGACATTATAATTACGAATTAGGCCATTTTTGAGGGGTTATTCACACACCTCTATCCCCTCGGACTTTGCCCCACTAAGGGTAATTGGAAATTAATTTGAAGAATGAATTCCCAGTTACGGTGTGGCAACTGTGACTTATGTGTCTAACTTTTTAATATAAAATCAGTGTATGGCTATTTGTATTGATCTGGGTGTTTCGTTCTATGTATAATATGTAGGTATTTACAAAACTAATATTTATTTATTTATTAAGGCTCGTATTTCATAATGGTACTTAAGCCCTGATTCCCTATTTATAACTAGTATTGAGGACAGATTGTCATTGATATTCTGTCAATGAAAATAAAAATTCAGCCCCTCTAGACAACCGGCAATTCGTCGGCCAGCGATATTGTAGAATAGAATGACGAATGTATGGGACACCCCTGAATCACTTTAAATTACCCTTCTCTTTATATCCGTCTTTAAGTCCCACTTGAGCGCTTCATATTTTCCCGATGTATTTCGTATTTAAAAGTTAGCATAATAAATGTTATAAAAATTTCGTTCGAATGTATGGGATTTGACGTTTATGACATAATAGCTTTTGCCCGCGGCTCCGCCCACGTGGATGTCGGTTTTCGCGACCAAACATAGCCTATGTCCCTTCTCAAGGTCTAATCTACGCTTATACCAAATTTCATCAAAATCGGTTCGGTGGTTTAGGCGCGAAAGCGTAACATACAGACAAACAGACAGAGTTACTTTCGCATTTATTATAAAAAAACTAGTTTTTGCCCGCGGCTCCACCCGCGTGGATGTCGGTTATCGCGACTAAAAATAGCCTATGTCCCTTCTCAAGGTCTAATCTACGCCTATACCAAATTTCTTCAAAATCAGTTCAGTGGTTTAGGCGTGAAAGCGTAACATACAAACAGACAGACAAACAGTTACTTTCGCATTTATAATACTAGCTTTTGCCCGCGGCTCCGCCCGCGTGGATGTTGGTTATCGCGACCAAACATAGCCTATGTCCTTTCTCATGGTCTAGTCTACCACTATACCAAATTTCATCAAAATCGGTTCAGTGGTTAAGGCGTGAAAGCGTAACATACAGACAGACAGACATAAAGACAGACAGACAGACAGACAGAGTTACTTTCGCATTTATAATATTAGTATGGATTAGTATGGATTATTGACGACAGTCTGGAATCGAATCGTTCTGGAATACGAGCCAAGACTGATATTCACGTGACTCGAGTTGCGTTAGAATGTGTTGTTTATTTCATGTTATTTGGTCCCCCTACTGGTAGTACAAACGTTCTATTTTAATAGTTATCTGTTGTTTTATCAGCAATGCTCCAAGGGCCGGCTATTTTTAGCGCGTGACTCACTAAGGACGTCTGTAATCTGTTCTATTTATTTTGTTAGGTTTGTTGATGATGAAATGGTTTGTGTATTTATTTGATAACCTCCCTGTCATTTTCAGTTCGTTGTAAATAAATATCTGTGGTAGCCTAGTGGTATGGGTAATGGACTGCTGAGACGAGGTCTCGGGTTCGATCCCAGATATACCATGGCACACACCGATGACTTTTCGATGCTTTTCGAAGTTATGTGTATTTATCGCAGGTATATAAGTGCCCGGTTAATGGCAATAGGCTCGCCACCTATTACATTGGTACCTAAACATAAACTGGCGAAATGTGGGTGCTAGCACCTCTGCCTACCCCTTAGGGGAATACAGGCGTGAGTTTATGTTATGTTTTGTTATGTTTTTTGTAAATAAATATATTGTGGATTGTTTCACAAAGATAATATTATGGGTTTTATAGGGTCACCGTGTGGTATATCTAGTATTGTAATGGTCTATAGGTTACGGTAGACGGCTTCCGTGGCGTGGTGGTAGTGAACGCGGCCGCTACGCAGGAGCCGCGGGTTCTATCCTCGCTCAATGCAAATATTTGTATGCTTATAGATATGAGTATTTGCATTGGTCTGGTCGTGCTTCGGAGAGCACGTTAAGCCGTCGGTCCCGGTTGCCATATGAACATGTATGGCAGTCGTTACAGGTGAATTGGGTGAAATGGCCCACATAGAAGGGCTGATCACCCGTCCGGTCGAACGGCGTCCCCACTGACAGTAGTAGTATAGGTTATGATAACTTTTCTATTAAGCGTGAGGCGGTTTTTTTGCTTCAGTCATGCCTTCTTCCCATTGCTTGCACTTGCTAAGCCCCAATCTATCAATCTTCTATCTCCTTTCATATTTGGTTTCATACGCTTTTTTTTCATGCGGAAATCCCCACGGTTACCTCCCCCGCCGGAGCCTGAAGGGGAGGTTATGTCGGACTCAAGCCGGCTAAAACCGCACGCCGACTGAGGGTCGTGGTGCTAGGCCGGAGGTGAGGTTGTCTTCAACATATCCCTTGCACCCCGGCTGACTCAGGGCCATCCCTTACGGTCTGGCCCTCCTCGGGTGGTTTCATACCCTGCCATACACCGAGGTCGGCCTTCACCTATGCCCATTCCTAAATCTTCTTCTTCTTCATCTTAGCGTTAATCCCAGTCGCATCCGAAGCCTTCAGCTTAGAGTCTGGGGTCCCCTTTACCAGTCTAACTGCGGATTTGGCTAAACTTCGATATTTTCTGTGAAGCGACTGCCATCCGACCTCCACAACCCAAAGGCGATATCGAAGCATCAACTACCAATTACCCGTAACGACTGCCATAGATGTTCTTATGGCAACCGGGACCGACGATTTAACGTGCTCTCCGAGGTACGACCAGACCATTGCAAATACTCATATTTATGCATACAAATATTTGCATTGAGTAGGGATCGAACCCGCGCCTCCAGGCTGTCATTCATCTTCTTCATCCTAGCGCTTATCTTAAGCTTCCACCTCGGAGTCTAGGGTCCGATTCAACTACTAAATTTCTTTATTGAATAACACATTTGTACTTTTCCACTGAGTTTGTTTTAATCCTGTACCTGACCGGTTCCGCCTTACGGCATTCTCAAAGGTTTACATTGATGTTTTAAATATTCCAATTCCCAAACACTACAATATTTGCATTTTTTCATGTGTGTATTTTTGTAGCAGTGTGTAGTAGATTCCACCAAGTGCCATCAATCTCCAGTAACAGTCTAAATTTCTTTAGTTTGTTTATTCACTTTTGCATTGGTTATGATAGTAGTTCCTGTAATATTATTTGTGACTTATTAAGTAAAATTATAATACATAATAAATGAAAATTAACCTTAGTGTTCTGTATAGATAAGTGTGGTTGATTTATATGGTTACAAAAATAGAATACTCAATATATATATATATGTTACCGGAAATGTGTATAATCCGGATTTCTATACAATGCCTAGGCATTGTATACAATGCCGAGTGCGCAGCAGAAAATGTATGAAATGGTATCAAAGAATATTGATGGTGGTTATAAAAAATGCAACCACTTAGGCTAATGCTGGAGCCTCGCTTTCGCTTCAGTCTTCTAACCTATAATATATCCAGGTCGGGGCGCAGTGTCCACACCACGCAATGTAACTTGGATAGATTAGGTTAGAAGATTATTGCGGGAGCGGAGCGGAGCGAAGCTCCCGCATTAATCTTCGTGGTTATTTTTTTTTATTCATTCAAAAATATAAATTTTCCACAAAATCATCCGCAAATATAGACAATAACCCATTTATTTCACACATTTCCGGTGGAACGGCAGGAATTCTATGTATTAACACACATTTCCTAGGATTTGTATACAATTTCTTGATTTCATACATTTCCGGTAACTATACACTTAACAAATATGTTGAAAAATATAAAAAATCATGTTTATTATAATACATAATAAATGAAAATTAACCTTTGGGTTCTGTATAGATAAGTGTAGTTGATTTATATGGTTACAAAAATAGAATACTCAATTTATATATGCACTTAACAAATATATTGATAAAATATTATTTAGATTAGATTAGCTATATATGGTAATCCAATAATAGTGCAATAACGATATAATAATGGAATTATTATATTTGTATATCTAATAATAGAATAGTTAATATATTGCAAAGATAATGCACAATGTTGCTTTCGTCTTTTTTATTATTTTTATTAAAGGACACGTCAATTTGACTTCAACTCGCCTTACAAAAGTGCGTACTTCAAATTTAAAAAGAAACTAAGAACCTAACCTGCGTGCGGTTAAAATGGTTTTCTGAACTCAAAAATCCCTACTAATGATTTTTTATTTTCCATACATAATTCAATAAAATAACGGCCACGCAATATATCACTTTCGTTGTATAAATTATGATTTTTTAATTACCAATTATCTTGTGTTTGCTCTGACAATGTCAATAACATGTACACTTTCATTTGAATGAATTTTATAGCATTCAGTATGCTAACTACACAAATCGAATTCATAGGGAAAAAAGAATCTTCTCGGGTGGGAATTCGAACCCGCAATCTTTCCCTTACAGGGGGAATGCCTTCACCAACTAGGCTACCGAGACACACCCGAAGTGATTAAATTTTCCCTTCTATTTTCATCCGTCTACAGTGCGACGGTGGAGTCATCCTATAGCTCGTATGATCATCCGTGGAGTCATCCTATTCAAAAGATCATTGGTGTAAGATCTCGGGTTCGAGTTCCACCCGAGAAGATTCATTTTCCCTATGCATGCGATATGTGCACTTACATTTTATGTACTTTACTAGTTGTCCCGCGTGGAATTAGATCTGGTTTGTAATTTTAATAGTATTTATTAATAGGAATGCCTTGCTCTGCGCGTATGTGTTGAATATCTTATCATTCTAATTAACCAATTGCGAAAAGGGGGGACCTTCTAATAATAAAAGTACTATGTCTTTCTGTCGGTTTGTTCTCGATATTTTTCGAGACAGCTTGGCCGATTTGGAATTAAGGCTAACTAAAAGTTTAAAATACAAATCTAGTTCCAAGCGGAAGAATTTGTGGGCACAGGTAGGTAATAAATATCAATACATGGGTAACCGTATAAGCTGCTAGCGAGGGTGGGTCGCTAGTTAATCAATTAAATTAACATAACACTCCTCTCATTCAATAAAACTATTGTGATAAACAAACCGTGATTAGTCACCCTACCCGTATGCCACCGGATGCTATAGTCCTTATTACTTATTGGTACTTCAGGGCTCCGGGGTGTCAGTAGTGCTCTTAATTAGAGCACAATTGGTATCAGTTACATGGTGGCATCGTGGGAAATGAAGCGCTAATAGGATGTCTCAGTACTATATGGACCACACGTATGACCTGGTTATACTGGAGATTGATGGCACTTGGTGGAATCTGCTACACATTGAATAACACACTTATACAGTCAACTACAAAAGTAGCTTAACAAATTCTAATTTATTGAACACTGTGGCCCCTAAACCTTACATAAAAATGTGAAAAAAAAAACCATTGAATATGTAAATTAAGTTTGTCTTCTGGGAATCATAAAACTACATTTATAAATTAAGTTTGTATTCTGGGAATCATAACACTACATTTACTATAGACAGATGCATTCCATTATAAGAAAGATTTGTAAAATATTTTAGTGTTAATTACTTATGGCGTTAATTCTGAACCTGACCGGTTTCGCCTTACGGCATTTTCATAGGTTTACATTGAAGGCGAAACCGGTCAGGTTCAGAATTAAAATAAACTCAGTGGAAAACTACAAGTGTGTTATTCAATACACGTATGGACGTATGAAATTAGTATCTTTAGGGTTTTGTACCTCAAAATGAAATAGGGAACCTTTATAGGACCACTTCGCCGTCCGTCTATCTGTTAAAACCTTTTTCACATGAAGGAGTAGAGGTATCAATTTGAAATTCATATCACATATTCAAATGTAACCTCTTGAAATTGTGCTAAAATTAAACCATTAACACGCAACTTAATCTCTAAAGTTCATATCGCACTTAGAATACAGTAAATTATTTTTATAATGATTTTGTGGGAATCCATACTAATATTATAAATGCGAAAGTAACTCTGTCTGTCTGTCTGTCTGTATGTTACGCTTTCACGCCTAAACCACTGCACCGATTTTGATAAAATTTGGTATAGGGGTAGATTAGACCATGAGAAAGGACCTAGGCTATGTTTGGTCGCGATAACCGACATCCACGCGGGCGGAGCCGCGGGCAAAAGCTAGTTTTAGATAAAAACAATAAAAAAATCAGTATCCTTGTTCGCAATGAACGATATATAATTTTATGATAACCTTTTGGGCAATGCAACGCACATCGCGAGTAAACGGCTATTATATCTAAACATTCAACCAAAATAGAACTAAACATCTCGTCGATATGGCCAAACACGCAAATATGAGCCAATCAATAAAACAAATAGCTACATAATATATAACGTGATTGATTCTGAGTCTGAGATGGCGAGCGAGGTCGGCGTGGTGACCTGATTTCCATCGACCGCTGAAATAGATACCTTTTATATAAACATTCATTTTTTATTCACTCATATATCTTGGAATCCATACTAAAATATTAAATGCGAAAGTAACTCTGTCTGTCTATCTGTCTGTCTGTATGTATGTTACGCTTTCACGCCTCAACCACTGAACCGATTTTGATGAAATTTGGTATAAGGGTAGATTAGACCTTGAGAAAGGACATAGGCTATGTTTGGTCGCGATAACCGACATCCACGCGGGCGGAGCCGCGGGCAAAAGCTAGTAATATAATATTATGAATGTGAAAGTAACTCTGTCTGTCTATCTGTCTGTCTGTATGTTATGCTTTCACGCCTAAACCACGGAACCGATTTTGATGAAATTTGGTATAAGGGTAGATTTGACCTTCAGAAAGGACATAGGCTATTTCACGCGGGCGGAGCCCCTGGTTCAAAGTTTCACATACCCGAAGGAGCCAACTCGAAACCGTACATGGCACTGGGTCAGTCAGGCCCCGGGATCCGATTTCTCTGATTCGACCGTGTCGAACTGACGGGCAGTTCCCCTAACTCGAGACATATAAGTGAATAATTAGTGAATCTAACTAGGTTAGACCTCATTTTTGTTTTGATGCATTTACGATATTTTGATAACCATGGCGTATTGATAAACAATCATAGAGAAAGTCATCATATCAAACTTTTCGTAGAAAATATCTAAATTATAGTGAAAATCTTATCAGAAACGGATGACAGCTTTTCTGACAGACATAACCTTCTTATTTTCTTTCTAACACAACTTTATCTGTAGAATCGGTGGTATAAAAGGCTCAGGCTCAAAACGTCTCTTTCGCAACTTTTCTTTCGGTTGTAAAACGTCTCTTTGTCAGAATGTCGCTTACACAAAATGTCTCTTTCACAGAATGTCTCTATGGCATATTAATATAAGAAAAGTTTCTAAACATAATTCAAAAACTTTTGAAAAACTGGAAATCTGCACCCAAAATGCATCCATGGTACAATTACAACTTAGCAATGGTTTAAAATCACATTCTATCATTAGATGCATTCATTCTTACCTGCTTGGTAAAAACATGCTTATCAATGAGAGCATCAATATTCATATCGAGTGCATTATCATAGCTAAGTCTATATTTAGCTGCGGAAGTATGATTCACTTCTATTCTAAGACGTACATTATTCTGTATATCTGTATATATCTTATTCTTCCTTTCCTTTCTTATTCTTCCTTTCCTTTCTTATTCTTCCTTTCCTTTCTTATTCTTCCTTTCCTTTCTTATTCTTCCTTTCCTTTCTAAAGCTTTGGAGCGCCTCATTCACTCGCAACTCAGCTCATTTCTAAATAAAAACGCGCTACTAAACCCGTTACAATCCGGCTTCCGACCTGGGCACAGTACTGCAACAGCATTGGTTAATATCACTGAAGACATTAGACTGGGCATGGATAGTGGAAATCTCACGCTTCTTTCGTTACTTGATTTTAGCAATGCTTTTATACCGTAGATTTCGACATCCTGCTTGGTATACTCGGCTCTATTAACATATCTCCAACGGCTATTGGGTGGTTTCGTAGTTACCTGTTCGGTCGCCGGCAACGTATTCGCGTCGAGGAAGCAAGCTCTCCCTGGTGCAGCACGACCGCTGGTGTACCGCAGGGTGGCGTTCTATCTCCGTTACTTTTTGCCATTTTTATAAATACCATCTCCGAAAAATTACTTTCATCCTACCACCTGTATGCGGATGACCTGCAAATTTACATCCAAGCACCTCCAAACAATTTTTCCGATGCATTTACTGTGCTCAACGAGGACTTGGATCGGATTTGCGAATGGAGCAAGAACCATGGACTAACCCTAAATTCATCCAAGACACAGGTTATTGTTATTGGGAGTCCAAGGTTATCATCAAAAATCGATTGGACACAGATTCCTCAAGTTACTATGGGTGGAACAGTCGTACCGGTCAGTGACAATGTTAAAAACTTAGGAATTTATATGGATAAATCGTTTTGCTGGAACTTCCAATTACAGGAAACCAGTCGAAAACTTTTTGCATCAGCCGGTGCCTTACGAAGGCTCCGAAACTTCCTACCAGTTGCCACTAAAACTGCGCTCGCACAATCGCTTCTTCTTCCTGTTCTCGACTACGCCGATGTCAGCTATCCAGATCTCACAGAGGAGCAATTAAATAAACTTGAGCGACTTCAAAATTTTTGTATACGATTCATATTTGGGTTACGCAAGTATGATCATGTGTCAGATTTCCGTAAACAACTCAAGTGGCTCCCAATTCGGCTTCGCAGGAATGCCCATATTCTAACAATGTTATATAATGTTTTATTTAATCCTACCACTCCATCATATCTCAAAGAACGATTCCAGTTCCTCCATGACACACATACTAGATGCCTGAGGTCATCCGAAAATTTGAGGCTGAGGATGCCAGTGCATTCCACCGACTTTGTTGACAAATCTTTCACTGTCAAGGCTGTGCGTTTATGGAACGCATTACCAGTGAACATCAGACAAGCAAAATCTTTAAATGTCTTCAAAAATCTGGTAAAGGACCACTTCCTATCATCTTCTAGAGTACGATAGCTCACAATTTCGGTATTTTCTCACTCACTTGTTTCCTATCTTATTAGTTTGTTGTACTATTTACTTTATGTATCTATTTATGTGTTATACTTGGTTGTATTTATGTTATAATACCTTACGTTATGAAAATATTTATTTTATTTTATTTCTCCCTCCCTCTCTCCCTATCTTTTTTCGCTTTGTAACACACCTTATTGACCTTATTTGCTAACTACACCGTATTGCCCCTGTTTTAGCACATTACTGTCCATCCCAAGGTTGCCTGGAAGAAATCGCTTCCAGCGATAAGGCCGCCCATTGTACATTAAACTGTATCATGCTACCTACTTGTTCCAATGTAAATCTATTGGTGTACAATAAAGAATTATCTATCTATCTATCTATCTATCTGTATTCTGTAGAAAGTATCACGGGCTACTATCCCTATCTAAGCCCGTAATTTTTCCCCGATAGATTGTCTTTATTGGGGTGCTTACTTAGATTTGGCTGGGTCAGGATTTACCCAGGGTAATGGGAGTATGAGTCGATTAAAGGTTCAGTCAACTTGCAAGTTTTTGTGCACAATGAGCTCAGTAAGATCTTTGTCGAAAGTTCTACAAAAGTGCGTCATCTTTGTCACTATTACTCGCAAAGCGGACCCTGGACTCCCGAGGTGAAGACTCCAGATGCGACCGAGGCTAACACAAGGATCCAAAATTGAAAGAGAAAATACCAGAAATACATTTAGAGTTCCAGTGGTCTACTTACCCTACTGCCTACCCCATTGGGAAGCAATTCGTGTCTGAACGTATGTATGGGCAATTGGGCATATGGCAAACGGTTTTTCCTAGTATCTCACGATAAATGTTCGAATGAAGGTAAAAAAACATGCAGGACAGTCTTTCGGGACTGCCTTTAGTGACGGCCCAAGCTTTAGGAAACTATGACTGGAGTTCCATGATTTTTGTTTACCCGGAAAGTGCTTAACGCACCTAAAGAAGTTTTTACTTCCAAAGTTTGTACTAGTTTTTAATAAAAATAATTATCCAATACTTCCAAGTAATTCGCAGTTAAACATATGTAAAATTTTATCACAGTCAATAAACGATCAATTCCAGTTATCTACAGTTACATACAAGGTTTTGCGTTGTGGTTGACATCTAATCTAACCTAATGCGACTGATTAGGAGTATTTATACGAACCGACTACTGAATAACCAATAACCAGCAATTGATTGTCACGAATTTACATTCACGACTCTTTTATATTTGAATGTCAATAGTAGCCGACGAATTAACGTGTCGTTTTTGAGGCAGATTAGTCTAATGTGTGCGACAGTCGTGGCTGCTTTGTGCTGCCGTGTTGGTACCAGGTGGAGTAGAATAATATACCCCTGGCCGCTCTTCACTGGAAGAGCCTGGGCGGGTGAAAACTGAGTGTCGTAAAAGGCCGGAGACACCGTTGTCCCCCCTCCCGAGGAGGACCAGACTGTAAGGGATAACCCTGGGTCAGCCGGGGTGCGAGGGATATGTCGAATACAACCCCATCTCCGGCCTAGCACAACGATCCTCAGTTGGCGTGGGGTTTTAGTCGGTTCAAGTCCGACATAACCTCCCCTTCCGGCACCGGCGGGGGAGGTATCCGTGGGGATTTCCGCAGGGAAAAAAAAGTGTATCGTAAAAGGCGACTAACTGATAGGGTGGTTTTCCATCCTTCAGTAAACATACAACTCATGACAAAGTGCCCGCTGCCCTTGTCTCGGCTGTTTTCATGATTATCTCGACTGAATCTCGCGATCAGTCGAAATCTTCCGCCTAGATGCCTAGGTTCAGCTTTTTTCTCAACTCTTTCAACGTTTAATTTGGCTTATTTGGCAAGTTTTTTTGGCTATTGTGTGACTAATTGTGTTCGTACAGTTCGGGCGTGGTCCGGGGGCTTAGCGGTTAAAGCTTTCTCTCTGTAAGAGAAGGATCGCGGGTTCGAATGCCGCCTGGACCGATCAATTTTTATTCCTATCTTATTCAATTTAAATAATTAGCATACTAAATGCTTTAAAGTTTCATTCAAATATTGTGTGACTCCTTTCTGACCCCCTAACTCTAGTCTAGTTTTTTTTGTGGATGACTGCTGTAAACAGCTTCCCACACAATATTTTTGTTATGAATTACGTATTTGTATATCATCTACAGACGGTTGCCATTCGAACTCATTTCGACCTAATTTTAAACACTAATCATATTACTCAACACGAGACGATGACACATAAAAAACAACATTCAGTCATCACCGGACTAATGTGTTCTCTATTTGCTAACATCTGCAGTAATCGGCATAACCGGAAGATTTGAGGAGCACAGATAATGCGATTAATTCTGCTGGTTAGTGAGACTTCCGCATTTACCAAGGTTGTTGGATATTGGCCTGCTTTTGGGCGTATCGAGGGTCGCAATGTCAGGACTTTTTTTTATCTGAACTGGCGCATTATTAGGCTTGACTGACCGTACTGTACGCGTTCGTATTAGCCGAAACATTTAAGTTGGTTTTATTTTAAGCTTGTTCTATCTTCTATGTTAACCAATTGAAATGTACAGTCTATTCACGTTACAAAATTTATTGTCAAGTAGAATCATGCGTCTGCTTTGAATCAATTGACTTGTTGTGGTTTTATTGGACTGATAACGATATTATTTTTAGGCTACTGTTGTTTGTTTTTATGATTTTCTACAACAGCTTCGTTTATGGCTTAAATTGTATACTTGCGTGGGACCGTGGTTACCGTGAGGTCAGAGGGCAAGAGATATGAGGTTTAATTCTTAGGTCGAGCAAAGTCTCATTAGATATTTTCGTTCATAAGTACCTACCTTATAATAATATGGCGTATGGTAACGTGGAAAACAGCAGATGTTACTGGCCCTCTTCCATTTTCGGAGATGATATTATTGGATTTATTGATAACGTTATACCTACGTATAGGCAACTGCCGCGCAAGCGTTGATCGTTTATTTTTATAAAAACTGTAATACAGCATTTTTGTACATATCGCGCTGTACAAATCAGGGTCACATCCATAATGCCAGATATAGTTACAGGCTAAAAGAACTACAGATGAAATTCATAGTACTTGGACGTGTGCAACTCGTACTAACTCTTTTTTTTTATTGTGCGGAAATCCCCTCGGATACCCCCCCTGCCGGAGCCGGAAGGGGGGGTATGTCGAAGGTTATGTCGAACTCGAACCGACTAAAACCGCACGCCGACTGTGGGTCGTGGTGCTAGGCCAGAGGTGAGGTTGTCATCGACATATCCCTCGTACCCCGGCTGACCCAGGGCCATCCCTTACGGTCTGGCCCTCCTCAGGAGGGGGGACAACGGTGTCCCCGGAGGCCTGCTTCTGCTGGGGTGACAGGTGGCTCCACCCGTCACCCCCAGGCCCGCACTCATGGGGGACGGAGGTCAGTCAGTGCTCTCCGACGCCCGAGTGGCCTGCGCGCGCGGGCGGCGCGATCCGCGAGTCTCGCTCGCTCGGCCCGCCTCTCCTGTTCCGCCGTCTCCTTCACGAACTCGTACCGAGCCGAACCTATATGAGCCTTATGCCCTTCTAGAAGAACCCCATATTGTAGGCGCTTGGAGCTTATGGTAATCAGTAACCAATCTCACTAAATCGCGTTCGTTTATCGCGTGATTAATTTGTTTGTACCTAGCGTAACGCGTACTACTTGTTTCCAGAAAAGGTAACTGCTGTCTAACTCAAGTCTAACTAAGTCAGTTAAGTTACTAATGATATAAAATTGTCGTTTTGTCCTATCTGACTCATTGTTACTTCAATGCTATGTATAATTATTAGCAATGTTCAATTTTGAATTAGGCCGCATTTTGCACGACACTGTTTTTAACTATACGGTCCGGTTTCACGGTATAGGGTCTCATTTACTCAAGACGGTTTTTCATTAGGATTGACAAACCGGTGACTACTAACTTTTCTATTTATCATATAGAGGACATGATAGGTGCGCTGTACCTATGACAAGTATCAAAATTAATTACTTAATCTTTTGGGGACTTGATATTTTGGGAACTTGATATTCTAGGAACTTGATATTCTGGGAACTTGGCATTTTGGGAATTTTACATTCTGGACAGGAAGGTTATTTATGTAGTCCGAAATTCAAAATTATTTCTCAAATCATTCAGGAACTATAACACAATTTTTATTCTGAACAGGCTTGTCTTGTTGAATTCTAGTACTACCCATAAACCCTTCCAGATAACTATTTAAACTGTTGATTGATGGCATTTGGTGGAATTCATTGTTACACATATTGAGAACACTTGTAGGTACTTTTTCCACAGTATTTATTATATTGACCCTGAGTGTAAGCTAAATTGGAGTAGGTTCACGTCTTTAATGTAATTCTGATTAGCTGCTTAACCACTGAGCTTAGATATCATTTTGCCATAGTGTGCCCATACCAATTTGATCACACGCAGCGAGTAGAGTGGCGAGACCATGCACTCGGCCCATGCTCGGTGGGTTTAAACATAGCGCCTTTTCTTTTCGTGCGGAAATCCCCTCGGATACCTTCCCCGCCGGAGCCAGAGTGGAAGGTTTTATCGGACTCGAACCGACTAAAACCGCACGACGACAGTGGGTCGTCGTTCTAGGCCGAAAGTGAAGTTGTCTTCGACATAATATATTCCTCGCGCCCCGGCTGACCCAGGGTCTGGACTTACGGTCTGGCCCTCGTCGGGCGACAACGGTGTCCTCAACTCGCCCCTGTGGCCTGCTTCTGCTGGGGTGACAGGCAGCTCCATCCACCACTCCCAGGCCGTGAACATAGCGCCGAGCATTTTGCATACATCGCAATCGGCCGTTGTCTCGCCACTCTGCTCAGTGTGTGTGATCAAGGCATAACAAGCGGACACGGTTTGTCTGTTTTAACAACAGTAATCATCTCGTGAAAAAGCGCCCTTGCTCACCGTCCATAGCTGGGCGCTCCGCCAATTGAACATAATTTGATGTTTCACACATTTTACCTTATACGGCTAATTGGTACAGTCAGTGACAGAGAATCTTGACTACAAAGTCTCAAAATGATACAGGATCCCCTAGTCTAAGAGACAGAGTTAAATAGTAAATGCAACATGTTTCTAAAAGGTTATTCACGTAATAATTGTGTTCAACCGTCTGTTCAACCGTCTTGAAATAAACAAAAAAAACAACAGTTCAAGACGGTGTATGATTTTTTTATTATGATAATAAATAAATTATTAATAAAAATAAAAGTTCATCTGCGGTAGCCTAGTGGTATGGGTAATGGACTGCTGAGACGAGGTCTCGGGTTCGATCCCAGGTTTGCCATGGCACACACCAATGACTTTTCGATGCTTTTCGAAATTATGTGTGTATTTATCGCAGGTTTATAAGTGCCCGGTTAATGGCAATAGGCTCGCCACCTATTACATTGGGACCTAAACATAAACTGGCGAAATGTGGGTGCTAGCACCTCTGCCTACCCCTTCGGGGAATACAGGCGTGAGTTTATGTTATGTTATGTAAATAAATTATCTATCTTTTCCCCCCTTCCTGTTGTAGGATTGTTCTGATATTTGGTACACACCTTTAGTTCGGACTATAATACAATTTAATTCAATAAACATTGATTTGCTCTTAATATATTGGTATTAAGATCGATCTGATGATGACTGTACTTGTTCACGAGTCCATGAAAGTTTACTCACCGCGAAGGTGAAAGTAAGATTATGTTTCAATTGAATGCTTTTATAATTAAAACGGGAAATTCGATTACATGAGGAAAAATTAATTACTCAGGTGAGGCTTGAACCCACGACCTTTTCCTTACAGGGGGAATGCTCTACTAACTGAGCTACTGAGCCTTATAAGAATCGAATTGTTGTTAGCATAATAAATGCTATAAAATTTTATTCAAATAAAACGGTTAACTTAGATTTTGCAAATGTAATTTCAAAAAGAAAAAATATAGTACTTAGGTGGCAGAGAAGCACACGGCCCACCTGATGGAAAGTGGTATATGGACCTATGGACGTATGCAACACCAGGGGCGTTACACTCTCGCTACCAAACCTGAAGAAACCTTCTAAAGACCATCTTTATTGAACTTTTTTTTTAATTTTTTTAGGCCTGTTTTTTTAAATTATGTAACCAGTGATAACGTCGAACCATGTATTATAAAAAAAGGCTACGAGGTTCAAATCATAATTTTTAATTATTTTGGAGTGATTTAAACTAAGTTTTCTAACTTCCTCCTTCCTACAGTCCCGGGTCCTTTAAGCTGGGCGTGAAAAGGCATCTAATGAGGCCGTCAAGCTGAGTGCCACCACTGTTAACATGGTAAATGTTTACGATGGTGACCCTCTTTCCGAGACTTTGCCTTTAGCTTAACATCAGGCGAGGTGAAGTCAAATTGACGTGCCCTGTATAAAAAAAAAAACTTATAACCTTGGAAGGGAACATGTTTATTATGTGTAACTTCTAAGAGAAAACAAACTATTATTACTATTAACTAATTAATTACTTCAACAACGGCTGTTCACTAAAAGCTTTGACTATTTACATTTCATAACTTATATTTCCTATTTTCAAATTTCGAACGCGTTGTAAGTTGTAACTCGTGCGCGTGCGTTGATCATTGTCTGTTGTATTTACATGTACCGTTCCCACATGCTCCCGCACCCGCGTTGATGTTGAAACAATCAGTCACTCGCGAGCCGCACAAGATGACACACGTCCTAATAAAAAAATACCTTCAATGGTTATTATTACAGTACACGACACTGCAAATTAACGCTGGAAACATTCTGTAGAAGATGTCGACCTTATTTAAACGGTGTAACGGTCATATTCGCTTGTGTTTTGTGTTGCTACAATTGAAAAATAATTGTTAATTGGAAAATAGTGCTTTCTGAAAGAAGTGTTGTGACAGTTAGTGATTTTTGAAGTGTAGTAGTGATTCGAACATGGCGAATAGAGTTATGGGATATGTTATCTGCGGTTACAATTCCGTGGATAATCTTATGGTAAGTAAGTTGTTACGATGCTCTTGTCTGTCTGTAGCAATTAATTGTTTGAAGACACGCGATGCACTAAAGATAGCATGGCTGTTATCTCGGTTGTAGTTTTTAATCGATTTTATGTTGTAATTACCTTGGAATAATAAGACTTAGATAGACTGGTGACCTGAAAAGCTGGGATAGGCTGAATGCGGAAGTTGAAGAATCAGATAATCAGATGCTATGATGCACATCGTCGGTAGCTTAGTGTTTAAGGAGTCTGCCTTACTATCGAGAGGTCCCGGGTTCGAATTCTGGTCATTACACTACCGACGTGAACACACTCATAGCACAAGCAATTTAGCTTAGTTGGAGGGGTTAGAGGGAATATCAGGAACTGCTCTTATTGAAAAAAAAAAAAACACTTTTATCGGACATAACATTTATCCCGAAGTATCGGCTACTATTCAGCACCCACCCATGGTCGTAGGATCCGTGATTTTAATTCAATGAATGATATTGGCGTAAACTTCAGACAGTGTCTTGTACATTTTATATTCAGCAGTGGACTGAAATAAGCTAATTGATTATAATACTGCAGATAAATATCGCTTTAGGTCTTTATATATGAATATTGAAGGATGTTTTCGGGATTTAGAAGTAGAGGCCAAGGAAAAGTTGTATGGAGTGCATGAAAGAGAACATGTCTAGGGTAGGAGTGGCTGAAATGATGACGTCTGTCAGGAAGGTATGGATGAGATGACATGGTGCGCTGACCGTAGTTAATTGGGGCAAGGGCAGGCAGATGATAATGCAGAAAGACACTACACAATATGCCTCCGGGAAGAACATTTATGGACGTAATTAAAAAGTATTTGAATATCTTTGTTTCCGTTATCCCGAAGTACTTCCCGTTAAAATTATTGTAGGTATATGAACAGTATCTTTACCTTACGTAATAGATAGTTGAGTCTCTGCCAATATTTAATGTTAAGTAGCAGTATGCTATAGTTTTACAATCGGCGAATTTCAGTCTTCAGAAAGAAAAAGTTTAGGACCTCCAGGAGAAGACGGAAATTCTTCTTCTTTTAGGTATCCATTTTAACTGGGTGAGGTAGTGGGTAGTATATGACTTATATAGCATGATGACTTCGTTAGGTGAGAAGGGTTATCGTGCACTTGTTTACTATCCTAGTAGTATACGGAAAATAAACTGTTTTTTTTTTAAACCGGGATTTGTATTGAAGGGAATAAGTTACCTACGTAATCTATATAAAGTGGCACACTTGTCTCTGCCTACCTGTGTGACAATACGGCGTGAGGTTACCTATTATCTTATTAGCATAGTTGAAACCCCACATATCCATACTAATATTATAAATGCGAAAGTAACTCTGTCTGTCTGTCTGTCTGTCTGTCTGTATGTTACGCTTTCACGCCTCAACGACTGAACCGATTTTGATGAAATTTGGTATAGGGGTAGATTAGACCATGAGAAAGGACATAGGCCATGTTTGGTCGCGATAACCGACATCCACGCGGGCGGAGCCGCGGGCAAAAGCTAGTGTAAAATAAAGTAAATTAACACCATGACAGTTTTGGTATTGCGAAGTAAATATTGACGAAATCGTTTAGTAGGCTGAGTTAGACCGTCTGACACGACTACTTGTAGAAACTATACCGCTTTATTATCACTTCAGTGGAAAACATTCAGTACCCTAGCACGATAAACTGAAGTAAAGCCAACGAAGCGAGAGAAAAAAGGTAAACAAAGTTTCAGCTGTTTTATTTGAAAATTATTACGTATCACTTCAAACCAATTCCAGACAGGAATGAAATTCCTCATAAGATGGCAGATCGGACAGTTTAGAACTGCTGTGCTGACAGCTTTCCTGTACTACGAAACACGCAACGAGAGCTGTCGCTCTGCCATTGTCGCGAACGTGAGACATGTGCGACAAGGACAGAGAAACTAATCGCTAGGTATCGCAACGTAACTCAGTAATGGTCGCTTTGTTTACCTTTTTTCTCTCGTCTCGTTGGCTTTACTTTATTGTTATCGTATCCAGAGAACGGAGCAGTGCGATTGGCAGACTTCACACACACACACACAGGTTCACAGTAGGCAGGCGGCCAATCGCAATGCTCTGTACCCCTAGCAAGAAAAACTATCGTAAACGTACTATGAGAACGGAGTATTGCGATTGGCCGCCTGCCTCCTGCGAACTTGCCTGTGTGTGAAGTCTACCAATCGCAAAGCTCCGTTCGCTCAATATAGTTTATCGTGCTAGAACTGAATTTAGATGCCTGGGTTGTACAGGGTCCTACTAACACTTTTGGGGCTTGAGCCAACTCCACCTGCTAGTCGTTGCACCTACTGAACAGCAGATGAAGCTCTGGGGCGGGTTTTCTATTCAGGATTGGGATGGCAAAAAGCCGACATACATTACATTCATAAGGTCACGTCTCTTTACCGGCAGGGTAGGCAGACACCACACGTTTTCACCTACTACGGTCCTGGCATGCATCTTCCGCTTCTTCTACTTTTATAATTATTGTTTTCATACATGTTCACCGGTGGTTTCGGTTTCTTAACCTTCTTTTTCTTGAAAAGGTGATCTTCTATACTATAAAAATGAATCGCTAAATGTGTCAGTAAGCGCATAACTCAACAACGCCTGGACCAATTTGGCCAATCCTTTTTTTTAAATGTTCGTTGAAGTTCAAGGATGGTTTTTACGGCGAAAAAAATTCAAATAATTGTCGGAAAAGCCCTAAAAACACGGCCCTTTTGTCACGGAATAGGTAATTCTGTGAGCCTGGTACTCTTTCCATGGAATACTAGGCTCACAGAAATTTCAAGGAACGTTTGCAGATTTTTTTTGCCGGAAATAGGTTCCTATGAGGTGCAAAACTGGAATCAATTTCCACACGGGCGAAGCCGGGGTCATCAGACTAAAAGTGGACCCGGGTTTTTAAGTGTAAACTCACTTCGGTAATAGCTATGAAAACTATGAGTGTGTACCGTAGCTTGACTTTTTTCAGTCTGACAGGAAGAAAATTACGTCATCTGCATACTATGCGACACTGGAAAACCGCACACTAAAACAACCTACTTACAGTGTAAATTGAGTCAGTTACTTAATCATATTCTTTACTCCGTGGTCAGTCTTTAATGAGTCGACAGCCTGACCGGCTGACATCGACTCTTTAATTTAAACATATCTCTCGCATCCTGGCAGATCCAGGACCATCTCTTTCGAGTTGTGGAGACAATAGTGTCCCCATCTAGCCCCGGGTACAGGCAGGCGCACTTTGCGCCGCCGCCGCGGGGTTTACTATCAGTATCTGGAAAGAATATTGCTGAATGATAACTGAATTTATTCATTCATTATTTATCTTGTAGTAAACACATTCACTCATGTTAACGTATAAATGCAACAGCAACACTCGTCTCTCTGTTTGTGTCCTGTCAACCTCACTGATATCATCTCGCCTGATAGTAAACTGAATGGAAAGTTTCAGGAAAGAGGGTCAAAATTACAAACACCAACAATGTGGCAATGGTGGATGTCAGCTCGACGGTCTCATCAGATATATTCTAACATTTTTTACTTGCATTTGATTGCATCTTTTCTTTTATTACGTCATATAGAACGTTCAATTTCCTGAATAATTTTATTAGTAGAGATAAGTTTAAGAAAAGCATTCAATTTTTTTTTTATTGCGGTATATGTGTACAAAAAGGTTACACGTAATACATTTAGGTTCCACCATATTTCAGCCAGATTGGCATGCATCAATGTCACAAATTATGACCATAATAATTAGAATTGAACAATCATCAACCAGTAATAGAGAATGCATTAAATATAAAAGATAAAAATATTTCATTTCTAATATTAGATGTCAGCAACATAAAACGTTAAATTAGTCAGGTACATAGTCAATTACAATTAAATATATCTAAAAAAAATATAAAAGTTATGATATACTCGCTTTTGCCCGCGGCTCCGCCCGCGTGGATGTCGGTTATCGCGACCAAACAGACAGACAGAGTTACTTTCGCATTTATAATATTATAGTATGGATACCCACTATTCCCCCCCCCCCCCCCAATAGCTAAATGTGGAAAAAAATCCCTTCTTCCCTACTAGTAGCGATATCTCAGTAGGGATATATGAAACAGGCGATTCTTATCATGGTGGCACCAAGCTTGTATGATTACATCAAGACTTGATTATTCTGGAGCTCCCTGATATGTTCAGCAACGAACTTATCAGAGAGCTCACATTCAAATTGATCCAAGGATATTGAAAAAGTTTTATTGTTCTACCAGGCATTTATCAATTACTTAAATAATAAATTCGTTCAAATTGCCATAGACGCTTTGTCTTTGGACGCAATAGTTGTTTGATTGCGGTTTTGTTTAGGCACTGTAATTATTAAGTACTTACCCTAGGTCCAAAGTTAATCATATTGTTGACGTAAATTGCAAAGTAACTTATTGATACTAATGGGCTATTTGACTATTTTTTTTTACTTTCGAAAAATGACCACTGTCTTATAATATAATGAAATGTAAAAGTAAAAATTTCGTACGACAAATAGTTTTCAAGATATTTGATTTTGAAAATTTCAATTTGTCGCGCCGCCCGAAAACGCTCCATACAAAATCGTTCTAAATTGTGACGTCACGCTTCGGTAGCGCGTAGTGAAAATGTATGGAGTGCAGCAAGATAATATCGCATTTATCTCGGTCTACGTTGCGTTTACACTTATATTGTTCATAATAAAAGTTATTTACAATTTAATGAGGAATCTATAAAGTTATATATTTGAATTTAATTTGATTGTTTATATTTTGACTTTTTTGGGAATTTCAACTAATGAAAAGTCATAGTTTCAGTTTAGATATGCAATATTTTTTTTTGCAAGGCGTATTTTTTCACATCAAGCTATCATATTAACTAGTATTGGGAAGAATCGACGACTTAGTCAAATACCCTATTCTGTATTGTCAAAATTAACTAAAATACGCCAAAAATATCTAAAATGTTATTATAAACCCAGAATGTATAGTCGTTTCGTAAAAAAAGTTTTTGGACATAGTTTCGGTAGCAAAATCGTTTGGTGGGCATGTTATGTGGAGCTCGAACCTACTACAAGAACTACTAAGAACAGAAAAACATAACATAACATAAACTCACGCCTGTATTCCCCGAAGGGGTAGGCAGAGGTGCTAGCACCCACATTTCGCCAGTTTATGTTTAGGTCCCAATGTAATAGGTGGCGAGCCTATTGCCATTAACCGGGCACTTATAAACCTGCGATAAATACACACATAACTTCGAAAAGCATCGAAAAGCCATTGGTGTGTGCCATGGTAAACCTGGGATCGAACCCGAGACCTCGTCTCAGCAGTCCATTACCCATACCACTAGGCACAGTAAAAAAAAAAAAAAATAGCAATAGGCACAGAAAAACGATTTTCGATGTTAATAACATTTCCTTAATTTCATGTCGAATATACGAAAAAATATTCTGTTCTATGTGATGTCAATAAGATAGAAAATTGCTTGCCTTAGTCGACCGGCCTGCTAATTGTGTGTTCATTTGCCTCGCGGCCATAGACTGTCCGATCAAAATCTGTCTGCACTGACTAATATAACAATCTTTTTCTACGAAACGACTATACAATCTGGGTGTATTATATACGAGTATATTCTCATCATCTCACCTTTTTATTTATCAGGTTCAAAATTTTGCAGTAGAACCATCTAATGGCCCTAGCTTGGTTGCCAAAGTACAGTTAGCGTCATAAATATCTTGACGACGAAGCCTCAAAATAATCTTAAAAATCTCATTTTAAGAACAAACCAAACTGTTTTATTGATTTACTAGCTGTCCCGGCGAACTTCGTACCGCCAATTTTTTCCTACCCTCGTGGCGTCAGATCCCGTTCCCGCTGCACCATTTAGGGGGATGAAAAATAGATGTTGGCCGATTCTCAGACCTACTCAATATGCTCACAAAATTTCATCAAAATCGGTCAAGCCGTTTCGGAGGAGTATGGCAACGAAAACTGTGAGACGAGAGTTTTATATATTAGATATGGTACTATTGCCCGACCTAAAGGTATGTACCAAATATCAGAACAATCGGTCAACTGGAAGGGGGTCATAAAACGAAATTAAGATAATTTTGAGCACTCTGTTCGTCAACATCTTTCTGATGCCGACTGTACATCACATTAGAAGCAACTCGTTTAGCTCTGAAGTCCCTTTTCATTTCCTAATCTACTCGTTTAGCTTCCTATCTGCAGGTGGCTATTGTTTCATCATTTTTTATTAACATATCTATGAAATACCAGCAGATTCTGATTAAGCGATTCGTTCTTTAGGCTTTTACAGGTTCGATTGTCACGCCCTTAAGTTACACACGTCTAAGAAATGGAAAATTCACTCACTCTCTCCATTTGAGAAATCAGAGAAAACTAATATCCATCATGCAAATTATCTATACATATAATAAATCTGTAAACGATCGATGTCTGTACATGGAAAGGAAATGAGAAAAATTGTTATAGGGGGACTTTATAAACGTAATAGAAGCCAAATCAACGTTTTTTGGAATTTTTGTCTGTTTGTCTGTTTATCTGTTTATCTGTTTCTCTGTTTATCTGTTTCTCTGTTTCTCTGTTTGTCTGTGAGTTTGTGCACGCTAATCTCAGAATCGGCTGAACGGATTTGGTTGCGGTTTTCACTAATATAGTGTGGTAGGCTTCACTTAACATTTAGTGTTGGTTTTATTGAAATCGGTTCATAAATAAAAAAGTTATGTCAATAATAGCATATCACGGCTAACAATTTGTGATTGTGTGAATAGATCGAACCAATAAAGAAGCAACAATGCTTACAAGAAGATATTATTTCGGTCATAGGAATCTGAAGCACTTCGAGAAGTCAGAGTTCTACATCTCAGCCAAGTCAGGTCAGGTTACTGCAGAATCTTCGGCACAGCAAGTGTCTCGATAGAATTCACATTGTTCTCGAACGATTTTCTCTCGAATCAAACAAATTAGTAAGCAGCTGGTTCGGTAAAAAGACTCCTGGCTTTCATAATTAATATCATCACGCTATTATGATAAGGAACGGGACAGAATGTTTTTATGACATAATATGTAAACGTCTATTTCACACTATGATTTCATGGTAACTGTGGCTCAATACGTCTGCGGTGGACTTATAACTTACTTGAGTAGCGTTCGAATCCATCTAAAATGTAATTTTCCTTTTTTATGGATTTTTATGTACTTTTGTTTAACTTTTTTATTTTATTGCGTATTTGTTGTATTTTATTGTATTTATAGTTTTATTTCAAGTGAAATATAAATTCTATGCTTAGTATTCTATAGGTAGTACATAAAACTAGGCTGTGTGACAGTAATAGTAGAACTTATTATATAATATTCTTAGATCTATACAAAATTCTTCATTTCGGAGAATGAAAAGGTGGTCCCACCCGCCTGTGAAGTCATAAAACTGAAACTGGTATCCCGCATTGATACCAATTCCACCACATCGGGGCAAGCGCAATATTGAAATCAAACCGATTAAAATTTAACAGAGGAATTGGGCATTGGGGGGGGTATTCTGGAGTTAAGTACCCCGGTATACCTGCCTTGGTTACCTATCATAAATAGGCGATCTCAACGTGAAGAGCAGGGATTGCTTCGGCTAGGGTGATGGGTTGCCTAAGCTATCACCATCAAAGCCGCGCTCATGGTGGAAGTAAATCGTTACACCTTCTCCGAAGCACATTACGTATTCTGGGAGATAGTTGTCCCTATCGTATTACCGTCTCTACCATGGTGAATGTTCTGATGAGCTATTCCAATTATTTCCACCCTCTCCTTTCCTAAACAGGACGACGCATGCAAGGCTCAGATGTCATCCACATACGGATCAGAATATTCCATCAAGAACCAAGCGGTTTGGTGACCCATTCCTATGTCGCATCATTAAGATCTGAAATCCCTGCCAGCTCATGGTTTACTTCTTCCTACAGTCCCGTGTCCTTTAAGGGGGGCGTGAAAAGGCTTCTGATGATCCCATAAAGATGAGTGCCACCATTGTTAAGATGGTACACGTTTATAATGGTGACCCTATTTCCGAGTATTTGCCTTTAGCTTAACATCAGTCGAGGTGAAGTTAAATTGACGTGTCCTATATAAAAAAACTCCGGATCTTAAAAAGAAGAAAACACATGTGTGGGCAGAGCAATACAGTTCTTAACCGCCTGATAAAGAAATGAAGTTCCGAACAGCTTGGTTCGAGGTTGCATTATTTCAACCGTATGTGACTGACGGAAGGAAGGAGAGATTAGTTAAATGACTAGGCTCTTTCACTCGCCGTGGTGCAGTAGAAATGGTAAAATACAGCCAGAGAGACAACGTCTTTATGCAACTGCAGAGATTATACAATGTTAGTGACCTGATGACTACCAACGCACGCCGCTGCGATATTATCGATTCCGTCTAATACGTAGGTATCTAATAGTAAATACGTAAATCTATCCCAGAAATGATAACAGTACGCCAGGAGAAGCCAACCTATGTATTAGGTATATAAAAGACTAGCTTTTGCCCGCGGCTCCGCCCGCGTAGATGTCGGTTATCGCGACCAAACATAGCCTATGTCCTTTCTCATGGTCTAATCTTTCATCACATTTCATCAAAATCGGTTCGGTGGTTTAGGCGTGAAAGCGAAACATACAGACCGACAGACAGACAGACAGACAGACAGAGTTACTTTCGCATTTATAATATTAGTATGGATACCGCTGCTCCTATTATATAAAAGAGACTGAATGTGGGCAGAGAAACACTCAGTTCCGGTAAATTTCATCAGAACAAAAAACCCACCACGTGGACATCAACTCCAGTATCAATTTGGAAGTATCTACATCATCTGCTGGAAACAAGCTTACTATTACAAGGAATACCTATATGGCAAATTGAGGCTATATGACCCCATCCCAGTCAATGCTGTATTTGCTCTCTTGCCCACTGCACCCCTCTTCTCTACCTGTGTGAAAGCAATGAACAACGATGTGACTGTGGTCGATGGAATTTATCATAAAACTGGTACTACCCACCATTGGCTCGGCAAAGAAGAGAACCACTGCTCACTGCTCAGGGCGTACAAGGCACCGGGTTTTCTTCAAACTATTTTGTGTGATACTTGATGTACTTATTTTAATTTGTTCAGTTCGTAATTGGTGGCAGCATGTGTTAAGAATTTGGGAGGAAGGAAGAATATTTAAACCATTAAAACTGGTGAACATTACCAAGTCCACATATAACAATGTTCATCACATACTTGATAATGATTTCGTCAGCAAAATGTTGAATTTTTCAAAATCCTTCCGCAATATTTGCTAAGCCCATAGAAGAAGTCTGTCAATTTTCGTAGTTTTCAGTAGTTTAGCCCTGTATTTACATAAGTCAGTCACTCAAAAGACTCTTCATAATATTTAATTTAAAAATACAAGGTGGAAGATGTCAAGCGAGTTTTCGAAATGATTTGAATACAGTTTTGTTTCTTTTATAAAATAAAGAAATGTTTCCTTTGCGTAAAATTCACTATTTCCAGTATTTCGAGTACTTCCGTTCCAGTTGGGATGAAAATCTTCCACCATCTTTAATAATGAGTTTGAGCTATTCCGAACTAAACGCGGACGAAGTCGCGGGTAACAGCTAGTCATAAATATGTACACATCATTCATACAGTACATAAATTATGTTAAATTCGTACGATCTGTCTCATCAATTCATCACGTCTAATGAAACTTGTTGGACATTGTCATCAATCGTGCGTAGGAGTCCCTCGTGAATTGGCTTCGAGCAATTAACTGAAAAACGAATAGGAAATAAGCGACAATAATGGCGGTTGCGATGTGATGAGGAAAGTGTATTGTTTATTGTTATTTTCTTTGCTTCGTGTTATGGTTCGTGGTGCAGTTATATGCCTACATTAAATGGCTATAAATTTTGCTGATTTCTAATTGAGTAAAAACAGCCTCCGCTCCGTGGCGTAGCGTAGTGAAAGCGGCCGCTAAGCAGGAGGCGCGGGTTCGATCCCCGCTCAATGCAAATATTTGTTCGTGCTCTGGTTCGTGTTCTGGTCGTGCCCCGGAGAGCACGTTAAGCCATCGGTCCCGGTTGCCATATAAACATCTATGGCAGTCGTTACGGGTAGTTGGTTGGAGCCCTCAAAAGTCCAAGAACTGGTCTAGCTGCAATGCTTCGATATCGCCTTTGGGCACAATTTAATCAGATGGTAATCGCTTCACAGAAAATATCGAAGTTTAGCCAAATCGGCAGTTAGTCTGGTAAAGTGGACCCCAGACTCCAAGCAGAATGAAAGCTTTGGGCTTTTTGACTGGGAATGACGCTTATAAACTCTAATAAATATAAAAAGTATGGAGTTATAATTGATACCTACTTAAAAATATTGTATACTAGCTTTTGCCCGCGGCTCCGCCCGCGTGGATGTCGGTTATCGCGACCTAACATAGCCTATGTCCTTTCTCATGGTCTAATCCACCCCTATACCAAATTTCATCAGAATCAGTTCAGTAGTTTAGGCTTGAAAGCGTAACATACAGACAGACAGACAGACAGACAGACAGACAGACAGACAGACAGAGTTACTTTCGCATTTATAATATTAGTATGGATATGGATACTAGTCTAGCAGTTCTAAATATGAATAAAAGTACCTACGGTGGTTTGACAAGCTTTCGCATATTGCTATTCTCAACCGACAGCAAAAATAGGACTCATGAAAAAGTATATGACAGGAAGATATAGCTGCGCTTCGAATCTTGTTCGGAGTGATCACCTTTTACTTAAATTTAAGAATCCTGTATTGTATTTTCTCGCTCTTTTCTGTACGATGGAGCTAGGTACTTACCCTGACTAAATTCGACGATTACCAATCTGAACTCCCGTTGAGTTTTACCTTCTTTAACTCCTTTAAATCTACCTCTTCACAAAACAAAGAGTTTCTTTTACATATTTCAAGATAAAGGGAGCGAAGAACGGAATAAAATATATAAAGAGCCAAGACGCACAGTTTAAAAGAGTCTGCTACGCGTCTTCACACATCTCAGCTTCGGCTAAGCACTGTCTCACAGCTTCGCTACGTAGTCAGGCAGTTCCCTTGCACAGCTTTGGTGCCGCTTCTCTTCATAACTCATAGCTATTTATTTACACATCTCTGGTCAAAATGAGTTTTAATCATAATTACTGAATCCACTATTTGTTGTGTTCACCCAGGTATAATACCTATAATTCTCTTAAATAATTTCATAATATGTACGTTACAACCGTTTCGCATATAAGGAATAATATTCATTTTCCTGAAAGATAAACCAATGGAATTTGCAAAGGTGACCTTCGTTAGTTTTGCTTACATAAATTAATTTACATACTATAGTGATTCGTGGTCTCGCTGCAATGCTTCGATATCGCCTTTGGGTTGTGGAGGTCAGATGACAATCGCTTCACAGAAAATATTGAAGTTTAGCCAAATCCGCAGTTGTTAGACTGGTAAAGCAGACCCCAGACTCCAACGCTAAGATGAAGAAGAGGAAGTGATGCCCGTATGTCTTTGAAGGAGTAGGCAGAAGAGTACTGTATCACACACTAACTTTTAATTCTGAGGTGGCATAATTTTTAAATTAGACGCAAGAAGTGGGGTGATTTGCACCACTCCTAACAAATTAGCAAGTGGCGCGCAGAAGCGCTTCTAAAATTTGCATGAAAATTTAGCAGTGGTGCGAAAACGTGCCACTTTAGTCTAATTTGAAGACAGCCAGTGTCAATCCTAGATGCCAGACGCTTGGTCTCGTTATGTCGAGTTTTACGAGCTAACATCAAAGTTGTTACCTCATATTAAATTCTGGTCCGAAATAAATATTTTTGAAGGTCACAGTCACCATTTCATGTCTCTTTGAGTGTAAACAGCTAATGTGTAGGAGGAACGTAGTAATATTATTTTGCCTTGTCCGAAGTCATATAAAACGTAGGTACGATTTGTTAATATTCAGTTTCAGCACCATATGAAATATCATGCATGATTGTCATTCGACCTTGGCATAGATAACTAGCGAGTATTTGATAGCCCTCTAAAGGCGCTAAATCCGCCACAAGGATTCTGACGTCATTCTCGTCCTAGTTGGTTTCTCTATAACTGTCTCTGAGTTATGCGTATACGCAAGCCGCATGTCTGGTTTTATTGCTGTACGTTATTACTATGGCAGTTACAAGATCACATAATCGTGATATTTAGTGTGCGGTCATGTTTCTGCGATGTCTTGTACGTTATGTAAGTAAGGCTTGGTACACACTGGTGAACAGCCCTTTTGAGGGCTAGCTGACCCAGAGGGGGTCGTGGGATGGCGGGCCTGCAAGGCCCGCGGGAAGGGATCCGTAGGATTCCTTCCATTCAAACAGCCCTTTTGAGGGCTAGCTGACCCAGAGGGGGTCGTGGTATGGCGGGCCTGCAAGGCCCGCGGGGAGGGATCCGCAGGATTCCTTCCATCTAAACAGCCCTTTTGAGGGCTAGCCGACCCAGAGGGGGTCGTGGTGTGGCGGGGCTTCAAGGCCCGCGGAGAGAGATCCGGTTCCCGCTAGTCGCTCCCAGTATCCCTCTGCTCTCAGAGGGGACAGGGGAGAGGCAAGGGTTCCGCGAGATCCAGGGACGGGTTGGCCCACTGCTCGCGCAGGGGCTGACAGGCACTCGTGCCACCGTCGGTGTTGGGAGAGTTGGCTGCTCCCCCGCGTCGCGTAACCTTCTAGATATCGGCAACGATCTGAGTGCTAGCCACACTCGGTACGCCGGTATCCTGGAGGCCGCGGGGCTTGCCTTAATTGGCCGGCCCGCGACAAGGAAAAGTCTCTAAAACCCGACAGCGAAGTCGTTTAAAACCTGTGGACACCAGGGGACCTCCACAGTATCTACCCCGCTTTTCGGAATGAGCGTCACCCGGAAAGTGTAGTATAGTTCGTCTCATGCTCGTGGGAATCTTATGGAAACTTTAAATCAACATAAAACCCCCCCTTTACCAAGCGAAACAGTCTGCGCGGAGGTCGCGCAGCGCCATGACGCGGAGGTCGCGTCCAAGAACGTCGCGGCGGCGACGGATAAATTTGACACCGCCACAGAGAGGAGCAGGGCCAACAGCCCGGTGGGTCTGCAGACCCGGAAATCTGCACGGAGGAGGAACGGCGATAGGAAAGTTCCTCCTCCACGGAGGGCTGAGACGGATACGGCGGTCACTGTGTCCGATTCGTCCTCCACCGACGGCAGCGGGAGCGAAAATTCCCCCCCGCCCAAGGCTGCTATGATCGGCAGGGGAAAAACGCGGGGTGGCAAGAGAGCCACCCCTCAAACGCCCTCCTCACGGGTCCCGGCCCTAAGGGACGTTCAAGTGCCGCCGAGTCCCTCCACCTCGGCGGCGCCAATGCCTCGTACCGACCCTACTTCTAGGGAGGTACTAGAGGCTCTGGAGATAGTGATAGGGGCCCGTGCCGGGTCCCTGGGGCCGGACGAGGTCCGGCTGCGACAGGCGACGACGCGCCTCGTCGATGAGTTTGGCCTGCTGAGAGCGGAGCTGGCTGAGTCGCGCAACGATCGGGCTCAACTAGGCAGGCGGCAGGTCGAGCTCATCGAGAGCTCTGAGCGGCAGGCGGCAGAGTACCGCAAGGAGATGGCCAAGATGGCGGCCGAATTTGCGGACCTGCAGAAGGTCGTCGCCGAGCTGCCGGAGGGGCGCGTCACGCGGTCGGCGCGGCGAAAGCCGGTCGCGCAGCCGGTGGGGCCAAAGCCGCCGGTTCGGCCGGCATCCCCGGTGCGGTCGGTGTCGCCGGTGCGGTCGAGGTCGCCGCTGCGGCTGGAGTCGCCACCGTCATCGCCTGTCCGACCGCAGCCGCCGGTGCTGATGCCGACCCAGCCCGCGGACCCGCTGGCGGCCGTCGTGGCGGCTCTGGCCGCCATGGAAAGGCGGCTGGAGGCAGCGCAAGCGGCGCAGGAAGCGCGACAGGCGGCGCATGAGGAGCGGACAAAGTGTGGATTGGAGGCCATTATGGACTCCATCCGCCGTCCGCCCCTGGCGCCTCCTGCAGGATATGCCGGGGCCGTAAAAAGAGGTCGCCCAGCAGCGGCCCTGACCACGCAGGAGCCGGCCAGCAGACCATCCGCTGCGCCTGTGGCTCCGGTCGCTTCTACTGTCGCCGTCGGAGTCGAGGGCCCTGGGGTTGCGCAGCGCGCCCAGCCCAGGGGCAAGGGAAAGGGGAAGGGCAAGGGGAAGACGTCCTCTGCCCCAGCCCCAACCCCAGCCCCGGCACCGGCCTCGGCTTCGGCTACAGCTCCGGCTCCAGCTGCCTCCACGAGCTCCTCCCCGGCAGGTGGTTGGGAGGTAGCCGGCGAATCACGCAAAAGGCGGAACGCCAAGCGAAAAGCAGCCAAAAAGGCCAAGAAGGCCGAGGCTGCCGCGAAGGGAGCGCCGGGAAGGCTGCGCGTCCCCCGCACCACGGCTGTCGTCTTGACGATGACGCCGGAGGCCGCGGAGAGGGGCGTGCAATACCCCGACCTGGTGAGGCGGGCCAGAGGCCTCATAGATATGAGGTCTCTTAAGCTGGCGAAGCCCCTCCGAGTCACGGAGACTCGGACGGGGGCCCGCCTCATCCAGGTCCCTGGCGCTTCCAGCGGTCCCCAGGCTGATGCCATAGCGGCTCAGCTAAGGGAGACGCTGGACGCAGCCGACGTCCGGGTGTCCAGGCCCATCAAGTGCGCAGAACTGCGCATTTCGGGCTTGGACGACTCCATCACGGCCGAAGAAATTCGGGCCACCGTGGCGGAGGCCGGGGGCTGCCCCCTGGAGGCGGTTAAGGTCGGAGCAATAGGCTACGGCCGTCGCGGACAGGGGGCGGCAGTTGTCGGCTGCCCCATCGCGGCAGCTCAAAAGGCTGCTGATCGGCGGGTCCTCGTGGTGGACGGCGTTGTTGGGGTGCGGGCACAGCTCCTGCAGGCTCGACCGGCCAGGTGCTTTAGGTGCCTGTCGGTCGGGCACGTGGGGGTGCAGTGCACGGCGGAGGTGACGGTCGGCGACCGCTGCTTCCGCTGTGGCCAGCCCGGTCACAGGGCCGGTGGTTGCGAGGCTCCGCTGCACTGTTTTAGGTGTGCAGCGGGGGGCAAACCGGCCGACCATCGGGTTGGCAGCAAGGCCTGCACCGGAGGGGAGCCGAAGCCACGAGGCGGGCGTTCCGCCGATAGTTCGCAGCGGGATGCGGAGATGGTTCCATAATGGATCCCCAACTCCGCATCCTGCAGGCGAACGTGGGCCACGGTGTCGATGCTACGGTGTCGATGCTCAGGCTCTTCTGCTCCAGAGCATGGCACAGTGGTCCATACACGTCGCCGCTGTCGCCGATCCGTACACCCACCGGCCCCCCGGGCCTGCCTGGGTGGTCGACCTGGATGGATCGGCGGCACTGGTGCGTAACGCCGCTGCGGGTGCCCCTCCCTTTGTGGTGATCGCAAGGGAGCATGGCATCGTAGCGGCGCGTGTGGGGGAGATTGCGGTCGTGGCCGTCTACTTCACGCCGGCATCACACCGACGCATAGGGCAGTATCGGCAGTCGCTGGAGCGGCTGACCGACGTCGTCAATGCCTGTCACCCTCGCCCGGTTCTTGTGCTTGGGGACTTCAATGCCTGGTCTGAGGCTTGGGGGTCCCGGCACACGAACCCGCGAGGTAGGGCTCTGGAGAGCTGGGCCGCTACTCTCGGTCTGGTTCTCCAGAATCGCGGGGCCGAAGCCACGTTCTGGGTGGCGGAGCGCGGGGCGAGTTCGATCGTTGATCTCTCATTCGCGAGCGCTTCGCTGTCGCAACGTGTGCGGGACTGGCGTGTTGTCGGGGAGGTGGAGACACTGTCGGATCACCGATACGTTCGGTTTGATGTCTCCCCCCCCGAGAGTGATGCGCTGGTCACACCGGCCCCACGCGAGCCGCGCTGGGTGCTTAGGGGACTGAATAGGGATGCTCTCCTGGAAGCCGCCTCCGTGCAGGCCTGGGCCATGGTGCCGGACA
Organism: Eilema sororculum; assembly: GCA_914829495.1. Lineage (NCBI taxonomy): Eukaryota > Metazoa > Arthropoda > Insecta > Lepidoptera > Erebidae > Eilema > Eilema sororculum. The sequence continues at coordinate 2,221,695 of OU618556.1, forward strand.
GGCCTGACGACATCGATGACGAGGCGGCGTGGTTCCGGGAGGCCATGACTGTTGTCTGCGATGCGGGTATGTCTAGGGCTCCAGCCTATAGTCCGAGGCGCCGGGTCTACTGGTGGACTGCGGAGATCGCGAGGCTGCGTCAAGCCTGCGTGATCGCGCACCGCCGGTGGGCCAGGCTCCGTAGGAGGCGTAGCCGCCCCGCAGACACAGATCCCCTAGTGGCGGAGTTGCAAGAGGGATACAGGGAAGCCAGGAATGCCCTCCGAGCGGAGATCAAGCGGTCCAAGGCAGCTTCCTATAGGGAGCTGCTGGAGACACTGGAGCGGGACCCATGGGGGCGGCCTTACCGCTTGGTAAGAGGAAAGCTGCGCCCCCGGGCCCCTCCCCTGACCCAGGTTCTCGAGCCGGCTCTGCTTGGAGGAGTGGTGGCATCCCTGTTCCCGGCGCGGGCGGAACACGTTCCGCCGCAGATGACTCCGCCACCTCGGTCGCCTGATGCGCCCAGCGTGGTTATTGACGACGACGTGCCCGAGGTCACTTGGGTAGAACTAGAGCTGGCGGTGCGACGGCTTAGAGCCAAGAAGAACACCGCCCCGGGACCCGACGGCATTCCAGGCCGTGCGTGGGTCCTAGCTCTAGGAGAAGACGGTCTCGAACCCCGACTGCGAGGGTTCCTCAGCGCGTGCTTGGAGCGGGGCCAGTTTCCGAAGATGTGGAAGACGGGGAAACTGGTCCTCATCCGCAAAGACGGACGCCCGGCGGACGAGCCGTCCGGGTACCGGCCCATAGTGTTGCTCGACGAGGTGGGCAAGCTCTTCGAAAGAGTGATTGCCAAGCGCCTCGTCGAGCACCTCTCTAGAGTGGGGCCGGACCTAGCGGACACGCAGTACGGCTTCCGCCGGTGGCGTTCCACTGTGGATGCCATCATGCGCGTGAGGACTCTGGCGGAGGATGCGGTTGCCCGGGGCGAGGTGATGTTGGCGGTGTCCTTGGACATCTCCAACGCGTTCAACACCTTGCCCTGGAGTTGCATCAGGGAGGCGCTCGTGTACCACGATGTGCCTCTCTACCTCCGCCGCATAGTCGGGGCGTACCTGACGGAGAGGGCCGTCATCTACCCAAGTACGACCGGCGTCGGTAGGCGTGAGATGTCGTGCGGTGTCCCACAGGGATCGGTCCTGGGGCCGCTCCTGTGGAACATCGGATACGACTGGGTGCTTCGCGGTGAGCTCGCGTTCGGTGCCACCGTCACGTGCTACGCGGACGACACGCTAGTGACGGTGAGTGGCGCTACACACCGCGAGGCGACCCAGAGGGCCACGACCGCTGTTGCTCAAGTCGTGGATCGGATCCGGCGGCTGGGTCTCGAGGTGGCTCTGCACAAATCCGAGGCCCTGTTCTTTCATGGTCCTCGGCGCAGGCCACCCCCGGGATCCAGCTTGACAGTGGGAGGTACTCCCATCGACATCAAGCCCCGGTTGAAATACCTGGGGCTCGTACTCGATGGTCGGTGGGACTTCGGAGAGCACTTCCGAAGTCTGCGCCCCAAACTGTTGGTGTCAGCTAACGCGCTGATGCGGCTGCTGCCCAACTTGAGGGGCCCAGAGGACTCCTGCAGGAGACTCTACGCGGGCGTCGTGCGGTCCATGGCCCTGTACGGGTGCCCCGTGTGGGCGGACGCCCTGCGGGCCAGGTTCGTGCAACTGCTGCATGCGCCGCAGCAGACGATGGCCTGCAGGGCCATTAGGGGGTACCGCACGATATCCTTTGAAGCGGCGAGTCTCCTAGCCGGATCGCCACCGTGGATCCTGGAAGCGAGATCCCTTGCGGCACTGTATCGGTACCGTAAGGAGGCGCGGGAGCGGGGATACGATCCCGAGCCCGAAGACATTCGGGCCGAGAGGTCCCGGCTCCACGGGATCATGGTGGCGGAGTGGGAGCGACGACTTGAGCAACGACGCGCAGGGCATGCCGTCATAGAGGCGGTACGGCCCATCATGGGGGAATGGCTCGAGAGGCCACATGGCAGCCTCTCGTATCGACTGACGCAGATTATCACCGGGCACGGGTGCTTCGGGAGGTATCTGTGTCGGATCGAAAAGGAGCCAACGTCCGAGTGCCATCACTGCGACGCGAGCGAGGACACGGGGCTGCACACGCTCACCGAGTGCCCGGCATGGGCCGAACCGAGACGGGAGCTAGTGGCAGCCCTGGGAGTGAGAGTTCTCACTCTCGCCACCCTGCTCACAGCAATGGTCCGCTGCGCGGACGCGTGGGCGGCCGGCGTCTCCTTCAGCGAGCAGGTAATGGTCGTGAAGGAGACGGCGGAGCGGGAGAGGCGGCGCGAGCGAGAAAGACTCGCGGATCGCGCCGCCCGCGCGCGCAGGCAACTCGGGCGTCGGAGGGCACTGACTGACCTCCGTCCCCCATGAGCGCGGGCCTGGGGGTGACGGGAGGAGCCGCCTGTCACCCCAGCAGAAGCAGGCCACGGCGGCGGCGTGCTGAATAGCGCGCCTCCCCATTCCGGGGGCGAGTTGGGGACACCGTTGTCCCCCCTCCTGAGGAGGGCCAGACCGTAAGGGATGGCCCTGGGTCAGCCGGGGTGCGAGGGATATGTCTTTGACAACCTCACCTCCGGCCTAGCACCAAGACCCACAGTCGGCGTGCGGTTTTAGTCGGTTCGAGTCCGACATAACCTCCTCTTCCGGCTCCGGCAGGGGGGGTATCCGAGGGGATTTCCGCACTAAAAAAAAAAAAAAAAAAAAAAGGTACACACTGGTGAATGAACGCGATATAACGCAACGAAAGGTGTTCGATCAATCGTTGACAAATTTCATTCAATAGCTATCGGCTTAAAGTCGACTCTTCCAATTAGTCCCACCCCTCCATTCCTTCACAGGACGACACATGCAGGGCTAAGATGCCATCCGTATACGGTGCAGAGTATACTTGCTAGAACCAAGCGTTTCAGTGACTCATTCCTATGCCGCACCACTAAGACCTGGAACTCCCTGCCAGCTCACGTGTTTCCTTCTTCCTACAGTCCCGGGTCCTTTGAGCGGGGCGTGAAAAGGCATCTGATGACGCCGTCAAGCTGAGTGCCTCCACTGTTAACATGGTACATGTTTACGATGGTGACCCTCTTTCCGAGACTTTGCCTTTAGCTTGACATCAGGCGTGGTGATCTCCTAATGACGTGTCCTTTATAAAAAAGACACTAGTCAATTCGGGTTCGTTCATCACCTTGATTTCAGCTTACGCGGCATTCGGTAGCAAAATTAGCTGCACCTCTAGACAAGCAGCGCTTTATAGACACATTGTCATTCTATTCTACAATACGCCAGCCAATAATCAATAATCAATAATCAACTTTATTTCGTTCAACATAGGTGGTACAAAGGTGTTACATTAAATAATATGCTCTTCCATGTTCCGCCTAAAGGCATACGAAAGTAAATTTTACAATTTTAGATAGTCAGTACAAAGTCAAAATATCAATTGCATTATTTATATATTGAACAAAATTGGAATACATTATTAAATTTATAACATTAAAATGAAATTATAGATGTCAGTGGATGAAGAGTATTTAAATGTCAAATATACGAAATAAAATTAATTGAAATTGTCATGTAAGAGTCAAAGGTTGTCATTTAAAAATTCATTCACTGAGTAATATGTTTTCTCAACAAGAAAGTTAAAAAGGCAACGAATTGCCAAATTGTCTACAGGGTCTGGTGTCTTTTCTCTTCTTAGTTGGACTCTCTTGGCAGCGTAGTCGTGGCTGCAGATGAGCAGGAGCTGCAGACCGCTGTCATCACTGGCTTTCACGGCTGTTCCATGTCATCCTATGTCCCTTCACTTTTGTCAGTGTTCGGCACTGCCAGAGCATTGTACTACGGTCGGTCGGTTCGGTGTCTATTACCATTTAACAAACCTTTAAAACAACAGAAGTGTCATTTGTGTGATGTCTACACTAGTCCTAACATCTGAGATCAGGGGTCTGTATATTTTTTTTAGGGCCCCATACCTATTTGCATGGCGTGTGTTAGCCTGTGTGGACTTGTGAAGTTAAGCGATGGAGAATTTTTTATATAGATAGGTAGGCATCGACTCTAGTTAAAAAAAAGTACGATTGGCCGCATTTATTGCTTATGTGCGTGCTTGGATGTGCGTGCGTGCTTTATTAAACTATACCTTATGTTCATGTTTATTAGACAATTTGGGCAATTTCCGTGTAAATGGGATACCACGAAAGTAGAAGACGTGATTTATGTGGTAGAATCAATGCTGTAATATATAATAATAGAATAGTATCGCGCCTCGATCCCCGTGAAATACTAATCTCGTTGTCGCTAACTGCAGGAACCTATTTCCGGGAAAACATTATTTTTATTTTATGCGTAATTCCACGTTACCTATAAAATGGTGCGTGGCGTCAGCGCTACTTAATGGCCCCATCTGAAAACCAGCTATGTGTATACTCAACGCAAGGGTGTGCGCAGCATTCAATGCTCATATGGGGCCCTATTTGGGTTCGCGGTGTCATATCATACTACATCATGATATAATATATAAAATTGTAATAATTATTTGTAGGTACTTTAGTGAGATGCACACTGTGAGGAAAGAAAATAAAATATTTTTCTTTCTTTCTATTATCTATCCCTGTATCAAATTTTAGCCAAATTCATTCAGCCGTTAGATCTAGATTGAATAACAAATATCCAATCACCTCCACAAACTTTTAAGTTTATAATATTAGTAGGATAGGACTACTTTTCTTTACTTACTTTACTGTTCACGTGACTTATACTTGTAAGGTTTTGTATTACTCATAAGGAAATACTAATACCTGTAGGTACTACGGAACTAGTATTATTAAACCAGTTAGAGGCATTATGACCATAATTGTGTAGTAAGTACTATTTCGTACGGTTGTAGGTTTGGTAACAGAGGTGCTGTCTCCCCTGGTATCTCTCCCGTAAGGGTGATAAAGGCGTAGGAAAGGGACGTTTTTGTCCGCATTTAGGGAGACAGAGAGATGGAATAAGTAAAAATAACCTAGTAAGCTTGGACGCCTAAGTACTGGTCTAATTGCAATAATTCTGTATAATCGCGAAATTGATAGTGCAGGTCAAATGATAGTCGTCTCACGGAAAATATCGAAGTTCAGTTCAGCCACGACGCAGTTAAATTGCAAAAAACGGAGACATGACTAAGGCTGGGTTGCACCATCTTACTTTAACATTAACAGGGCTGTTAAAGTACCGGCCAGGTACAAAATAGGTTGCACCATTTGACAATAGTTAATATGACGTCAATATTTGACCCTAACCGTAACCGGCCACGGTCGGCCGGTTATTGTCATTGTTAACGTTAAATTGGTTGCAATCTGTCATAAAGAAGATGTATATATTATAAGTATAAAACGACGGAGTTTGATTAATCTCAACTGATAGACATAAGATAAACAAATGACAGCTAACGTGTAGTATCACCATAATAAAAAATACCCATAAGAAATTTGACGTTAATAATGTCTCATTTGACTAGCAACCCTGATAACTTTAACCGAGCTACTAAATACACTGGTGCAACACATTTAGCAGAAGCCGTTAGAGTCATTGTTAATGCTAAATTTGACGTGAACCACTTACTTTAACAGGTAGTATGGTGCAACTCAGCCTAAGAGATGAAAGCTTCGGATGTGACCGGGATTAACGTTACGATGAAGATAAGTCTAGTAAATACTAGATACTTATTTTTACCATGTATTGTTTCGATTTTCCGATATTTCAGCGCTGTTGCAAACACCTTTTTTTCGTGCGGAAATCCCTCGGATACCTCCCCTGCCGGAGCCGGAAGGGAAGGTTATATCGGACTCGAACCGACTAAAACCGCACGCCGACTGTGGGTCGTGGTGCTAGGCCGGAATTGAGGTTGACTTCGACATATCCCTCGCACCCCGGCTGACCCAGGGCCATCCCTTACGGTCTGGCCCTCCTCGGCGCTGTTGCAAACACCATGATCACGGAGAAACCATGATAGTTTAAATCCCTATAATGAGTCTATTAAGTTTAGGATAGGAGGTCTTCATTTAGAATTTCAGTAAAATACGTTCAGCAATTCCTGTCTCAAGTATAACATACACATTTTTACATTCGATACGTAGGATGCTTCGTTAAAATCTTCCAGCATTATCTTTTACCTCATCAGGAATTTACTGTAAGTTCTTACTGTAAAGTAATGTAATGAGATGTAATTAATTAAAGCACAAGTCTGCCATTAAAATTTCCTGTTTATAATTTATAACACAGTGTTCGCAAGGGATAAGTGTATAAATATTTTAATAATGGCGATCGGTTCTACGAACTCGGTAATTATTTTGATTGTATCTTTCAGTACAGTTTGTGGGTATTTTAAATTGATCACGTGTTTACTGGAACTCCCTGAATATCTTTTGCATTTTTTATGGTTCACTTTTATCTATGGCAACCCGATGATACAGTTGCCTTTTATACTAGACAGTTAGTTAAGAAATTTTTCTTTACATTTATGTTTACGAATGTAAACGTTAAAATACTTGTCAATCCCATACATTGGTTATTCTATTCTATTCTACTAATGATTGTACCACTTGTCTAGGGGGATTAGTTCTATAAAGACTTTCAATGACAGAGTTTTCACTTGCACAGCGCTATGCAGTGCGGGGACTCCTTAGTAAATAAGAGACAAAGGAAGTATCCTAAGGAACCCTTGCCTAGGTCCGTTAGAGTATAAATAAATAAAATATTCCACAACATTCTTTACAACACTATCTAGACCCACAGTAAGCATAGCTTAACTAGCTTGTGTTATGGAATCTAGAATGCTGATAAACATACTTAGTAATTAATTTTGTAAGTAAATACATACTTACAAGCTGAGTGCAACCACTGTTAACATGGTAGGTACACGTTTACGATGGTGACCCTCTTTCCGAAACTTTAACTTAAGCTTAACATCAGGCGAGGTGAAGTCAAATGGACGTGTCCTTTATAAAAAAAAAACATATTATACATAGAAATTCACTAATAGAATTCCACTGAGCGTGGATCCTATATGCCTTCAGTTTTTTTATTTTGTGGTACAGAAGCCTAAAAATGAAAACAATTGTCTTGTAATGCGTACTTTTTTAATACTTTGTAAACAAAATTGCGCAACAACCGCAGCTTCAGTAATTCAGCGGTGAACCGAGGAATTTATTACATTTCTTTCGTCGGCACACAAATTGTTTACGCATAGTTTTGTACCTGGCGAATGCGATCAAAGCCACAATATAAAACATATTCGTAAAGGAGTACGCAATAAATTAGACGTAGCCTTGAATTTTAGGATCAAAGCATAATTGCCACTTTTAGAATAGCTTTTGAGGAAGTGTGAGTGTACGAAGGCGGTATCGAGAACACATGTGAACTCGATGTATCTAAATTAAAGCCAACGAAGCGAAAGAAAAGTTGTAAACAAAGTTTCAGCGGTTCCAGACATTTTAATGAGAAAATTATTACGTATCACTTCAAGCGCATTCCAGACAGGAATGAAATTGCTCATAAGATGGTGAATCAGACAGTTTGGAACCGCTGTGCTCACAGCTTTCCTGTACTACAAAACGCGCAACGACAGCTGTCGCTCGGCCATTTCGTGTACGTATGATATGTGCGACAAGGACAGAGACAATAATCGCTAGTTATCGCAACGTAATTCAGTATTGGTCGCTTTAACTTTTTTCTCTCGTCTCGTTGGCTTTACTTCAGTCGATACTATCGCCTGAAAGGAACATTGGACAAATATTTGAATACCATTCGCAATTATCGATAGTTCATGCATCGATGCATCGTCAGTGCAGTATCTACTAGTAAATTACAGTCAAAACACAGTACTTTTGAATGAATTTATGACTCCTTAAAGACGTATAAGATGGGCAATTTGAATCACATCGGGCGTGTCTCGGTAGTCTTTCCCTTACAGGGGGAATGCCTTGACTAATTCGGGGTCAAGGCATTCCCCCTGTAAGGGAAAGACTGCGGGTTCGAGTCCCGCCCGAGATGATTCTTTTTTTCCCTATGTATTCGAAAACACTGTACTTATGTAATTAAGAAAGTGTAATTACCTAAAGTAATTTACTGCCACTCAGGCGGAGCTGCAGGCGAAAAGATAGTTAAAAATAAGCTCATAGCTCATAACAAGGTACCTATACTATATTTTACACCGAATCTTAAGCTTGCTCTTGCGAGCACCTGCGTTTATGAATGGTGTAAATATAACAGCCATATAACAGCGCCCTTTGTATTCATACAACTTCCTTTGTCATAAAGAAGTACGTGATGCGTATTTATGATCGTCTTTGGCGGGATTTCACCGATGAGTAGTTTAAGCTAATTTAATACACGTGTTCCGTTCTCAACCCATGAAACTCTACCCACGAGTTAATAGTTAAATTTCAATTGCATTACCATAGCAAAACATTTTTTTAACTCATTTTAGATTGGAATTTCACTGTTGAAGTTCAACCTTTTTCTTTGGTCATGAATTAAGTTTGTAACTGCGTTTCTAGCCCACGATAGCCGATAGCGTTCAACTGCTACTCTGGGGTTGCTTAACATGAAGTGGTCCATTAATCCCTTTAATTTCGTTTTCCACGATCCCCGATTTGACAGCAGCGCATTTCGCGACTGCGCTCCCTTTTTTTTTGTACGTGCGAAAAATCCCCACGGATACCAACCTCCCAGCGCCGGTGGAGGTGGTTATGTCGGACTCGAATCGACTAAATCGCACGCCGTCTATGGGTCTTTGATTGCCGGAGGTGAGATTGCAGAAAACATATCTCTCGCACCCCGGCAGACCCAGGACGATCTCTTTCGAGATGGCCTCCTTCAGGTTGTGGGAACCATAGTGTCCCCATCTAGCCCCGGGTACGGGGAGGCGCACCGGCCGCCGCCGCCGCAGCCTTCTTCTGCTAGGGTGACAGGCGGAGGTCGTTGGAAAGCGACTCGTCCGTGATACTGCAGTCACGTTTGTCACAGTAAATGCGTCCGTGTCTGCGTCTGCGTCCGTGAACCCTCGCACCACTGGAAACGCGGCGTTAGTCCTACAGTCAGCGACAGAACGATTTTGACTACAAAATCTCAAAATGATCTTAATGCCAAGGTATTAAATGATGAGCAAATTAAAATGTTTTATTGATTTAAGTTGCATTATTATCTGAACTAAAGGTGTGTACCAAAAATCACAACAATCAGTCAACAAGAAGGGGGACAACCAAGGCATTAAAATAATTGTGTGTACTTTTTTCGTGAAATTGATCTGATGCTGACTGTACTTATAAATTAGAACTAACAATAAAATCCCGTTGACAACCCATTTACGACATGCCTAGGTAAAGAATACATTCTTTCGAATTATTACCCGACGTTAATGTACCTTTTAAAGGTCATACGGATACCAAAACGGTACTTGGAGACTGATACATCTGTGCGGGATTAATATTGATTGATTTTGTGACGTTCTCCCGGTGGCGTTTGACAGACGGCTAGCATACCAATTGGTTTAAAGTGGGTCATGAAGTTCAGAGACATCCAGTGGGTACTGCTATAGTGTGAGGTAGAAATTGTTTTAAATTATACTATTCTCTAATCTAACATTACTAGGTTGGTTCCCGGTGGAGTAGAATAGGGCCGCCCCATCTCTTCCTGTGGGTGTCGTAGAAGGCCACTGTTCTCCATCAGACAATGAACATGACTAAGTGCCCGTTTGGCGGCAATAGCTTCGCCCCCTATTACGTGGGACTAAAAATCATAGTTAGCGAAATGTGGATTTAAATACACCTCTGTTTACCCCTTTAGGGATTCATAGTATACTAGCTTTTGCCCGCGGCTCCGCCCGCGTGGATGTCGGTTATCGCGACCAAACATAGCCTATGTGAAAGCGTAACATACAGACAGACAGACAGAGTTACTTTCGCATTTATAATATTACTAGCTTTATCCCGCGGCTCCGCCCGCGTGGATGTCGGTTATCGCGATAAAATATAGCCTATGTCCTTTCTCATGGTCTAATCTACCCTTATACCAAATTTCATCAAAATCCGTTCAGTGGTTTAGGTGTGAAAGCGTAACATACAGACAGACAGACAGAGTTATTTTCGCATTTATAATATTAGTATGGAAGTATGGATGATGTACTAGCTTTTGTCCACCGCTCCGCCCGGTTATCGCGACCAAACATAGCCTATGTCCTTTCTTATGGTCTTATCTACCCCTATACCAAATTTCATCAAAATCCGTTCAGTGGTTTAGGCGTGAAAGCGTAACATACAGACAGAGTTACTTTCGTTTTTATAAATTAGTATGGATGTAACCCCATTTTTCGTCACCAACGTTACACGTCACTGGAGTTAATTGTGAAGTAGGTTTGTCGAAATAAACCCGCATGATATATTTCTGTATTTGTCAGTGTTATCAGGAAGCCAGGTACGTCCTATGTAGAAAAAACCATTCATTGATTGATTAATTTTCAACCCATTTTTTGTAACCCTTGAATATTTTTTCCGGTTTCAACCCAAACGTTATTCCGTTGTCTACCCACGGTTATCTTATTATTCACGCAATAAAATACACTTACATAATGTTTAATATAGATACAGAATAACACAAACAATGGTAGAAACTGCATCCAATTGCCGAGCGGGTTTTCCAACTGACATCGCGTGTTCATTGTAATCTAAATGATGAAAATAGGTATAACAGTTCATGCATATAAGTACACGGTGTTTGTTCTCAATGGTAGAACCAGTCAAGTGCGAGTAGCACTCGTGTACGAAGGGTTCTGTACCATTATCTGTACAACACGCCACACAGCAGAATATGATATAGATACTTGATATAAGTAAGCATATAGACGCCACAATAAAAGTACCCCAGTTCCCAATAATTGATTGACAACACTTGCAGGGCTAAAATGCCATCCGTATTCGGTGCAGAATATAACTTCTAGAAGCAAGCGTTTCTGTGACTCATTTTTATGCCGGATTAAGACCTGGAACTCCCTGCCAGCTCACGTGTTTCCTTCTTCCTACAGTCCGTGTCCGTGTCCGTGAACAGGCATCTGATAAGGCCGTCAAGCTGAGTGCCACCACTGTTAACATGGTACATGTTTACGATGGTGACCCTCTTTCCGAGACTTTGCCTTTAGCTTACCATCAGGCGAGGTGAAGTCAAATTGACGTGTCCATGATATAAAAAAAATATTTCTATGAAATAAAGTTTTATTTTGATTTGAACATTAGGCCCCCCTTAACTTAAAAATTTAAATTATGTTAATTTAATTATTTTATATTTTAGTTATGTATAGAGTCAGTAAAAATATCACATACTTCATCTTTAAAAATTTCAACTGTCTAGCTATCACGGTTCATGAGATACAGTCTTTTGACAGACAGACCGACGGACACCATGGCGACAGACAGACTCCCGGTCTTGTAATAGGGTTCCGTTTTTACTCCTTTGATGCAGAATCCTAAAAAAAACAATGACAATGTAAAATGCACTACTAATAACTGTTACACAACTGCGTAAAATGATGGGATGGGATCAGAAATTTCTAGATCAAATGCTTTTGTATCGAGCTTTGAGGAAAAATGCTTCTGATTGATGGACAGTTAATTAACTGTGTATGTTTGTGTGTAAACAAACCTTGGGAATGGAATTGAATCAATTATTTATTGTTGTATCGATTTGAAACTTTGCTGGCGTGTCATTGATTACTTAATAGACATGACATTCAAGGATGTGCAGATAGTAGACACGTGTAATCTCTCCCATATTTCAGGGAAACTATTTATTTTTTTTGTTGTTCGGATTGATCCCCGCCTCCACTTTCCTCCATCGTTCCACGCGACAACAGTTCCACACTCACCATTACTCACCATCTGGACAGCTATTTCCACAGCTGTCTGATGTGGTGAATCGCAATAGGCGTAGGAATGCACTAGTATTCGGAAAGCTAAGTCAACCCTTATGTGGAGTAGTATATTTTGTTTAGCTCCAAAAATATACAATAAGATACCTGATAGCTGGAAAAAATGGAGTGTTGACATGTTTAAAAAGAATTTAAAGGACATGCTATATGATAAATGATATTATAATAATGACGATTTTTTAAATGATACAATCTAATTAAACACTGACATCTTAATTTTAAATTGTACCTATTGCATATGTTGATTTTTAATGATAAATAATGAGATGTATTCAATGTAAAATTTTGTACGCCAGAACCGGCAGAATATGAGATCTGAACATTATGTACCTAAACACCATTTTGTACCATATTCAACGAATAAAGACTTTGACTTTGACTTTGACTCGAGAAACTTTCTGCCTCGAACAACTAAACTGTGGAATGAACTGTCACCAGCGGTTTTTCCGAACCAATACGACGTTCAAACCTTCAAGAAAAGAGCGTACTCTCTTTTAAAAGGAAGGCAACGCACTTGTGACTCTTCTGGTGTTATGTCCATGGGTGGCGGTGATCGCTTACCATCAGACGATCCGTCTGCTCGTTTACCTCCTTATTCCATAAAAAAACATTACATTATTTATTATCTCAGGAAAACTAATAAACACAGTACTCGGTTTGAGTCGGACATTACCGTTAATAGAGAGAGGATATTTGTGGGTAACAAGAAAAAAAAAAAGTAAAAATCTAATTGTATTCTTTTCTTTTGTTTTAGGTAAGAAACGATCTAAGAGGAGATACTTCAGCGGTATGTTATATGCTTCTTTTCATGGGTCTTAGCAAACTCCTGAATCCCACTGCATAGTCTACATGCATCTAGGAGCCTTTCTTACATAGATACAACCTATTTTGCTGAGTATTCAAAGAAAATATATTTATAGTCTCGCTCGCCCTCTATGAATTGGCTGCGCAAGCCCATTGTCGTTTACATTGATTATGGACACGCGCGGTTGCGTGATGGTTTTCCTCCCAATGTAACCTTGACGTTAATTATAGGATAAAACATATTTAATAGATTGAAAAAACGTTATTGATGCATTCTATTAACGAATAAACTAGTTTCTATTTATTTATTTTTTGGACTTCATGAACAAGTATATTGGCGGCCTTAATGCCGTAGGAATTAACTACTTACTTGAATTTATCAACGTCGTTATCAAAAAATTTGAAGATCGGAAATTTAACTTTCATTTAAACTGTTGAGCTAATTTTAATCATCATCATCCTAGCGCTGCAGTTACAGCCGAAGTCGTCACGCTTTTTTCAACGTTCCGCTAATTTTAATATCTAGTCAATTCACAAAACCTTTATCTAGATCTCGTATCAAATTCGTATATTTACTTGCATCACAAAAGAATCGCTTTTTAGACTCGTGTCTTTGGCTTGGAAAGTAGACGGGCTGTAGAATTTTAGCAGTTTACTTACCTCTACAATAAATTTTAGCAGTTATAAGATTTTAGCAATTTTATCATACTGGGTGATTTTATAGTCGTTTGGGGAAAAAAAGAATTTGGGTACAGGTTCGATAGCAAAATCATCTGGAAGTATTAATTTGGGGAATAATAAGATATTTGGGGGATATATTTATTTATTTATTTATTTAATGACCTAATTTGGGGGATAAAAGTATACCTGCTAGAACCAAGCGTTTCAGTGATTCATTCCTATGCCGCACCACTAAGACCTGGAACTCCCTGCCAGCTCACGTGTTTCCTTCTTCCTACAGTCCCGGGTCCTTTAAGCGGGGCGTGAAAAGGCATCTAATGAGGCCGTCAAGCTGAGTGCCACCACTGTTAACATGGTAAATGTTTACGATGGTGACCCTCTTTCCGAGACTTTGCCTTTAGCTTAACATCAGGCGAGGTGAAGTCAAATTGACGTGTCCTATATAAAAAAAAAAAAAAAAAATTTTTTTCAACCCCCATACATTTTGCCTTTCACCCGAACATTATTCCCATCATTATCAAAAAAAAAAATATTTCGCCAAAGTAATACTTCCAGATGATTTTGCTATCGAACCTGTGCCCAAATTCTTTTTTCCCGAAACGACTATAAAATCACCTTGTTGTATAACTAGCCCTCGATTCTACTAAAGCTAAACTATTGTCAAACCACAGAGATTGCAAAAAGCGGCATTAAAGTTTAGACTTTATTTCTATACACTAAGGTCCAAAATTAAATGACAAAAGTTTCATTACACTCTTTTATTCACTCTGCTAACAGTTATTTAATATTGAACTTTAAATGCATCGCTTTGAAGTCTATAATGTATTGCCGCTTTTTGCAATCTCTGTGGCTTGACAATAGTTTTGCTTTAGTAGAATCGAGGCCCTGGTCAGAGTCATACCTACTATTCCGAGCAGGAACGGGCTAGCTCGATTTTGAAAGTACTACTTTTTGAGATAAGATTCACTTTAAAGCTCTGCTCCAGTAAGTTTCTGAGCAAATGCAGTAATTGTCCGAACATTTTTTTACAAGTTAAAAAAAAGAAAAAAATAAAGTTTAAAACTAAAACCCGACTACCGAAAAACCACACTCGAAAATGTAACAAACAAGAAAATATCAAGGATAGCCGTGGTCGTATGCCACTTTACCCTAGAATATATTGCTTTGTTAGAGTAAGTGGCATACGACCACGGCTATCCTTGATATTTTCTTGTTTGTTACATTTTAGAGTGTGGTTTTTCGGTAGTCGGGTTTTAGTTTTAAACTTTATTTTTTATTTACATTATTTTGGGGCAAAGTAAAGCTAATAATTTATACATATTTGAAATGTGCTTCTTAAGCCCTTTCATTTGATACCAAACACGACATATTTATCTCAAATTTATTTTTTTACACAGTAGGTACCTTATGAGCGCTAGAGGGCGCCACACAAGATTGAGTGACACGTCATATAGCCTATAACCATCGGACGACAAAGCCGCTTGTAACGATACCTCATTTGTCTAGTTCTAATAAGTAGTTGAGGAGCTATGAGGGAACAAATGAACATACATACATACATACATACATACATACATACATAGCCTGTCAAAATCATAACCCTCCTTTTGGCTTCGCCGTAGTCGGGGTAAAAAATTAGAGGTAGGTGGACATATCAGCTTGCTATTCTTCTAGAAGCAACACGTTAAAGTCATAAATATCTTGACGACGAAGTCTCAAAATGATTTTAAAACTCTTGTAATAAGAGCAAGTCAACTTGATTTATTGATTTATATGGTTTTGATTTTGATTTTTTTGCCCGCGGCTCCGCCTGCGTGGATGTCGGTTATCGCGACAAAACATAGCCTATGTCCTTTCTCATGGTCTAATCTATCCCTATACCAAATTTCATCAAAATCGGTTCAGTGGTTGAGGCGTGAAAGCGTAACATACAGACGGACAGAGACAGTTACTTTCACATTTATAATATTACTAGCTTTTGCCCGCGGCTCCGCCCGCGTGGATGTCGGTTATCGCGACAAAACATAGCCTATGTCCTTTCTCGTAGTCTAATCTATCCCTATACCAAATTTCATCAAAATCGGTTCAGTGGTTTAGGCGTGAAAGGGTAACATACAGACAGACAGACAGACAGACAGAGTTACTTTCGCATTTATAATATTAGTATGGAAGTATGGATTATTGTCCGAACTGAAGGTGTATACCAAATATCAGAACAATCAGTCAATTGGAAGTGGGTTAAAAAACGAAATTTCTGATGTAATCTTTCTGATGCTGACTGTACGTTAACATAACATAACATAACTCACGCTTGTATTCCCCGAAGGGGTAGGCAGAGGTGCTAGCACCCACATTTCGTCAGTTTATGTTTAGGTCCCAATGTAATAGGTGGCGAGCCTATTGCCATTAACCGGGCACTTATAAACCTGCGATAAATACACACATAACTTCGAAAAGCATCGACAAGTCATTGGTGTGTGCCATGGTAAACCTGGGATCGAACCCGAGACCTCGTCTCAGCAGTCCATTACCCATACCACTAGGCTACCGCAGATATTACGTTACATAGGTACGTTACATACGTTACATACATACCGCAGATATGTACGTTAAAAAAAGCTTATTTGAAGAAACGGTTTATAGTAACTGTACCTAATTTGCATAAAACCTATTTGTCGTTACTAGACTTTTTTTTAACAAATCCAGAACATTTAAAAACAGAACTACCGCTAGAAAACTGTATCGCACGTGCTGAGGGCAAAGCCCCTGCAACGGTGCATGTGTGCGAAGGAGACGGCAATATTGTTATCTAGTACGTGTGACAGAGAGTTCCTATGTTGTTGCTGTTATCTTGAGAGTATTAGCATTGGCTTTAGTCATAGTAAAAGTAGTATAAGGAATTCCGTAGTTGAGGGTCTAATCACGCTTGTCTTGTCAAACAAAGATTGTTGGAATATAATGTACAGTCGTCTTCAAAAGTATTGTATTCGTACAAACATAATGCGCAGGATTCGTTATCATACCGATATAGGTAATCATATTAATCATCATCTTAGCATTGTTTTCGGTTGCGTCCGATGCTTTGACGTTCGAAACCGGGGTCCGCTTGCTCCTCCTCCTGCATTTAGTTTAGGTTATACTAAAGGTAGTGTGGACAGCCTCCGTGGCTTAGTAGTGAACGGGGTCGCTACGCAGGAGGCGCGGGTTCGATCCCCATTCAGTGCAAATATTTGTGTGCATGAATATGAGTATTTGCATTGCTCTGGTTGTGCCTCGGAGAGCATGTTAGGCCGTCGGTATCGGTTGGCATACGAACATCTATGGCAGTCTTTATGGGTAGTTGGAGCCCTCAAAAGTCCAACAACTGGTTTAACTGTAATGCTTCGATATCGCCTTTGGGTTGTGTAGGTCAGATGGCAGTCGCTTCACATACATATCGAAGTTCAGCCAAATTTGCAGTTAGACTGGTAAAGCGGACCCCAAACTCCAAGCTAAAAACTTTGGATGCGACTGGGATTATCGCTAAGAAGAAGATACTAAAGGTGGTATTGCTCTTTCTCCTATTTTTCGTTTGGGTTATATTACCTTTATAGAAGTGACTGCATCCCTGCCTACCGAGAAAAGCCTGCGCTAAAGCTTCGTCTGTTCATCAGCTGGTCTCCCACCTTACATTAGAAGATGTCCCGGCTTGGGGTGGAACCAGAGAAACAGCTTTTACTTGACTGGAACGCGCTCAGAGAGCCGTCTTGAAGGTCATGCTTGCTCATCCAATGAGGTATCCCACCAAATTACTGTATGAGGAATGCAAATTGCTAACTGTCAGACAGCTGTATGTACTTCATTCGGTGTCTCGCAAACATTCAACCCGTCCACCCAGATTACCTGTCGGTAGACTTAAACATAAAGTTTTCACATTAATACCGCATAATACGGCATTCGCAGAAAGGCAGTATTATATAAACTCAGTGAAATTGTATAACCATGTTAATTTTTACCAATCTCTACCCACAAAAAAAATTTCATTGTTTTTTTCATATTCTACCCAAAACATATTCCATACTCAACCCTCTTATCATTATATGACTCTAAACAAATAAATCAAGAGATTACGCAATCAAATACAGGTTTAAATAAATGATTCCTAAATACCTACAATGACACTATTAATAGTGATCCACCAGCAGTTAGTCAATACAAATAACGATAGTAATGACGATGATTCCATATTTGTGTCAAACTGAGTCACCCGCGTCATAGCTCACTGCATCTCTATAGTGTCTGTTAGTATTTACGCACTGCTGTCCGGAATAGACGGATTGATTTTGGATAGAACTGTAGTTGGAGACGTTTGCAATATTTGGTTTTAGATTGTGTTAATATTTACCGGGTTTTTACCAGGTTGGTGACGTGTTACAGGTTGTGATTTATTTTGTGTAAGTGTAATTTTATAAATATGTTGGTGTATGATTTGAGATTGACATGGTCGTTTATATTAATAATATACTATAATTTAATAATATTATTTAATTTATTAATAATTCTGCGGTAGCCTAGTGGTATCGGTAATGGACTGCTGAGATGAGGTCTCGGGTTCAATCCCAGGTTTACCATGGCACACACCAATGACTTTTCGATGCTTTTCGAAGTTATGTGTGTATTTATCGCAGGTTTATAAGTGCCCGGTTAATGGCAATAGGCTCGCCACCTATTACATTGGGACCTAAACATAAACTGGCAAAATGTGGGTGCTAGCACCTCTGCCTACCCCTTGGGGGAATACAGGCGTGAGTTTATGTTATGTTATGTTATGTTATGTTATGTTATGTTATGTTATGTTATGTTATGTTATGTTATGTTATGTTATACCTAACATATAATTATAACATCCCCGCGAGTCTTTCATTAATGTGTGTTGGTGTATTCATATAGTGTTTCGTGCTGTCGGATAACGTTGTTTGAAGGTCAGGTCTTTTTTTTATAAAAGTGCACGTAAATTAGACTTCACTTCGCCTGATGGTAAGCTAAAGACACAGTCTCGGAAAGGGTGTCACGATCATAAACATTTACCATGTTAACAGTGGTGGCACTCAGCTTGCCGGCCTCATCAGATGCCTTTTCACGCCCCGCTTAAAGGACCCGGTTAAGATAGTGTTTTAAGTTTTTTTTAAATTAATAAGCCAGAGATATAATTATGTTTTTGGACACAATTGAAATCTTCAGGCCAATCTTACCTGCAAGCCGGTACATCTGGCTCAGATTTTCTTCTCGACCAAATGAAGGTTTTACATTTTATTCGATCCCACATAATAGGGGGTGAGCCTATTGCCGTATTCTGGGCACTATTTTGTCTTGAGCCATGCATCTGAGGTTGAGCCTGGGCTATATTATATCTATCTGATGTTAAACAGCCCTATCCCCTAGTCGCCTTGTACGACACCGCATGGGAAGAGATAGGGTGGCCCAAATCCGACATAACCACCTCCACCGGCTCCGCGGGGGTGGTATCCGTGGTGATTTATCGCACGATAAAAATTATTCCTCCCGAAGGTCTTGAAAGGTTTCTATAAACTCCAGAATAAGTACGTATGTTAGTAGCAACAGAAAATAAACCAAAATAACCGCTGCTTTAGCAAATTCGGTAGTTATCCTCGAACTCCGTGGGCGGCATAACGTTTACTGAATTCGTAGCAATAGATGAATGAGTTCATTCATCGATCTGCTCCGATGGATTTTTGAGAGCTATTCATTCACGTACACCGAAATAAACAAGAATGTGAACAGATATATTTGTGTATTGTAACGCAAATACGCAATATTTTCTGTAACCTTCAGATGCGGTTAAATTAGTTGGTTTACCAATTTGACCTTGGGCTAAGAATGGTTGCAACATGAGTTCTAAAGCGAATACAATATGGGGTTCTTCAAGAAGGGCATTAGAGGGTTCCTACAGGGCCGGCAGCACAAATGTCACGCTCACCAAGAGCCTGGCATGGGGGGACGTCGAGGCGGGAGCTGGTGGCCGCCCTCGGAGCCGGAGCCGGAAGGGGAGGTTATGTCGGACTCGAACCGAATAAAACCGCTAGCCGACTGTGGGTCGTGGTGCTAGGCCGGAGATGAGGTTGTCTTCGACATATCCGTCGCACCCCGGCTGACCCAGGGCCATCCCTTACGGTCTTGCCCTCCTCGGGAGGGGGGGACAACGGTGTCCCCGATTCACCCCCGGAATGGGGAGGCGCGCTTCTCAGCGCGCCGCCGCCCGCCGCCGTGGCGGCAAGCGCAAATATCATTCAAGTAGTTGAACGGTGCTGTTTAGTGAGGAGACTTGGCTGTTGATTGAACGGCTGATTAAGCTAGTTAGCTACGAAATATGTATCAATTGCTGTATAATATGTCTATTGAGACAGATAGAATCATTATTTCTATTCGCTACTAAGATTGTACCACAGAGTCTTGACATACACACATGGAGGATTGAATTAACGAGCGCCGGCGCAGTCTAAACACAATGATCTAACTGTGTTTATGTCTGCGCTACATATTGATTAGAAACATAAATAACTTATACCTAGTTGTTTGAGAACTTTTATGTAAATTGAGAATAATTCTTAAAGACTATGCTATTGAGTGTAATTTATGTAGAAAGTAAGTTTAACTACGAGTAAAATCTTTTCTTAGTTTTCGTTACTGGGTTAAATCCTATATTTATCAGGCGAATGAGACAGGTTGAAGAGGTTGCCTGAAAGAAATTGTTTTTACCGATATAGCCGCCATTTGTAAATGTTATGTTGTGTAGACAAAGGACATACTTGGGCTGCACATTGTGCATACCTAGCTGACCTGCACAACCTAGTAAGTGCATATCTCCACTGGGAGATACACTCTACATAATGTGCTACCAGCAAATCTGTTTATAGTCAAGAGACTGATCGCAGATAAAACATTTAAAAAAAGTTGTGTATTTCTGTATTCTATTAATGCATTGATTGATTGGGGTACCTAAAAATACCGGCGCTCCGGGGGTGCACTGCTTTTTTACAGAGAAGTCATAAAGCTATACCACCATTTCTTTTATCGTGCGAAAAATCTCCGCGTATATCAGCCCCACGGAGCCCGTGGAGGTGGTTATGTCGGACTCGAATCGACTAAAACGCACGACGTCTTGTGTCTGTGGTTGCCGGAGGTGAGATTAAGCTATACCTCTATATGTAGATACTTTTATACAGAAGTTTCATAAAAAGTCACTAACAAGAAGTGTCGGTAACGGTGCCACGAGTTCAATAGTTTTACCTATCTTAAAAAATGTTCTATGAAATATGCCGAACGCGCTTATAGAAGTTTTCACAAAAAATACGCAAGTAGGTATACTATATTGTACCTATTCGTATATCGTCAGCTAACATATGGCTTGCAGTATCAAATAGCGCTGATTATAAGTTAACTTCGTGGGAACTGGGTGGGTGAGGCCATTCGCCATTATGTCACCGCGGTCGAGTGGATCTGACCGTTACATGAACTATCAATATGATAAGAATTTGATATGATAACCGTTGTTTTAATACCAATGTTTGTTAAAGTAAATAGAAAAGAGCAGTTTTTAAATTAACTTCGTACTAGTAGTTTATTCGCAAAACTTATGCAAATTTGCACCTACGATATAGTTTTTGGGTTTAGTCGCGTTTGGTCCAATTGTCAAAAACAGAAAAAAATGGCGGAGTTTCTATCCTTTTTCTGGGTGGTTATAAAAAAGTAGTTTTTTGACCATTGGACGAAACGCGACTAAGTTTTTTGGTCTGTCCCACTAGTCTTATTGACGCCTACGACCGCAGCTGTATTATAATGAATATAAGTAATTTCGGTTCTAATAACAGCGGTATCGCATCGGTGTGCTGTGTTGTAGGCTGTAGCATGTAGGCTATAGCTATAGTGGGCCTCGTAGGTATGCTCACCTGATGTTCACATTTTCACTGTGTTGCCTCGGCACGGCGCACCTTTATTATTATCCGTTAAACGTCTTCATAATTCCAAATTTTGATTTTTGATGATGTGTCAAAACGTGTCGGTTTAGTATTGCAAATTCATATTGGCTATGGCGATGGCGTGGCATCACAGCACTCGCTCGCGTCTGATTTGACGTCTCACCAGCGGAAGCGCGGGAAGCGTCAAACTCATATACCATAGACAATAGTAAAGATTGGTACCAAAGTATGCGTTAGTGTAAAATTGTTGCCAGTTTATTTTTTATTGCTCTTATTTTTTTATACTGTTTACATTGTTCCAATTGAGTATCACGGTGGCTTGTGGTTTTTTGTCAATATTTTTTTTGTCTCCAACATTTTACTCGTATAAAAAAAAATATATGTCCCATCCACTGTCTGGCCGTCTCTGAAAACCAGCGCTGTCCGCCTGCACTACAACGCGGAGAGCATTATGCTGAGAGGCGGCCGTTTATTTCTACTTGGCCGTGTGTGGCATTATACCCTACAATATTAATAGATAATTAAAATTAATGTTTATATTAAAGTAGGTATTGTATAACTTATGGTATGTTGACGTGTCTAAATATTGCCAAGTGAAATAAAAAATATTTTCTTTCTTTCTTTCTTTCAGCTCTGCTTACGTGAATGTTGTTTCAAAACTTTGGGTCAAATCTCCGCTTCTACTCAACTAATAGCGATCAAACAAACGTAAGATTTTAGGTCTGACGAAGAACTTTCACATAAAAACATACATACATACGTATACTCACGTTCCTAAATCCCCGAAGGGGTAGGCAGAGGTGTATAAGCACGTTTCGACAATTATAATTTTCGGTCCCACGACGTGATAAGGGGCGAGCCTATTGCCGTCCAGCGGGCCCTTTGTCCTGGACTGTATGTCTACTGTCGGATGGAGAACAGACCTATCCTTTAGTCGCCTTTTACGAAACCTTCAGGAAAAGCTGGGGTTGTCCTATCTACTCCACCGGGACGGGAACCAACATGGCAACATAATGGCACATAAAAAACTGTTTAGTAAAGCTTCCATCGCAAACAAAAGTATACGAACAAGGATTTTCTTGTTCAGTTAGGTAGGACCGTTCACCGATTAGACACTTTATTCAATACAACATATTGTCTAGAAGTATTGATTTATACATTTTGTACAAACGTAATCATTACCAGTTATCAAACGCGCTACTGAGCTGTGACCGATGGCCGGCGGAACAGCTGTTACGACTAGATTACATGTGTGGTCATGTTACAATACTTGATTATACTGTTATTGTAACGGTTATCGGTTACCATAACGGTGTTATGCGTAAAATGTGATAATCGTGCGTAAATGTTTGTTTTTGTGCGGAATGTTTGATGACGATAGAGATAGCGTGGATTGATCGGTTTTGGGAGGTACTTGATGTAATGGAGGGGTAAGGTACTACGCATAAATGACGGTACTATAATAACAAGCAAGGATTATGAAATATGCAATCTTCTGAAGTAAAACCAACGAGACGAGAGGAAAAAGGTAAACAAAGCGACCATTACTGAGTTACGTTGCAATAACTAGCGATTATTTTCTCTGTCCTTGTCGCACATATCACACGTACGCGACAATGGCCGAGCGACAGCTGTCGTTGCGTATTTCTTGTACAGGAAAGCTTATAGCACAGCGGTCCTAAACTGTCAGATCCGCCATCTTTTGAGCAATTTCATTCCTGTCTGGAACGCGCTTGAAGTGATACGTAATCATTTTAAAATAAAAAGTTTGGAACCGCTGAAACATTGTTTACCTTTTTTCCTTCTCTCACTTCGTTGTCTTTACTTTAGATTTAGTTATTATAAAGTAATAGCTCACAATTGAGGAGTACATAAAATGGGGTCGGGGGTCTAGGTCGTGGTCCCGGTCCCGAATTCCCCTTCTAAATCCATACTAATATTATAAATGCGAAAGTAACTCTGTCTGTCTGTCTGTATTTTACGCTTTCACGCCTAAACCACTGAACCGATTTTGATAAAATTTGGTATAAGGGTAAATTAGACCTTGAGAAAGGACATAGGCTATGTTTGGTCACGATAACCGACATGCACGCGGGCGGAGCCGCGGGCAAAAGCTAGTTAATTATAAACGTCTCGTGACAAATTCATACATGTAAATAAGTATGCAGGGTGGGTAAATCGGCAACGCGACGTCATACGTTTTTGTGAACTGCTGCAAGAGATGTCTCTTGCCTTGGATTTTGCGGTAGCTGGGTGGATAAAAAGGCTAGGTTATTATTCGGCAATTATGTTCTCTGCTCACTAAATACCGGCGTGCTTATTACATCAATGGGATCTTCAAAAATCCGCGTTGCTAGATTTTATAGAAAAATCTAATAAAACTTTATTTGACCCAGAAAAACCTGCAGGCAAATATCAAAGCCCTGAAGTTCCAACAGAAGGCAGTCCTGGAAGAAAATAGAGGCTGCCTAGTCCTTTTGCGGGCAAGTGTATTCTGTGACGTCATATCCACGTAGGTGCTAGTCGTACTTGATATGTCATTCGATTAATTACTTAGTAACCAAACCACATCAGCATACCCTTTTACATAAGAACCTCCTCCATTTTTTGCTGTCGGTCAAAATATACACTCAATTTCCAATGTCACTATGCTACGTTAATTATTTACCGGTCGCTTTAATAATGAGTTGGTATTTAGTACTGGTTTGCAATTATTTTGTGACTGCTGTACACGTTGGGCTTACGATTTTCTTTTATAACCGAGAGCACCGATCCCTCTTTGTTTTCGTGCGAAAATCGCCACGGATACCTCCCGCGCCGGAGTCGGAAGGGAAGGTTATGTCGGACTCGAACCGACTAATACCGCACACCGAGGTGAGGTGGTTTTCGACATATCCCTCGCACCCCGGCTGACCCAGGGCAATCCCTTACGGTGTGGCCCACCACGGTAGCGGACAGCGGTGTCCCCGATTCACCCCCGGAATGGGAGAGCACCGATCCCGGTTGTATCCAAAGTTGCTCCGACAGAAAAACATACGGCATATCAATCAGCAGCCCAGAGATGGTGGATGGTGGCGTCTTATACACCCATGCTTTGTAAATATAGAGATTCTATGGACAATGTTGGACATATTCGGCCAATGTATATAGCCGTCTTAAGACTTGTTGTATGTGGTACTCTCGTGTCGCTGTTTTGTTGCGGTATTTTGTTGGTATTTGCTTTGAAGTGAACCGGTGAAGGAACCGGTGAAGGAGTGTTTACTTACTTCCAGCGGGGGACGCCGTCGACCGGACGGGTGATCTAACCTTTTTGTGGGCCATTTCACCCAAATCCCCTAAAATAATGAAAATGAAAATAATAAAATGAAGGAGTGTTTATTAAGGTAGTAAATATACACAGTATACACACGGCTACCGCAATGGGAAACAGGCGTAACTGTTCGTATGTATGGATCAACGTTTTCACATGTTTAGGCAAACGAGGAAAACAAAAGGGCTTTGTTCACTGTTTCATGGGTTGCACCATGCAACTTGTATTGAAGCAGTGAAGCATACGGATTTGTACAACTCGCACAAAAAAAAACTGAACAAATATTTGATACCTACTACTAACGTACTTCTAATCCTTATAATCTATTGAGCCTATGCCTAAGTTGGGATAGGTTTTCCAGTCTTAGGTACTATGACGCGGCTGAGTTCAATATATTCCGTGAAGCGACTGCTATCTGACCTCCACAAGCAATTGGTGATATTCAAGTTCTGATGTTATACTACTCTTACTTTTGGTGTAGTCCACTTAGAGCACCCAGCTAAATAGCACCTGAGCGAATAGCACCTAGCCATGTCCACGAAGAGCAACTATCAAAATTTTTGGCAGGTGCTATTCGTGAATACCCGTAACAACTGTCATACATGTTCTTCCTTGCATAATCAGAAAATGACTATCCTGCGTACCTGAAGGCAGGTTACTTATTCTGAACGTAAACGAACATCATTGTATAGTTATTTCTCACAACAATAACAATGTTCACAAAACTAAACGAAAGTAAATTGGTTTCTTCCGCTGCAAGAACCTCGGCGCTAATCTAACGATGTGTTCACAAAACATCCTTCGCGTGATGATCTTAATGTGTGTTGTAACAACAATTCAGATAGTTGTGGAGTCTGTCGCGGTCCTTAACAGTATGGAGGTCGATGACCTGCCCGTGGGAACGTACGGCGCGCGCCCTCATGTCAAATATTAGGGTTTGTACACAGAAGTCCACGGGGAGTTAATGAACTTTTCATAACATGTCTTTCCGAAAAAAGCTTTATTTTTATTTAGTCTGTTAATTGAGTACACTCCGCTTAATAAAAAACGGAGATGTGTTCCAAAAGATACGGGCCAACATTGCTCCTAATTTGCATTGTTCCTAATTTGCTGGCCTCATAAATACTTTTTGACGCGCTCAAACAACCGGGAATTGTAAGAATGTCATGTTTTCGGGGTTTATGTATGTCACCCTCTCAGGCATTATTTTTGTCGTGCGGATTCCCTCGTATACTTCCCCTGCCGGAGCCGGAAGGGGAGGTTATGTCGGACTTCAACCGACTAAAACCGCACGCCGACTGTAGGTCGTAGTGCCAGGCTGGAGGTGAGATGGTCTTCGACATATCCCTCGCACTCCGGTTGACATTTCATTGGCTTTAAACGGCTTTTATGCGAGCGACTGCCGTGTAACCTCCTAACTCCTAGATGAAACTTACGCTTGAGATTCGTATGTTAATCAGCAGGTGTACATATGATTATAGTTTGTAATATGAACGAATAATTTTATCATTTTGACGAGATTGAGTTAACAAACATCTGTACATTCAAACGCTCACATTTATACCAGCAGTAAGATCTTTTCAGTCTTATCAACACAACTAATTCCCATAACGCCGTATTCGTAATCGAGGTGGTTGACCTTTCATGTGAACAGGCTTTCAGTTTCACGTAAAAGTACGTGCCATTAAAGCTAATGAAAGAATCATCAAAACAATTGAGATACTTCGGTATCTAGGTGACGCGATCTTGTTAACAGGTCAATGACCTCTGACCTAAGGTTGCATATCCACGAGACAGTCGGTCCGGTTAACCGTGTCCGGTCTTAAATACCGTCTTGTTATTGTGTTCTTTTTCTCGTAGGTTTATGTTTGAATACCCCCATATTTTCTTCTTTCTTTATCTTTCTTTCAATGGTCATTTTCATCATCATCATATTGGCAGCTCGCAGTTGCTTCCGTATTCCGAGTACATATTTCGTCCCGGAGCCTGGGTTACTCCACAAGCAAGTTACAGATGTACAAGTCAAACAAAGGGAAATAGATAATCAAAAACAATACTTAAGATCATTTCATCACCAAATGTGATTTGTTCGTCAAGATTGATCTGATGCTGACTGTACCAATATTTTTTTTATGGGAACTACCGTCTGACTTCCCAAAACCTAAGAGGGAAGCCTGCAGGAGAGCCTCGCCAGCCCCCCAGTGTTTTGACCCTCATAAGAACTGATAAACCTAACACGTTTTCTCTTATGTCATCTGTATGACAGCAACAAAAAGAAGGTGCACATTGGTCCAGTAGGGTATGACACAAAACCACTGGTCCCCTAAAATGGGTACCTGGTGCCCACCCGTCTCCTCAAATAACAATTTTTTAGGCAATTTTTTTCCCAATTTGTCCCTTGGGCTGTTATTTGTTTTAAATTCCATAAAACCAGTCTAGTGGTATAGGTACTTACAAAGTATTTCCTGGTTCGTGAATTCGAACGTTTAGCCACTGTCTCGTCGAAACGCAGCCTAAGTGCACTCGATATTAGCGTAGGTGTTAAGTAGTAGATGAACGATCAATGATCGCACGGTGAAGATGACGTCTTGATTACATTTCTGTGAAGGTGTAAGTTGTCATAGTATGCGTAGGAGCGTAGGCGTGATAAAATAAACGTAGGTGTTGACAATAAGTCTCTAGTGATGTTAGGAGTGCGATTACTGGGTTAAGCATACCGTAATGGAGTTATTTTTTTCCTTCAGTTTGTCAGTTTGGGTCAAATCATACTAGTCTAAAGTTCAAGTGCATCGAAGCGTCTAAGGTCAATTTATTCTAGTGTTAAGTGGAAGATCGAAGCGAAAATAACAAGTGTTAAAATAGCCAATCACACCCTATCTCAATGGTCATAATTTCTTCTGAGATAAAAAATATATGCGCGAATTTAAAGCGACCGGTGGATGGGACGCTGATTGATTAGCTTTATATTGTGAAGAATTTAGGTTCGATTTGCTTCGATACTGCGCTAGTATGAGTTGACCCTAATTCTTCACCATTATTAGCCACAACCAATCAGTGCTAGCTGGCTAGCTAACTAGTGATTGGCCCTTTCTATTAAACTGGCCCGGGCGAATATACCCATGCGCATTTTAATAGTAGACATCTGGCCCGCAGTGCAGTTTTTACGTGGGCGAGATGTCCAATACCCCGGCGAATTCGTACGTATTGACGTTTATCGCTGCTGCAAATGTTCCATGCCACGAATCTTTTTTCCACCCTCCTTTTCATTCACTCCATCTCTTTACCTGGGTGTCGTACAAGACGAAAGGGCTTTTCTCCATTTGTAATGCCCTGGAATAAATGCTCGGTTGACGATAGCAAACTTGTCTCATTGGTATATTTAGTTCCAGCGAGGGACGCCGTTGACCGGACGGGTGATTTGCCCTTTTCATGAGGGCCATTTCACCAAAATCCCCTAATAGGCCTCATAGGTATTAAAAATATCCCAATATATCCAATTAGCAGTAGATATAAATGTATGTATTCGAGGGTCCCAAACCTGACCTGAATACCGAATAAGTCCACGAGACAGTCCAATGAGGAGTCATTATCAATAGTCCTAATCGATACAATTGCTCTTTAAGGATTTAGTCACGCTCCTGCCCACCAATTGTCGACATCCGGAGAGCAAGACAATTGGTTTTTTTTTCAACTTAATTGTTTTTTTTTTGGGCAGTGATTGCTTCCTGTAAGTTGACATCAATTGTTTTTTTTTGTGAAGTTTGTGCAATAATGTTGATTGACATGTACAGTCAGCGTCACAAGTTGATGTTTAAACAGATTTTCAGCTTGAAGATTTGAATAAAATTATTAGTTAAAACATAACTAATAATTTTATTCCAATCTTCAAGCAAAACTTATAAATAACTAAGTAACTAAACGGCATTTTATAATAATAACTAGCTGTTGTCCGCGGCTCCACCCGCTTGGATGTCGATTATCGTGATTAAACATAGCCTACGTCCTATCTCAAGTTTTAATTCATCCCTATACCAAATTTAATTAAAATCGATTCAGCGATTGAAGCGTGAAAGCATAACAGACAGACAGACAAACAGAGCTCATGAGTAATAATAACCCAGTATGCATATGTACGCAAACTAAGTTTAAAAATCTGAAAATAATCTTAATCTTTTGAGGCAGACTGTACCTAGATGCTATCCGTACCATCTCAATGCTTTATTTGTCGTTGTAAATAATTTATTTGTTTGCAGACAAAAGTTCTCTTTTAGATTGTTCTGTTGTCCTAAAATCATTATTATATACAATCATAGTTAATGTCAACAGTATTGAATTATTAATTTATGAAATTCATAATACATCACTACATCTGCGTTTGTCCGTCCCTATGTATGCGTATATCTTCAAAACTACGCTTCGGATTTTGAAGCAGTTTCTTTTAACAGATAGAGTAATTCAAGAAGAAGGTTTATATGTATAATACATGCTTAATATAGTAGAGGGTGCAGCGGGAATGAGATCGGACGATACGCGGGCGGAAAAAATTTCGCGGTACGTAGTTCGTCAGGTCAACTAGTGTTATATGTATAATTCACTAGCTTTTGCCCGCGGCTCCGCCCGCGTGGATGTCGGTTCCCGGCAAATTTTTCTCGCCGTAAAAACCTTCCCTGGACTTCCACGAATAATTCAAGACCAAAATTAGCCAAATCGGTAAAGGCGTTCTTGAGTTATATCGTCAGGAAGGAAAACCCGACTTATTTTTATATAGTAGGTAGATGATAGATGTTATGTAATTCACGATGTGTTATAGTGTGACACGCAAGTCAGTACTAATAATAATTCGAACAGGATCTAAGAATGTTATTAAATATGAAATTCACGTGAGATATTCTTCATCATAATATATTTCAAAACATGTTATTCACGGCTTCTCTTTTAATTAGACTCGGTTGTCACCCGACCTTCGCGATCCAAAGCTATAAATAAATTCTATGGTTGGACCATTATATTCTTCTGTGATACTATCATCAGATGTCAGGAATGCTGTGTGGGTGTCGTCAGTTTGTTTACAATAAATTACTACCTAGTATAAAGCAAAGTCGCTTTCCGCGTCTGGCCGTCCCTATGTATGCTTATATCTTCAAAACTACGACTAGAGGGTTTGATTCAGTTTCTTTTAATAGATAGAGGTTTATATGTATAATATAGTAGAGGGTGCAGCGGGAACGGGATCGGACGCCACACGGGTGGAAAAAATTGGCGGTAAGTTCGCCGGGTCAACTCTTCTATAATATAAAAATGAATCGCTAAATGTGTTGGTAAGCGCATAACTCAACAACGCCTGGACCAATTTGGCCAATTCTTTTTGGTTATATTGGTGGTATGGTTTTTACGGTGAGAAAAATTCGAATAATTACCGGGAACCGCCATCCACGCGGGCGGAGCCGTGGGCAAATGATAGTTTTAGCTTTCAATCGCGTTGTGCTGTCCCATCTCCGTTCAATCATAAACACGACAAAGTGATTATGTCAACCAACTGACTAAAAACCCTTACAGCATTCCCGACATCTGCAGGATTGAAAATATCACTGTATTGGTATTGTGTTATGATATTTTGTCATACGGCAATATTGATACCAAATAAGAACCTGATAAGTAAATAAATTGTTGTGATTCGGCTCATATAAATGATCACCCATTTTACACGAATTTCGTACGAATAGGCTTTTTGCATTGGTCTGGGTGTTTTCTTTTTTTTATCCTTTTAAAAGACAACTCCCGCACTAGGGAACAAGCATACAACTAACGGACACAAAGTACACCCAGACTCAGAACAACTATTTGTGGATTACACAAATTTTTGTCCTGTGTGGGGATCGAACCCATAACCTCGTGCACAGCCGGCGCATACTGCACCCACTGAGCTACGGATTACAAAAAAAAGTATATAACGATATTTATCCGCATTCTAGATTCCATAACACAAGTCAAGCTTACCATGGGTCTAGATAGCGTTGTGTAGAGTGTTGTGGAATATATTTATTAATCTATTGAGATTTACTGAAAATTCAAAAGTTTTATTTGCTTACTTTAGACTAGATGGCGCTGTGTGACATGCCGAAAAAAAATTTTTTTTTATTATTTACTTGGTTTTAGAAAATTCGCTCAATGTAGCGTTTTTAGCGCCGCTGGTGGTAGCGTGATGTACCTACACTGTACAGTCAATCTAAAATCATACATTACTACAACAGAATCATACGAGTGAAAAAAAAAACATACATAACATAATCTCACGCCTATATTCCCCGAAGGGGTAGGCAGAGGTGCTAGCACACACATTTCGCCAGTTTATGTTTAGGTCCCAATGTAATAGGTGGCGAGCCTATTCCCATGAACCGGGCACTTATAAACCTGCAATAAATACACACATAACTTCGAAAAGCATCGAAAAGTCATTGGTGTGTGCTATGGTAAACCTGGGATCGAACCCGAGGACTCGTCTCAGCAGTCCATTACCACTAGGCTACATTCACACTGGAACTCCCTGCCAGCTCACGTGTTTCCTTCTCCCTACAGTCCCGGGTCCTTTAAGCGGGGCGTGAAAAGGCATTTAATGAGGCCGTCAAGCTGAGTGCCACCGCTGTTAACATGGTACATGTTTCCAATGGTGACCCTCTTTCCGAGACTTTGCCTTTGCTTAACATCAGGCGAGGGGAAGTCAAATTGACGTGTCCTAGAAAAAAAAAATCATTCGAGTGAAAAAAAAAACATTCTAAAGCTAAAACATACAGAAACACACTACACTCTTGTGATTGATAGCGATACATAGTGCTCCAAGCATTGCGATTGGTTTACTAATTAATGAACATGTCCTTTAGCTTGTCGTTACGGTTAGTTGACCATAAAACGGACCTCGACAACGTCCTAGACATCCGGATATTGTGTCCAGCCCTGTCCGGTTTGTAACACTACCATCTGTCTCTAACTCGAATTAGTTTCACTTTTATGTCATGATAATTGAGTGAGAATCAATTAAAGAAAGAGTAATTTATTTTATACAGCTAGTAGGGTATTATAGTTTCATTTCTAAATTGTTATCCTTATTTATAGAATTTTACAGTGGAACTGTAAACACTTTATAACGACATTTACACAAGTACTTTTCTACACGTCCCGGCTCGATTTGAGAAATGTCACTTGACTATGTGCTGCAGTCTTCTTTTTTCCATCCATTCCGTGATGCACGAGTGATCCACGCAAGCGTCCATGAGTTAGAGCATCAAACAGCCTTAGGTTATAAATATCAGTTGGTTTATAAAATAACAATTTTGTAAGAATAAACTGCGAAAGGGTATGTTATGTCCGTATAAGGGATTAAAAATTTTCTATTATTTACCAATAATCCGATGTGGTCACGGAGAGAATCCATACTAATATTATAAATGCGAAAGTAACTCTGTCTGTCTGCCTGTCTGTCTGTCTGTCTGTCTGTCTGTCTGTCTGTCTGTCTGTCACGCTTACACCACTGAACCAATTTTGATAAAATTTGGTATAGGGGTAGATTAGACCATGAGAAAGGACATAGGCTATGTTTGGTCGCGATAACCGATATGCACGCGGGCGGAGCCGCGAGCAAAAGCTAGTATGTTACATTCGCGTAATATCATAATGTAAAAATAAAATAGTGATAATCGGATGAGAACCCGTAGTAACACCACCAGTTTAAAACGCACTGCTTAATTGCCGGCGATTAAAGTTTATTAACGTGCCCTAATTGGCTGTACTGAGGAAATTGCAGGCCTCACAGACCCACAGTACACATACACTACAACAGCGAGAGAAATTTAATGCGTTCCAATGAAAACTATCAACTTGTCTTTCCGAGAATGTTAACTTTCGACTCATCAATGTATTTAATAGGTGGTCTGTAGTGCCGTATATGGTTTTAAAGACACCTTAACGAGCTTTTTGCTATCACGTTATCAATGAAAATACCATCTTTGTGATTGCATCGATGCGATTTCTATTAATAATAATAATAATAATAATTGTCTTTATTGTACACCAAGGATATAGCATAATAACAAGTAATAACAATTTGGCAGGTAAATACAATTGGCGGCCTTATCGCTCTGCGGCAATCTCTTCCAGGCAACCATAGGATGGAAAGAAAAAAATAGAGACAATGATTTCAGGGTAGTTTGGTGTACATAGATAATAAATAATCAAGTGATAACAAATAAAATAAATAAACACAATAGCTACCTAAGTATAGGTAGATATACATAAATATATCAAACATACATACATACTATTACGAGTAAGATTATGGCATAACATTAATATACACATAAATATAGATACTAACATTTTCCCATATTATAATCAAGGAAATTAATTAATTATTTATTCCACTTCGGTCAGAGAGACTAGGTAGTGTTCTCTGACTTGTCTTTTAAATATAGGCAAGGACTGAGCTCGCCTGATAGTTGCTGGGAGAGCATTCCACAACCGAACCGCTTGAACTGAAAAAGATTTGTCGGCAAAATTGGTGGAATGACTCGGCATTTTCAATCTCAGATTCTCTGATGATCTCAAAACCTTCGAGTGTGTGTTGTGCAGGAACTCAAAACGTTGTTTGAGGTATGAGGGAGTTAAGGGATTAAATAAAATGTTGTACAATAAAGAAAGAATATGAGTATTCCGGCGAAGGCGTATAGGTAACCACTTGAGTTTTTTTCGAAATTCCGAAACATGATCATATTTGCGTAGACCAAATATGAATCTTATACAAAGATTTTGGAGTCTCTCAAGCTTGTTAAGTTGGTCTTCAGTGAGATCGAGATAGCTGGCATCAGCATAGTCAAGGATAGGGAAAAGAAGGCTTTGTGCAAGCGCAGTCGTAGTGGCAGTGGGTAGAAAATTTTGGAGCCTGCGCAGGGACCCCGCAGCGGCAAAAGTTTTGCGCTTTAATTCCTGGACCTGTGGACCCCAAGATAAGTGATTGTCCATAAGTATACCCAGGTTTTTAACCTGGTGACTATAAGGAACATTTACTCCATTACAAGTCACGTGTGGAAGAAGTGACCAATCTACTTTCTCCATCATCCTAGAGCTACCAACAACAATGACCTGTGTCTTGCGTGGATTAACCTCAAGTCCGTGCTAAGCACTCCAGTTACATATTGATGCAAGGTCACTGTTAATGGTGTTGACAGCATCCTTCAATTGATCCGCTGGAGCCCGAGAATATATCTGAAGATCATCTGCATATAGGTGGTAGGAAGAAGATAGGTCGTTGGTGATTGTGTTTATAAAAACTGTGAAGAGTAAGGGAGATAGAACGCCGCCCTGTGGTACACCAACAGTAGTTGTACACCATGAGGAAGAAGTATCCTTGATACAAACACGCTGTCGGCGATCAAACAGGTAACTACGAAACCAGTCAACTACCGTTGGAGATATGTTAAGAGAGCTCAATATGCCAAGTAGAACGTCGAAATCAACGGTATTAAAGGCATTACTGAAGTCTAACAGCGTTAACACTGTCAGCTCACCTTCCTCCATAGCCGTTCTGATGTCTTCCGTAATATGAACCAGTGTAGTAGTAGTACTGTGACCAGAACGAAATCCCGACTGTAGAGGGTTCAATAGTGAGTTTTTAGAAAGGAAAATAGTAAGTTGGGTGTGAACAAGACGTTCGAGTACCTTAGAGAGGAAGGGCAAGATAAAAATGGGACGATACTCTGAGAAAGAGGAAGGATTTTTCTTTTTCGGAATAGGGATAATTTGAACATCCTTCCAAGCCACAGGAAATACGTTAATAGTCACAGAGAAATTCAAAATATGGCAGATGACAGGAAGAATTTGGTCGATGATAGGGTGGATCATATTACGGCTGACACAATCACTTCCCACCGCGTTAGACGTAATTGACATTATGCTCTTCTTGACATCACAAGCAGAGAATTGACTAAAGAAGAATGGAGAGCAGTTGGGAGTCGAGACAGATGAAAGATGCTGTAATATATTTTGTTTTGTCAGTCTATCAAACTTTGACGAAGATGAGAAATATTGATTAATTGATTCTAAATTTACATTGTTAGGGACCGTGTCTTCACGAGATTTGCCAACTCCCAATGTCCTTAGAAATTTCCAGACTTTTGCTGGATCTCCGTTTTCCACAGAGTTATGGATATGTCGGCGTTGAGCATTCCTACACACCCTATTGCAGTGATTTCTAATGGCTATATATTTATCCCGATTTATATCCGTAGGACACCTCTTATACTTCGACTTGGCTGTCGCTTTTTTTGATATGAGGGATTTGATTTCAGTCGTTAGCCAAGGCGACGGGAGGTGTTTCACCCTTATCCTACGAACTGGAGCATGTATATCAAACAACTGTAATAAATTAGACGTGAAAAGCCTTACTTTCTCATCAATATTTTCGGAATTGTAAAGAGGACCCCAATCGATGCTATCGGCATCCCTGCGTAGGTTGTCTAGGTTCATATCTCTAAAATTGCGCTGAAGAAGAATTTTAGGTTTGAGTTTAGGTGGACGAAGTTGATAGGATAGGAATAGTAAGTCATGGTAGGAAAACTGATCAGCAGCATACGTACCATGCCTAGCTACACGATTAAGAGAGGAAACTATGATAAGATCGAGAAGAGAAGGAGTAAGGTGAGGAGCATGATGAGTTGTTCCAGTAGGAAGAATAGTTAGATTACAGGATTGAACAATAGACTGAAGAGTGGAGGAACGAGAGTCGTTTTTAATTAGGCAGGTGTTGAAATCACCCATGACTATACTTTGACCGTACGCAGGCACAAAGGTATCTAAGAGGAGTTCGAATGAAGAAAAGTAGTTTATGTTAGACGAAGGACAGTAAAAGACGCCAAGTAGAAGTTTAGAGTGTAGGAGTTCAACTTCCAGAAAGATATGTTCGCCAGCCTGCGGTGGTTGTGGTGACATGCTCAGAATGGTATATACGATTTGCGTGCGTAGATATATTGCAACGCCACCCGCCCGACCCTCGGCACGATCGTTTCTGATGAGGTTGAATCCTGGTAGAGTATATAGTGGGGTGGGTAAACATGGCTTTAGCCATGATTCGGAAACAAGAATAGCATGTATGTGCGCACAGTCAAAGCTTGCCAGCATATCGGGGAAATGAGCCGGAATACTTTGTGCATTAATATGTACAACATTGAAGTTATTGGGAACATCAGAGAATTGAGCAGTGAGTAACTCTGCAAGTGGAGGTTCTCCCTGGTCACTTGCATTGCTGCCAGCAGAGAAATATTCATCACTATCACTAGCAGCACTGCTGTAGTCCGAAGATGGCATTTACAGATACCAATCCTATAATATGCCTTATGTATGATAGTTAAATACTTATAATACTATAGTAATAAAGTAGATTTTTTGAAGCTAGAGTAAGTAATTAAATATAATATAAATATATAATAATAATAATATAAAATATAAGTAAGAAGTAATAATATGGAATAAATATTAGATAGTATATAAAAATGAATAGTGAGAATATCCAAAAAATGTGTAAAAACTATTTGCTTCTACATCCATCTGCCGGTTTTACAAAATAAATAAGAAAATATATTAATCTCATAACCTCATAACAAAGAACTCAGAGCAGCTCAGAGCCACGCAGAAATCTATGGGTCCAGGTATTCAGATCTAGCCTACAGATTCACTAATATAAGAGAGAGAGAGAGAGAGAGCGAGAGAGAGAAAGAAAGAGAAGTTAGGATAAATAGGACAAATGATTAAGTATGTATCGCGTATAGCGTCATATTTTAGCGAAGATAGAAGTTACACGTAGTGTTAATAAGTCTATGAAGTTATACGTTGGATCGGAACGCACAGCGCAGCGCACGCCACAAAGACAGATGCTAAAATGTAATGGTAATTGACTAATGAAAAGGCAGCATGGTGATAGCACCTTAGCCTATTCCGAAAGGAATAGAAGGAAAAAAAAAGTAATGTCAATTGTCACTGTCAGTATTGTCAGTAATGTCAGATAATTCGTAAGAAAATCGGTAGATGACGCCACGTCGCCTTAAAGACGTATTAGATGGGAAATTTGAATCATATCGGGCGTGTCTCGGTAGCCGAATTGGTCAGGCATTCCCCCTGTAAGGGAAAGACTGCGGGTTCGAGTCCCGCCCGAGAAGATTCTTTTTCCCTATGTATTTGAATTGTTTACATCGTTTTGGAAGTATTATTTAACAATTTTGCAAATGTAGATACATTGAGAAAAGATAGTAAATAAGAAAAATAATAGTAGAACTGAGCAGTACAGTATCGAATATAGTGGGTAATAGTATAAAGTTCAACAAAAAACTACAAGATCAATACATATAAAATCGGCTATGTTTACCTGGACCCAGCGTGAATGAGAGACCGATGGAATTACTTCCTGCAGGTGGCAGCTCGTCGGGCTTTCGGCTCTGTAGCAGTCTTGACAACAGCTGCCGGTTTCTCAGGCTGTATGCAGATCTGGTCTACCTGACTCAGGGATGTTATTCGTTGCGGAACACCAGCCACGAGCACGTATATGTTGCCTTCCCTAGACCAGCATTTAGAGATACCAAATTTTTCCCGCGTTCTCATGAAGATGTCATGTCTTGCCTTCGTTAGGAACTCGGATATGGTGATATTGGAACCCTTCAGCTTCGTCTTGGTAAACCACAGCTTGTCCCGAGTATCAACATCCTGCAGCTTGACTAAAATGGGTCTTGGCTTTTTTGATGAGGAAGGCCGGCCCATTCTGTGGCATCGACGTATGTCGCCCTTGGTGAAGTTCGTGAAGCCCATTTTCTGCTTTACCATACCTGTTATGATGTCAGCGGTGTCTTCCTCTGGTTCTTCCTTAACACCATGGATCAGTAGGATTTTGCGACGCCTCTGCGTCTCCATAGCATCTACCGTCTGGGTCAGAGTCTCTATCTGTTGCTGGAGCAACCAAAGTGATTTTGAGACATCGGCTCGGAAACTAGCAAACTCAGCCGTTAGAGTTGAGATGCTTGCTGGTGTCTTGGGAGATTTTTGCAACTCCTCTTCAAATGCTGCCATTCTCCGGTGGAAGTCAGCTTGCATATCCACCAAAGTAGACTTCAGTGTAGGCTCCGCAGAGGATGACATTATAGTGCAGTAAAAGAAGTGATGTGATGTGAAGTGAAGTGTTGGAAAAATCAGGAAGGAAATTGATAGAACCGGCAGGTAGATGTTTTAGCTAGCTAATTTAAGCATTTAACTATTTAATAATGCACTGTATAAATTTTAATTAATTAAAAACTGGGAGCTAGTAAATTTCTGTTGTTATTTCAACTACCCACATAACAAAAGTGTGTGTTAATTAATCTTCATGTATTGAACATAGGTCTGTCAGACCGATGGTATACGATTGTATTTTTTCTTTACTAGAAAATTGATAATGTCAAGCAAGATCAATCAGTAAATGCGATGTGAGCATTTTTTTTATGAATACTTAACTAACGCTGCTATTGGTATTGGTCTATTGGGCCCCCCTCAGGGGATAGGCTGCTCCAGAAAATCAATGGACAATAGCAATAGACATAGCTAGCCAGTGAGGTTGCCTTGTAACCCGAATATTCTGGTAGGACCATATACGTTATGGGAGATCCTAGTAGTTCCATTGTACATAAATACATATATTTACTCATGCTTGTAAATCCCCAAAGGGGTAGGCAGAGGTGTATTAACACCCACATTTCGCCAACTAGGATTTTTGAGTCCACGTAAATGGGCGGCGTCACTCAGGCATTTAGTCATGCGCTGTATGTTGAGAAAGCGAAAAAGAGAAAGAGTATGAGAATAGCCCTATCCCTTGCCTTATTCACTGTCTAGTTCCGTTAAGGAAGTACGAGGTTTTTTTCTCTTCCAATGGAACTTACCTACGTCTTAAATAACTCCACATAATATAATCAGTCGGATTCAATGCTACGAGTATTCCAATAAACAAAATAAACTATTGAACTGTCCCGATTAATGTGTTGATGAATGAACAGTGACCCAATTGAAGCGGTCACGACGCGACGTGCGCTTGCGCAACTGGCATGTAAACAGTTTATATGTGTATCGGTTTTATAGCTATCGATATCGTGGCGTAGGATATAGCTAATTAAAGGTTTGGGTTCATTCATGAGGTAAGATTGTAAAATTATATAGTACTAGTGATGTTTTATGATACTAAGGTAGCAAATAGGCTTAGAGTTGATGGTAAACGGTTACTATAACGTATGAATGCAATAGGTGTCACTGCAATTCCACCAAGTGCCATCAATTAACAGTATAAATAGTTTAATGACAGATAATTGTTTTGGGCCTAGTATAACTGACCTAACTGGGTACTCAATTAAAATAAAAAAAATGCAAGTAGGTTCAATAGTAGGTAGGCTATTTCTGCCTCGTATGATTTGTACCGATGCTACAGTATCGGGGGCGTAACCGTTTGCTTACGTTTCTAATACCACTTCAATCCAGAGTTGTTGTACTTCTACTTCACTTTGGAATGCCTAAATAAATGGATGAGTGAGCTAAATGTGTTGCCAAACAAATTCTTCGCTCGAAATAAATTAATAGACGTGAATCGTTTGAGTATTCATGTTACGCATTTAGATAACTATTTACTTTATGACGTTCTGAATTTAACCTAAATTACAAAACGTGAATTCACAGAAAACTAGGTTTAAAAATCCTACTAATATTATAAACGCGAAAGATTGTGAGTATGGATGGATGTACGTTACTCTTTCACGTAAAAACTACTGAATGGATTTTCATGAAACTTTACAAAGAGCTAGCTTATACATCAGAATAACACATAGGCTATATATCATCAAACTACTACTTAAGGGAACGGAGAGGAAGTGGTCATTAATGTCAACTAATTCGGCCGGCTTCGGTATTTACGCAGACAGAAGTGACAGTGTGGTTATTTCTGTTGCTGTTTCGATAACTATATCATTGTATAAGAGGGTGCAGCGGGAACGGGATCGGACGCCACGCGGGTGGAAAATAATTGGCGGTACGAAGTTCCCCGATTTAGCTTGTTCCATAATATTTTCATCAGTGTCATAGTTTTAGCGTTGTCCTCGGTTGCACGAAGGCTTTCACCTCTGACCCCGGAGCACAGAATAGATAAGAGTACTAGTGTACCCAGAGTTTACTTACTCTTGCTCCTTCTCTCCTTCACAGAACAACACGTGCAGGGCTAAGATGCCATCCGTAAACGGTGCAGAATATACCTGCTAGAACCAAGAGTTTCAGTGACTCATTCCTATGCCGCACCATCAAGACCTGAAACTGCCTGCCTGCTCACGTGTTTCCTTCTTCCTACAGTCCCGGGTCCTTTAAGCCAGGCTCGATAAGGCATTTGATGAGGCCGTTAAGCTGAGTGCCACCACTGTTAACATGGTACATGTTTACGATGGTGACCCTCTTTCGCTTTTAGTTTACCATCAGGCAAGGTGAAGTCAAATTGAAGTGTCCTTTATAAAAAAAGAAAAAAAAAATGGAGCGACTGCCATCTGAGCTCTGAGCCTGAGTAGTTAGTCTACGTTATTTGGTGGAACATCCAAGATAAATTGGTGAACTCTTCCAGCTAAGCTACGTTACAATCACAACTCCAGTTTTGTGTGCGTTACTATACTATTTTTTAATATAGGGCACGTCAATTTGACTTCACCTCGCCGTATGATAAGCTGAATGAATAAGATGGGAAGCTTTCAGCTTAGGAAAGAGGGTCACCTTTACAAACACGTACCTACTAGCTATGTTAACAATGGTGGCACTCTGCTTAACAGCCTCATCACATGTTTTTTTTTATATAGGGCACGTCAATTTGACTTCACCTCACCTGATGTTAAGCAAAGGCAAAGTATCGGAAAGAGGGTCACCATCGTAAACATGTACCATGTTAACAGTGGTGGCACTCGGCTTGACGGCTGCTTGATGGACCTGAGACTATAGGAAGTAGCAAACACTTAACTGGCAAGGAGTTCCAGGTCTAACGAGGTTTCATTGTACTTTTACAAGAAATCCATATTATTTTTATGCATCCTGCCGTAATCGGTATCCGCTGTATCAGAAGGCACGACCTTACTAAGTTAAACATTTACATACTTCCTGCCACATTAACTACAGACTCGGTCCTTACTATGCTACATTCTTGATGTGAAAGTGAAGTGTTACACCATAGTAAGACCATGTCAGAGGTGTGAATGTAATGGGAATTCTTAATTTATACTTGCACATGTACATGTACCTAGATATCTTGAAGTAACATCGACAATTAATAAAGTGGTTTAGGAGACGGCCTCACGATCGAGAGGTCCCGGGTTCGAGAGGACCCGGGCTTTATCGTGCGAAAAATCCCCACGGATACCACCCCCATGGAGCCGGTGGAGGTGGTTATGTCAGACTCGAACCGACTAAAACGCACGCCGTCTTGGGTCTTTGGTTGCCGGAGGTGAGATTGCTGAAAGCATATCTCTCGCACCCCGGCAGACCCAGGACCATTTCTTTCGAGATGGCCCCCTTTCGGGGAATCGAAACCTGGTCATTACACTACCGACGTGAACCCACTCCTAGCACAAGCAATTTAGCTTAGTTGGAGGGGTTAGAGGGAATATTAGTACCTTCGGTTCTAACATTCTTAAAAAAAAAAAGTGTTTGTTTGTATTTTATTCGTTGCCGTAACATTTATGTGATTACGATAAAACTTCTTGCTTTTGCGCGTCGATTTTAGGCATAGTTTGGCATACAAGGTGTGCCTTTCAATGGTTGTATTTGAGCCACACCGAGATATTAGACGCCCATGACATTTTAACTTGCAAGCTGGTATTAGATGCTGATTGAGATTTTGATGAACTCTGGCGCAAACATCTTTTTAATTAAAATTCTATTAAAAATTAGCCGCGTGATTCCCGGTAGAGTAGAATTTTGGCCAACCCTTCTCTTCTCATGCGGTGTCGTACAAGGCGACTTAGGGATAGAGCTGTTTAACATCAGACAGATATATACAGCCCATACTCAGCTTCTCTTTCTCTCCTTACCCTCATGTGCCAAAGTTCTGTCAAATAACCTGTTAAACGTGACTGAGTTGCAAACTTACAGACATGTTCAAAAACTTTCACATCTATAATATTAGTAGAATCTCTAACCCACGTACGTTAGTAGTGCAACGTTTAAGGGCAGGGCCATATGGCGTCATCGCCTCGCATAATGAATGGGAAGTCAGCTGTCTGGCAACCATGGAGTTTAATGCCTTTAACGGCTTGTACTTAATAGATAGGCGGCGCGGCTGAGGCAAGTTAAGTGTATTTAACTACATAGATTCTAGTTGTTATAGTACGCGACTTTTTTTATAATATCGGATACAGACGTGTCCACCAATGTCAATGCGACATTGCCGCGCAGTCCCTCATTCGTCTTAGGACAGATTATGGTTTGGACAGATTCTGGTTACGACAGATACTTGTTACGGCAGATTCTTGTTACGGCAGAATTAGTTCGGTCGAGCATATTTTTTTTTTGAATAATAATTTAACAAAAAAAACGGAGTCTAACGAAATAATTGTATTAGTATGTCTTCAACGTTGGGCAACCCTAAAAAATAAGTGGCTAAGACTCCAGTCAGTGTTGTTGTGGGTTTTTAGTTTGAAATAGTTTTTTTTTAATATAGCATTACAAAGTTTTAAGTTCTGATTTTTAAAATATAAATTATGTGGTTTTCACTTTTGTTGGCTATGTTACTTCTGCCGTAATAAGAATCTGTCGTAACCAGAATCTGTCCAAACCAGAATGATCATAAGACGAATGATCCAACACAGTGTCATGGTCATGAACGACTGCGAGTGTGAGCATGTGCGGCGGTGCTAACACATAATTACACAGTGCCGAAAATTAGTATGGCGTGTAATGGGTTCTAGAAATTGGATAAAACTATCTATTTTATACCGATTTATCGTAAATAAATATCGAAGATCAGTCAAACCAACAGTTAGAATGGTAAAAGCGGACACACGTCTTAGTGAAAGCTTCGTTTGCAACTGAAATTAACGCTACGATGAAGAGATCGTAAATGAAGACACTTGGCTTTAACAACCATGAACTTATTGTGTACTTGCCCTATTGGTGGAAGCAGGTACAGTCAACGCCATAAGTTGATTAACACTAAAATATTTTACAAATCTTTTTTATATTGGAATGCATCTTTTTTATATTGGTCTATAGTAAATGTAGTGTTATAATTCCCAGAAGACAAACTTAATTTACATATTCAATGTTTTTTTTCACAATTTTATGTAAGGTTTAGGGGCCACAGTGTTCAATAAATTAGAATTTGTTAAGCTATTTTTGTAGTTGACTGTACATAGTTCAATTTAGTTAGTTTGGAATTGGAGGAGGGGAACTGTATAGCTGT
This sequence comes from Eilema sororculum, assembly GCA_914829495.1. Taxonomy (NCBI): domain Eukaryota; kingdom Metazoa; phylum Arthropoda; class Insecta; order Lepidoptera; family Erebidae; genus Eilema; species Eilema sororculum. The sequence goes on from OU618556.1 coordinate 2,264,959, forward strand.
GTCATACATTAAAAAATGTGCAGAGGGTGAACTCATAACAAAACTTAACTTTATAAAAACTTTATATGGAATAACATCTACAAGGTGATAAACCAATAAATAATACCTTCTTCTTTTTCTTTCTTTTTTAAGAATATTGGAACTGAAGTTACTAATATTTCCTCTAAACCCTCGAACTAAGCTTAATTGCTAGTGTTAGTCATAAGTTTACGTCAGATTCGAATCCGGGACCTTTCGATCTTAAGGCCGTTTCGTTAACCACTAAGTTACCGCGACAATTCTCTGATGAAATTTTAAAGCAATTAGTTTAATATGCTAATTATTCAAATCTTCGCTCAGGTGGTAGAATAGGGGAATTAGGAATGCTCAATCTGTGGTTCGGTAGCTCAAAGCATTCTTCCCGTAAGGGCTATACGCGGGTTCAAGTCCCGCCTGAGCATTTCACTTTTTCCAATCTTAACCAAAAATACCGTTTAAGATGATACGTACAATGGCCCAATCAAGAGGTTAAGTGCGGAACAGCCCAGGTAAACTAAACCGTTTAAGATTTGACTGTCTTTGTCCCTCAGCTTAGTCATAAGAAGGTTATTCGCTAACTGATTCTCATCTGATGACGCAATCGGGTGGTGTCCACTAGTTTTTTGAATAACTTTTTCAAATAGAATGCCAAGCCGCACCTACACTTTTGTCAAATTTGTCTGGTGACCAAATACAGAGGGAATTAACATAATAATGATAGCTAAGTTCATAAAAACTGGTAAGGAATATTTTTAACCGAATTTGAAGGTATCAGTACCTAGTGCTGATAATTGCACGCGAGACGAGACGGCAAAAAGCATTATAGTCAGCTTTTTCATGCTTAAGTAAGCCACACCCCAAAGCAGCAAGCTTACAGCAAAGTGAAATGGCATCTGATGAGGCCGTCAAGCTGAGTGCCACTATTGTTAACATGGGACATGCTTACGATGGTGACCCTCTTTCCGAGACTTTGTCTTTAGCGTAATGTAATGCTTCTAGCATAACGAATGCTTTTTTTTTCCGTGTGGAAATCCCCTCGATACCCCCCTGCCGGAGCCGGAAGGGGGGGTATTTTCGGACTCGAACCGACTAAAACCGCACGCCGACTGTGGGTCGTGGTGCTAGGCCGGAGGTGAGGTTGTCATCGACATATCCCTCGCACCCCGGCTGACCCAGGGCCATCCCTTACGGTCTAGCCCTAGCCCTCCTCGGGAGGGGGGACAACGGACAACTAGCATAACGAATGCTGTAAGTTTGTTTCTTGGCTGCTTTGGTGTGCAGCCTGCTTTACACTGACCGGGAATCGAGTTCCTGACGTAGCAGTTGAACGCTCTACTGCCACGCCTCAACTTGCAATTATTTGTAGGATAAACAGGTACTTATTCTAAGTCAGGGTTTTTCATGTTCTGCCGTGTCAACAATGCTGACGTTGAGTGAGTAATATTACTACCTATTGTGTCTTTTTACGCTGTTATGCTTGTTGCTAGGTGTTCGTATTAGCGCCATGATGCATCTGTTTACAGAATTGTACACGGATAATATTAATCAATTAATCTTTCCACTTTATTACTAGTATTACTACGAGTATTTACGAGTCTTCCTTCTTATCAAATTTTGTTTCATTTTGAATGTAGTTACACAAGGTGGTAAAAGATAATTTTCACATTTTACTCCAATCGATATACAGAGTTAATCCACTTGTTAAACACAGAACGAGGCTTTGATGCAGGCTTACCTGTCGAGGATAGGAGGTCAGCACCAATCAAAAATAATAAGACCCCGAACTCCAAAATGCTACGAGGGACAATTACTATAAGGATGATGAAAATGAGTTTCAAATAATTAAAACTGTTCAGTTAAGCGAATTTTCATCTTTGAAAGCAAGTGAAAATAGTTTCTTACTGATAGTCGGGATTCCATATCGAAGATATCGATATTCAGATAAATCTGCAGTTAGACTGGTAAAAACGGACCCCAGACTCCCAGTTGGAAGCTGTGGATGCGACTGGGATTAACGCTAGCATAAAGAAGAAGAGAATAGGGATCCCAGCGGACTGAAAGAAACTTTAGGTTACACAACTTTCAAATGTATATAAAACCGATTTTCACGTTATTGATGTGTTTCCCATCATTGCACCCAACTTCCGTATAATTAAACTACTGGAACTGTCTTATTGTACGTTTATGGGGAAACCACAGGGCTCCGAAAATAGTAGCGGGTGTGCGGGCGGCGGAGCGTGGCCCGGCGCAGGCGCAGTGCCGACTCACGCGCCGAACTACACTCATGCGCATAATGACGCATCTTGCTACACAATGTTAGTATTCCAACTAGTTGACGAACACGGTTTTACTCGTAACCTTCAATGAAATTAAAGATTTTTTGGCTAAACGGATGTGGAATTATCCACGGGTGTTGATATAAATTAGTGTTCTAGTGAATATAGTGATGTTGTGCGGAACCAGCGGCGCTGTCGCCGCTATGGATCGCGCGTATATGTCGCTGCGCGCGCGCAAGCCGGCTTCAAAGAAAACGGTTTGTTTTATTTGTGTTGGATTTGTAATGATTCAGGGTGTAAATAGTACGGTAGCTGTAAGGAGACTCGTACTTTGAACTGTAACTACAGATTTCAATGAAAGAAAGAGGAGAATATCAAACGTGAATTAGTTGATTTGTATTAGGGAAAGAATTTGTAAAATTAAGAAATGAATTTGTTAGTTCTCTTCAATGGCTTCCCGAACCCATACAACTATACAAACATTTACCGCCTATATTTATTTTATTATTGCGGTTTATATGAGGTACATACCTGCTGGCAGACGGACATACAGCAGAGTTTTAATAATAGGGTTATATTGGTTAGGGTTCCTAATATGTACAAATGACGTAAATGACAAAAAAAAAACTGTTACAGATGACAGAACTAACGCCAAAATCAATAAAAAACAGGTGTTTTGTGCAGCTGTCAAGCTGTTATCTATAGGCTGCAATTAACGAACCGTTGAGGTGTATAAGAATACTTCCAAATATACCAAAACACCTGTGTATATTATTATCTTTGCACCTTTGCTGTAACTGATTAAAATAACCATTAACATCTATAGCAACCAGCATGGTAGCTAGATTATGAGACACCTAGATATTGGAAATATTGCAATATGAGTTTTAAATTCGAAAATATCAACGTCCAGGACCGGAGCAGAACCCGTGATCATTCCCTCTTAACAACTGAGCTAGCTGGAGTTTTCATACCTCGTGTACTGTCCTAGATTACCGAAACTCTAGTTTAGAATTGTTAATTTATTTAAATTGATTAAAAAATTAAAGTTTTAAGTTAACACCAAGCTTAGTGGCCTACGATTCAATTCAAAGGCCCACCTAGACATGCTTATGTTAAGCAGATCACAGACATTTTAAAGAAAGGACATGAGTCCCCAAAACCGGCGAGCATGTATGAAAACAATTATGAAAGTAGAAGAAGCGAAAGATCTATTCCAGGATTGTAGCAATTGGAAACTGTAGTCTCTGCCTACCCCGCTGTATCTACGGTACATTATCAAAACCACGCTAAGACTGCGGGGCCCCATTCCAGTCCATGCCACACTTGCTCTCTTGCCCATTGTGCCCTTCCACCTGTACCATTGCAGACCTGTGCAGGGCAACAGACGATGCTGTGGCCGTAGCCAGGTATTGGGCTGACATAATTTAAGAGATTGATGAGCCATTGACTTAAGAGATTGATGAGCCATTGACACGAGGAGGAAGAAGCTAAGATGAGTAGTCAGAACTCCCTTTCAAATAGCGATTCTAGAAGGATAGCTACTGAGCTACAACGAAGTTTGTTTTGATGCCCCTAGAGACCGTTAGTAATAAGTTTGTCGTATACCGAAGCGCGGGCCTGGAGGTTACGGGTGGAGCCGCCTGTCACCCCAGCAGAAGCAGGCCACGGCGGCGGTGGCGGTGGCCTCCCAATACCGGGGGCAAGTTGGGGACACCGTCGGACTCCTGAGGAGGGCCAGACCGCAAGACAGTTTCACCTTCGGCCTAGTACAACGACCCACGCTAGTGTCGGCCCTGGGTGTGAGAGTTCTCACCCTCGCCACCCTGCTCACAGCAATGGTCCGCTGCGCGGACGCGTGGGCGGCCGGCGTCTCCTTCAGCGAGCAGGTAATGGTCGTGAAGGAGACGGCGGAGCGGGAGAGGCGGCGCGAGCGAGAAAGACTCGCGGATCGCGCCGCCCGCGCGCGCAGGCAACTCGGGCGTCGGAGGGCACTGACTGACCTCCGTCCCCCATGAGCGCGGGCCTGGGGGTGACGGGTGGAGCCGCCTGTCACCCCAGCAAAAGCAGGCCACGGCGGCGGCGCGCTGAATAGTGCGCCTCCCCATTCCGGGGGCGAGTTGGGGACACCGTTGTCCCCCCTCCTGAGGAGGGCCAGACCGTAAGGGATGGCCCTGGGTCAGCCGGGGTGCGAGGGATATGTCTTTGACAACCTCACCTCCGGCCTAGCACCAAGACCCACAGTCGGCGTGCGGTTTTAGTCGGTTCGAGTCCGACATAACCTCCTCTTCCGGCTCCGGCAGGGGGGGTATCCGAGGGGATTTCCGCACGAAAAAAAAAAAAAAAAAAGCACAACGACCCACAGACGGCGTGCGATTTTAGCCGGTTCGAGTCCGACATAACCTCGGGCTCCGGCGTGGGAGGTATCCGAGGGGATTTCTGCAAAGAAACAAAATGTACCTATTTGATTATATCGTGCTTTTCCTTCATTATCAATACGTTACATTACTTATAACACAGTCTTAACAATCCACCAGAACCAATCGACTCCTATTTGACTCAGCAGTTACATATTACAAAACATGTATTATTTCGGTCAGGCTAAGCGAAACTAATGAAAACAATACAAGCATGAAAATTTAAACATTAAATATTATGCTAATTTCGCAGACCGTACAATCTGCTTACAAAAGAGAAACTTTGTCTATGAATGGTTGGACACCTAGTTGTTTGTTTGGTGACTGTACAACACGAGCTATGTAGACACGGTAGCCCTTTTTGGTATTGTATAGACCCGTTTACGCTATACGATTTCCTACCGGATTTACGCTATACGATTTCCTACCGGATTTAGACAAATCGGATACATCAGTCTTGTTTGAATTAAATATTATGTAGAATTGAGAAAGAGGTGCTCTGCAGTTATCACTATTAACTGACATTTACTTTTAGGTTTGTTCTTTTTTTAAACTTTATAAGCTACTATGCTACTAGCTGTTGCCCGCCCACGTGGATGTCGGTTATCGTGACCAAACAGAGGCAATATCCTTCCTCAAGGTCTAATCTACTCCTATATCAAATGTCATCAAAATTTGTTCAGTGGTTTAGGAGTACCAGAGAGTACACGACATTTCATTAGTGAGCCGTTTCCATGACGCCGGTTCACTGTAGTACACCGTGACCGAGAGGGAGCCATCTCGATGGGCCTGGGTCAGACCCTAGGTGCGAGAGCTATATTGTGCCGGTGGAAATCTTACCTGCGGCAACAAAATAACCCAAGATGTCGTGAGGTTTAGTCAGACATTACCACATCCGCTGGCTTCAGCGGTGGAAGCGGGTTTCAGCAGGGATTGCAAAAAATGTGTGCAAAAAATGGTACACTGTGATTCCGGGTCGTGTAGAAACCGTATCGTGAAAACGGGTCCTAAAACCAATTTATAAAATTTGTCGGGAGACCCCAGTCTAAGAGCCCAAGTTTATCTAGGTATTCTGTGCCCAAGTCTTACTTAATATCGACTTTAAATAGCCGTGTACTGCACTGAGGCGTTAGATCTTAAATGGCTGTGTACTGTACTGCACTGAGGTTTACATCACTTTCGTTTTTCCATGCTTCGCTTCCCAACCCTTTCTCCTATAAAGGTGGTGACGCACGAGCGACTTCATCAAATGCGTCCATAATATATATATGCTACGGTAATCGCGTTTTGGGACTGTGTAGCAGCGGATTGCATTACGCTAATTGATTGATTGAATAAATAGTGAATTGTTATCACGCAGTGATAAATTTAACTACTCCATTAGTTGATAGTGTAAAGGGATTTATACATACTCTATAACAAAAAGAAGCTAATCCTTGCATGACGTAGCCTAAACAATGGTTAGGTAGCTACTTACTCAAAGGTGCGCAAGAGTCGAATGACTTAGCCGTTCCAGTTGGTCGGTACGTTTGTATTCCCATCTTAGTGCAACTACGTTCTTATTTTCACTTATTTGGAAGTATTTTGTAGTGGCAGTCATGACCGTATAACGTAGCTTCACAAACATACTATAATTTAATCAAGTTGTATGTTTTGACCATTGATGGTCAAAACACACAATTGCTGCATTTAACATCGGCGTCCGGCGATTTAGCCACTATATCGATGCGCCTCCCCGTAACCGGGGCTAGATGGGGACACTGTGGTCCCCACAACCCGAAGGGGGCCATCTCGAAAGAGATGGTCGTGGGTCTGCCGGGGTGCGAGAGATATGCTTTTGGCAATCTCACCTCCGGTAACCAAGGACCCAAGACGGCGTGCGTTTTAGTCGGTTCGAGTCCTACATAACCACCTCCACCGGCTCCGTGGGGGTGGTATCGGTGGGGATTTATCGCACGATTAAAAAAAAGCCACTATATCGATAGTAGTAAATGCATCCGTCATGGTGACATATCACCGTACGACTTTTTCTTTTACGGAGTTGAGTACTGAACCTAAACTTGCTTGCCCAATGAATTATATTTTTCGAGTTCTACTAAGCTAATTATAGGTAAGGTACAAGTCATAAGGGTTTGTATTAAGGACACTTTGTGATCATGATATACACGCATAAAAACATGGGGGTGTATGTTTTTGTATGTATAGACGTAACATAGGTATATATTATACAAATATTATGTACGAATGCACCACAAGTTCTAGGAAATATACATGTAATTTGATAAGATATCCTAAATAGTGTTATTGAGGTTGAGATGAGATGCTATCGAACGTTCAGCAATGGACGAATAACAAGATTTGCAATATTAATAACATCCTTTGACTACGACCGCTTACTGTTATTTTATTATTGAATATAGTTTATTTTTGACTCGGTATTTAGTAGTAGCGAAATTTAATTATTTATCTACGCCTTCACACCTGAACCATTAATCCGATTTCGATTAAATCTAGCAGTAGACCTGGGCCTCGATTCTGCTAAATCAAAACTATTGTCATTCCATACTCGCAGGCGATGTGGAACCTCTCAGCCTCAGGAGGGATTTTGCCTCACTGTGTGTTTTCTACCGCCTATATAATGGTTTGTGCTCAGATGAATTATATTATTGTTGTTATTATTGACATGATGCCCACAGCTACATTCTATCATCGCACCGCTCGCCATAGACAGGGAATTCATCCCCACACATTGCATCCGAATACGGTGCGCACCGTGAGGTATGAAAGGAACTTCATCCCACGTACCTACGCTCAAGCTGTGGAATGAACTCCCTGCCATGGTTTTCCCAAACGACTACAATATGGGGTTCTTCAAGAGGGGCATTAGAAGGTTTCTTCAGGGTAGGCAGCGCGAGTGTAACGCCCCTGGTGTTGCATACGTCCATAGGCCGCGGTAATTACTTTCCATCAGGTGGGCCGCGTGCTTGTCTGCCACCTAAGTGGTATAAAAAAAAACAGATATTGCAAAAAGCGGCATTAAAGTTTAGACTTTATACCTATACGCTAAGGTCCAAAATTAAATGACAAAAGTTTCATTACACTCTTTTATTCACTCTGCTAACAGTTATTTAATATTGAACTTTAAATACATCGCTTTGAAGTCTATAATGTATTGCCGCTTTTTGCAATCTCTGTGGTTTGACTATAGTTTTGCTTTAGTAGAATCGAGGCCCTGGAAATCTGGGAGTACATTTACGCTTTAAGTAAGGACATACGCTATGTTTGGTTGCTATGTAAAGCACAACATCTAGTATTATAATATAATTAAATCTTTTAGGCCCATATTCTAGAATGACATTCAGCCTGAATCGCGATTTATCTGAGGACAGATTAAATGGGCAATATGTCAAACTATCAATCTGTCTATACAATCTGTCCTCAGATAAATCGCGATTCAGGCTGGATGTCATTCTAGAATACGGGCCTTGGACATTTTGGTGGGCGAGGCGGTCACCAAAATGTCTTTAAGCTATATACTATTTAGAATACTATTAACTCTCTAAAATCTCTGATATTCTAGATCACGGTATTGCGTTTTATTACTTTACCTTTAAAAAAATATCTATCATTGGCATATCAACATATTATTTGCCTGTAAATTCGCTGGCATCGGTAATTCAATTTCATCGTGAACCAGAAAACATCCAGTGACGGATATGCGTGAACGAGGTAATGACCCTTGTTTAGGTCCGTTGAACGAGGTACGTGGCAAATATTAAACGTAATATTTATGTCGAGGTCACGACCCGTCGCATAATCGTCCCGATTCACTTTTATTAGATGTAGGGCTGGCTATTCCCGAGGGCCCCAGACCGTAAGGGATGGCCCTGGGTCAGGCGGGGTGCGAGGGATATGTCGAAGACAACCTCACCTGGGACGACGACCCACTATCGGCGTGCAGTTTTAGTCGGTTCTAGTCCGACGTAACCTCCGGTTCCGGCGGGGGAGGTATCCGAGGAGATTTCCGCACGGAAAAAAAGTAGGGTTGGAAAGCATTTCATTTTTATTATCATGCTATTGATGTCTTTTAGGTACCATTTTACGTTGTAAATTACTTAGCACAGGCCTAACTGAAAAGGATTTCATAGCAAATGTAAGAACAGGTCATGATATTATATGAATATGGGTATGATATGATATATGCGAAAGATCATCTAACCAGGTTTGACCCCAGCAGATATGTTCGGACGTTCTACAAAATATACTCAGCATGAGAACTTTGTTAGCGTGATGCAGGATAGTAGTTAAAAGTTCGGGTTGTTTACGCTAGATGGCACTATTATTAATAAGTATTACTTTAGTGTTTAGTAGTAAATCTGTACTCTAAGTTCTTATGTCCTTGTTTTCTTTTTATCATGTGATATTATTTCCTTAGATCTTGGGTTATAAATGTATTTTTCTCTTCTTTTCAGGTAATTACTTCATTGCTTTAGACACCCTTGAAGGAGTCGTTTATCACGAGTCGAGGAGAGGAAACGCGTCGAAACGTATGTAAATGCTTAATATATAATTTTAGGGTCTACTGCCAAAATTTTAATGATTCTTTCGAGTATGCTGTTGCTTCTTAAAAGTATAAACAGCAGTGTCAGTCAATTAAGAATAAAATATAAATAAAGTGCCGTGGGATCAATAAGGAAGTAAAAATGGGATCAATTAAGAATTTTCGAATTCGGGACAACTTTCGTGGGATCAATACGGAACAACCCAAAATAAAACATGGTGATAATGTCAAGTATTTGGCATAGGGGCTAGCACAAAAACACAAAATTCTAGTATGACACCTGAACTTACTCAATTTTATTGTACTTCCAAATTAACATCTCCGCCTTCATACATACAAGTAACAATAACAAAATAATTTGGTTTTACCTACCGGAAAGTTTAATATATAACACACCTTGTTTACTAAACATCATGGAAACCTTTACACGCTAAAACATATAACAATAACTCAACTCAATGACCTCTCAAAACATACAATACGGGTAATAAACAGTATTAAAACATGTGAAAATGAAACAGAATTCCTCGGAACAATAAAACGCTGGAGCGGCCTCTTGAAACGTTCTCAAGAAAGTGTATGAATAATATTTAATGTGTTCGTATTGCTAAAAAGATCTAACATAATATGACTCATTTGTATCTCGTACAAGGCTACAATTTTTACTGTCGGTGAATTTAACGTTTAAACAACGTTTCATTAGGGTTGTCATGAAGTTAAAAACAACATACCTTTATACACGCCTTTATCCCCGGAGGATTAGGCAGAGGAGAATTAACACCCACATTTCACCAATCATTGTATTCGGTCACACATAGTAGGGTGCCTATTGCTGCATTCCGGGCACTATTATTGACTTGAGCCATGCATCTGAGGCTGAGTTTGGGCTATATGTATCATATCTGTCTGATATTAAACAGCCCTATCCCTAAGTCGCCTTGTACGACACCACATAGGAAGAGATGGGGTGGCCCGAATTCTACTCTGCCGGGAACCACGCGGCTTCTTAAGCAGTAGGGATTAACATCTAAAATGGGGTGTATGGGATCCAACAATCTTCTGGGCCCCAGCCAGCCTCATATGCAAGATCGGATTGACAGACGAAGCTCAGGCGCAGGCTATCCTTTCAGATACCTATCACATGAAAACTCAAATAATGCCTTCAGAAAAATGCAACGGTTTATGAAAAAAAATTTTTTTTTTTAATCATTGTACTAAGGGCAAATCGTATAAAAAGTAGTGAATGTACAGTATTTACAGAACATTATTATTTTGACGAACCTGAAACTTTCTCAGTACATTTGGATCCCTTAGTAAAGGGACTCTTTTGTACTTATCCTCCTTATACTTAACTGTAGGCCATTCTGTGTAAACCCAGATCCTTTCGTTCAACACCTGAGGGATCTAATTGCTCGAACCAACTAAAACCGAACGCCGACTGAGGGTCGTGGTTGTCATCGACATATCCCTCGCACCCCGGTTGACCCAAGGCCATCGCTTACGGTCTGACCCTCCTCGGGTGCTCTAGGACCCCTGGGATCTCCCCATTTGAAAATTTAAGCGCCTCGATTCTGCCATTGTGGTAATTTAAAAAAAAATATGTAAAAAACGGCATTAAATAATAGACTAAAGCTATGTGCTTACAGTTCAAAATTAAATGATTTTTTTACTGAGTAATTGAAAAAATGTAATTAAACAATTTTCATTTCATTTTGGACTTTAGTAGTATAGAAAATAAAGTTTAAAATTTACTGTCATTTTTTATACAGTGACTATGACGCAACTATGGTAAACCAAGCTTTAGTAGAATCGAGGGCCTGATAGTAAGCTAAAGGGGAAGTCTCAGGAATAAAGGGTCAATGGTGAACACAAATGACTTATTATGTTCTAAAGGAGTTTTGGGCAGTATTAAGATTTAAATTATATCATCTTTAGGCAACCCTATTTTAATTTGGTCGGTTATTACACGACATTGAGTGTTATCGAGATATGAATGGCGCACAGTTTTCCTATTTATTTTGATTCAATGATTTTGCGCAAGTTAACGATAACAGGCGGCCGAGTTTCCAGTAGCTGTGAATTTCTCGGAAAAGTGTGTTTATTATGACTTCAATGAGTGGCAGGAAATATTGATATTAGATTATAAGTTTATTTTATTAAGAATTTAAGCTGCATCTCGGAATCGAGATCACTGATTTTGATTTTTTACATCGTCCAATTTGCTCTCCTTTCTTCGCATTTCTACAATATCCAACGTATTTCTTGAATCCAGGCACAGAATATCTTGTAACATAAGTTGAAACCAAATAAATTAAATAAAACAATGACTAACCTTAGCCTACTTTTAGTTCGACAGAACATAAGCCGGAAGCAGGAATTTCTCCCAAAGAAATCTATGGACATAAAAGCGAAATACCACCTTTGATTAATGGTAAAATTTCAGAAACTATAACACCAACAGACTTGAAATTTGGCAGGTAGGTACAGTCAACAGCAAAAGTAGATGATCAAAATCAGAAATTCAATACTAATGAACGGAGTTCACGTCAGAACTGTGTGGTGTCGAAATGATTCAAAAGTATGTGATTGTAAATTATTCCAAACATTTACTATTAGTATTAATGCCATATATTCGTGATCAGTTTTGACTCCAAAAGTTATAAACTCAATTCGCATCAGAACTAACAAGTAAAAAAATATTTCAAAACTAGTGATCAGTGAAAATCAAAAATTAAATTATGAAACTGAGGCCACGTAATCATGAGGCAATCTATTAGTTTTGGTTATAAATTCAATGCAATAGATAACAGACGCACTCAACGCTAACAGTGAGATAAAACCACAACAAGTCAATATAAATAATGCCCTAAAGATAAAAATATCAATCTACCTTCCGGTTTTAATATATTGTAGCCGACTGGGCAAAAGTAATTATTGAGTTATGATTTTGTATCGCATCAGCTACTTTTGAACATTGACTTAAATTCAGAAACATGTAAAAATAATAATATCTATTGAATTATGGTTTTGTATCACATCAGCTACTTTTGAACATTGACTTAAATTCACAAAAATGCAAATATAATAATATGTATTGAATTATGGTTTTGTATCACATCAGCTACTTTTGAACATTGACTTAAATTCACAAAAATGCAAATATAATAATATGTATTGAATTATGGTTTTGTATCACATCAGCTACTTTTGAACATTGACTTTAATTCACAAACATGCAAAGATTATTATTATTTGAATTATCGTTTTATATCGTCAAAGTAGCTGATCTACTTTGACATAAAAAGAAAACAATTAAAATATTAAAGTTTTTCAAGTATATGATTTTTAATGAACATATGCCTTTTTCGACGTTCCACGTGGATGACGTCGCGGGTTTAAGCTAGTTTATATAATAAGTATGAATGAATTATTTTTGCCTCATGATTACGTGGCCTCAGTTTCATAATTTAATTTTTGATTTTCACTGATCACTAGTTTTGAAATATTTTTTAACTTGTTAGTTCTGATGCGAATTGAGTATATAACTTTTGGAGTCAAAACTGATCACGAATATATGGCATTAATACTAATAGTAAATGTTTGGAATAATTTACAATCACATACTTTTGAATCATTTCGACACCACACAGTTCTGACGTGAACTCCGTTCATTAGTATTGAATTTCTGATTTTGATCATCTACTTTTGCTGTTGACTGTACCTTATCGGGTGTAGACATACGCTATGAACGTATTTTATGAGATTCCGCCCATAAAGAGGGAAAAAGGAAGTTGTATAAAAGTTCTATGTTTTTGAAGTAAGAGTTTTGCAATTTCGCATCGTCTCCATCATCAACGGACTCTGTTACAAAAATATCTGTCACATGTTGAAAACGTGCCGCCAATGGTATGTACATGTATGGTGCTGATCCGTCTCTGTCATGGGCCCCTTGCCATCAATCAACACATGCTATCATCACAACTATTCATATACCTAATGCTATGTGTTCAGCGGTAGAGGTTATCGCGCAAGAATGTTTTTATTTTTAACAGACTTTTAAAATAGGAGGTTCTTGTCCGATATCAATGTTTTTTTGTCTTGTAATAGTAGTTAAGTTTATGTAAATATATACCAATGCCATCTTGTATAGCGATGGAAATCGCTTCGCGGAATATGTTGAAGTTCCCCAGTTTTGTAGTTAGACTGAAACTTTATTTATATGTAGGACTCGTCAATATGACTTCACCTCGCCTGATGGTAAGCTTAAGGCAAAGTCTTAGTAAAGAGGTTCACCATGCAGCCACCAACAATGTAGGTAACCCTCAGCTTGATGGCCTCATCAGATACTTTTTCATGTCCCCCTTAAAACGACCCTCGATAAAGTGATGACATAGGTATATACTGTCCGATGGAGCACAAACCTATCCGTGAGACGTCTACTAACGATATCCATTGGAAGAAGTAGATTACCCTTTCTATCCTACTTTACGAACCACGTGACCATTCTAGAAACAATTTAAAAATATTCATTTTTCGAATAGCTATCGGTAAAAGTTCCGTTGCGAAGTCGGTGTTGTTCACAGGTGGCTCCACACCTGTCTCTCGGTCACGGCAGGTGCCCACCCCTGCACTATCACAGCCTGCACTATTCTTATTAAACACGACAATAAGAGGGTGTGTTTTCGTGTTTTCGTCCCTTTCTTAAGTACTAAATTAAAGGGAGACAGTCTAGTTAATGTAATGAGGAAGTTATAACTTATTATAAATAGTCGTGTTCCGTAAGTAAGTTATGTTTATGAGAATACTGATACATCATACTTTTGAAGTACCTGACTTTTCTGCCAGGTTGCGCTGACTGTGATCGCTTTAAGCAGCTGTGTAGTGTGTAGTGTAACCTTTTGTATTGATATAAGGGCTTAAAGAGTTTTTATTGTGAGTGCATCCCATATTGGATCGGCGGCACGAGTGTGACACCCCTGGTGTTGCACATATACATAGGCCACGGTTATAACTATCTATAAGGGCTTCGATTCTGCTAAAGCCAAACCATTGTGGTGCCACCGCCATTGCAAAAAACGGCATTAAATAATAGACTCTAAAGCGATGTGGTTGAAGTTCAAAATTAAATTACTTTTTGCAAAGTAATTGAAAAAGTATAATGAAACTGTTTTTATTTCGTTTTGGACTTTAGCCGTATTGAAATAAAGTCTAAAATTTAATTTCATTTTTTGCAGTGATAGCGGCATGACACAGGGCCAGGTGGGTTGATAAGCACATGGCTTGTCTGCCACCTCAGTGGTATCAAAAATAATGTAACATCCCTTTACCAAGTTTATTTTGTTATTTTATATCAAGTTTAATTGTATAAGTATACACAAGAGTTATATTTCCTAGAAAAGAGTATTTGTTTTCAACGAGTAGCGGAAAATATTGATATTAGATAATATTTTTTATTTATTACAGTTTTAACATTTTCACGGAATGGAGATTATTCAAATGTGTTTATATTTTTCTTTGACCTATATTATACTCACAGAACAGAAAAAGCTAGATTATACCATGAGAGTACTAAATAAGCACTTTGAACGACCTCAAAATTCAAAATTTTGGTTATAATCATTTCCATTTCGTAGCACCCCGTGCTATCCCCAAAAGACTAAAAAACGTATTGCTCATACGTACGGTCAACAAAGGAGATATGGTTCCACCTTGACATATAACTTTATATGAAAAAGTGGAACCTTATCTCCTTTGTCGACTGTACATAGGCATACATATAATCACGCTTTTATCCCCGGAGGGTTAAGCAGAGGTGAATTTACATCTAGATTTCAACAATAATTCTATTCGGTCCCACGTAATAGGAGGTGAGCCTATTCCGGGCACTATTATTGACTCGAGCCATGCATCGGAGGCTGAGTCTGGGCTGTAGATATGATGTTAAACAGCCCTATCCCTTAGTCGCCTTGCCCGACACCGCTTGGGAAGAGATGGGGTGGCCCAAATTCTACTCTGACGGGAACTATACCGCTTTGCGTTTGCGCATATAGATTACATTTTGTGACGTCACTGGGGTCAAAATATATACCGGTAATTATACTATTTAATGATGTCTTGGCAGGTTGTATTAGCAACCCCAACCTGCTATAAGCAAAGTGTATGTAAGTGTAATTATGAATTCATTACTCCACATCGTCACGCCCGGTACGCCCAGTGTGGGAAAATTGCGACGCACCGGGTGTGCAGTGTAGTGTTGAATATTTATTAGATTATAGTAATAAACTAACTAACATGTATTTATGTTTCTTTATGATTTGTGAAGAGAGAACTTTCCCACTGTGGGCGGTAGATGAGATCCGTATTCTAGAGTGAGAGAGCCGTGGTCGTATGCCACTTACTCTGGTAAAACAATATATTCTAGGGAAAAGTGGCATACGACCACGGCTATCCTTGATATTTTCTTGTTTGTTACTTTTAGAGCGTGATTTTTCGGTAGTCTGGTTTTAGTTTTAAACTTTATTTTTTCTTGAAACTGCCTTCCATCTCATTGACATACCTGTGCCTAAATTGAACCCCACCGGGTTCATTCACCCTAACTTTGTAAGTTTATTTCGTCATTTTTCTTGCATCCTTCATACAATCTGCTACTATCTCCTCTAATATAAACTAACCCAGGCCACAGTCACGTCACCAGGCACACTCTGATGCTGCGCCTCAGCAATATGTCCTTAACATTGATAGATTAATAAAATACACAGAATATCGTGTTATCTCGACACGCAAATAAATGCCTCCGAGGTGTTTGCTCAATGTTTAGCGACAGGCGCTACGCCACACGCCATTGTAAAGACAGTTTATTTATTTTTCAACTGTGTATTTGAGAATAATGTATCTTTAGTACATATTTAGTTGGTTGTGCATTCACCATGATTAGACGATTTCAACTTCATAGTTATGTTTCTTAATCAACTCTGCGCTGTGGGATTATCCAATATGTTGTTATCAAAATGCTATTGATTGGTTTTGTAATAAATAAATAATAAATAAATATTCCACAACATTTTACATAACGTTATCTAGACCCATGGTAAGCTTTTATAGCTTGTGTTATGGAATCTAGAATGCTGATAAACATACTTATATACTTTTTTTTTGTAAATACATACATCTTATACACAGAAACATCCAGAGCAATGCAAATAGCCATATTCATGCATACAAATATTTGCACTGAGCAGGGATCGTACCCGCGCCTCCTGCGTAGCAGTCGCGTTCACTACCGCCACGCGCAGAGGCTGTGTGTTTTGTGTATGATAAGTACACGTACTGCAGATACTATTTAATTTCATGATTATTTGATACTGTCGGAAGATTACCCAAAAATCATTAATTGAAATACAAAAATCATTAATTGAAAAAAAAAAAAAGAAAACCCCGACACTCCCCATCCCCTCTTTAACACCAATAACTTTAAAACAGCTCTACCGATTTTCACTTGCACATAAGTCATCTTTAATACAAAAAAAAGAACTAAATTAAAATCGCTTCATCCGTTCGGGAGATATGATGCCACAGACAGACACATCAAACTAATAACACCCCTCTCTTTGCGTAACGGGTTAAAAATGCGATTTATTACAATTTATGATTATTATTTTTTATCAATGAATGGTGATGACCCCGCACCGTTCATTGATCATAGATTCATCCTACCCTTCTGGGATTACTGTGTAAGTTCTTCCAGTCCCGGGTCCTTTAAGCGGGGCGTGCAAGGGCATCTGATGAGGCCGTCGAGCTGAGTGCCACCACTGTTAACATGGTACATGTTTACGATGGTGACCCTCATTTGGAGTCTTTGCCTTTAGCTTACCATCAAGCGAGGTGAAGTCTAATTGACGTGTCCTTTATAAAAAATATATATTATTGTCTCTCTCTGGAACTTAAGAGCTACGCTCTTGTCGGTGGAGTAATCGCCACTCTTCTCTCAGCTCCGCCAATCCTTTCACCTCCTGATACGATGTGACTTGTGTCTTTTCCTTTATCTGTGCCATAAATGTTCCTCTTGGCCTACCTCTTCCTCTCTTTCCTTCTACCTTCCCCTCTATGATGTTTCTTATGAACAAGTCATGTCTTATCAGGTGGCCAATCATTTTTCCTCTTCGGTTCTCGATTATTCTCAATAAAGACCTTCCCTCTTGCACCCTATTTAGTACTCTTTCGTTCGTCATCTTTTCTGTCCAGCTTATCCCCTCCATTCTTCTCCAGCACCACATTTCGAACGCTTCCAGCCTGTCTCTGTCCCCCTTTGTCATTATCCATGTCTCACATCCATAGAGTGCAATGCTCCAAACATAAGTTTTTATGAATCTTTTCCTTATTAATAATGAAATATTTTTTGTCTTGAGTAAATGCTTCTTGTTGTTGAATGCTTGCTTAGCTATTGCAATTCTGGCCACTATATCCTGTGCACACCGCGAGTCATTGTTCAAAATACTACCGAGATACCTAAAACTATCCACTTGCTCTAAGTTGTTGTTATTTAGTACAATAGGTATCTGTATCGATGGATGTTTTGAAGTTATCATGGTTTTAGTTTTCTTACTGTTAATTTTTAGTCGGTATTTTAGAAAAACATTGCCCACTGTGCTCATCAGGTCCTGTAACTCATTGCCGCTTTCTGCTAGAGCAGCAATGTCATCTGCAAATCTAATAAATTTAATACTTTCCCCATTGAATTTAACCCCCCCACTAGAACTCTCTTTAATTTCTTTAATAGCATTCTCTATGAATATGTTGAAAATAAGTGGTGATAGAGGACATCCCTGTCTTACGCCCTGGCGGATTCTTGCTGTTGCCCTTTCTCCATTAACTTCAATCAATGTTTCCTGTTCCCTGTATAGTTCCATAATGATCCTTCTATCTCTATAGTCTACCCCCGCTTCTTGAAGTGCCTTCATTATTATTCTTTTTCTTTATTCATATATTACTGTACACAGCAATTATTCCAGAATGGAATTATCCATTCATTCGTAAGATTTCTGTAGTACATATTTTCAAGTATTGTTGTTTTTTAGACTTCCCGCCACAGTTGGCAACTTCCAAAGGTATTTAAAACGATAACAACCAAATGTGCTTTAAATTATTCTTATCTATCTTAAAGAAAACATAATCTTTGTTCTTCAACGTCAACAATTGAACGGAAGTATATAAAAACTTCAATTATACTTCATTCAGTAACCACAAATTAAATTGATTCTAATTCAATTTCTAAACAACATACAATTCATTCATTACATTCAACAACATGAGTTGTGAATGGTCTTGTATGTAAAGGTTCTCATTTATACAACATTAATCTCTTTTGAAAAGGTTGCACGGAGTTATTGTCTATTGAAAAGGTCTCGGATTTCAATAAACGGATTTAAGTGGCATCGTTTTCATTGTTGGTTAACTTTTTCTTGCATGTATTTTGAAGATAGCACGGGGTGCACAGCGGTAGATTATCTCAAATTCATCAATTGTAGATTATAACAAAATAATCCTCGCCTGCCAGGCTTTTTATATTTCGCGATTTAGGTCCAAGATATATGGTTCGTATAGTCTTGATAGATTTAGAATATCATCTATCAATAGCTATTAGAAAAGTTAAATAACGTATTTTGAAGGTAGATCCCAAGCAGTAAAAATATTCAATAAATTGCCAAGACATCTGAAAGACATTGTCTACAAAACCAAGTTGTTTCAATCGAGGCTTAAAGTATTGCTATTAGAAAGATGTTTTTACTCTGTATCTGAGTTCATGTCTATGGTAGATGATGACATTTTTGGATGAGGCAATTGCCCTTGGGTTAATTGATTAGAGTCTTTGACTTTCATTGATATATTTTTAATTGATACTGAAGCTTCGGACATTATTATTGACGTTACGATGATTATTTCTGTGTATTTTTTGTAATATGTTTTCTTTAATTTTTGTTAATTTGATTTATATATTGTATTACTGACTATGAATTCAAATATAATGTAAATTGTTCTTGAATAAATAAACAAACAAACAAACAGTCATACCTCACCGTCATGGCAGCCTAACTTCAGTAATTCCAATCCAATTAATCCACGGATATCCGTCGCTGAGTCAACTAGTGGAACGAGAGTGGCTGTTAGAATTCCTTCTCGATAAGATGGCGGTGGTAAGTGTTGTTATCTACTAGAGTATGTCAGTACTATTATCTATTCTTTGTTAGGATTCCATGTGTCGGTATCCTTACGGGACCATACGTATTA
Organism: Eilema sororculum; assembly: GCA_914829495.1. Taxonomy (NCBI): domain Eukaryota; kingdom Metazoa; phylum Arthropoda; class Insecta; order Lepidoptera; family Erebidae; genus Eilema; species Eilema sororculum. The sequence continues at coordinate 2,284,515 of OU618556.1, forward strand.
GAAATTAGAAAGTTTGTAAGATTGTCTGTGTTTTGAATTTACTGCTTTACTTTAAAACAGATGTAGGGAAATTGATAAAAATTTAAATAGAGATGGTAATCAAATCGTTCTTTTCGAATACAAACCAATATGTACAGAAAGCTAAGGGATGTCGCCCATACGTTGTCAGAAATTGCGGTAAGAAAGTTAGAACCAAACTTTTGAATGAATTTGTACAGCATTAAGTATGCTAACTATACAAATCGAATACATAGGGAAAAAGAAGAATCATCTCGGGCGGGACTCGAACCCGCAGTCTTTCCCTTACAGGGGACTTGATTCCGATAGTTCGTAAGAAAATCGGTAGATGACTCCACCGTCGCCTTAAAGACGTATAAGATGGGAAATTTGAATCACATCGGGCGTGTCGCGGTAGCCGAATTGGTCAACGCATTCCCCTGTAAGGCAAAGACTGCGGGTTCGAATCCCGCCCGAGATGATTCTTCTTTTTCCCTGTGTATTCGATTAGAACCAAAGTGTTCAATCGCCTAAGTAAATGGCAATTCTTCCAGCGTATTGTATGTATGGGGTTGACATACGTCGACGTCTGTCATAAACGTCACGTCCGTCATAACCGATACTGGTCAATCCCATACATTCATCATTATATTCTACAATACGTTGGCCAACGAATTGCCACTTGTCTAAGAGGCAGTACCTCTTTTCTTTGTTGTACCCAAAATCCCTCATCCAAAAATAGCAAGTTCTTTTAACAGTGCATTTATAAGCATCGTTTCACACCCGAGAAACCTAATATGACCATATTTTATTTACCTTTATTTTTACTTCGAAAAAATATATCTATATAATATCTATCTGAAAAGCTCCGTTTCATTAAAAAAAAGTTGCGAACAGTCAATCAACCAATTACATACATATTTTATTTGCGTACCTTATCCGATGGCGCCTAGTCGCATTCCAAAATGTCTTGATTTCATTTTAAAAGTCGGAGGCGTTAAATAGATACAGAATTGCTTTATATTCAGGACTACGGTTCGTATCATAGATCAACGTTCGATATAAAAGAGTGTTTGCATTGGCGGGGAACCGCATGCGGTAGTTTTATTAGAAGGTGACCGGCTACGCAGTTATGTGATTTATGGAACTTTGATTTTAGTATCTTACTAGCGGCTCGTTCTGGCTGGCATGGGGAATTTTTAGAAAAAACAAATAATTTGAGTCTTTGAGTCAATAAAGTTCCAGGAACTTTATTGACTCAAATTATTTGTTTTCTTTAATAAGCATAAAATTCAGTCTCACGACTGTCATTGGAAAACCTCTCAAAATTGTTCCTAAAGTGTCTGAATTTTTTTTTCTTGACCACAGGAAAATTCACGGATGAAAATTCAAATTATGTCGCACTCTAATCACAAACAGTGGGCACAACTAAACTGTGGAATGAACTGCCACCAGCGGAACCATTACGACCTTCAAACCTTCAAGAAAAGAGCGTACTCTCTTTTAAAAGGAAGGCAACGTACTTGTGACTCCTCTGGTGTTGTGGGTGTTCATGGGCGGCGGTGATTGCTTACCATCAGGTGATCCATCTGCTCGTTTACCTCCCTATTCTATAAAAAAGGACTCTAGCTTCCAATAATAACATTCTTGATTGAACAATTATGACTAGGTCCCAAGCCAATCTCACTTGCAAATCATGCAGTATCTACTCTCGGTTAGGTCACACGCCATACGCTTCCATAACAATAAAAGGTGTGTAGTCCAAAGGGCAACAGACGTCAAATTGACAGGACAACACGTGCAGGGCTTAGATGTCATCCGCATACAGTGCAGTATATACCTTCTAGAACCAAGTGCTTCGGGGACTCATTTCTATGCCGTATCATTAAGACCTGCAACTCCCTGCCGGCACACGTGTTTCCTTCTTCTTACAGTCCCGGGTCCTTTAAACGGGGCGTGAAAAGGCATCTGATGAGGCCGTCAAGCTGAGTGCCAACATTGTTAACATGGTACATGTTTACGATGGTAACCCTCTTTCCAAACCTTTACCTTTAGCTTACCATCAGGCGAGGTGAAGTCAAATTGACGTGTCCTATAATATACCCTCATCTATCGCTACGTACCCATTCGACCTCCGAGATTCTACCCTCTCACAAAAGTACGCACTAGACCTCAATTTTAGGTCCCACTGGACCTCCTTTAAAATATAATAATTAATATGCCCACTCGACATCTTTTCAGTGCCCACTGGACCTTCAAAATTAAATCAAATAAAAAATACTCCATTGGACTTATTTTGTAGTGCCTATTAGATCTATAAATGGGTCTGAAAATGTCCGGGTGTTTTCCTTCCGGATCTTTCAGGTACAAGCAGTGTACACGGTCCCTTAGCTCCCACCATTAGTATTCCACACCCGTCGAGGAGTCATGACGCACGTCTACGCTCCACAGTCTGCGGCACACGGCCGGCTATCATCGGCTCACGACAATTACTTCGAATTTAATCATTTATTTATTGCGTTCCGACACCATTGTGGCGCGAGCTGTTATTTTGTTTTTCGTTTTTGAGATTTTGTTACTATGAGACAATAGGTATATTTATTATTTTCAACATGGTACTGCAGTCAGTGTCAGAAATATCATGACTACAAAGTCTCAAAATGATCAAACTAACGTATTAAGAGAAAATCAAACTGTTTTAAATTGTATTATTGTCCGAACTGATGGTGTGTACCAAATGGAAGGGGGGAAAACCAAGGAATTAAGATCATTTTGAGCGCTTTTTCATGAAGATCGATCTGGTGCTGTGTTTACAGTCGGCAAAGGTTTTTATTTAGCTAGAATATATATGCGTATATTAGTATTTACTATCTATCTTATGTATTATTATTAGTCCGGTCAATTTAAACCAAAAATGAGAGTGAAAGTATATAAATTCCCACCAAGCTGAAAATGAGTAAAATTGTTCAAAACATAATTATAAACAATACCTGAAAGTGCCCCAACATTCCCGTGTAGCGAAAAAAATTATTCAAGGTCAAAGGTCACAAAAATGAGTTTTTCGCGATTTTCAGCAAAACGGTACGTTTATCATAAAAGTACTTCAGACAAAAATTGTAGATTATAAAATTATCTATAAAAAATGTATCAACAGTTTTTTTCCTACGAGCCACCGTTTCTGAGATATACCGATTCAAAAAGTTATAAAAGTTATTATCTAATCGTAACTTAAAGTCCTCGGTAACTGAGTATTCGCATTTCACAATGTCCGAGGAGCACTACCCAACGGTTAAGGCCAGGTAGGCCGCATTTTGAGTTTTTTAAAAGCATTTGAATCATAGGAAAAAGCTTTTTAAATTTCGAAAAAAAGATATATATTAGTTAAGGATCCAGTCTAGTCAAATTCGCATTCAGTTACCAGATCTGATGAACTTCACTCGATAGAAAAAAATCCCAAAGTTACCCCTTTTCGTTATTTTTTTTTTAAAAATATTATGACTAAATTACATACGCTTTCTATAAAATTTTTGTACTAAACTAAAGCCACTACATATGTCTAGACATTTTCGCAGATTTTGACTATATTATGAAATAATTTTTAAAGTTATATTTAAATACCTACTAAATTCGCGAGTGCTCGCGCCGCTGAGGCCCGAAAAGTTGCGCCAGTCGCGCGCTGGCGCTTACCGAAGTAGGACCTGTGTCAGTTTTTGCGCGACAGTTTCGTGCACCAATCAATCGGTTTTACGTATTTATAATAAATTGTTGCAAGTCATTCAATATGGGCAATAAACAACGCAAGCTAAAGAAGTCGTGCAAAGCCATAAACTAAATTTCTAACTCCGATTGGTAATTTAAAAAATTATCATACCTAAATATTACGCTCATAGCGCCATAGTATAAGAATATCAGTATTACTACTGAAGATGCTACTTACCATTTTCTATAATTCATATTTTATCTATATCAGTACAGGGGTACCTAGTACCTACAATATTCGTACATTGTATATAATTTGTGTGTGTGTAAATAAATATAAATTTAGTTTTAATTTAGGATAGAATAATTTTAATATTTAGGTAGGTTAGTTTAATTATTGACCTTTTATCGTGCGCAAAATCCTCGTGGATACCACCACCACGGAGCCGGTGGAGGCGGTTATGTCGGACTCAAACCGACTAAAACGCACGCCGTCTTGGGTCCTTGGTTGCCGGAAGTGAGATTGCCGAAAGCATATCTCTCGCACCCCAGCAGACCCAGGAGAATTACTGGCCTTGGGTCAGCCGGGGTGCGAGGGATATTTCGATGACAACCTCACCTCAGGCCTAGCACCACGACCCACAGTCGGCGTGCCCACAGTCGGACTCGAACCGACTAAAAAGTCGGTTCGAGTCCGACATAACCTCCCCTTCCGGCTCCGGCAGGGGAGGTATTCGAGGGGATTTCCGCACGAAAAAAAGAAGGTACAGTGTAAATTTATATAAATACTTCATAAAAACTAGCACCACGACCCACAGTCGGCGTGCCCAAAGTCGGACTCGAACCGACTAAAAAGTCGGTTCGAGTCCGACATAACCTCCCCTTCCGGCTCCGGCAGGGGGGTATCCGAGGGGATTCCCGCACGAAAAAAGTTGTTAATCTCGTTAACTTTAGGTATTTAACTGCCCTGTCGACGACGAACGGTGCGATTATATAAAGTAACCGTTAGCATCAATTCAAACAAATGTTTGTAAAATTTATAAGCATTATTATTATTATAATGTAAGTTTTTTTCGCCCAAGCAACTAAACACATAGAACAAACAGTTCTCAAACTCATACAGTTTTTTAAATTTCGTATTTATTTATATATATATATAACTAAATAAAGTTAAAAAAACTGCATTTAATTTGCTAAGTCAAATCAAGTTTTCCTACTGCATATTTCTATACTGTGACACTGGGGGGGTCACCGCCGAGTTCACCGTCACTGAGTTCGCGCGTAATATTTTATGAGCGGCCGGGATCGCTATAAATGCCTACTTTTGCAGGAATAGAGGGCCTTAAACCAACGATTGATTTACTTACTACTTCTTCTGCTGATTATAACGGCTGATTGATAACAATTTTTATTACTTTTTGAATCGCTATATCTCAGAAACAGTGGCTCGTAGGAAAAAGAATTGATACATTTTTATAGATAATTATATAATCTACAATTTTTGTATGAGGTCTTTTATGATAAACGTTTTGCTGAAAATCGCGAAATACTCATTTTTTTGACCTTTGACCTTGAATATCTTTTTTTTCCTTACACAAGAATGATGGGGAACTTTTTTTTTAGGCACTGCTTATAATTATGTTTTGAACAATTTTACTCATTTTCAGCTAGGTGGGAATTTATGTAACTTCGAATGTCTAAATTGACCGGTGTATATGTAGATAAAGTGGTTTTTCTAGTTTACCTTTCGATAATGCACCTACTCTGTTATTCTCTGCACCACCTATTAGGTTGACTGGTAGAGAATGCCTACGGTATTAAGTCCGCCCGTGAACATGGTGTGCATGAAGTTTAAATAAATAAGTAAAAGTTGTAAGTAAATGACAGTCGTCAACGTATGTCATAAACGTCAATTCTATTCTACAATGCCGGCCAACGAATAGCCACTTGTCTACTGGGCTGGCAGGTTTGTGACAGTCCGTACAATGTATCATAATCATCACGGTATCATTATAATGTTACACTAATAACACCATAACACGCCACAGACATTTTCTAAAAATAGATTATATCCTTGATCGATGGGAATTCTACCTAATTGATCTCTAATTAATACCTATATGTAAGGTCATAGAAATAACTCCTACGGTTTCTTGGCAAGGGTTCAGTACATCTTGAAGTTCCATCACACAGTCAAGTGGATTTTACAAACCGCTACAATATGGGGTTCTTCAAGAATGGCATTAGAAGGTTCTTACAAGGTGTATACCACGAGTATGACACTCCAGGTGTTGTACACGTCCATAGGCCACGGTAACCACTTTCCATTAGGTATCCCATGTGTATGTCGGACTCGAACCGACTAAAACGCACGCCGTCTTGGGTCCTTGGTTGCCGGAGGTGAGATTGCCAAAAGCATATCTCTCGCACCCCGGCAGACCCAGGACCATCTCTTTCGAGATGGCCCCCTTCGGGTTGTGGGGACCACAGTGTCCCCATCTTGCCCCAGTTACGGGGAGGCACATTTTGCGCCGCCGCCGCGGCCTGCTTCTGCTAGGGTGACAGGCGGCTCCACCGGTCACCCCCAGGCCAGCGCGCATGGAGGACGGAGGGCGTTCTGCGACCTCCGACGTCCGGTTCGCCTTCGCTCTGCGCGGGCTTCCCGGGCCCGGAGTCTAGTCCGGACCCGACCGGCCGCCTCCTTCTCGAGCATTACTTGCTCGCAGAAGGAGGCAGCCGCACCCCAAGCGTTCGCGCATCTTACCATCGCTGTGAGCAACGTGGCAAGTGTGAGGACCCCCACCCCCAGAGCCGCCACTAGGACCCGCCTCGGCGTGTCCCACGCCGGGTACTCGGTCAGCGTGTGTAGCTCTGTGTCCTCGCTCGCATCACAGTGATGGCACTCGGACGTTGGCTCCTTCCGGATCCGACACAGGTAACTCCCGAAACACCCGTGTCCGGTAATCACCTGCGTCAGGCGGTACGAGAGGCTGCCGTGTGGCCTCTCTAGCCACTCCTCCATGATGGGTCTTACCGCCCATGATGGGTCTTACCGCATCCCATGTGTATCTGCCACTTAAAGGGTATAAAAACGTCTCCATCTATACATCCATATACTTACGTCTGTAAATCCCCGGGGATAGGGATAGGCAGAGGAGCCTGAATCTGGATTTGTCGGAGGAAACATTGTATTGGCAATATGTCATATCTATTACTGTCTATACAATCTTTCATCAGATAAATCGCGATTGAGGCTTAGTTACATTCTAGAATACGGGCCTTAGCACCTACGTTTCGCCAATTATGATGTTCGGTCCAACGACGTACTAGGGGGCGAGGCTATTGCCGCCTAGCGAGCCTTTTATCTTGGGCTGTATGTTTACTGTCGGATGGAGAACAGCCCTATCCCTTAGTCGTCTTTTACGACACCCAGAGGAGAGCTGGGGTGGTCCTGTTCTACTTCATCGGGTACCAAGACATGCCGTGTTGGTGCATATAAAAAAGTCTATTGCTTGCGAAAGTTCCTCTACTAAGCTGAGTCAGAGTTAGTTAAAGCAACAGTTCTACGTTCTAACTGGATAGTACTGTACACAATTGGAAACAACTATGTTTAAGTATACGTTCATGTACAAACCTAAACAATGATTCACATACTGGCTACAAAGTATCAAATTGGAATTTCATTGGTACCTAAATAATTAACTTTACTGTTTAAATTTAAAAGCAGCCACACTTCAAGCACAAAATGTAGTGTTAAACTATTCAAATATAGAATAGCTCACCATGAAAGTGGAACAAGACGTGGTAATTCGTTGGCTGGCGTAGAATAGAATGATTAATATAGAGATTGACACGTATTTTGATGTTTATGACAGTTGGCAACGTATGTCAATCCCATACATTACAAACTTATTGCCACTTGTTTAGAGGGACTATATTAATTTTGTGTGTGAGTGAGAAGAAAGCTGATACTGTAAGATTTGAGATTGTCCTGGTCATTAACTTTAATAGAATAACACTCACCGGGATATTCACCATGTTTACTATTTTTATTAATGAACTGATGAAACAGCGCCGAAATATCGGTTCCTCAATAAAAATTGTAAACTTGGTAAATATCCCGGAGTGTTATACTATTCTTAATTCTTAATTCTTTATTGTACACAAACAATACAGAGATCATACATACAACATTTCAAAGAATATGTACAAAGGCGAGCTTAACTCAAAATGAGTTCTCTACCAGCAGACCTTTGAGTAGCAGAGAAGTTATGGTCGTGAAGGGGGATGTGAAGTGTACATAAAAACAGATAAAAAATAAAAACATAAAAAAAAACAAAAAAAAGAAACACGAATAAGAAAGTGTACCTAAACAGGTACATTATACACAATTCACACATATTATAGCATACATAATCATTTTCATACATACATACACCTAAACATAATTATACATAGGTACACACATATACATGTACCTACATATATACAAACTATACACATACATACACATAGATAAATACGTAAATAAATAAAAATATATAGATATAAACAGACTACATTATGGTGATAGGAAATGTTCCCTAGTCCTTCTCCTGAAGATGTCCAGAGTATTGCTATCGCGAATGGAGTGAGGAAGCGCGTTCCAAAGACGTACTGCCCGGACCGTGAAGCTGGTTGATGCCTTTGTGGTCAGGTAAACGATAACGGAAAGCTACCTAGGCGCGATTGCCATTTGGATGGGTAATCTTTTAGTGGTATTTCATCTGATCGCTTACGTGCTTAGAAAGGCACGTAAGTCGGTCCCAGCTGTTAAATAGTTGTTATGTCAAGACGGAGACCTGATGACAGACCCAGACAACTCTGTCAGTAGTTGGCTACTGTGTACAGTTACAGGGTTGTCAATCGGCAGTCGCTGAACTCAGAACCTCCACATTAATGAAGCCTTACAAAGTATTCGTCCACATTTAGCTTTAAGAAAATAACTATTCTAAATTTACGTCTAAAAATGCCGCAGTGGAGTTTGTTGCGCCGTTTCTTCTACACCAGCGCCTTGGAAGCGATGGTAAACTTAGATTAAATAGAATTAAAATTGACGTCAATTAGAAACTATTTTATGGTTCAACATTGAAAATAAATGACTATGACTAGTACCCTAAGAAAAGCAAAATGCTTTGAGCTGGTAACACTTATTGATATCATTAAGATAATAATTGTCACACGAGGCTTGTTAACCAACTCGCCTTCATCCGCTAGCTCTCTCGGTATAAGTAGTAATTTCCCATCCTCGTGAGAAGAACTATTATGTTTTATTATTTCTATTTTTTCTTGCAATTTTCTCGCTAGCACTCATTGCGTGTCTTGAAGGCAATTTGTCTTCATAATTGCTTAACTTAATTCACAGTCTATTAATTGTTATAGGACTTGAAATGCATTATAATAATATGTTGTGTGCTGATTCAGGTTTCAGTTATAATTACATAGCGAGATATCTTTAAAATTGTTGTTTTTTTACGCGACTAAGTACGACGAAGCAAAAATATTTTTAAGCCTCGATTGCGATTGGATCTAAACGATTCGTGAACGGAAAGTTATTTGTCTCTACTTCCAAAATACATTCCCTTACAAAGAAATCATTATGAAATTAGCACTGTTTATAGGCAATTTACACTTGCCATGCTTACGACGTAGAGGAAGGAAGCGTTTGACGGTAACAAGCTGACTCCCCAGTACATAAGTAAATGTTTAGCTACCTAACCTATTCCTTGCGAGATACCGGCACAGACATGAGGAAAAAAAGGAGAAAAATATTTTTTCTGTCCAAAAATCATTGGACAGGATATGTAAGAAAGAGTTCTAAATTAAAGTTATAAAGGCTCCGCCCGCGTGGATGTCGATTATCGCGACCAAACATAGCCTATGTCCTTTCTCATGGTCTAATCTACCCTTATACCAAATTTCATCAAAATCGGTGCAGTGGTTTAGGCGTGATAGCGTAACACACCAACAGACAGACAGAGTCACTTTCGCATTTATAAAATTAGTATGGATATATCAACTCCCATACATTAAATCAACCTAAACACGTCACAATTCTTATTTAGACAGTCTAACAAAAAACAACATACATTGCTATTTTAAGCTTAACACAAACACGGTAACAAATAACTCAAACTTTAGTCATCAAACAAATACTTCACAATTACTTCCCCTTATAAGACATCAAAGCGTACGCGCACCTTAAACGTACCAAAGTTTCATTGAATACAGAGCCGTCTGTTGTCTTTGGTTTCACCGATTCCACAAGCAGTCCTTAACCTAATTATTTCTTGACGTCATTGGGCGTAGACAATGGCACATTTGCTTATACTTGGCGAAGTTTCTTGGACTCAGTGTCAATGGTCACGTAGACCACAAGGTGTATTTTGAGAATTGATGTTAATAGAGTCTTAGTTATTCGATTACGTCAAGAAAAATGAATTACTCAGGTGTGGCTTGAACTCACGACCTTTCCCTTACAGGGGGAATGCTCTTCGAACTGAGCTACTGAGCGACACCTGAATCAATTCATATTTCCCTTTTTTAAGGCGACATTGGAGTCATCCACCAAGACTCTTACGAACTGTTGGAACCAATGAATGATTTTTCAACCATTTTTAAACATTGATTTTTTGATTACTCCGCCCAAATATTTGAAAGAAATCGAATTGTATATTTCATTAAAAAGTCCTAGTTATTGTCTCTGCCTAGGGTGGCAGCTTGTAGGGAGAAGGGATGAGGATATGTAAGATATTAGCGGTAGAAATTTGATTACTCTAATAGCGTAACAGTTCCAGTTCAATTTCGTCATTTGCCTCGATGTAGCTTATTGTGGTATGGATTCCCATACGTGGCAATATTTTGTGACTCACATGGTTAAAATAACTTACATTTTTATCACGACTATTATACTGCATTTTTTTGTTATTAATTTTTCATTTTTATATGAAAGTTTTTTTTTAATAATTTAGAAGAAATAAGACAGTGAATGTATACTCGGGGAACAAGAAAAAATATACAAAGTCTTGGGAAATATATTATGCGTAAATCCAGCCAGTTCAGAGGTTCGCTTTGCCTTGTCTTAGAAAAACAACTCATTCCTCAACATATTTTTCATGCAAATCATCGATCATCAGTACTAGCCAGTTATCAAAACAACAAACATAAAATATTATTAACAGCCGGATTAAGTAACGACCAATATTGTTTACAATGGTGATTCACCATCCAAGAGTTCCGCGAATAGGTTGCAGACTGTGGACTTGCACGCGTTCTCCAAATGTTATATAGAAGCAATAAATATAATATACTAAACGCAACATAATATATAATATGGTGACTTTTTCTGGCTTCATGCGGACTTACTTCATCAGCCGTTGCACTTATTTAACTCATATTATATGCCTGTAATTTATTAAATTACAAATTGTACGGATGACTGCTCGTTTCACGGTGGATGACACGGCGGGGATGGCCCTGGGTCATCCCGTGCAGCTGGGGTGCGAGGGATATGTCGAAGACAACCTCACCTTCGGCCTAGCACAGCGAGCCACGGACAGCGTGCAGTTTTGTCGGTTCGAGTCCGACATTAGGCATCTGACTTAAAAAAAAGTGTCGACCCGATTCGATTAAATTTATGATCACTGCTCTTACCCTTTTGAGTGTAATAGCCTGTTGATATGTAGCTTATGTTCATCATAGCGGTTAAAGGAAATATAATAATTTCGTCACTAATATTCTTAAATAGGCGTGAGCGTGTAGATGTATGGATAATATTCCTAAAAGAAGTGCATTGGTTCTGAAGATTAACCCAGACTTATGTGTATAAACAAACTCACAAAATTTGGCCTCCCTCTGAATAATATTAGTATAGATTGTATAAACAAACAAACAAACTGCAAATGAAGGTTACAAGATCTGTCAAAGTTGTGATATATGAACTATAAATGTTGCTTTAATAGTTAACGCCTTGACGGTAGGAAGGAAGCAAATGACGCCAACTTCCTAAGCGCATTCATTTGAGATGAAGTCAATTCGAAGACGTTGAAGTACCGTTTGACGTAAGAATGTTTGTTGAATATACTTTATGATATTTACATATGAATTTACCTTTGAAAATAACGGATCGGGCTCTCTAATTGGACTCAGATGACTGTCTTTAATGCCAAGATAAAAAAAAACATTGTAAAATAACCCGGCGAGTATTTTACTATTAATGAAAATGACCATGTCTATCACATCGAATACATAGGGAAAAATTAATCTTCTCGGGCGGAACTCGAACCCGCGATCTTTCCCTTACAGAGGGGAATGCCTAGGCTACCGAGACACGCCCAATGTGATTCAAATTTCCCTTTTATTATATACGTCTTTTCCCTATGTATTCGATTTGTATAGTTAGCATACTCAATACTATAAAATTCATTCAAATGTCTATCTCAAATCATACAAGAAATGCTAATATAATATCTGTTTATCTTTATTTCACAAATATACTTAGGGACTATTTTTTTAAAGTGGGTTCCCCACCGGCATCCGGTAAAGATACCAAGCTACCGGCGGTGGTCAGTGTTACAGAGATAGGCCTAGCTTATATACCTGCTCACAAGGCGTGCCGTGTCGAGGAGAACTGTCTTGTGTGCCAGGCCCTTATTTATCTTATTGCTGCGGTAGCCTAGTGGTATGGGTAATGGACTGCTGAGACGAGGTCTCGGGTTCGATCCCAGGTTTACCATGGCACACACCAATGACTTTTCGATGCTTTTCGAAGTTATGTGTGTATTTATCGCAGGTTTATAAGTGCCCGGTTAATGGCAATAGGCTCGCCGCCTATTACATTGGGACCTAAACATAAACTGGCGAAATGTGGGTGCTAGCACCTCTGCCTATCCCTTCGGGGAATACAGGCGTGAGTTTATGTAATGTAATATGTATTTATCTTCCAACTAATCTTACTTCACGTTGCTAATGTATTAGTACCGATTTTCTTGTGTTCGGACTTCCTGTGAAATATTCGGTGTTTATCACGAAATATTTAGCATGTTTAGAGCCAATATCAGCAGTGGTTCCTTCCATATAAGTAATAGGCTCATTACTTACATAATACTAAACGTACCGACCGTAAACCCCAAAACATGGCACTATACCCGGTTGACGACACTAAGCTCCTTAATTACTGTAGTGGAAAGCCTTGTCTGAATCTGTTTCCGAATAGCTATGTCTTCGGTGTCTTCAAGACTAGAGAGAAAAGGTTAGAAGGCAAGTGTACTTCACCGTCGGCCACATAGTCACTTACCAACGAGTGAAATAGTGGTCAAACGCGAACCTATCAGCCATAGAAAGTGGAGAGTCTGATTCCTCATTAATTCAGGATTCAGATTGATTCATTTGGAGCTGAACGTGACTGTTCCCAACTGAATCAGTTATCCCCTAAGCATCATCCCTAAGGATATTGTCTCGTTCTGCCGCGTCAAGTTGCAGTATAAATACTGTGCTTATTCCTAGCCCTTCATACTTTAGTGTTGTAAGGAAATAAATATTTCTTTCGGCATTATATTCGTTAATGGTTCGTGATGAGCCAAAGGTCGGAACGTGAAGATTCTTGGCGTCGCTCACGACTTGCCAATTTGCACTATTTTATCTGAAGAGATCTGTAAAGATGAACTCGAAGAGAACTGGTACAGCAGTCAACAATGAGGGCTACCATTTGTAAAATAAATATACACGTGTAACTGAAAACCGCTATGGCATCAAAAAAAGCATATCAAAAGTTCGTTAAAGATGGTTTAGGATTATTTTGAACATTTAAAAAGTATTTGAATGAAATTTTTATAGCATTTATTATGCTAACTTTTTAAGTTGGAAATACATCGGGAAAAAGAAGCGCTCAAGTGGGACTTGAAACCACGACGTTTCCCTTACCGTCGCCCTTAAAGACGTATGTAAAAAAAAAAGGAAATTTGAAATGATTCAGGTGTGACTCAATAACTCAGTTGGAAGAGCGCGTCCCTCTTGAGCGCTTCTTTTTCCCGATGTATTTCTAATTTAAAAAGTAATTTTAGTAGGGAGTTTCTAGAATGGCCTCTCAATGAAGAGAATGGCTACTCTTTTTAGATAAAAGAGTAAGCTAGTCAATAGGGTATACATAAATAAAAGTACTCTGAAAGATAGAGAAAAAGTCAATTAAAAATATAAGTTCCTATCTCAATAAGACATCTAAATCGAAATTTCTAGTTCTTACATAAAAGATTCATATCTAGATAACATTCAAACGAAATATTCAATAGCATGTCGAGAACAATAGCGCATATTAGACGTATCGAATGTAAACCGTGAATATATTCTCGTATATGGAAATACCGGAGAGTGTCGGACGCCCCAAAGTCTGCTAACATTACCCGGAACACGTTCAATGGACTATTGACGGCCGTGTAGCACTTTCTTATGATTGGTCTAGCACTAAAACGATCATGTCGAACACATATCTAATGGAACTAAATCGATTGATAGCGTGCTTTTGGATGTGTTTATGTAATATCTAACAATTTACTGTTGTCTGCGGCTCCTGTCGCTTGAAATACATATTGCATTCACGCGGAACAGGAACTAATTCCTGGGATAGTAAATCCGTTTTGCTGTTTCAGATTAAAATCTATTTGGGCCAAATGTCATCCAGAAATATCCATCCAAACTTTTGCTAGCTCTTTGTTGCCCAAGTCAACCTGCCAACCGTATGCCTGATGAAGTACACTCTGGTGCAGACTTTCCTCGATGTCAGATGGCAGTCGCTTCCGTAAATCCAAATAAACCAATATAGAAAGGAAGTTTAGGAGAGCTGCCTCCATGCTCCAAAGTGCTAGTAAAGGAATACATGAAGATAACTGTTTTGATCTAAGCGAAAGATTCAATTATTCTCAATGGCTTCAAGCGAATCACCGCAATTTTACCAATTTCAAGTAAAATTACTATCATCATCACTACGTAGTATATAAAACAAAGTTGCTGTCGCTATCTATCAGTCCCTATTTTTTTTTTAATCTTTTAAACTATGCAACGAATTTTGAAGTGTTTTTTTTTAATAGATAGAGTGATTCAAGAGGATAGTTTATCTTATCTTATACCTTTAAATGAGCAATTCTTGTATACATATAATGGGAATATCGGAATCGGCTTGCTAGGATTCATTTTTAGAAAATTTATAAAAAAAAAAATACCGAGCAAAGCTCGGTCAAACCATATATTATATATAATACATGATTAATATAGTAGAGGGTGCAATGGGAAAGGGAGCTGATGCCACGCTGGTGGAAAAAAATTGAAAGGGCAAGTCAGGCACTCGAAGACGCGGGTCTAGCATGAAAAATTTAATTGACAGTAGAGGAAGCTCGTTTTTTTTTATAGAAGCAGATGGCGGGCTGTTGTATCTACCTACCACGAAGGAAAATCGTGAGCATGTTGTATGTTTTTTTTTTTATAAAGGACACGTCAATTTGACTTGTTAAGCTAAAGGCAAAGTCTCGGAAAGAGGGTCACCATTCACAATCTTAAACATGTACCATGTTAACAGTGGTGTCACTCAGCTTGACGGCCTCATCAGATGCCTTTTCACGCCCCGCTTAAAGGACCCGGGGCTGTAGGAAGAGGGAAACACGTGAGCTGACATGGAGTTCCAGGTCTTAATAGTGCTGCATAGGAATGTATGTAAATTTCGCCTTCAATACCATTTAAATCCTCACAATCCCTCCCATAATGCCAGCAGATAAACTTGTACGATCCAGTTACAAAACAACAACGTTAGCATCGAACCTTATGCGTTATCGCGTCTGTAACTGCCTGTCTCGGTGTGCGCTCGACATAAACACCGATTTGTCTGGCGACATGTCATGTAACCAGTATGTGTGGTATTTATTATTTGTATTTACCTGTGTGTGAGGTGTAAACTGCCAATGTAAAGTATGCAATTTTAAGTCTCAAGCTTTTTGCTGTCTTTACTATTATCATCCTCATCATCTTAGGGTTATTCTGCATGTAAGGAGTAAGGACGAGTCGGGAACACCGTTGTCTCCCCTCCCGAGGAGGGCCAGACCGTAAGGAATGCCCTTGGTCAGCCGGAGTGCGAGGAATATGTCGAAGAGAACCTCACCTCCGGCCTGACACCATGAACCTCAGTCAGCGTGCGGTTTTAGTTGGTTTGAGTCCGACATAACCTCCCATACCGGCTCCGGCGGGCGAGGTATCCGTGGGTAGGCCGACCCAGGGCTCAGAGAAGTTGAAGTACCTCGGAGACCAAGATTAGTTTAACTTGCCTTGCTTTTGACTTATACAACTTTTATGGTAGTATTTGCTGTCTTAGCTTTCAACCCCAAGAGGAATGCCTCTAGTATTTTTGTCCGTCAATCAGTAGGTGTACCTGTTTAAGGCTCGGGAAGTCTCGGATTCCAGAGATTTCGTTAAGGGTCCTGGAAATACCAAGAATACTAAAACAGCAGACAAAAATTGTTGTTAAGACGTCTCTACCTACCCTTTCGCAAAAATACAAGTACACTACATACTTATACAATATAGATAAAAATAACTTATTTTATCCTTATCTAACCATCTCGATATTCTATCCGTCTATGTCAGAATCGCATGCAGTTACACCGTCATAGGATTAAAGTATCAAATTGCCAACGCTCGGCGGTTACCGTCGCCCACGCTGTACTCCTTATCACTTGTCACTTAATTTGCATCTACCAGTGACGTACACACGTAGACCTCGCGGCACATATCTTGGACCGAACTCGCGAGACAAATGAAGCTCTAGCGGGCGCGCTAGGATTGTTATGGAATAATTTATGCTTGGTGAAGTAAACTCGACATAAAGGGAATACAAACGGGACAGAAAACGTAGACTCGACATAGAGGGAATACATGCGAGACAACGTTTTTGGCTCGACATAACGGGACTCGACATAAAGGGAACATATCAATTTGAACTCGTCCAGCGCCGTAACACCCCGTGCTATTCTCAAAAGAGACCCAAGAAACGTGTACTGCCGCAAATCCCCGAAGGGGTAGGCAGAGGGGTAATAACATCTACAATTCCCCAACTATGATTTTCGATCTGAGCACATTTTAGGTCAAAAATATATGTCTCGAAGTATACAAACATACCTGCGACACAGACAGTGTAACACCGGCACGCATAACTTGCGCACGCGTTCACTGTAACATAAAAAAGTTAAAAAATAAAATTAACCATCGCTATCTATGTTATCATAGTGTAAAAGATATTATTCAAGTAGTATCGAAGTTCAAGACAATAAAAGATAAACATACGTCATAACGTGGGATGTCAGTGTAATCAAAGATTAGTGTTGTTTTGAAATACCTGGGGAGTCAAGGACTGAGAGGAATCATGGCTCGATTGGCGACGGGTGCAGCTCACCTGTACCAGCGGCTCCAGGAGTTGTACCCTCATAAAGTACAACTGGCGACGAAACAGGTTAAATACTATTTAGATTAACCCCCAACGCATAAGTACTTAATTACTTCCAGCGGGGACGCCGTCGACCGGACGGGTGATCTGCCCTTTTTGTGGGCCATTTCACCCAAATCCCCTATTCCTCCTCTGGGGAGGCCAAGGGGATGGGAAGTAAGTAAGTAACCCCCAACGCAAAAACGATGGGATGTTTTAGATCTATCTGTGGCATCATAGCTGTGTGCTTTTAGCACCCTTGGTTAACTACTGAATAGTTTATTTTATCCTAACTAGCTTGGATTTGCGATCGTGAGGTTTCGGGTTCGAATCCCGGTAATTATAAAAGCTAATCCTAACATAAGCAACTTACATGATACACTTACGTTACGTTCTATTGTGATTTATTTAGATTTATTTGATTATTTGCACTAATTCCCCTTACGAGGTATTCCTCGAAGCGCTACCGTTTTGAGGCGCACCTAATGAGGCGCACCTTTATTATTCCTCGGAGCGCACCTTTTAGTAGCGCTCCTGATAACAATTAAAATACGTTTCGAGTGCTTTTCAGTAGTCATGGTCACAGGAAGATAAAACAACATAAAAGAATTCGCAATACAATCAGATAAAAATATAATTATTTCAACAAATGATTTGACTTCAATGGATAGGTTTCTGAGAATATGAAAACGAGTCTGTTACTAAATCACGCATAATGACTGAATAGATTTGGGTGAGATTTTGCACACAGGTAGAACATCCTGTTTCCGGTCTTAGAATAGACATTTGTCTACTTATTGTCTATGGATTTTTGGGCCTTACGAGAATAAGTATAAAGGAGTGATAAATTTAAAAAAAAACTCTTCTTTTTTCCGACATAATTCGAATTAAGATCTTCGAACACAGTTTTATAGAAGCTGGTTCTTGCTAAGCCCCGCTGATTATTATTTTTAAATAAAGTATGTATTAACCCAACATTAAAAGCTGTGTCTGTCATAAAAACTGTATTAAAAGTATAGTTTTTAAATGTAGGTATTCAAGCACATGATATATATCGATTTGTCGGTGCCAATACAGTCTAATTGTAACGATGTCTCGTAGCGGGATAAGTGATTCTAATAGGACAGGAAAATATTATTACACTTGTTATTTGCGTCGTTTGTAAATTTTATCTCACTTTACGGTTATTTACCTACCGTCTTGTATTTGCAATGTATTTATAGCAATGTCCAACGTTCCATATTTTCCTTAAAGGCTTAAACTAATGCATCTCTTTGCAACAGCTAAAGGTATGATTCTGAGCTCTGCAGCACGCAGCAGCAATGAGCAGTGCTGCACAGTTTGCCCTGTTTGTGGTGATGTGCTGTTATTTATTCATTCATTTGAATTGCAGTAACGTTGCGAGTGACTTTGCTGCGTGCTGCGTAACTCAGAATATCATGTCATATAAACTCCATTGCCAGAGTTACACTACCGTGGTATGCCAATAATTACTGCCATAATATCAACAACGCCACGGTTTGTGCTCATAATTTTACAATCAACAATGCCAATGCCAATTTCACAATGCCATAATTATTGCAATAACAGCCCGGTAGACGATAAGATAGTGTAGCCGTAGAAATAGATATTATGGGGACCTGTAGTGCTGTGCAATAGTGCTGTAGTCTTCGGAATCATACCTTTAATTTCTGATAAACGGACTGAGGGATCAGTTTCACTGCAACAATGCCTGACATTCTTCGTCTTAATAGCAACAATATGCGTGTTCAGTAAACATTCAACCGTCGAAACGCTTCAGTGTTTGTTGGACAGGTTTATTAATGACAGTTTCAATAAACACTAACTTTTTTATGTATGATATTAATAGAACAAATTAAAACTATAAGCACCCAATAAGCAATTTCGAAGACCAAAGTTTGTCAAAAGGAATGGTTTGAATGAAATTTTTATAGCATTTATTATGCTAACTTTTAATCAGGAAAAATGAGGCGAACCCACGACCTTTCCCTTACATAGGGAATGCTCTTCCAACTTGAGCGCTTCATTTTTCCCGATGTATTTCGAGTTCCACTAGGTTTTCGAATTCTGACTTCATCTTCAAATATGCATGCTCATTCCTCGGACAAAAAGGGAGGATCTTCAAGACCATGACACCCCCTCCCGGTTTGTCTCATGAACCGACTTTTAGTCCGCACTCCGTCTGGGGTTTGCAGACGCCTGGATGTAAGATAGCATAAGGCACCTAAATGCTATCCGGCGCGTGAACTTCAGTCCCGAATATTTGTCTATTTATCTTCATTATCTGTAATGTGTTGAAATCATGTCAAGGCTTTCTTATCGACGATGTTTCTTGCAATATCAACCATCGCTAATGTCTGTCTCAGGCTGAGTTACATAGACAAAACCTCTACAAAAGTACCCTGGGCAATGGAACTTGGAACTGACAACATTACAGTTGTTACTGCTGTAGGCTGTTCTGTCTGAACGAGGTTTCCGCATCTTTATATCGCCTCTGACGACGTTAAACCTGATATCGATGATTCACTATTTATGATAGATACATAAGATAGGAGAATCTTGGTAGAATAGTGTCCCCATTCCGGGAACGAATCGGTGTGTGAGGGATATGTCGCATGCAACCTCACCTCCGGCCTAGCACCACGACCCTAAGTCGGCGTGCGGTTTTAGTCGGTTCGAGTCCGACATACCCTCGGATACCTCCCCCGCCCCGCCGGAGCCGGAAGGGAACGTATCCGAGGGAATTTTCGCACGAAAAAAAAGGTAGAATAGTGTTTTCATTATTATGCATTACTTACCAAAGTAATTTATTTTCAAAACTTTAAGTAGTACCTAATGAACTGCTTTATGTACGGTTTCTCGAATTGCCAGAGACTATACGTTACTTCTCACTTCTATCCCCATTCCTCAAAGGAAATCCTTTCATCTTTATCTTTTTATAGATGACGCGCCAGTGACATCTCTAATTACGCTATCAGACAGGTCGTGTGCTTCTTTGCTTTAGTAATAGACATAACAAAAAACAGAAACTCAACTTTCTTACTTCTTTGGTAAATTTCCTTTGTAACGCTTTCAAATTATCTGTTTTGTTGTCAAACAATCACTTTTTAGGTGACGGAAAATTTTCTCCGTTGCGTCTGTCTGCGTCGCGTCGCTGCGTTTACTTTCGACGATTTACTTGTAATGTTAAAAAGAATGGTGTAACTTTACTCTATGTACACACTCTGTATCTAGAGGCAGCAATTAAAATAAGGCTACTATACTACTACTTCTTTATAAGTTGACATTACTTAATCATATTCTGTCCTCCGTGTATAGAATACATACATCTATGACTTGCACACATTGACAGTTCAAATACCAAAATTGACTTACTAACACAAAAACGTTTTATACGCCGTTTTTACGATGCATTTTGTGAGACAGGCTGTGTCTATCCATACTAATATTATAAATACGAAAGTAACTCTGTCTGTCTGCATGTATGTTACGATTTCACGCCTAAACCACTGAACCGATTTTGTTGCATTTGGTATAGGGGTAGATTAGACCATGAGATAGGACATAGGCTATGTTTGGTCCCGATAACCGACGTCCACGCGGGCGGAGCCGCGGGCAAAAGCTAAAAAGTATATGTAAGAATGTAGCTAATAAATTACGAATACTTTGTAAATAATTTCTTCACCATCCTTGTCCCATCATCGAATATATCGATGACTATAAAGAGTGGTAAAAAAACAAACTCTGCACTATTTAGGTTAAAATTGCAGTGACATCTGACAAAACTTTACAAGACACCTGTGTTTAAATAGCTGAATAAACTGTTAGGGGAAACATATGTCATGTGTGACACTATTTATGCCTCCCTATGAATATACAGTAGAAGAGTTTGTTTGTTTTAACACTATCAGTCCGATTTAAAAATATTTTTTGCTTTAGATATTTTGCGAACGCATCGAGGAGCTAAATGTTGATGCAGTCGGAAGTTTACGCGAATATCACTGAAATAAAATCACTTTTTAATTGATTCCATCATGATTTATTTGATATTATTTATACTCGTACTTCCCTGACGTTTTCGTTTACAGCAGACATGTAGACAAAAGTAAATAATATCAAATAAATCGCGACAGAATGCGTTACAGATGGTTCGGTCATGTTGAGAGAATGAATGAAAGAAGACTAACGAAACAGGTGTATCAGGCGAGTGTGGAAGGTACCGTCGGAAGGGGAAGATCTAGAAAGAGAAATCCCCTCGGATACCTCCCGTACCGGAGCCGGAAGGGGAGGTTATGTCGGACTCGAACCGAGTAAAACCGCACGCCGACTGTGGGTCGTGGTGCTAGGCCGGAGGTGAGGTTCTCATAGGCGCACATACCTGGAGCAAATCGGGGAAGTGTTAGAAAAGGGACAGGTCAGGAGTACCCTGAACCGACGAGCCATCATTCATTTATGCATTGAAGAATGTAAGTGAGAGTGAATGAAGCGAGAGTAGTATGTCAGGATCGTGATGGAAATGTGATCTCTGCCTACCTCTATGGGAAACAGACGTGAATTTATGTATGTTTGTAGAATCCGGTAAACAATGGTTTTTTTTCAATAATCCTAATGTTGATATTCATGTTGACAATTAAAACCGCGGCGTTTTAGTTGTTCTGAATATAAGGAGTACAAACAACCTCATTCCTTCACAAATAAATAACAACCGTGAAAATATAGCTATTATTATTTTTGTTATTGAATACTTAATTAAGTCTGGTTGTCTGAGTCAATTTGTTGACAGCCAAGAATACCTTATTATCGTACTGAGAACTGAAATGGTGACGGCTGAATACCTATTTATTAATGAAAATTTTTATACTACGAGCGTTATATGATGATCCCTATGACGTTTCAACTGACAGTTGTATTAGTGATGCGAAACAATTTCGATAAAATACTGTTTTTTCAGGCAAATGTCATGTCATTCATTCACGGCAAATAAAATGATGGTTTTATTGGAAGAAGCTTGCGCTCAAGTGACAGCTGACGATTGGCGAAAAGTGGTCGAAAGAACGAAGAAAATTTGCTTACAAGACTGGGATCGAGATGTACAATACGACAATATCATTGACCAACCGTTAATAATAAACGTCACGGATAGCTGCAGTTCAGACTCAGATTTTGAAGATCCGATTGACCCTGTATCAGATTCAGATTGATATAAATAAAATACAAACTCAAAGCATTTGTTTTATATTTCCAACAAATTATCGATATTTTGTTTATCGATGTGTCCCTTCTTAGTCGATAACAGCTTGACGACGTAACTTTTGCAGCACGTACCATGTACATTTGCATTGAGTTTTTTTCTATTATTTCCGAACATTACGTAATAATTTCTTAATATTCATTTTTATAATTTACAATTGTACACAATTATGATTTTTTCGTTTTTTTAATGGACCTCTAAAGGATTTGATGTGATAGGACGTCAGTACAATGTTAAGCGCTAACGAACTGTCATAGGGATCATCATTCACCGAGCTTATTATAACTACTACATACTCGTATGAACACTTTATAGTCTTGAATGAATTTTACAGCATTAAAGTATGCTAACTAGACAAATCGAATACAAAGGGAAAAAATTATCTTCTCGGGCGGGACTCGAACCCGCGATCTTTCCCTTACATGGGGAATGTTGCGGCAGTAGCCGAGTTGGTCAAGGCATACCCCCTGTAAGGGAAACATCGCGGGTTTGGAGTCCCGCCCGAGAAGATTCATTTTTCCCTATGTATTCCACTTTAAAGTCTTTAGTGTTTTACATACCTACCTACTCATGAGAAACTTCGTAGATTACCTTAAAGTCTAGAAGAGGCGAGTGAAAAAGTAATGAAAGGGAGTTTTATATCATTCCTATGCCGCACCATTAAGACCTGGAACTCCCTGCCAGCTCAAGTGTTTCCTTCTTCCTACAGTCCTGGGTCCTTTGGGCGGGGCGTGAAAAGGCATCTAACGAGGCCGTCAAGCTGAGTGCCACCACTGTTAACATGGTACATGTTTCCGATGGTGACCCTCTTTCCGAGACTTTGCCTTTAGCTTAACATCAGGCGAGGTGAAGTCAAATTGACGTGTCCTATATAAAAAATAAATAAAAATAAAACAGTGATGCGAACAGGCTTTTCGACATTTTTGGTCGACAAAAGAATTCGGTTGCATTTTTTCATATAAATATTTATGTAAAGATTCAACCGTACTTCTTTGTCCAATGTACATATTGTATGTGTAAATAAAATACATGAAAATACATAGTAATGTACGTTTATTGTTTATCCCTTTACGACAAAGCTGCCGTACCTAATAATCCCAAATTAACTGTTGACAAATGTAGCATACTGATACTTAAACTCGATATAAATAATGTGATTTAAACTTAGTGATTTAAACTAGCGCACCCGGCGAACTTCGTACCGCCAATTTTTATCCGCCCGCGTGGCTTCCGATTCCGTTGCACCCTCTACTATATTAAGCATGTATTATACATGTAAACCTTCTTCTTGAATTACTCCATCTATTAAAATAAACCGCATCAAAATCTGTTGCGTAGTTTTGAAGATATAAGCATACATAGGGACGTGGAAAACGACTTTGCTTTTATACTATGTAGGGATGATAATTGCGTGTGGATACAAACATATCTTTTACAAGCTCCTTACAAACACGTCGTGAGTATAAAATTATCACTTACAAATTATATTACGTATCGTATGAGGATATCGAGTGCTACGACGCAAAAGGTAGCTCCACGAATCATAAAGTGCGGTAGCAATCTTGAGATGTTTGGTAATATCCGCCCGGCTTGCGGCTACCCGCACGCGTGGGTCGTTGACCGTAACTAGGTATATGATGGAAAGCAGGGGTTCTCAAAGTGGGATATGCGTACTCAAAGTGTGTATCACCGCTATGCCATTCGATTGTAAGGGGATCAAAATTTACGTAATGGCGGGGATCTTTAATTAATTTTTGGGTGGAAATAAGAATACAAGGATATTTCACTGCAAGTCAAGATCTTACACATCTGGCCATTATAAAAGCGATATACTTACAGGAATTGACCGAACACCGAATCTGAAGAAAATTGCTTGAGTAAGCATAAAAAAACCCATAAATCACAAAAATTGGAAATAACATACTAACTTGTCATAATGCACTTTTGTATCTCAATTTTAATGAAAAATTGATACGGCGACCTCTTCCTTTTTGAAATGGTTAGAAATACTTGGTTTTGTTTACTGTCAGCTTTTATATTCACCAGGGTCTTGAAAGGGGTACGCAGAGCTATAAGTTTGAGAAACTCTGATGTACGGTATCTTATCAGGCAGGATTTGTTGCAATTATCCTAGAGTTAATCTTAAAGGTGACTTTCTCGTCATAGTCGGTAAATAACTGACCACACGTCTGTGAAACGCATGACGTTGTTCTCCTCATGCGTTGGATGTTTTGCTGATGAGTAAAATGTTTTCATAGATTTACCATATTCTAATAGGCACAGGAGACTATATTGATAGCGTACTTAGAGGGTTTGAATTAGACCCTGCCTAAATTTTAACAAAAAACAACATTATTCATCAATATAAATGTTAATTTTCTCGTCCCTCCAGTCTGGCAATGAATGCTCGCGCAGGGTGCGCACTACCCCAGTACTTAACCAATTTATATCGATATTGGTTATAGGTAGAAATCAGAAGTAATTCTTTTCACAAAAAATAGTTAGACCTCACTATATGGTACATACATACATACACGTCACGAACACCCTCGAGCCTTTGCAGATACGTAGAGATGTTGCGTCTTTGGCAGTTTTCTACCGTCTCTACCATGGTGAATGTTCTGACGAGCTCTTCCAATTAGTCCCACCCTCCCCTTTCCTTCACAGGACGACACGTGCAGGGCTAAGATGCCATCCATTTACGGTGCAGAGTATACCTGCTAGAACCAAGCGTTTCAGTGAATCATTCCTATGCCGCACCACTAAGACCTGGAATTCCCTGCCAGCTCACGTGTTTCCTTCTTCCTACAGTCCCGGGTCCTTTAAGCGGGGCGTGAAAAGGCATCTAATGAGGCCGTCAAGCTGAGTGCCACCACAGTTAATATGGTAAATGTTTATGATGGTGACCCTCTTTCCGAGACTTTGCCTTTAGCTTAACATCAGGCGAGGTAAAGTCAAATTGACGTGTCCTGTATAAAAACATATGCTCAAGCCTATTTCCCTCCGGGCTACTTCCTCCTTTCATGCAAGCCCGCCGGTTTCGGGGCCTTCTGACCTGAAGAGATTTCAAATGGATTTAACCAAGGCAACTAGCAAGTAATAGGAGTACCCAAAAGCTTCGAATAGGTTCGAAGGAACTATTAGGTAGAATGATAGGAAACAAAGCATCATATAAAAGTGTGATTTCATTTGAATAAATCGCAAAATTTTCCACTAACCATGAAATCAATGTCAGAGGGACATTTTTCAGTGTTAAAGCTGTCAATATAATATCAGACGGACATAATGTAGTCACATTATCTTATCGTGGAAGGTTAAATCTGTGAAACTGAAAATGCACCTTAACTTCCTGAATATAGAGTTAAATATTAATTACGCCGATAACAGTATTTTGGCTTCCTGCAAAATTTGTAAACAGATTGAATTAATCTCTATAGACGATTATGAAATCTATTGTGAATGCCTCTGGTCGTTCTGTCAAATTGAACTGAGTTATTGCACAGATTAAATTATGACTTTAATCACATGTCGAGAAGCTAGGTGAGAATACTCTGTTGACTTCCAATTACAATATGCGTTTTAAATTGAAATAATTGTACATGTAACTTCACATTTTCGACTCCTTTGTAGTTGTACAGTGAAATCTGAATTTCTACTTACTTAAGTATATCAAATGTTGGGGTTCTTGGTTTAGAACTTCCACGCAGTGGACCCTGGACAGATTATTCGTTGTGATTCCCGCACAAAAAAGATAAAATATTAAATAATGGACTACACGGTGCTCCCTGGATAGGTAATCATTGTGATTTCCGCACAAAAAAGGTATAATATACTACTGGACTACCAAAATTGGTTTATTACATTTACACGACGAGGACACGACGGTATTTCCGTCCCCATGAAGCAGTCTGACTGGAGAAGCACCTCCCTACAAAATACTGCGACCATAATAACCTCGTGTTGTGTTCCCGGCGATGCCTAGGGTAGCCAGAGCTCACTGGAGAAATTTTATGCCGTCAGCGTGAAAACCAAAGGTTCCTGCTTTGTTTTCTGCACTGACTGACCAGAAACTCTGTTCTTACAAAGTCGACAGCACGAATGTGACTCTGTTGCACATGTCCATAGGCCACGGTAACCACGTAGGTCGTGTGCTTGTCTGCCACCTAAGTGGAATTAAAAAACACACTGTCAGGTTCAGCTATTAACAAGTTCTTCAAATAGATTAAACGTACAAATTTATTTATTTAAATTAACCGTTAATAGTGTTGTAAGTATACACCGAGTGCTTTAAGTATAGTAATCAGTTCGATAATGTTGGTTTTAATGGATGCGGTTCTTAATGATGTGCCATGTGTTGCATTGCATCAGACGGTAATGTAACGTTATGATCGCGGAGATGTGTTACAAACTGTTACAAAATCACATCGGCGAATACCGATTGGAGATAACGTTTGAAATGGATTCATATTGGATTCAACAAACCATGTAATGGAAAATAAAAATTCATGGATGTTTCTGTATATTATTCTGTATTCGGCCTTTGCTGTAATTGATTAAAATTATGTCAGAAAATGCGTGTAGTGAGTGTTGTGAAATGATAAAATTAATTCTCAAAATAAATAAATACGTCCTCAATGGCATTAATCGTAACATTTTAGTTTCTTACTCGCGAAATTCATACATTTTTGAATTTTTTTACACTTTTAGCCGAAATTGTGAATTAATGAAAGCATGAAAAGAGTGACGAATAATGATTTTGCCGAATACCGATTCAGCAAATCACTATTCGTCACTCTTATGTGCAGCCAGCTTTCTTGACCGTTTATGAAATTAAATGAAATATATTTATTTGCATAAATATGGTAGGTACAGGGTTGTAAACATAAGTTAATTTTTAATTTTGTTATGTTTAATTTTGTGATACGTTTTTTTGCACTGCAATTTAGATGTCCGAATAAAAAATAGATTAATTACAATATTATTGTTGCAATCTGCGGTAGCCTAGTGGTATGGGTAATGGACTGCTGAGACGAGGTCTCGGGTTCGATCCCAGGTTTACCATGGCACACACCAATGACTTTTCGATACTTTTCGAAGTTATGTGTGTATTTATCGCAGGTTTATAAGTGCCCGGTTAATGGCAATAGGCTCGCCACCTGTTACATTGGAACCTAAACATAAACTGGCGAAATGTGGGTGCTAGCACCTCTGCCTACCCCTTCGGGGAATACAGGCGTGAGCTTATGTTATGTTTTATGTTATGTTATTGTTATATTCACTTCCGAAGTTTGGTCCCAAAACTGAGGGGGGCGTCAGCCGCACTCGCGCGGCTGATGCCCAATATCAGGGGACCCAACGCCCCCTGCAGAAGACTGTACCTGGGGATCGTGCGAAGTATGGCCCTATACGGGGCCCCCGTATGGGCAGAGAACCTGACAGCCAGTAATGTGGCTAGATTGCTGAGCCCACAGAGGGCGATGGCCGTCAGGGTGATAAGGGGATACCGCACGATCTCAGGTGAGGCGGCATGCCTCCTAGCCGGGACCCCTCCATGGGACGTGGAAGCGAGACCCCTTCCGTCTCTATTTATATGGTGCAAGGAGGCGCTGGAGCGGGGCCAATGGCCTGCGTCTCGAGAAATCGAGGCCCAGCGGTCCCAGCTCTACCAGGAAGCCGTGGAGACATGGAAGGTGCGACTTGAGCAACCAAAGGGGGGATTCGCCACAATTGCGGCCGTCTGACCGGTCATGGACGAGTGGCTGGAGATTTGACACGGTGCTCTCTCCTACCGGTTGTCACAGATACTTACCGGGCATGGTAGCTTCGGTAGGTATCTGTGGCGAAGACACCGGGAAACCACGGCCGAGTGTCAGCACTGCGAGGACCGCAGTGACGACACAGCGCTCCACACGCTGGTGGTGGGTCTGGGCGTGGGCACTCTCTCGCTCGATACCATGGTGCGAGCCATGGTCTCCAGCGGGAGTAAGTGGGACTGCGCCGCCTCTTTCTGTGAGCAGGTCATGCTCGTGAAAGAGGCGGCGGGGCGAGAGCGGGAGAAAACTCTCCCACCCGAGTTCCGCAGTCGACGGCTTGGGCGCCGCCGACGTGTCTTCGCCGAAGACCATCGGCCTCCATGACCGGGGGCCTGAGGACGGTGAGTTGGCTGCTCACCGTCTTTACAGAAGCAGGCCCATGACGGCAGCGTGACGTGAGGGATTCACGCACGCCCCCCCCCCCCCTAAGAAGCGGGATAACACCCGAAAACCCCCCCATAGACGTGGGATACCATCCGAACCACCCCCAAGGCGAGGCCGCAATTGTAGCCGTAGGTCTGATGGGAGTCCTGGGACATCCTTCCGAGGGCTTCCATCCATAGGCTTCTGGGCGTTACCGTGGGGGTTTTTAGTCGGTAGGAGTCCGGCATAACATCCATGAAGGATTTTCCGCCACGGTTATAAAAAAAAAAATTATTGTTATATTATATATTGTTGAATGTTGAACTAACAACAAAGTTACGTAGGCAGTACGTAAATGCATCTAACCTTACCTTGTCCTATTTTGTGGGGGAATTCTAATAAATGTTTACATGGCAGTGCATATTAACACTATCCACAGTGTATAAATGCTTCATCTTTTGAAATTTAAATGAGTTTCCATGCCCTTCGTACGTCAAAGAAATGAAGAACTGGACGCTTTACATAGGTACTTATTGTTACATACATGTTATTATTGATGTATATTTTATGCCGTTGCGCAATGATACCAATAGCAAAACGCATTAATATAAATGTTTAAGCGATCAATTTGTATATATTATCGTTTACTCTTTTTACTATTACATGTTGTTTTGTTTTGAAAATAATATTAGAACCGAAATTACTAATATACCCCCTAACCCCTCAGGGATTCCCCTGCTATAAATTTATTAAATAGGGATTTACCCTGATGCTAACATCAATGTGTGGTGTGACGAGAATGGACAGAATAAAGTATGAGTATACTAGCTTTTGCCCGCGGCTCCGCCCGCGTGGATGTCGGTTATCGCGACCAAACATAGCCTATTTCCTTTCTCATGGTCTAATCTATCCCTATGCCAAATTTTATCAAAATCGGTTCAGTGGTTTAGGCGTGAAAGCGTAACATACAGACAGACAGACAGACAGACAGACAGAGTTACTTTCGCATTTATAATATTAGTATGGATTACCATACCACCATCGACCATTGCTGCTGCGAAGTAGTCGAAACTTTGGGCTAAATGTAAATAATACCACTGAAATCGCGATAGAATCCGTTCAATAGTGATATTATTTCAATGAGTGATATTCGCGTTAACTTCCGACAGTATCATTTGTTGCACTCGTGTCTATTTTAAGTAACTCTAAAAAAATCACGAAATGTCTGGCGGTTTCCGTTTGTGACGTATTTGATTTAAAAATAGATATAAAAGATACGATTATGATCGATCGAAAAGGTAAGAAGATATCGTTTTTACGGAAGGATTTTGAAATGAAAGAAAATAGTTCGAGAAGTCGAATAGCATCCTTGATAACTACTTGAAATGCCTGTTCCTGACTACGTAACGGGAAAAATTGGAATTTCTGTTTACGAGTAGGTACGTGATTCTTCCTACAGTCCCGAGTCCTTCAAGCGGGGCGTGAAAAGGCATCTGATGAGGCCGTCAAGCTGAGTGCCACCACTGTTAACATGGTACATGTTTACGATGGTGACGACCCTCTTTCCAAGACTTTGCCTTTAGCTTAATATCGAAGAGGTGAAGTCAAATTGATGTGTCCTTCATTAAAAAAAAAAGTACGTGATTTATGAAGTAACAATTTATTTTACTTAACTAAATGGATGCGGTAGGTGGAGGTTTCTCAGAAATGGCTCACATTGGGAGAGGCCTATGTTCAGCTGGGGACTTTTCTAGGCTATGATGATATAATGACCTAATGAGATTCTGTGAACAGTGTTACAAAATATTTCTGTGTAAGTGGGAACCCATATTTTGCAAAATAAATGATTTGATTTGAATAGGTACTGGTCGTTTGTTACAAAAAATAAATATTACTAGGTAATAGAGCTGCATTAAGCTTTTTTTCGGCACTCTAAGCTAAAAAAACAGTGCCTTAGGCCCTTAGAATTTTTTCGGCAAATCTAATTTTATTCTTTTTCTTTGTTTTAGGTAAGATACAATCAAACAACAGAAGATACTCCAGCGGTATGTTATAACACGGTTCGTATTCCAGACCGATAACCAATATTGAATCTCAATGTATAATTAGATCTGCCCCTTTAGATAAGTGGCAATTCGTTGGCAGGCGTATCGTGGAATAGATTGACGAATGTGTGTGATTTGAACACACATTCGTCAATCTATGACTAGACGAACGTGTATGACATGCATTGACGACTGTCATATACCTACGTCAAATCCCTTACTAGTAGAACTCAAAGTACCGTGGGAAACTAACATACCTAATATACTAACATTAGTTATAAGTTATATTGTTACTAACCAGATATGAATCGTATGATTTGAGTTAAATAAATAAATTAAAATTAAAATAAAGACCACGCTATAAAAATAAACAAATACTTTTACTTGACCAACGAGTTAACCAAAAATGGCTATGTGGTTAAACTCTACGCCGTAGAAGTAGGAGCAAGGGGAATTCCAGCTAAATCCCTGTATATATTATTTAAAGACCTCGGATTGCCAAGAGCTTCAGTAAACTCTTTAGTCAAACGAAGATCTAAAACGGCGTTGATAGGATCTTACCAAATTTGGATAGGTAGAGGGGGGAACACGACTGACGGTGGAGGTGAGCGCTGATGCATCACAAGGTGGCCACCCTAAACCTACACCTGGGACGCAAGTCCCAGGCGCCGTCACAGTGTTCCTCTCTGTACCACGCCATGGACCCGGCGACCGCACGGTGAATCCATGGAATGCTGAGAACCGGATCTCATCCCTTACATTTATCATACACCGGCCAACGAATTGGCACTTGTATAGAGGGACTGAGGACAGATTGTATTCTAGATGACAGTTCTAATATGATTGAGAGTCGAATCACAACTAAGCATTGTTCTGGACCTACGGGCCTAAAACCAACATGGATGCAGGTTTCCGGCGATTTCTTTCATGCTTCTGTGACGTTTCTGATTTAAAAATAGATAAAAAACAACACATTTATAATCCATCAACTCAATCTTTATCTTAGGACACAGAGGCCTTTCTTTGGGAGCTAACAGCACCAAAATGAGTGATGGTGTGTAATTTTAGGTTTTGTATACGTCACGATGACGTGTTAGTCCGTCTGAGAGTCAATAATATTATTTTTATGTAGTAGGAAATATTTTTGTTGCTATTAATAACTTTAGCTTTGACTATGCGTGTTTGTAAACAAATCTTGGAACTCGAATTTAACTTTGATAAATCTGATAAACGACAATATAGGTATTTAAACTGCCGCACGAACTGGCATCCAGTGGTCCGTCTCTGCAAAAACAATTGAGAACAACCCAAAATAAAATCTCGAATCGATGCAGTGAGCATAGTATGTCGTGAACGTGATCAAAATCGATTTTTTAGTGAGTTTGAGACCAATGGTAGTGCTGATACGCGTCATAAAAGAACTCAATAGAGGGTAGATCGGTATATATGTAGGTACTTTTAAAAACTTTATTCAGTACTTGCCGTAAATACTCGATTTTCTCCGTGATCATGGTGCTCGCAACAGCGCCGCAATATCGGACACTCGTAACAATACATGGTAAATATCCTGATATCTCTAATAGTAACTGATATACAACAGTCTGCTGCCCACTTTAACCCCATTCAATACGGGATTCGTTTTGTCTTTCGTGGCAGAAGAAACTCGTGAAGTGTGAAATGATAGTAGCAAATGAAAGGCTGTTGTCTCTACCTACCCTGTAAGGGAAAAGGAATGAGCACATGTACGTATAAGTACGAGTATCTTAATGTTATTCCCCGGAAGTCTTATTGAAGTTTTGTATTAATGACTCTAAAGAAAATTATTCTTCTCTGTCTAACATGTGGATGCTAAGTTCATCTTATCGAAGATATTTAAAGAAAATTCAAACTTTCTGCCTCGCATAACTAAACTGTGGAATGAACTGTCGTCAGTGCGAGCGTACTCACTTTTGAAAGGAAAGCAAACACACTTGTGACTCTTCTGGTGTTGCGGGTGTCCATGGGCGGTTATCGCTTACCATCAGGCGATCCGCCTGCTCGTTTGCCTATCTATTCCATAAACAAATTGAATAATGAAATCTACCCTTCCTGGTTTTCCTTTCCTTGTTATTTACACACATATTACATGTGTATAAATAACAAACATATTTAGCCAGAAAAATTTGAGCTATCAAGAAGCGTCCAAGCCTATTCCTATAATTTTCCTGTATAGTACTTTTCCGTTTAAAAATTAATAGCTACAGATTCAAATCTGTATATTGCGGTGCCATTTTACAATTTAAAATCACAATAACATTCGAATACATAGGGAAAAATTAAACTTCTCGGGCGGGACTCGCACCCGCGATCTTTCCCTTACAGGGGGAATGCCTGGACCAACTCGGCTACCGGGACACGCCCGATGTGATTCAAATTCCCTTCTATTTATCCGTCTTTAAGGCGTGTTCGATTTGTATAGTTAGCTTATTTAATGCTGTAAAATTAATTCACAACAGTATTCATAAATTCAGTGTAAAACATGTTTAGGTCAAAGCGGAAGAGCCTCGAACAACGGAATCGCATATCCAAGGTTCAGATTCGTACAGACAGACGAGATATTGATAATCCCGGATTAGTTAATATCTCGTGTCCTATAACTGATGAACAGTTATCTGCTGAAACCTTTGTCTGTTGTGAAAACATGTTTGTGTAACTATTGTATGTCCATTGACTTGTGGTTTAGTGGCGATAACGGTGTGGTTGATGGTCTTGTAATATGGTGACCGCTTACTGTGCCAGACTGAGTTTGTTTGACTAAGTGCTGTATTGACTTGAGACTAGATCTAAGTACATAATCACCTGAACATTCTTAATATCTCTCTCCTATTTTTTATTCTTTATTTAAAAATATCTGCGGGGCTAAAACTTTAGAATTTCCAGTAAATCTCAATTAATCCCTAAAAAAATCGTATCGTTTATTTTTATTTAATCGTTTTGAACTAAATCAAATTGATTACACAAAGGCGGACTTAATGCCATGAGCATTTTCTAGGGTGATGCAGAGATATTTTGTTTGTTTTTGTTTTGTTTTTTTTTGTTTTATGTCAAGGTAGGTGCACGAAATATTGTGGTAAGAATTTTACCTAGTTAGGTACAAATGCTTACTTAATAAATTTCAATGATCACGGATCTTTCAAATCACAACAATTAACTTACCAAGCAGATTCTAATTTTGTGTAAAAGACGAAATATTATCTTAACCTAAAACGATTTCAATAATGTGGCTTTTTAGACCTGTTGCACAGTTCTAAAACTCTCAGTTTCTCAAGAATTTCTGCCTGTATTATAGTAAGTGATATTTGGTTCACATTAGGAAAAGAAATGAAGAACCGGCTAAGATATATTATTTTACAGCTAACGTTTTAACTCCTCTATAAACTGTCAGTCTAATGTGCGAAAGAGATAACGCTATACAAAACTATACAAAACCGAATGACCGATTTTCGAAGTAAAAGTACAGCTCTTACTTTTCTTCTCAACGTAACAAATAAATAGCCAATTACTTTACACAGATTTTTTGTTATGACGTAATGTTGATCTGTACCATTACATACATTACGCCGTTTGACGTCAGTACGCACTTTTAGTTGTAATAAAAAACCATGAAAGGTTAAAGAACTCATTTGAACATCAGTGAAAATGGTTTCTTATGTTAAACTTTGTTTGTTTGTTTTTCTGCTACAGTATGGCATCGAAATGGAGGGGTTATCAACTCTAGAGATATACAAATTTTTATTTTCCTGATATCCCCTTATAAGTACAGTTTATAAGTGCCCGGTTAATGGCAATAGGCTCGCCACCTATTACATTGGGACCTAAACATAAACTGGCGAAATGTGAGTGCTTGCACCTCTGCCTGCCCCTTCGGGGAATACAGGCGTGAGTTTATGTTATGTTATGTATGTTATGTAGGAACTATTGTCAATCCATACCCCTGATATTGCAAGCTTAATCACTGATTATCTGTTTCATTAATTTCTGTTAAACAAAACTACATACATATATATACTCACGCTTTTAAACCTCGTAAGGGGTAAGTAGAGGTGTATTAACACCCAAATTTCGCCAACTAAAATGTTTGGTCGCACGTAATAAGTGACGAGCCTATTGCCGTCAAGCGGGCACTTCCTCATGGGCTGTATGTTTACTATCGGATAGATAGCCCTATCTCTTAGTCGTCTCCTACGACACCCGCAAATATAATACTCGTATTATGTACTATATAACACAAATTTAGAATTTATGACATTCTTGTTTCAATTATTCAACTACTAGCTTTTGCCCGCGGCTCCGCCCGCATGGACGTCGGTTATCGCGACCAAACATACCCGATGTCCTTTCTCATGGTCTAATCTACCCCTATACCAAATTTCATGAAAATCCGTTCAGTGGTTTAGGCGTGAAAGCGTAACATACAGTCAGACAGACAGAGTTACTTTCGCATTTATAATATTAAGTATGAATTCAATGTCATTAAGTAGGTACGGCTTGTACCTAATAGTCTTGAATCCAATAACCGTAGAAATGCAACCGTAAAAATAAATACCATGATATACATGCCATCGATGGGAATAGAAAGCTGATTCTATTGTTCACAAAATATTCCCACGAATCCCTATCGATATTGAACTTGGCACAACGTATATATCTAACGCTAATATCGCACTGTTACTGTACAGAATACGGTACTAAGTGCATTATACTTCGAGACATGTATCTTAAACCTCAAATGTGTGATACCTCTATACGCGCTGTACTGCTGTTTCTTGGGTGTCTTCTGAAGACATCAACAAAGTGTGCGACGGTGGTGGCCGAGCTTAAATTTACCAAGTATAGATTACTAGTTCTGCCCGCGTCTACGCCCGCGTAGATGTCGGTTATCACGACCAATCATAGCCTATATCTTTTCTCATGGTCTAATCTACCCCTATACCAAATTTCATCACAATCGGTTCAGTGGTTTAGGCGTGAAAGCGTAACATACAGACAGACAGAGTTACTTTCGCATTTATAATATTAGTATGGATTACAAAACAATTTGCGCGCGCCAGGGCCTCGTTAGTCTCGCGAGTTTGATCCGAGATATGTGTCCTGAGGTATACTATTAGTCGGCCATCTGCGCTTGCGCACCGTTATCGAAAAGATTGCTTAGTATCACAATGTATCATGTAAATGTACCTATACTGTCGCGAACGTACTATGTAGGACTAAAAGCGTCTTGTTGTTAGGTACTTTTGCCAAAATCTGTTTCCTACTGAGAAATTTCCATACAAGTAGGTTATTCTGATATTATATTTTTACTGAAGCTTATTATTACTGAAGCTTCAACCTATCCTACTAATAAAATAAATGTAAAAGTTTAGCGATTAAAACAAAATTAATCTTTTTTTTAATTTATTTATAAACACCACCATTCAAAGTTACCAATCCTAGTGGGGATTATTGCACTGAGAATTCAAACGGGTGTAATTCTTCCCACCAGTGTGGGGAAAACTGGATATACATTTTTTTAAATTCCACTTTACTCCACCAGTGGGGACGCTTAGTAAGGCAAACTGTAAGTACCCAATGTTTGGTTATTTGTTATTCAATCACTCTTCAACAGCTAAACAGCTCTGGCTAAAATTTGGAACAGAAATAAATTATAATCTACGAATAACACATAGGTTACTTTTTATCCTGGCCATGACCTGTCTGCCCATCTAGGTGGTATAAAGAAGGTTCCCATGGCTTTCGAGAACGGGTTCAAAATACCAGCCCATGTCGTGTATGACATTCGTTGACAACTGTCATAGACGTCATTACCATACATTCGTCTTTCTATTCTACGATACGCCGCCCAGCGAATTGCCACTTGTCTAGAGGGGCAAGTGTGCGCAGATAGACTCAAACTCAAACTCAAAGTATTTATTAAAAATTGTGTAGCACTACTACAGCTTTTTGACGTCAAATTCTGCTTAAAACTAAGTTTACTACCGCTTCCTATGGGTATGGTATTCCTCAGTGGGCAATGGCTAGTGTAAATTTAAAAAAAAGGATGCTGAACTTTGGTATAGGAATAGATTATAATCTGAGAATAGATTAATTTTATCTTGTGCCTCCCTTGTCTGCCACCTAAATGGTAAAAAAAGTCGTGAAACCATGTTTATAACATACGTAATAATTATATGTACGTAATAACTACAAAACTACCTATACATAAGTACTACGTTCAGCTAGTGGCGAACACTTGGAGATCATAACATCACACCGTGATGGTCCCCGAATTATCATCTCACGTACTTCCACTCGCTAATTTTTATTATAATATGATGTCGATCGTAGAAAACATACATGGAGATTTACCATAAAAATCCGGTTTGATCCGGTTACATTTAGTACGTTTTGTGTTATAATAGAAGTAATAATATGACATCATTTGACGCACTTGAGTTGTGAGATTATAAAATGTCCAGTGATTGAGGGGCCTATTTGATGTTGGCAAGCGTTTTTTCTCTGTCGCACTGTGCAATTCCACAGCTTATATATTGATAGAGTAGTTAAAACCGATGTTTTAATTTTAATCCTGCTAATATCACTACATAGTATAAAGCAAAGTCGCTTTCCTCGTCCCTATGTCCCTATGTATGCTTATATCTTCAAAACTACGCTACAGATTTCAATGCGGTTTTATCAATACATAGAATAATTCAAGAGGAAGGTTTATATATATAATACATGCTTAATATAGTAGAGGGTGCAGCGGGAACGGGATCTGACGCCCCGCGGGTGGAAGAAATTGGTGGAACGAAGTTCGCCGGGTCAGCTAGTTTATAAATAAAATTAAGTTGTTGGGATATTTTATTATTCAATTAAGCTCTATTGGCTGAACAGATTTTCCTGAAGTTTGGTATGTGGAATAATGTATACTCAGGCCATATTCCGGCAGTAGGGACCCATGGTTTTTTAAAATTTCACGCGGGCTGCCACAGACTTCAGCTAGTGACCTACGAGTATAAAATCCACACATTCTCTTCCGAAAATCCTCTTCAAATAGGTACCAAGTTCGTATTCCCCAAGGATTATTTAACCAACCAACCAACAATTTATGTACCAACATCCTTTGTATGTTGTGTATTCGATTAATCATCTGGATTATGATTAACGTAGGTTACCGCAGCTCTGGAACATTCCCGAGGCTAAGTGCAACGTTCGCTGACAAAAAGAACATTAATATAAAGATTTATTGCAATTTCAAGGTGTTCACGTGTGATATACTCCTGTTGTTGACTTTTATTGCTCCTAAAACAATTTCTGTTTTATTTCCGTTTTGAATTATAAGCTCTTTATTTATGGAGTATCCTATTGCAGAAGGTATTTTAAATACCTCTTTCTAGTTATGCAAAACCGGTGGTACGTTGTATGAAATCAAATTTACTGAGGGGAAAAATACTGTCCCCATACAGTATATTTCCCCTTCAGCAAGATGATTTCTTCAGCCAATCTCTATCAAGCTGATAAACCTGTTATTGATTGACAGACGGAATGATTCATCTGGCACAGGATTTCATCTTGGGTTTGGGGAATCGGATAGTAATCGTTTTTGTGAGGGCTAAGATAAACCAAGCTATGAGTAAGGAAAAGCAGGAGAGCAGACTCTGAGCTTCAAAGTACAAGCTTTGGATGCATCAGGATTGACGGTCGGACAAAAATAAAAACAGTGGTTGAAACAAATTTAACTTCGTCTGGTAAGTAAAAGAAATCTCAGCATATCTTTCCTGTGCCTCTTCATAAAGACTAGGAATTCTATATTGCAACACGTGTTCCCGTCTCTGCAAACCAAGTCTTTTAAGCAGGATATGAATTAACCGCTATCGAAACCCTAAAAGTGATGGCTGGGCTGACTTTAGCCTCACTGACTGACCTCCGTCCACAATGAGCGCGGGCCTGGGGGTGACGGGTGGAGCCGCCGGTCACTCCAGCAGAAGCAGGCCACGGTGGTGGCGCGCTGAAAAGCGCGTCTCCCCATTCCCCGTTTCCATTCCTCGGGAGGGGGGACACCGTTGTCCCCCCTCCCGAGGAGGGCCAAACCTTAAGGGATGGCCCTGGGTCAGCCGGGGTGCGAGGGATATGTCGATGACAACCTCACCTCCGGCCTAGCACCATGACCCACAGTCGGCGTGCGGTTTTAGTCGGTTCGAGTCCGACATAACCTCCCCTTCCGACTCCGGCAGTGGGGGTATCCGAGGGGATTTCCGCACGGAAAAAAAAATAAGGCTGACTTTAGCCTAGAAAATCTAAATGAAACTACATACGTACACCCTTCTTTCTGTTTAACCCTTTATACGGAGTCAAATTCTATTGAACAACAGTAAACCTTCTTTTAACCACCGTTTATCTATTTAATATCAGGCGAGCCTATCACCGTCACCAGAATAATTACACACTTTGTGATTATAAAAAAATTATCACAATAACGTGGGTAGTGTTTCTTAATGACGTGCTAATATGACGTCTGTTTATTAATTGTCATAAAACAATGTGTCGTTGTAATAACCTAGTTCGTAACCGTCACTGTCGTGATAGTGGATGATAGTGACGCACTGGATATGGACGTACTGTCACTATACGATCAGAGCAAATATAATAAATGGTGTCGATTTCTGTTACGCATGAAAAAGTTTGTTTTACTTTGTTCGTGGGTGATTTATTTGTGGAGCTACAACTGACGTCAGTATATCCCCAAAGAGGTAGAGGCAGAGTATATATCCAAAATATGCAAATTAAATTTTTTTGGTAATTTTAGATTTGCCATATGTAACTGATGTATATATAATTTTTTATAATCTTCAGTATACATATAAAAAAACCACTTTTTTACTTTCGGTTACAAAAATTTATGCCACAGTCTGTAACATCAGTCAAGATTACAAATTTTCAGTCATTTTTTTTTTATTTCCTACAGTCCCGGGTCCTTTAAGCGGGGCGTGAAAGGCATGTGATGAGGCCGTCAAGCTGAGTGCCACCATTGTTAATATGGTACATGTTTACAATGGTGACCTTCTATCAGAGACTTCGCCTTTAGCTTACCATTAGGCGAGGTGAAGTCAAATTGACGTGCCCCTTAAAGAAAACTTCCCCATAAATCCATATAAATATTCTATCATTGTATTTATTCTATGAAATTTATTGCAAAACAAATATTTATCCCTTGAATAGAAGTTGTTTTGTCGACTACAATAAATTGGTACCTACTTGTTTGTTCAAGTGTTATGTTGTCGTGTAAACGGCGCGTGCGCAAGTGTCGATACTAGGTGAGCAAAGGAGATAAGGACGCGAACATATCATTAGAATCAGGTTTCTATGCAAATATATGCACCATAAGATTGGCCACCTGATAAGACACGACTTATTTTTAGAAAATAATTATCATAGAGGGAAAGGTACAAGGAAAGAGAAAAAGAGAAAGACCAGGAACGTTAATGGCACAGATATAGGTAAAGATACAAGTCGCGTCGTATCAGAAGGTCAAAGTATTGGTGGAGGAGAGAGAAGAATGGCGATTACTCAACCAACAAGAGAGCTGCTCTTAAGTGTTTAGAGAGAGAGCACCATTGGATTCCAATAAAATGAAACCGATCTGGATGCTATGATTACTAATCATACAGGCAAATCGGCAGAAAATAACAGAAAAATATCTTGCTTGCTTGCACTAATAGCTATTTATAGGTTAGTCTGATAGACCATAATAAGTCGCAGTAGCTGTTAACCGTGATACCGGCCATATGCTTATTTCATATCTTATGTTATAGATAAAAATGTGGTTTTTACAGTAAAGCTAACAGATTAAAGATGATGTAATTCAAACTAAAATGATAACATGTCTAATCGCGAAGTAATTTAGTGTGTGGGTGTGTGTCGCCGTGCTTGAAATAGGCGTAGGTGCATGTGCGAGCATTTAAATAAGGTAATTGAAACAAATAAACAAGAGATAAACCTTTTTTTTCGTGCAAAATCCCCATATACCTTCCCCGCCGGGGCCGGACGGGGAGGTTATGTCAGACTCGAACCGACTAAAACCGCACGCTGACTGATGGTCATGGTGCTAGGCCGGAGGTGAGGTCTTCGACATATTCCTCGCACCCCGGCTAACCCAGGGCCATCTAAGCCAAACAAGAGATATACCGACAAGCACTTTTTACGTATACCTTGGTGTGCTTGTAGCCCAAACAAACCTCACCTGCAAACCGGTAGGTCACTGATTGACGGACTAGGCTCTGGAGCTAAGGAAGAAGATGCTAAGGACTAAGCTTTCGGGATCTCCCAACCTCTGTTGGAGTTCGCTACCAGAAACCAATTATGTAAAAAAAAAACGAAAAAGAAATGTAACAACTAACATACATACTGGTTACTTTAAACAGCGTAAGTCCTAACTTATGGCATAGTAGACTCTACAAAGTAGACTCCACTAGGTACTGAGTAGAGTATGCGTGCTTATGGTACACCTAAACGCGAAAGTCAGTTACCCGTTGTCCTACGTGGGCGACAAACGCAACAGCGTGCGTAAGCGACGCCATGCGTGACATTACGTTCCATATCGAATACATAGGGAAAATAAATCTTCTCGGGCGGGATGCGAACCCGCAGTCTTTTCCTTACAGGGGGAATGCCTTGACCAATTTCGGCTGATGTGTTGACACGCCCGATGTGATTCATATTTCCTTCCTATCTAACCTTTCTTATGGCGACGGCGAAGGTGGAGTCATCTACGGAACTTCTTACGAATTATCGGAACCAATGTCATTCATTGGTATAGTTAGCATACTGCTGTAAAATTCATTCAATTATGTTCCATACTTCAAGTGACATTTTCACGCAACACTACGCAGGACACAATA
Organism: Eilema sororculum; assembly: GCA_914829495.1. Classification (NCBI taxonomy): domain Eukaryota; kingdom Metazoa; phylum Arthropoda; class Insecta; order Lepidoptera; family Erebidae; genus Eilema; species Eilema sororculum. The sequence continues at coordinate 2,326,118 of OU618556.1, forward strand.
AAGGAATGCATTTGATATTTACCCATTTAGTGCGTTTGACGCTCACGTAGGACAATGCCTGAGTTTATTTGTTCACTCAGTCGCACAAAAACAACTATTCTATTAGGAGATAGAGTCCTTTCAATAAGATCCCGTAGGTACAACGACGGTGTCAGTAAGCCAGTAAATGAATATTGGTTTTCACTTTCTAAACACGCTAGTGTAAGCCCATCTTTACACTACCCACTTGTGTCAACAAAGTTTAGTTCTATTGTTGCCTGAACGTAGACGTTCAACTGTTCTTATAACAATTGTTTTAATAAACAACTCAAACGATACACAGTATCTTGTTCGTGTTCTTGGGATAGCCAGTTCACAGTTAAAGGCTTTAGGAGCCTCCGATGGCCCTGGGTCAGCCCGGGTGTGCGAGAAATATGCCAGAAGCTACCTCGCCACCTGGTAATCAATGGTCCGAGATGTCCATGCGGTTTTGATCGTTCCGAGTCTGATATAACCGGTTGTAATTGGCGCCATTTAATTTCCGTACGTCAATAAAAGGGCTTGAGAAATTGAGCATACAAGAGCTACCTCATCTCTGACTGTGTATGTTATACTCGTACTAGCCAACAGAGAAAAGTTTGTTGTACAAAGTCATCGAGCTATTTTATTTAATATTTTTCTTTCTTTCTTTCTTTCTATAACATTTTACGAACTTTTCCGTACAAAATTGGGACAGCCGGCTATATAATATGATTGGCTGATGAGCAGACCCTAAATCTCACACCAGAACACGGTGTCACTCTGACCAATTGAACTGACCAACTAGTTCTTCCGATAGGAACTCAGTGCGGCATACAGTCTCGAACGAAGCGTATCAGTTTTCGTTTCATTGTCGCACGATGAAGAGCTATGGGTAGTGCTCTACCAGAGAACATGTTTCCTTGTTTTACAATCCTGGGTTCTTAAAGGGGGCCAAAAACAGCATCCTATCGATGGCATCAAAATAGGGAACTCCTTTTTAGAGGCGATAGCGCCATGGTGGCCCATAGGTATCTTCTGAACTTCACCCTAGCTTCTTACTATCCAGCGCAGTCAATAAAAAAAATAAAAGACTGTTGAATATTTTATGAGGCAAGCTGGCCATTAAAGTAATTATGAAATTAAATATATCTAGTACTTGTTTCCAAATTAAAGTTTTACTTATTCATACGACCTCCACGTACTATTTAAAGACATAAACTTTGGTACGACTATTAGGTATACATACTAATTATATAGAAAATTATACTGCTATTGTAGACACGTGTATGAAAGTTTTTAGGAAATTATTAATATACTGTAGGGTAACCAAACTTGTTCTTCCAGTAAGTAATGTCTTTGCTGTCGAGAATTTTGAGAGGCTTCCGAGGAATAATACTTATGAAAAAAACCCGACTGATACTGAAAAGATCGAAATAAGTTTGATAGTAGGCGGTACCCATTCATTTTCATTCAGTTCATGATTTGCAAATTGCGGGGTTTTATTTTTGGAATCTCCTTTTAATTACTTTTGACATCCTACTAAAATTAAATCACTCTATTTAATCTGGCATTGGCGAATTGCTAGGTTGACCATTAAAAATTCATTGAATGAACTACGAGGTGAGGACAGAATTAGTATTTCACTCGGGTGGAGCCGTAGCCAATAGCTAACAATCCGTAGCGGATAGTCCATTACATAACTATTTAATATACATAATTATATAATACAGCACCAAAGCACAAAGCCTGAACATTCGTCACCTTGAACGATACGGTTGTCTGGCAACAAGAAACTGCGTAGTTTTGTAGCGCTTCGTAGCCGCGTAGACCTTTTTATCGACAGAATGCTACGCCGATATTAAAGAAATTATATTCGCGTGACTTCGATTGATAGCATAGCTATTCTCCCATGTGTAGGTACAATCGTGATAAGAAGTACTTATATTGTAGGTATTTGATTATTATTTGTAATTGAACCTGTTCCTAAGTGGGCCCTTTTTTTTAAAGCTGTCGATCATACACGCGATGCCTGTGGTTATTTTTAATTTTCTTTGTGTCTACAATTATCATTATGGTACTCCAGTAATTGACCTGCAATAAGTGTTGTACTATTGTAAGACATGAAAGCTGATAGATATAGGTTACAGGCCTATATCACAACATTCGTCCTGGTTATTTTCAAAACTATACTTTAGAGCCACTAGTCTACTCATAACTTAATTATTGGGTTACAGGTTTAAAGAAACTAGTTAATTGTATAAGAAAGAGATATGACGAATCTGCTTGACAGAAAAAGAACTTTCCTATGCCCAACTTGTCCACGTAAACCTAAAAACCAACTACCGGTGACGTATCTAGTAGATAAATGCAACAACCCAGTTTGTGTCTCAGATAACTCGTTAATGAAATACTTTTCGCATGATATAAAACTTTTATGGGTTCATATCCCATCTCAAGTGAAGATTAATTAAAATTCCCAGTATTACATGCTGTAAAGAACTAGATTTTCCCGTGTGATATTCACCTAGATCCCTATTCACGTTACCAGACACGCTTCAACGATCCAGATTTTTTACTTTTTTTCTACTACAATTATTTCTATTAAAGTGTAATTGTCGAGACTCTTTGTCTATGGTGTGGGAACATTGTGGTAGTTAAAAGTTCATTGTTTAGTCTGTAGACGAACGCCGGCCGTGTTAGACGGGTTTTTGGACCTTAAGATGTGTTAGTGAAAGTGTATGAATATTTATAAGAGTATTAAGTTGTGAAATAGATGTGAATGTTGGTAGACGAATTGTGTTGATAAGGTATGTATTTTTTCATATTAAGGTAAGGTTGAAGTAATTATTTTGAAAATGGAATTACTGTGGGCAGCGTATAGCGTAATACTTGGTTGTTTAACAAAAAAACTATTAAAATAGACTTTCATCATTGAAAATGTTCAAATTCAAATTCTAATTAATTTATTTGCAAGAATATGGTAGATATTCATTCATTCAATCTCCAACTAAACTGGATTCGTGGAAACGTATCCTCAATTAAACTTATTAAAATTTACTCTTTATTTTCATTACACGCCACCAAAAAAATAACTATAGTTTTGTAGTTAACTTAAAATCTAAAGCTATTGTACAGTCGCTGTCACAAATAGTTACTTTTCAGCCTAGGAATAAAAGTTATATTTCTAATCTAGTTTGCAGATAATATTCTTCCAATAAATATTTTTATTGGATGAGTCGTTTGTGAATATCACGTGCGTAACTGTCGATCTGAACTATCTTGTAATCTCTTTATAGATCTATTTTTAGAATGTAATCTGTTTACAGTATAATTTCTATCTGTAGTATGTTCCATCTTAGTTATATCACAACATTGGTGATCTGTGATGTGATAAATAATAATAAACAATTTATTTCAAAGAAACCGCTATCATGATTTGACGCAATCTAAAATTATTTCGATTCTAACCTAAAAATAACAGTAAAAGTGTGAATATTGTACTGAGGTGTTCAAATAATGTTTTGATTCTTATTTGCTACCGCAGCAGCAAATTAAAAATTGAGTTGATACAGAAGAGGCCTAATTTAGAGTGACATTCAGCTATTATACTGTCATTTAAAGAAAAGTTTATCGACATTAGTAAACATAGAATAGCATGTAAATAGAAAGTATGTTTAAGAAGAGAAAGAGCATATACGCGTAATTTCTTTACTGTTAAAACCTACAGTCAGCTACAAAAGTTAAGAAATAAAGAAAGAAAGCCATGTATTTACTAGAAATGTGATACGCGTTACAGTAAATTAGTAGTAGTGGCAGTTCACTAGTATTTGACATGCAAATATTAATTTTAAAAAAAATACAATATCTATTCCCATACACGACTCTCATCTGCGTTCAAACTCTGCTCTAACCTCTGATGTGACATAAAAATGAGACTAAATACGTCAAAAAATAACTATTGATATTGCATTTTGATCATTCTCAGGAAACTTAATTCACCAATTACATGTTTTATTTATTGTTTTATTAGTTGTAAAGCCAACGTAATCTAAAATTAAAATATTGTTTTCCACTTTTATCTCGGACTGTACTTTGTTTGTTTTGTCTGTCCGTTGACACATACGATATTCTCAGAGTAAGAGGAACTCATTCACAAATACCATAATCTTGTTTACAAAACATTATTTTTATGCCTTTGCATATAATATTATACCGCTGTGGTGTCTGCGGTTTTTGTATAGCTCTAGTAAACTTATTGATTGACATAATTCATTGTTTCATTGTAAATATGACTTTCTGTGCCAGTTTTTGTTGTGATTAGTTACTCATTTAATATACTAGTCAACTTTAATTGTAAATTTAACACTTAAGTAACTATTTAACAGAATTTAAACAGCAATATTGAAATACTAGCTGTTGTCCGCGGCTCCACCCGCGTGGAAGTCGGTTATTGCGGCCAAACATAGCCTGTGTTCTTGCTCAAGGCCTGATCTGTCTCTATTTCATCAATATCTGTTCTGTGGCTTAGGAGTGGAAGCATAACAGACAGATAGGCAAACAGAACAAAACAATTTGTTCGTATTTCGGTTGCTTGCCGATACGATCGAAATATCGAAATACATTTTGGTTACAAGTAGAAAATAAAAAATGACGTTGAAACGTCTATTTCCCGACGGGCTTGGCAGAGACAACTGCCCGCCAATAAATTCAGAATATGATAAAATAAACATTATATAACATAACATAAACTCACGCCTGTATTCCCCGAAGGGGTAGGCAGAGGTGCTAGCACCCACATTTCGCCAGTTTATGTTTAGGTCCCAATGTAATAGGTGGCGAGCCTATTGCCATTAAGCGGGCACTTATAAACCTGCGATAAATACACACATAACTTCGAAAAGCATCGAAAAGTCATTGGTGTGTGCCATGGTAAACCTGGGATCGAACCCGAGACCTCGTCTCAGCAGTCCATTACCCATACCACTAGGCTACCGCAGATTTTTGTTGTTGTTGATGTTAAAATAAAATTTGTTTTATTTTAAGAAATCTGATTTAAATATAGAATTACAGTTTTGTTAATCAAGGAAATCTAATCTAATGTCTTTAGTATTTTCTAAGTATTCGGTATTTGCATTGAATAGGTCATAATATATTTCTCAGAAGCACTCGTCCAAAATATTATACTATCTAAAATAATAAAGTTAACAGTAAAATACATGCTCGTGTATTTAGTATTTATATGACTACTAGTTTTTGCCCGCGGCTCCGCCCGCCTGGATGTCGATTATCGCGACCAAACATAGCCTATATCCTTTCTCAAGACTAATCTACCCTTATACCAAATTTCATCAAAATCGGTCCAGGGGTTTAGGCGTGAAAGCGTAACATACAGACAGACAGACAGACAGACAGAGTTACTTTCGCATTTATAATATTAGTATGGATATTTAAATACAGTGGTGTGTGTTAGATAGCAGTCACAAATAATATCGATGTTATGTTGTTTCTTTGATTGAAAATTGGGCTTGTTCCCAGACCTCCATTATTACCACCACCTCTACGACTTTTACTTCAAATGAGTTGGCATACGGCTCGGAGAATGTACCGGGCTCATCCCCGGTGGGACCTCCTAACCGTTCCCCTGCAAGCCAAGCTTACAATAATGTCATCACCATGTAGCTGTAATTTCCTGATTGCATACAAGGCCGGGTTGAACTCGGAGCTCAGGATCCACTTTCCAGCTTTTCCTCCACTTTGCATGGTCTTAGGTGCTTACAATAATATTCTAACTTCTTTCAAATCGATTTAGAAAGGAACCCGCGATCCTTCTCTTACATGGATAATGTTTTTGACCACTAAGCTATTTCTCTTTATATATCCGTCTTTGAGGCGACGGTGGAGTCATCTACCGACGCTCTAACGAGCTATGTTGTCGGAACCAATGAAAGATTTTTCAATCATTTTTAAACAATGATTTTTGATTAGTCCGCCCAAATATTGGAATAATTTTTTAAGCATTTACTATGCTAATTAATTTTTCTTTCTAAATCCATTTGAATTATTAAAAATTATATTATAAAAATCATTAAAAAGTCAATTCTCGCTTCTTACAATAATGTATATAGGCGCATACAAATTTGTTATAGGCGCCATATTTCTACAGATAATATTTGTCTTACGATTACTATCACGTCTAAGGAACTTACCAACCGCAGGTGACTGTTTACCGAAGATCTTCTTATCAACTGGCTTGACACGTTTTCTGCCAAATATATCTTCAATGCTATAAATAAACTAATATCTAATTGACACAAACTAACAGGCGATTATAACTTTCATATGTAGGTCTGTTTTATAATAATATTTGGGTATAGATTATAGTTTATTGTGTTCTCGGTAGAGGATGTGATTGTCGGTTCGGGAGAATTCTTATTGGGTTATGGAATTCTTGGTACTGCTTAGAGTGGAGACAGGAAAATGTGCTGGTTAGCTTTCTATACATTTAGAGCCAATGGCGGTAGTGCCAATAAGTAAATAGCCATACAAATATTTGCACTGAGCGGAGATCGAACCCGCTCATTGCAAATATTTTTGTGGCTATTTGCACTGGCATTTATATGTATAATATGTATGTATTTACAAAAACAGTCTCTAAGTATGTTTATCTGCATTCTAGATTCAATAACACAAGCTAGTTAAGCTCTTACCATGGATCTAAATAGCATTGTGTAGAACGTTGTGGACTAGTACCTAGCTCACCTGGACAGGGGAGGAATACTCCCCCCATTTTTTCAATAATTGTATGCCAATTTTATAAATAAATAAATATTCCTCAACATTCTACACAACGCTATCTAGATCGATGGTAAGTTTGACTAGCTTGTTATGGAATGTAGAATGCGGATAAACATACTTAAATACTTTATTTTGTAAATACATACATATAATACATAGAAACACCCAGACCAATACAAATAGCCATATTCATGCATAAAAATATTTGCACTGAGCGGGAATCGAACCCGCACCTCCTGCGTAGCAGTCGCGTTCACTATCGCCACGCCACAGAGGCTATCAGAAAATTCCTTATATTTACTATTGTGGCAATTGAAACACTTAAATTGACTAAATTGAGTTACTTTTCTAAAACTTAATACCCGATTATATATTTTCGCGTAATTCATTCTTATATCTAGTGAATTAATTGGCGCGGCGTGGAAAACATTTCCACGCCGCGCCAAGTTTCTCCTTGGCGCGGCGTGGAAATGTTTATATATAATAATATAATACTAAGTATGATGAAACAAACTAATACAGATTAACGAAAGAAGCTCAAAAAATATTTTTCTTCCAACTATGCTTTAATTTCATCACAATCCCACTAAAAACTCATACAAAGCGAGTCTTTAATGCTCTAGAGCAATAAAAATGTATGAAATTTCATTATTGCACAGTTTATTTTTTAATCGCACCAAAAGGTGCCAATCTCAATGGATTAGCTCTATTCAGCCAGCCGATATCAATACTTTTTTTTACGTACGTATTATTCGTTTCTATCCTACTTGTTCCAAATTTAAAAAATGATTGCTGCTAACTCTGATTTAAAAATGAATGAAATTTAAAAAAGTGATTTGGCGGGAACATGGTTAATTTTACTTGACAATATTTTTGGAAAGGATAAAGTGTGAGTTTCTCTTATCTACTATTCCTATAGGTAATAGTTGAAAGAAAAGCAGATTATGCACCTCGCCTTAAGTAATTTATATTGCCCTCGTGCCTGTTAGATTAGAGCCAGGCACTCGGTGCAATAATAAATTACTTTGTGCTCGATGCAATAATTTACTATTATTCTTCTCCGCATGCTGTAGTGATTGCGTTGTTCCTGGTTCTCCGTCCTGGCATCCAGGGACCGCCCACTCCTTCTCCTTCTTTTGATGACATAAGTGTCTTTTATGGGAGCGACATCCTTCTGACCACCCAACCCTGAAAGCACACTAAAGTGTTATTTGTCAATCAGCATGTGTATTGACTTCCTTGGAGGTGATGTTAGCTTGTTCCTCGAAGATCTTTCCCTTGAAAGTAAAAAACTACAGGATAGTAAACAAATGGTTGAAAAATCATTCATTGGTTCCATCAGTTCGTAAGAATGTTGGTAGATGGCTCCACCGTCGCCCTTATAGACGGATATAAAGAGAAGGGAAATTTGAAGTGATTCAGGTGTGGCTCAATAGCTCAGTTGTAAGAGTGTTCCCCCTGTAAGGGAAAGGTTGGGTGTGAGCATTTCATATTCCCGATGTTTTTCGAACTTTTAAGTTAGGCATAATAAATGCTTTAAAAAATTCATTCAAATAGTGACAAATAAGATAAATTTTCGTTATTGTGTTCTATATTTAAATTTTATGTGTCTGTATACCTCATTGGTTTTAGGTCTAACAATAAACACAACAATAGATGATCTAACTTGGAACATTTCTACATAAAAATAGATCTCATCATAGCGTTTTGTTCGCAGTTTAGAGATCAAGAGACATTGATAGCCTCAGCAAATACAGGGATTTTCAACCTCCAACTTAGTTTTCCTGTAGTTATTTCTAGTATTGAATTAAGGCGTTGCAAAACGCATAAATTTTTCTCTGAAAGGCAAGAGTCTACCACATTTTTCCACATATGATGAACGCTTGCGATTACAATCATAATTAAACATAAACGTAACATAACATAAACTCACGCCTGTGTTATTTATGAAAATCAAAATCTTATGAAAATTATGTTATTATATTGACAATGTTATTTATGTAGCATTGTGTAAGATTAGATTTCAAAAAATGATTATTATTTTTTTAAACAGAAAAAAAACGCAGAGCCCATACTCGCACCCACTCTTGCGCATAGTTTCATAGTTTTTGTCCTTTTTTACGAGTTATAACTTCAATGTTTACCCTTCGGCTTCAAGGACCCACTAAGCAGACCCACCGGTGGGTCTCAGAACACTGACATGTCTCCAAAGGCCCACTAGTGGGTCCAATATGTAAGTTTGTGAAAGTCAAATCTTATTACCTGAAAAAACTGTCCTACCGAAAACCTATGCCAAAACTGAATTGCAAATGCCTATGCATTACGTGGTACGTCCACAGAACCTCTGTGAAAAAGTGTTCCTTCCCAAATAGAGCCGACTCATTCCTGATCGGAAAAGCATTATTTTACACCTAGAACTCCCCTTAACAGTCAGAGAGTAAGTGTATCTACAGGTCATCTACTCCACACGCTAGACACGAGTCTAAAAAGTGATTCTATTGTACTGCCTGAATATGTATTTGAGATAAGGTCTAGGCGAAGGTTTGGTGAATAATTTGGACATTTTTAAACGCGCATTGAGACATACTCAACGCCATTGTTATATGGAAATATTGCAATCATTGTCATGATTTTGACATTTCTAAATGCCCAAATATTTTTACAAGATATTTAGTTTGATACTGCTGTTTGTAATTAGTTTTTAACCTTACTTTTCTTTTGTTTTCAGGTAATTGGTTCTTTGATTTCTTCTTTCACTAGAGACGTTTCAGACGAGACAAGAAGACGTGTTAAACGTATGTAAATGCCTATAACATTTTAATGTATATTGTCAACAACGCACGGGAAACCCGATGCACTGACGTCCTAGGCCTGATTTTGCTGGACCCTATGAGAAATTGAGGGCTAGCCATCACCCTAGCAGCTAGGGCGTTGGCTAGCCCTATCATACCCTTATTCTTTAGTAGTTGCTTGATATTTTGTTAGTCCCGCTTTAATATTCAACATTGGTTACATAGACCTTTTGCTTGAGAAGACCACAAGCACAAATGAACATTTTGCTTTGTAGCCGACTCGATCAAAATCCTTATTTTTGACTTCAATATAGTGGTTATTCTGTTTTTTTTTTTTCTAATTATTGGACCTTTTTCGGGTTGGTTCAGGGTTAGTCTAAAATCTCATTACATATCACCATGGAGGTGGAGGGGGTTATAAATTGCTAAAAAAAAACATCACTTGATTAATGGACTGAACAGCTCCTAAACATTTAAAAATCTGCTATAAAATAACTTGCACTCAACAACCTTGTTTTTCACACTTATCTGAGCTAAGCCAACATGAACCTAGAACAAATAAATTATATAAATCTGTGCTTATCTCCTCGTATTAAGCACTTATCTTTACAACTTACAACTGTAATACTATCTATTTGTATACTATTATGTTAATAGTTACTTATGACGTATATATTATTCAATGACCGCAGTTGCTATGTTGAACTGCTATATCCTGGCCGTAATGTTATTATTGTATTATGAGACTGACATATGTCTCTGTACCAAATTATTGCAATCCAGATCTGATCAGACGTTCCGACGTGATTAGGTAAGAAAAAATCATCTATCCATAAATCCGATCAGCGAAACACTAGGTTAGCACTAGGTGTGCACTTATCATTTGATACCATTGTCTGTGAAGTAACTCCAAATTCACATCGCGGAACCCCCTCCAAGAACTCCCATCTGGCCCGATTAATGACTTCCATCTGATCCAGGGTAGATCATGAGATGGGGTGGTAATTCTTGTATTCTTTCTCCGTCATCAAACGGATAGAGGATTTAAGTATACAGGACGTAAATTTTCGCCAAGTCATTTATCAAACCGGTCTAGTGCCATTGTCGAGTCGAGCCCATCTCAGCAAATAGAGATCTGCCCGTTATCGCTATCACGAAAAGCCAAGGATTATGTCTGTAAATAGTATGAAATAAATTCAGAGTATTGTCACAATTACTTTTGTATGTTTATTTACCAAAATTAAAGTACTATGAAGAAGGGAAGTGAAGTATGATTCATAGCGTTTAGTTTGTTGTTTCTCTTAGATATGTTTTCTTTTCTATTTGTTACTTGACATCTAAGACTCCATGAGACTAAGAAACCTCACAGATGGTTCTTAACTGTGCTGGGGGAATACTATGAGAGATTTCAGCTTTTATGAAATGGCTCAAGTCTATCTGTCATGGGCTCATAGTCCAATAGTGTTCTTATAGCGTAACTTCAGCTCAGCAACGTGTTAGAGAAACTTGTGGAATGCATGATTTGAGATTGACATGGTGATTTACATTAATAGTAAAACACTCGCCGGGATACTCCAAAATGGTAACAAACATGATAAATATCCCGGTGAATGTTTTACTTGTGGAATGCATTCTACAAACTGTTTAAATATGTGATTCTGTAGGTATAGACTTTTCACTTGTAGAATGCGTTCTATTTATATCAGAAAAATCTATTTATTACACTTTACTGCCTTTTTTTCGAATATACGGCTCTCTACTCAAACGAATATCTAAAACGGCGTTGATAGGATCTTACCAAATTTGGATAGACAGAGGGGGGAACACGACTGACGGTGGAGGTGAGCGCTGATGCATCGCAAGGTGGCCACCCTAAACCTACACCTGGGTTGCAAGTCCCAGGTGCCGTCACAGTGTTCCTGTCTGTACCACGCCATGGACCCGGCGACCGCACGGTGAATCTATGGAATGCTGAGAAAGTATACTAAATAAATATCAACAAAGACGCAATAATTTGCAAAAATTAATAATGCGATAAGGATTTATGGGACATAACAATGTAGATAAAGATTTATGGACAACAAAACAAGTCATAATGTCAGGAATTTATGGCTTTACGGCTCGCAACTGGAGTATGCGCCAGGCAACCTCTGTTTTAACATGATTTTAATCACTTTACCTAGAAAATGGACAGAGTCATTAGAACATTTTATTACTTTAACAAGATACAAGTTACTTTCAAAAATTGGTTAAAGACCTGTGTTACAAAACTAAAAGCCAATCCAATCTAAAAGAAAAGTTAAAACTGATAGCCTGCAATTTTATGATTCCGAAAGATTATTCCTGACTGGCGGGCCCCACCAATACCTCACCTCCTAATCGATATAGGTACCTAATGACTGACAGATGAAGCACTGGCATATGCTTTCGTATCAGGGTTGTAAGGTCAGTTGGCAGTCCCAAAAATGCCGTATAAGCCAAATAAAAAGGGAAGAAATAATCCGTCATTGGGCTAAGAAATTAGAGTTGGAAGCATTGGTAGCTTAGTGGTTAAGGGTCGGCCTTTAAATCGAAAGGTCCCGGGGTCAAATCCTGGCCATTACACTACCGACGTGAAACCACTCCTAACACAAACAATTTAGCTTAGATGGAAGGGTTAGAGGGATTATTAGTAATTTTGGTTCTAATATACTCAATTTAAAAAAAAACTCGATAGCAACCGGGAACGGCGAAAACTACGATTAGATGACGATAATGATGACTGATGTTTCACGATAACGAACAAACGCTTCACCAACTATGATTATAAAACAACTAATCACTCAAAGATAAAGAAATTTCTCTTTTTTAAGCAATTGAACACAGACAGTTTGTGATACTAGCCTCATTGACGTTATATTATATCAACAATTTGTCAAAGAATCCGCGGCTGAACCGGCTGCTATCTGAATCAGATAATGTTGTAAAACAAATTGCTACTTATGTCGATAACGATAAGGCATTGTTTTGTCTGTTTTATCAATATTAGTGCGCGTGGTAGCCCACGACGCTACCACGTTCTGCAATATACAGTAGATAAAACACATTCGTTTATTCATTATTTTGTTTTGAATCTATTGTAAGTGTATTGGCTAGTGGGTATACTCACGAGTGGCTTAATTTTCAGATTGATTAGAGGTTGAGCCTATAGCCGTTAACTAGGCACTTCTTTTCCAAACTATGAAGAATTACTAAGTACAGAAAATTCCAATAGCGCTTGCGAGTTGTGCACTGGGTAATCAAGCCGGGTCTACCTTAGCCACAGCAATCGAATTCGCTGTAAAAATTTTTTCGTGCGGAAATCCCCACGGATACCTACCCCGCTGGTGCCGGAATGGGAGAGGTAGCTCTGCACAAATCCGAGGCCATGTTCTTTCGCTGTCTATAAATCACTAGCCTATCTGGTATCTGTTTAGAGTATCCATAATCTGTCTGGAAGTTGCGTGGCGGTAGTGTACGCGGCTCGCTACGCAGGAGGCGCGGGTTCGATCCCCGCTCAGTGCAAATATTTGTATGCTTGAATATGGCTATTTGCATTGGTCTGGGTGTTTCTATGTATAATATGTATGTATTTACAAAAAAAAAAAGTATCTAAGTATGTTTATTCGCATTCTAGATTCCATAACACAAGCTAGTTAAACTTGCTATAGGTCTAGATAGCGTTGTGTAGAATGTTGTGGAATATTGATTTATTTATTCTATTGAACAACTGTTCTGATTGACTGCAGACAGTTGAATACAACAAATTTAGAGATGCATAAAGGAAAATACAGATCTGGAACATGTTATATCTTGCAACCAAAAATTTGTGCTTAATCTCCAAAATATTTATTCAGATACATTTAATCCCTCAAAAATTTAACCTCGATGTTGCATATTCAGCATACCGTTGTGCAAAAGGGAGAGAAATGTAAAGGATCTCTTTGTTCAATCTGGATCTGGATCTCAATAATTTGTAGTGTGTTTACTTTATCCGCACGCCTGGCCAGCGTGCCGGACGCTCGCATGCCGAGATATTTCTGGCGATCCGAAGAAAAAACGACCTTACCTTCCTACACCCGTTTCGTAATAGGAGGTTAACAGCACGGAATCGCGGAATTTCTTCATTAAGTATCACAATACCGTGAACAGCTGGCTTTATTCATAGAACATTATGAATTCCGCTAAATGTAAGATTGTTTATCAGTAGTGGCATGACTTTGACTACTACCGGGTTCCTTTTTTAGATTGATATTATTACATTTTTGGTGGGGCTCCCATCAAAATCTTGGGCCCAAGCGAACATCACTTCTAACGGCCGTTCCCAATAACATACTTACAGTTAAAGATAGATCGCAATAGTCAAATTTGATGTATTGGCTGTTTAAATTCAAAACATGGTAACTGAGTTTGTTGCGGGAAAGCGCATCGCGGTATAATGTTATTTTCCGAAATTGGTGTGAAATCGGAGTTACTATGTTTTGAATTTAAATAGCCGAGCACTTTATCCGTAGATGCGATCTATCTTTAATGGTCAGTATGTTATTGGGAACGGGCATAAGCCGGTCCAACTACAGATTGACAAGGCTCTGATACTGTAATAAATGTAAAAAAAAAACAAAACACTGAAGGGTCCCCCCTCCGGTCCCAATCTCCAAAATGCATACTTTGGATGCCACTAGTTTCGTTCACAAGTCCGTATTTAGAGGATTGAGATTACAGGACCGTTTTGAATCTTTAAGCACTGTCTTGGAGGAGTTTATAAATGAAACGCTAAGTCCGTTAAGCCATAATTATGTATATTACCGCAACTTAGGGCGGAGAGCGAGCGACTGCTCGTTCCCGCTTACAACATGTCAATCAATCAATCAATTAGCCCACCGCAGTCCACTGCTGAACATAGGCCCAATGTGCGCCATTTCATCCGATCCTCCGCCTTCCGCTTACAACATGTACTCGCTTCCTATGTGCCAGTCAGCACATTCTGTCTCCACAAATCCTATGAAACATCAGCAGTCGGGTAAAAGACAACTATTATTTCAATTTCATTCTATTTCATTTCATTTTCTTTTCTCTTCTCATTGACTTTGCCTTACTAAAGTGACTGTAAACGTTACTTAAATATGTACGTTAATTGAAAACTCATTGTGACCCAAATGACTAAAGACATTTGACTTTGAGACCAATATAAAGATAAGAGCTTTAGTACCGGTACATTATTCAAAGGTATTTATATGAGTTATCGTAAAACAAGACAAGACTTGTAACTATTTCTGTGTTATAATCATAAGCATGTAGGGATATCATACAATTATTATCGGATATAACCATTATCCGATCGATAATATCCGATTAGGTATAATCTTCATAAAATTGTGAATCTAAACGTATAATATTATATTTATCTATATCTGTATTAATAATATAATTGAACTGTTTGTATAAAACACGAAATCCGTGGATTTCCTGAACGATTTGAAAAGATATTTTTTGTTTTGTTGGGCTATAATCTAACCCAACAAATGCATAAATATCTTCGAAATACATCGGGGAAAAAGAAGCGCTCAAGTGCGACTTGAATCCACGACCTTTCCCTTACAGGGGAAATGCTCTTCCAACTAAGCTATTGCACCACACCTGAATCACTTCAAATTTCCCTTCTCTTTATAAATCCGTCTTTAATCCGAACTTAAAAAGTTAGCATAATAAATGCTATAAAAAAATTCATTCAGCCGCTAGATCTTGGTGAAGGTTAGCGAAGCGTGAAACTGCAGGGCACAACTAGAAGGTAAGACATTAGTAAGTTACGCATTGAGCATGTTTACTTTTAAACGAAATGCATGCAGGTGCCGCGCGGCCAACCGCTTGTTTGGCAGCCGCGTACTTCCACCCTCAAGTACAGAGCAGAGAGAATACTCCTTATGTATGTTATTTAGAAGAAGCGATAGGCACTAGAACTATAACAAATAGACACACGTGATCTTTGCTTACTCTGCTAAAAAAGAGGCGTGGCTATATGTAAGTATATACATCATGGTACTTTCTAGCAAGTTACCCCCAAATTAAATATCGCTTCCAAAACCGGTTAAATCCGACTTGCTAATGCTTCAGTTCCAATCACTACATGAGGCGCGATTAATTTCTCTAAACCTTTAGCTAAAGAGAAAATAATATGAAATGTTTATACAGGATGTTATAAATTCTGTCATTTTTCTCTGATTGGCTCTGACTTCTACTGTCCCGTCAGGACATGGTTACAACTATGCTCCCAGATAATTATTATCTTCAAACCATTAACAGACCGTAGGATAAGTGGGATCCTCAAATATTCAAGGGGACGAGTGGGCGCATGATTTGAATTTTAAGGGACCAGATGGTTTGTTGCCCATTGAAATTATACCTATATTTCCTACATAATCTACGTTGTGTAAATAAGATTCAAAGTTTTCTATTCTACTTCATAAACTGCACAGTGCGCATGAATAATATAGACAAGGTCAAAGTTATTTGAGTCAAGCGCACAAGAAAATAGTGTGCTTCTCTGTGTATTAGAAGCATTCTTCTAAACATGAGGAAGTCATGTGTACCGCTAACCAGCGGACGACTTACCGGAATCTGTGTTTCCTGCTAACTACAAACTCAAACTCACGCGCAAATACTGTTCTTTATCTAGGTCACACTGTAACATGAATATCTGAAATGTATGTGTTCAAAAGGCAATAGGTAAAGTCCGCAATAACTTAAGTCTTAAGTTATAATGGAAAAAACACACTCGCCAAGATTGAGTTGCATGCTTATCTTTATAATGAAAACATTATGTAGTTACGTGTGTATGTCACTGACCTAAACGGCTGTATACTATTTGTATATTTGAATAAACCCTCTCTGGACAGATTGGATTCAAAATTGGACCCAGTAGGCACGTCAAAAAAGCCTACTCCCAATTGTAACACTGACTTTATCACCATTGAGTATTACGTAAATCGAGTTCTAGGGCTATATTTTAGTTTTTATTTCATTTGCAGGCTAATTATATTAAAAAAAAAAATCCTCGCAAGTCTTTCTTACCCATGCCATTACAATTAAATAAATCAACCTGTATATTATGTCACAATTATTACGAAACGTAATCCCAATATCCGTACGAGCGCTACAGTTTTCTATTTTCACCTTTTCCATATCTTTCCGCTACAGCTGTCGAGATGTCAATGACGCGTGTGTCTACAATCCGCGATAACAGCATTGATAACAACAGTGGATAATTAAAAGTATAACACCTACATGTTCCTCTGCTCGCCGGAGCCCGCCTCTCTCAGTCAGTCCCCGCGGAGCACTCGCGGAGAACGCACGCGTTCATCTACAGGAAAATTTATTTAAATATTATTCTTTGTACGTACTTGTGCTATTTCCGTTCAGTATCTTTTGTGTGTGATGCCTACAGAAGCTTGTGAAAGATTCATGATGAAGTTAAAGAAAATTGTAAGTGTATTTTTTATTATTTATTAAATGTAATCAATATTTGCAAGGAATCAATAAATTTTAATGCTGGTAATTAATTTCTGTACAGCGGTTTTGTTAGTCTTGTAATTATAATTATTGAACATAAAATGCTTTTGTTTGGATGTAATTTGAATACGTTAAACTTTATTATGGACATCGATTCTAATAGATATATAAATAATATATAAATTCTATTGAACTTTGTACTAGTACATGTTTGGTTTATTGATAAAACGCGGCGAAGTGATATCTCCGGTGTTAACTAGAAAAATATTTTTAATTGATTTTATTTTTATCTAGCCTTTTATGTCCCAACGGCCAACAGTGCTCATAAGCGTCTCCCAAATTGTTCCATATCTCTCTGGAAGACTGGAAGACCCAATTAAAATCTTTAAACTCAAATAAATAAAAATATAAATAAATATTTTAAATATTAATTTGAATAATTACTAAAAGCGGGAAAAAAGGGAAGATAGAATATTATTGTAACCGTTTAGATTCATAAAGCACTTTTTAAAAAAGATTATAAGTAACGGCGATGGACCCATTCGTCCCCAAAAATTCGTACCCTGCATTCACTCGTCTACGCAATTATTTAAGGCTCTTAACTCCCTCTACTACTAAAAGTTGATATTCTCGTACTCTATGACATTTCGACTTTAAGAGTTTCATCACTGAATAAAATATAACAATACCAGGTAGCAGGTAATTGTACCGAAAGTTTGTGAGCACCTATTTAAGATAAAAGAATTGTGACAGTCTGTAAAAGATTCTGTGTTCCGTTCCATGCAAGGTAGAGTAAAATAAAAAAATAACTGCACTTTTGAATATCTTTTTAAAAGAAACAAAGCCTTATAACAATTTAGTTTTTTTTTGTTTTCTTTTTTTAAAAAGCAGGAACATAAATCATTCTAATATTGTAGGTCTGTGGACATATTGCACAACGGTAACCTATTGCGTTTTATAAGATAGGACATACTGTTTACTATTGCGTTTGATGAATTAGATAATAGAACATACTATGTACTATTGCATATTGCATGAGATATATGTAGACCCTGGCGGACGTACCTACAGTTGTTTGATGTAGGTACTTTATTTTCCAACTAGCTTTTGCCCGCGGCTCCGCCCGCGTGGATGTCGGTTATCGCGACCAAACATAGCCTATGTCCTTTCTCATGGTTTAATCTACCCCTATACCAAATTTCACGTAACATACAGACAGACAGAGTTACTTTCGCATTTCTAATATTAGTATGGAGTATGGATTAGTATTAGTATACACATATACAATCACGCCTTGATCCCCGGAGAGTTAGGTAGAGGTGACTTAATACCCACATTTCACCAATCATTGTTTTCGATCCCATGTGATAGGGGGTGAGCCTATTACCGTATTCTGGGCACTATTGTTTACTCGAGCCATGTATTTGAGGCTGAGACTGGGCTGTATATATCTATCTGATGTTAAACAGCCCTTACCCTAACAACATCGCATGGGAAGAGATGGGGTGGCCCAAATTCTATTCTGCCGGGAACCATGCGGCTTCTCCACTGCGAGCTGACAACTCTGATTAATTTTATTCTTGGGAGCCTCATGAGATTAAGATGACTTTCCTTTGATTCTGTTCTCCGCTTTTCTTCCTCCTTCGTGGCTCCTCCCCTGTTGCGGGTGGCAACACGGGAGTGAAGAGTGACGTAAGTGGTTAAAGACTAATTATAAATTACTAACCATCATCTCGACGGCGTGGTAGTACACGTGCCACCTGAATTACACATTAAAGAAATACTTGCGCGTCATGCATATACAGTTTTTTTTTTCGGCTGCCTCTAATAGCTAATTTCCACAAACATGTCTAAAAAATGTTTTACACGTTAAATAAAACGTGGTAATTTAATATCAGCTCAGTTTCTTCTTCCTATTTGCTTGAGAATCCGCTAAAAGATTCAGTATAGTACCGTTTTCAGTCTACAGTAAAGAGTCTGGTTGACAGCACCAGTATCGCCCTCTATTATTTGCGATAAGAATTACATACGAAATACATACATGAATAAAAAAAATAAGATTTATGAAATAGCGCTGCCTAAGTACCTACCGAGGAAGTAATAAAGTACCAAATAATATAAGTATATGCACTTATCACTCTGTCAGGTGATCTCACTATCATGGATGCCCAAGATACTGCGAAGTGGAGTACCTAGTGGAAAACTGGCAAGCGGAGCTCGAGGTGAAGGTTAGACCCGTTTTCTAGAATGACACGCAGCCTGAATCTCGATTTATCTGAAGACAGATTCTACAGGCCATATGTCAAACTATTGATCTGTCTATACCATCTGTCATCAGATAAATCGTGATTCAGGCTGAGTGTCATTCTAGAATGCAGGCCTTAGAAGCAATCGGTATACTACACTGAGTCGATGATGATCTTATTACTCCGTCAGAGATAAACTCTCATGCATAGATGAAATCTTCAAGCTAAAACCAGTGTTTCAGACTTTTAATACCCCAGGTTTACAATTTTGAGATTTGCTCAAGATAATAACCGCCCAATAAAAAGTAATTTGCGTAAACGTCGTCGCTTAAGTCAAGGACGTGGAGACCGTTAATTCGTGTTCTGAATGGCGTTTGAATACTCTTTAATTACATAGTTATTCATTGCCCAGAATGTTTTTCAACGGGTTTGTTACATCTTTTGTGTTAGTTTTGACGTCAATGGCGATGGTACTAGCGCTAAAGCTATAAAATGTTTTAATATTGCTTACTTCTGTTACTTGCTAGAGTGGTTACCTACGCATGTAGTTTGGTGCCAAACTGAGAAAGTTTTATGAGATACATCTCTACAGTGATGTACAGTTAATTATAAATAAATAAAATAATGAAAACTATTGACTCAAATAAAATAAAAAAATTACAATAAAGAAGTGTGTCAAAAAAATTTTTTTTTCCTCTAATTTTCATTTGTTTACGGATTTTATTTGATTAGCGACATTATTCGAATTCAGTTCGAATTTTCTAGATCCATAATTTCTAGTATTGGTATCTATCGTAGTGCGTAAACGCCCTAACCATCTGGCTTGGTGTTCCAAATAGCAACAGTTTTTATAGAGATCTGCAAACATCCGATACACGTTAAACCAAAAAAATCTCTGTTGAGTCAAAGCATCTGTAATAGTTAGTTGTTGAGGCTAAATATAAAAATTGAATAATCGTCAATAAATCTATAATTAGAAATATTAAAAAAATGCTTGGGGTCAAGTTAGTTTAAATATTCTTCATACAAAAATATTTATTTGTAATTTGTTCGCTATGGACGCAAAAAACTATTAAACGTATTTTGATGGCTTTTTTTACTAGAAAGGTATTGATTAGAGGTATTGATTGAGTAGAAACGGAGATATGGCCAAAAGTCGCGATAACCAACACCGTTTTCGAGTAATAATACAAATAACAAAACAATGATTTCTTCCTTGATTTACATAAGTAAAGTTTTCAACAAAAACTTAAATCCATTGTCGCTTAAGACACAGATATGAAACATAAATCACTTAAGACATATCGTTACCAAGTGTACAGAACTTATTGTCTCCACCATTTACATTTGAATAAATACATAAGGATGAAAAATTAAGATTTATTATGCTTTAATTATGTAGCTATTGTATCTGAATATTGTAAAGAAGAGAGAGGACATTGCTATTAAAATAAAAAAACGTGTAGTGTGTCCCTCCAGTTACTTGCCCCCAATATCTGGAATCACATAGTCTGATGACGACAATGCAGCAAAACTAACTTTTACTCTCACGTTCCATGATATACAATAATAATAACGAGAATTAACGCGATCATGGTATAAGTACAGTCGACAAAGGAGATAAGGTTCCACTTTTTCACATAAAGTTGTATGTCAAGGTGGAACCATATCTCCTTTGTTGACCGCGCATACGTACCTTTCATTTGCCTGACGTTTCGACCAGGTTATACCGGCCGTGGTCACAGGCCTATACCATGATCGCGTTAATTCCCATTATTATTATTGTATGACAATGAAGCAGTTCGTATTTACATATAATCAAGCCTTTATTCCCGGACGGTTAGGCAGAGATGAAAATTAACACCTACAAGTCATAATTCATAATTTTTAACATTGTATACGCGATGCGCTAACATTTGATTAAGTCAGGTTCTCGATTTTCCCTAAAAATCGCGACTAACCCGTTAGTTAGCCAAAGTTTAGTAAAAGGAGTACTTAACCGATTGCAGCATAGCGTTAACCTAGGGCCAATATTTTATGTAATCTATTAAAAAATAAAGTAAGAGTAAATGTCCCAACCGTCAATTCACCCAACTAACCATCAAGGATTTTTTTGGTTGTTTATCATAGGCTTATGCTCTTATAAAAACAAACAATATACCTAAGCTAAATCGAAAAGAGGATAAAGAGCAAGTTGGTTCACAGCTCCGAAATGAAAGCATCCATCCAAGATGAAACAGGAATCACGTATATTAGATGATTGATGATGGACTGAAACTGTGGTTCCTGGTATTTTTTACTTGGAGTACCAAAGAGACATTTATAAAGTCAAATTTAATGGAAATATGTTTTCCAAACGTTCTAGAAAAATTCCACCCGTTTTACATAATATATTCAGTATTCATATCAACAAAATTGACACTATTGCCAGCATACATACATTAAAATAATGTACCTTAATATCTAGGTCTTAGTTGTTGTTTTGGAACGCCACATCCTGTATCTAGGTGCTCTATTTCAGCAGCAGCTTGGAGTTATTTCCTCATCCTGTAATCTCGTTTGCTATAGGATTTCCTCCTTAATAACACAGTTTTTCGAAGTGTTAGCAGAATTATTGCTTGTTTAACTCCGAAACGTCACATTAATCTGAATATAACCTCATTAGTTTGGGAATAATAATGTCAGGTAGCAGGTAATCTGGCCCCGGCTGTTATTGTTTCTATAAGTTAACCTTGTTATCGTATTTTATGATAGGTTTAGTAACAAAATTCGATTCATTATTCTGAGTGTTATTTCATCATGGGCCTGGTCACTAGGGCTTCTAAATCTCTACTTAATCTTTGCTTCTTTTTCATCCAAGCGCCAAACCCAGTTGCTTTGGGATCCAGGGTTTCCACTCTTAGTCTTCTTTTATTACGGAAGCGAGTGCCATGAGACCTCCTTCCCATAGAGGAAGGCCTGCACAAGAGCCTTCTCCGGTATCCAACAGGTACAAAATAGTAGAAACAATGACTGGTTCCCGCCATAACATGGCTGCTGTCATGTCAGGCAATCTTATTAAAAATATAAAAAATCAAAAATAATACAAACAAATTATGACAGAATCCTTTAAAATTAGTTTTCTTTCAATACAAAATAGGTAAAATTCTAACAACCTTACTCAATAACCGCAGTTTGTGAGGACAGGAAAATTCTTCATGAAATATTTGTATCGTAATTCAGTTTAAAAGAATTAATAGTTACTAATAATAGGCATGTTATAATATTACTAACAAAACAAGTTGGTTATTACTAAGAAAGAAATGTTCTGTTATTGTAAAATAATACCTTCAATGATTTCATCACCAAATACAATAATTTCTATGTAACCTTTACAAAAAAAATTTCTATTGCATATCTACTAGGCAAGTCGCTTAGAACAAATCTATGCGACGGTTATGTCGGTTATGTCACGGTTCCTGTGTGTGGCGGGAATGAATATTGAAATTCAAATTTGGAACAGAACACAGAAACTAGGTGAATGAGTGAATGAATTTCAACATCTATCTGTCATATCACTCTTTTTGTAACGTCACCCATACATACATTATATTAATGCCTTTGAATCTCTAAAGGGGAAGGCAAGGATGTATTAAAATTGAACATCCATTATCTGTATTACAGAGGCCTTTCGCAAATTTATTTTTTCCATATTTTGTTCTGACTGGTGGTGAAATAATTTTCAGGTCATTTAGAATTCAATTATTAGCAATTTAATGAGTCAAATCCATTCGTATTTTGTTTTCCTATCCTATATCCTCCATTGTATAGTAAACAGATAGTAATAATTACTTGAAATACGAATACATCTGTACCTAATTTAGTTTATTACTAATTATGCGGTTGTCCTGCATTGAGACTGTCTAACATTATAGGTATTAACCGATACATGTAAATAAATTAATCATACATAGGTACAGTTGTGCCGTTTCAAAATATACCTCTCATTCGTTCTTTTTTTTTTTAAACAAGATGGAAAAAATATATGATGTCATTTCTCCTACCATCTTACTAATCCCATCCTCTCCCTTCCTATTCAAAATAACACATGCAGGATTGAGGTGTTACAGTGTCTGCAGTACAAATTTGGGACTTGAACAAAGCCGTTCAGTTCATCCTGTCTTTGCCACACTATATAGAACTGAAAATAAGTACACAACTTTTACCCACGTGGTTCCGTGGGACTATAATCCCGGGTTTTTTTAAATAATCTATTGAGATCGTTATCATTTTTAATCTGATTTAGTCGGGAATGGTGTCCTTTACTTTTGAAAATCTGAAAAAAAAAGGAAAAGAGAAGAAAAAAAAAAGAAGCTTTTTTGTTAAAAATCTTTTCCATGTTGAAGCGATTTTGAACAAATTAGTGTCACCGTTCCTGACAGGCGAGCATGAATTTTGAATTTCGAACAAACACATAAACTATTAAGGATAAACGAATGAATTTTTTCATTCATTCATTTATCTAGTTTCTGCAACATCTGTATAATAGCACAGACAATAGCTAGAAATAGTAGTCAGTATAGTTATTATTGACCTCGAAGCAATAACAATACCATATCTTAGGTGTATAAACCTTGGTTGAAACACTTGAAACACAATTGTCGATAATACAAAATATGATCTACGACAAATAGATCATCTTAGAGCCACAACAACACTACAGTAAACGTGATCGAATGATCACACGTCACTCCCATTCAAACCACCCATATTTGTAACCTATGACGTGCTTGAACTAAGGCGTGAATATACAGAAAAGGCGATGTAAAGGCGAGTGTAAGGCGAGCGCGATCGTAGAGGAAAAGCGACGCCGGATTTTGCTGTGACGACTTAAAAAAGTGGCTACAATGGACTGGATGCGCAAGGCGAAGGATCCGGTGCTAAAATGCACTTTGCCGCGTTGGTAGACTGCACTAGGCTAACGCTAATTTAATAATTATTTTTTAAATAAAATAATACATATATTTGTAAACCCTCCAAATAAGCTAAATTGCTTGTGTTAGGAGTGGGTTCACGTCGGTAGTGTAATGGCCAGGATTAGAACCCGGGACCTCTCGATCGTAAGGCCGACTCCTTAACCACCAAGCTACCGACATTACACCAGCCTCGTACCGTTTCTTTAAAATCCACGTGAGCATCAAAATGACGGGACTAAGCCCCCAATTTAAAATGTATCACATTGAAGTGTTTGTTCTACATATGTACTATTTGTACCCCAAACATGACATTTGTACCTTTAAAGGTAAAGGAACTATGTCAAGACGTCTCCGGTCCCGCCACTTTGATATCAAAGTGGCGGATTCTTCTCGAAGCGCTGTTGAGAGGCAGGTAATTCACACCCAAGACTGATACTGTTGCCGACTGGCAGTGTATCTGCCAAGAACGATTGTTAGGAGCAGTACCCAATGATAAATTTACTTTAAACAATCTTATCTTGCTATTGTAACAGTTAAAAAGCCGTAAATCTCTCTTTGTTTATTGCTTTTGTTCGCACCAAAACTACTGAACCGGTGTTACTGAATTCTTTGCGTTCGACGCCTTAGGTTTAATGGTAAAAATGTTTTCATGTTTATTTTTTGCTAGCGTCATCTAGCGAAGTCAAAATGAACTTAACGAGTTAAAACAATTCGCTTCCAAGCTATCCTACTAATATTAAGAACGCGAAAGTTCGTAAGTATGAATGGATGTTTGTTACTCATTCACGTCTAAACGGCTGGAGTAATTTTAATAAAATTTGGTATAGAGTTAACTGACACCCTGGATTAAGACATAGGCTATGTTTGGTCGCGATAACCGACATCCATGCAGGCGGAACATGCATTATTCTTGAAATACGGAATATACCGTATTCCGGGACGGGATTAGAAGACTTCAATGTTATCTAAAAAGTTGATAAGACTATTTCCTCAATCGGACAAGCCTTTTCAATGCCTTTCAAAGAGTCCACTATCTGGGATTTTTTTCACGGCAACAAAAAAAGGGAACCTCTAGATGTTCACGCAAAGAATACTACGGAGCTGCTACGTCAAACAACAGACTAAGTCTGCCGGGGTGCGATAGATATGCTTTCGGCAATCTCACCTCCGCCAACCAAAGACCCAAGACGGCGTGCGTTTTAATAGGTTCGAGTCCGACATAACCACCTCCACCGGCTCCGTGGGGGTGGAATCCGTGGGGATTTTTCGCACGATAAAAAAAAGACAACAGACTAAAATAATATGAGAGGCGTTAGAGCAATGTCCACAGCGCATGACCAATTATCTAGAATGTAGCTCGTCTGATTCATCTAAAACTATATTAGTTTAGATTCATTGTTGATTTGTTTTTCGTCAACGACATTGAAAACATTAGTGAATCATAAAATAAATAAACAAATGATCTCGTGTGAACAACGCTTTATATTCAACAGTATAAGAGACAAAAATACTAACCACTAAATTTTGTTCGTAGCATATTAGTCTTCTATACCATCAATATAGTGTTCATATTTGAACGTACATTTTTCACTTAGCTCGTTTGGTTTCTAGACCAGTGGTTAGGGCTCCAATACTGTTGCAGTGCGTGGCAGACGGCCAGCAGTGATAAAACTATCCTCGTTTGGGTTACAAACACAGTAGTCGGTACTGTGTCGCCGGTGCTTTCCTGTGGCCACTGGTTCAAAGTGCAAGTGGAAGCGATTTTATGAATACATTTGCAAAAATCGAACTAATTGTAAATGAGAAAGGAACTCTGTCTGTTACCCTATCTAATGCCTAAACCACTAAAGCGATTTTGATGAAATTTGGTTCATGGATATACATAATAACCTAGGAATGGACATCAACGCGGACGGAGTCGCGAGCAACAGCTATAACTCTTAATTATTATGTTAGTAACAGTTGACTGGCATGATTGCAATACACGGACAGCTACCTAGAATGAGATAAATATATAGACTTGATATTCATTATATTGCATGAAATAACCGTCTTCATCGTAATGAAGAATTAAAAAAGAATTTAAAAAAACTAACATAGACAACGTATTGTCTATATGTTCATTTTTTAAAATTAGAAAGTATTGAAATTAATTCAAAATCGAATGGTCTAATGAAAAAATGGAAGTGGATGGATCATCCACGCGAATATCATCATTCTCTTTTCAAATTAGAAGCTAATTATCAACAACTTTTCTTTTTTTTTTAATCATTATTTTTGGAGGTGACGATTCGCACACCAATAAGTTAACTCAGTGCGAATCGCCTACAGAAAAGAAATATAAATAAAGATGCCGATTCGCACGTTTAGTGCGAGTTCAATTCGTGCAAATCGTCCAATAGGCCCAAAAATCAATACCGCATATTAAATCAAACACTCTATAACTCATAACTTGCGTACCAAATGCCTCCGGAAACTGTTTTGTTTAGTATAGGTATTGTTATTGTAATTCAGCATTGTATCACCAATGAGGATGGCATTCACACAAGCCCTCACTGTCCTCAGTCCTCCTCAGTAGCTCGCCAGACGGGAACGGGAACGATCGCACGTTCAAATAACTAGTTATTTGCCTATAAACGGTTATTGAAAACAGTTTTCTGAATATCGGTGCTTTTTTAACAGTGTATTTTAATTTTGTTCGTGTTATAGTTTAAGACGAATATTGAAAACGGTTTTAAAATATCGTTTAACTTCAAAAGTATCAATTGAATTAGTTCGTTTTATAAATAGTGTAATATAGTGAGTTATTTTATGAAGTAATAGTGTTTTATTTTAAATTTGTTGTTTGATAACGTGTGTTTACTTTTAAAAAGTTGAAGTGTTTCATTATGGTTGTATGGTACACAACGGAGGTTGAAGAAGAGGTAACTAGTTTTTTTTTACTGTGTAGTTATAGTTGTACTAGGTACTGAAGGGAACGCCCTAGTGGTAAGCGGTTACCGTGACTTATAATCAACGATAGATATTATTCCTTTGACAGGAAAAGGAAAGCGAATATCATACTACTACTTACAGTGAGATTATATTACGCACTAGCTATTGCCCGTGGCTCCGCCCGCGTGTATGTCGGTTATCGCGACCAAACATAGCCCATGTCCCTTCTCAAAGTACCTACCCCTATACCAAATTTCATCAAAATCGGTTCAGTAGTTTAGGTGTGAAAGCGTAACATACAGATAGACAGAGTTACTTTCGCATTTACTGCCTAAGATAAATTCATACTGAGGTCATCACTACACATAGTTTAAAACTACATACGACAATGTTTATAAATGGTACAACAGTTGATTTAATTGTAAAATTATCTTGTATGATAGAAGTAAAACATTACGTATCAAGAACTCTTCATTTCATTGTTAGAAATAAATAGATTATTTAGATAAATATTTCAGCGATACATATTGTATTGTGAAGTATTACGGAAAATGTAATTTATTACCTACGTTGTACTCAAACTATTAATAGGGTAGTGATTTAGGGATAGCCGCGTGGATCCCGGCAGAATAGAATTTGGGTTACCCCATCTCTTACCATGCGGTGGCGTAGAAAGCGACTAAGGGATAGGGCTGTTTAACATCAGACAGATATATACAGCCCAGTCTCAGCATCCACTAAGAAAGGATTTTTGGAAATTCTGCTACTGAAGGGGTAAAATAAGGGATGGAAGTTTGTATGAAAGTCCATCATTTTCAGAGCTAGATGCACTAAATTTCATAAACTTGGGTCTTTTAAGAATTAAATGAGTTTTTAAAATTTTACCACTAAAATATGTGATAAACGTTTGTATGAAAAGTTCGTCATTTTCAAAGTTAGAAGCATGAAACTTCGTTCACCTACGTCCTTTGAGAAATGTTTTGTCGCGATAACCGACATCCACGCGGGCGAAGCCGCAGGCAAAAGCTAGTCACTAATAAAGGGTCGTCACTAAAACCAATAAATATTTTAACTTTAAACAAAAATGACGTCTGAAACATTCCGTACGTCATGTAAACGATTACTAATGTGCGTTTGAAATCGGAGAAATGTCACGCAGAAATACCCTTGGGAATTCCTGCTTCTGTCTTCAAGGGTGACGATGAGTAATTCACATATTTAGCGGATATTTCAACATTGTTTTACCAATATGATGAACATTCATCTTGACGTTCATAAGTGTTACTTTGTGACCTATATAGATTGTTTCATTTAACTTTTATTTTATCTTACAAGACGTTCATAAGTGTTACTTTGTGACCTATTTTATTTAACTTTTATTCTATTTTATTAGACGTTCATAAGTGTTACTTTGTGGCCTAAATTAATGAAGATAGTTATTCAACATTTATCCATCTCTTAGGTTATAATATGATAGACAGATTTTTACGTTAGAGACTGACCTTAATCAATAGTTTTGATACTATCTATTATAAAATGAATTAACAATAAACCACTTAATAATTAAATAACGAAATAAATACTAAAATAGATATGTAACAAAAAAATATCTTCAGACGACAAAATTGACATCTAACTTTTTTTTAGTTAGTAGTTTTAGAGCTACTCAACTATAATTTGGAATGAATAAAACTGATACCGATGGCGCCTTTCTGGCGTGTCTAAAGTGTGACTCCATCACATTGCCCTATTTCGTATACAAATAATAATTATATAACTAGTATCACCGTACCCGTGAGTGTCTGAGCAGATGACTGTGACCGCGTGGTCGCAAACAACCTGTCCGTCAGTCTGTGCGTATCTTTTTCTCGACATTAACAAATACATGAGTATTACTTGCTTTTTTAAGGTTCCAGGGTTGATAGCCTTTAAGATAATAAAAATGCGGTGATTCGCTGCAGAAGCCATTAAGAAGAAGATAATAAAAAAAATAGAATCTGTCCTGTACCTATGTATGTATGAAAAGAGTAAAAAAATCTGGGTTAGATGTGATGGGAGTCTATCGAAATGGTTGATATGGAAGAATTAGCAGACCCTAGGCTCCGAGGTCAAAACCACGGATGCAATTGTGAACAACGCTATGATGATAATTATCAAAGAGTACATCAGGTGGTCTTATCGCTAAAAGCGATTTCTTTACATCATGTAGTCTAGCATTCATATAAACAATTTAACTAACTATAACCTTTAAGGATTAAAACGTCCATGAGATGCTCCTCCTATCTATATAAATTGATGTGCAGTCTCTTTGATTGGACACTGCGGGGGCGCGGTGGTATCGTCAATTGTCGTCAATTTGGCTCCCCCAGTACCACTGCCCACATATTATAGTCATTAGCCACAATGTCGCGTCACTCGGATATTTTCAATGCATGAATGAAACAATTTTGTAGCCAGTGACCAGTGATGAGGTATTCCGAGGCTAGGAGACGACAGAATTTCTTTTCTGCTAAATTACATTTTATATGGATTATTGAAACATATTTGGTAAACTGTGGTCACATTTAGGTCACAAAGTAACACATATGAACGTCAAAAATTACAACCTCAATATTTATAGCCAAAAAATATGACAGTAATATTCTCGAAAAATCTTCATTAAAATCGTCAGTTATTATTTTAGTCAACCCTAAGAAAATGAAAACGCAAACATAACACATCCGATGTCTTCGTGAGATGGAAATATTTCAGTGTATGTAATTATACGGCGTCCGTTTGTTCTATATCTGTTAATAAATTGTTTTCTACGCCACAGTGTGTTTTCAGTTGTGTAATATTACGGTTATTGTCCACTGCGTTACGCAATATTTACAAAGCTGGTGATTTGCTTTTTGATTTTACCCATTTCTGCGAGTTCGTTATTAAATTAAATTTCAAAAAATGTTGGATTAACTTCAGTATTGCGTTAATTGAGCACCTATATATCGTTTACTGTAAAGTGATCGTGGCGAAAATAGTTTAAACAATGATACATCGCCGTATGCGGCGGCACATCATCAACGGCACGAAGTCAAAATTGGTAATACTCAGCGCTTATATATTTCGAATTAGTTGTAATTGATTTTAGGATTCGTTATTGCACCAAACATGAAATTATTATAACATAGTAGATACATATATCACTTTTAGCCTTGAAGTCGAGCTAGATTTTAAATATGAATTTTAAATGTAATACCTACATCAGTTTTAGAGATATAATACCAAAATTTGTTGTGAATGTAGGCATAACAATTACACTACGCCCCTTTCTTGATATACAGCCGTAACAAGCAAAATAAAGTAATATCTTTTTATTTTTGAATTAAAAAAAAATCCTTAGATGTGCGATACAAAAGTTTTCACCCATTCTTCATAAATGTTACCTACTCGCAATTATTTAATAAACTTCGTGAACAAATTAACAAACTCCCACGCAGTTAATGAAAAGGAAAATGTACAAACAAGTGGTCATTTCATACATTTCTCTCGTAAGTCGTTAAAAAGTGTAGAGATCGTATCTCAAACTGTGAATTGTGTGACCTTTTCATACGGCTGAGTGTAATGGCACTTATAATCGTGATATAGACACTTATTTGTTTAAACTAAGAATTGTGAGGCTTAGCGATAAAGCACTGTATTTGTTTAGGATTAAAGTTTTAAATTCCACTGTTAATCTGTTATGTAATAGATGATTAGATAAAAAAAAAACATCGTGATTCACAAATAATTGTTCTTAGTTTAGTTGTACTTTGTATGCGTTCGTTGAACATTTAGTAGGCAAAAACATTTTTTTTATATGTTCAGTTCGTTAATTTCCTTGCCTCCTTAAGCTTGGATAAAATCCAAGGAGTAAAAGTCACCATAACATAATATATATGCTCTCAAGTTAAAAATTGTACTGTTTACCACGCACCGATTTTTCATCCAATTCCTTACATTTTCTTTCCAGACAGACATAGAAGTTCTACCACAAATCACTACGTAGTTTGAAACGCTAACAGCATCCCTTTTAATTGTTACAGAGTGAGCAGTCGTCTCCGTTCCGACGTTGGACGACAGGCAGCGGCGCTGGCAGCTCGTACCGACACCAAGACCACCGCAATATGTATAACAAGGTATATAACTTACAAGATAATACACACAGGTGTTTGAGCATTAAGGAAAATTAATGGATATAATGAAATTCTCCCAACTCAGTGAAATCTGCATTAGGTGAGGGCCCGTCATTCAATAGGTGTATCAGTTTGCAAATGAGGATGGCTTGCAGTGACGAAAAAATCACCTTGATCGAGTTTGCCATGCCCCATGTAACCCATTTGAAAGCCAGAATGAATCGAGTAATAGGAACCCCTCGTCACTTATACTGGCTTCGCCCCGAAAGTCTTGGTGGGCTTCAAATATGCTATCGAAGACCTAACGTGTATTGGAACGGACTGTCTCGTGTTCAAATTCTACTCTTCCTATTTAAATCTTCATCAGCTAATAGTTTTAATCAAGATTATGTTATTATTGTTCTACAGCAAATGAGTGAAGGGACAACCCCAGTAGCAAGCACCGGTAGTGGCTCCAACGTGGCGCGCTGGTCCTTAGGCCTGGAACACCTCCTGGCCGACCCTGCAGGAGCTGCAGCTTTCGCACATTTTCTCGCCAAAGAGTTCGCTTCGGAGAATATTAGGTAAATGTAAAAACTTAGTCAATTTCAATTCAGATTTAGACGTGGTTCCGCTGACATACTGATCCCATTTTCGCGACTTACAAGAATTTACTACCGGGATAAAAAGTAAAGACTATAATCTATCTGTGATATCATCCAGATCCTATCTGCTGTTTTTGTGTGAAAGACAAACAAATATCCATCCAAATGTTATTCAATTTTAAAATAAACTCGCTACCATTAAGAAGAACGGAAAACATAGAAATATTAACCTAGCAAAATAGTGATATGAACTGTGAACATCTCTACCTGCTCTATATATAAATAAAACTACTTTCTTTGTCCCAGTTTCTGGTGGGCCTGCGAGCAGTACAACGCGGCCACAGACCCTGAGCGCCGCAGAGCCCTAGCCAAGGAGATCTGGCAGCGGCACCTTGAAGACCGCGCGCCCGATCCAGTCAATGTAGACGCGCCTGCCAAGCGCGCCACGGAGCTTCTGCTGAGTCAGGATCCACCGCCACCTGAGCTGTTCCAACAGGTAAATATCACATGTCTAATGTTTAGGTCATAAAGTAACGCATATGACATTATGGTTAGGTTATTAGCGGTTGCAACCGCTAACAAGGCTTGGAAGCCCGTATTAGGTGCGTAGCTCAGTATTAGGTATAGTGCAGGTAAGGTTGGCTTGCACTCTGAAGATTATCTAATGTACCTCTATATACGTATGTACAGAATATCAGATCAAAAATCTTTATTCATATAGGTCACAAAGGTAACACATATGAACGTCAAAATTATTTTCACCCAAATTCGCAATGAAAAGCCAATGCGAAAATATTGCAAGAAAAATATAAATAAAATACGTAGATATATAAAAATAATAATTTCGGCTCCATTAAAAACGGGCTACATAACAGATAAGTAAACAAAAATACCACAGCACAATCAACAATTTCACGGCGCAGCCATTTAAATGTTTCGTAACAATTATGTCTGTATTGCAGGCGGCCATTTTTAAAATAACAATTGTCTATTTATAAAATTCCAACTATTAAACTTTCGCGTGTACCTATTATTCACCAATACCAAGCATGTGGTTTGTTTTCTTACTCGAGCGACTACCATCTTACCACTTAACCGCGAGGATAAAGTACCAGGAAGTAAGTAAGACTGCCTTGGGCCAGTACGATGCTAGTATATCATCCACAATCCACATACTTCATAAACAGTAGTTAATTATTGTATTTGAATAAATTGTACATGCTAAGTATGCCGTCGCCTTAAAGACGGATAAGAAGGGAAATTTGAATCACATCGGGCGTGTCTCGGTAGCCGAGTTGGTCAAGGCATTCCCACTGTAAGGGAAAGATCGAGGTTTCGAGTCCCGCCCGAGAAGATTATTTTTCCCTATGTATTTGAATTATTGTATTTACTGATAAATCTACCAGTAAAGTTGGAAAGTGTCAATTCTCTTAAAAGGATACGTACACAGCACCATCTAGATCCAAACCCAGACATAACGGATTACAGAAAACTAAGATATTTTTGTGAAAACGTACATAGAAACACCTAGACTAAACAATTATTACTTTTAATCAATACATTTTGTATTATCTAATTGCTAACTTGATAACGCACTCACTGTCTCTGAAGTGCATTATTCGCATAGCATATTTATGAATCAGTAGTGATATAATGCAGACATTTCCTATTCAGGACCATTGTTCAAAATAACTTGAGGCACACCGAACAACCATTGTCAAATCAAAAATTATATACTCTAAAATGAGTGTGTTACTTTATGACTTTAAGTTAAGTAAGTAAGATGACAAAGTAACACTTATGAATATAAGTGTTACAACCTGTGGGTAATGCTCGCTTTGTAATATGTTAAATTACACCGTGTAAGTCAGCACTCACTTTACACAAAAAAGGCATATACTCGTACGAGTATGTAAATATCGTATAAAGTCACGTCTAACTATTAGGTCACTAAGTAACGCATATGACATTGTCTTAGTAATGTTATCGATTGAATCTGTGGCCCGAGCACGAAGAAGTTTCGTATTCGTAATGTAAACGTATCGAGAGAATGGAGCTTTGGGATTGGCCACTTGCCTACTATGAACCTGTGTGAGCCAATCACAATGCTCCGTTCTCTCGATAAGTTTAAAAAATCACGATTTTTTTTATTATTAAGTCGTAACTAAACTATTTATACTATCGGTTTATACATAGTTTCAGCTACCAAATAGCAGTATTTTTATTTAAATAAAAAAATGTCCACTCCTGAGCCGAAGCTCCATACAACGTGGCCGTCCTCCTTTGAATTTGTTTGCTTCCAGATAGATAGATAAATCTTTATTGTACACCAGTAATACAGTGAATGTATGGATAATGCATGACATTATGTACAAATGGCGGCCTTATCGCTAAGAGCGATCTCTTACAGGCAGCCCTCCAGCACAGAGCCTTTCTGCTTATGCGTTCGTTCTTAACATATCAATAACTGAAACTATTTGTCTCCAGGCTCAAAAGCAGATCTTCAACATGCTAAAGTTTGACAGCTACCAGCGGTTCCTTCGCTCGGGAGAGCACGCCGAGTGCGCACGCGCAGACCTGCGAGGCATGCCTCTACCGTACGAGTCGCAGCAACACAATGACAGCAACTCTAAGGTATGACTGTAAATCCCCTAAGGGGTAGGCAGAGGTGTATTAACACCCACATTTCGCCAACTATGATTTTCGGTACCACGTAATAGGGAATGAGGCTATTGTCATCAAGCGCGCTATTAGTTTATATTTTTAATGGATGGAGAACAGTCCTACACCTCAGTCGCCTTCTACGACAACCATTTTTTAATATCGTGCGAAAAATCCCCACGGATACCACCCCCACGGAGCCGGTGGAGGTGGTTATTTCGGACTCGAACCGACTAAAACACACGCCGTCTTGGGTCTTTGGTTGCCGGAGGTGAGATTGCCGAAAGCATATCTCTCACACCCGGCAGACCCAGGACCTCAACGACAACCACGGAAAGAGATCGTGCGACCCTATTCTAATCCACCAAGAAATAACACGTAATGACTTCATTTCGACATAACATAACATAACATAAACTCACGCCTGTATTCCCCGAAGGGGTAGGCAGAGGTGCAAGCACCCACATTTCGCCAGTTTATGTTTAGGTCCCAATGTAATAGGTGGCGAGCCTATTGCCATTAACCGGGCACTTATAAACCTGCGATAAATACACACATAACTTCGAAAAGCATCGACAAGTCATTGGTGTGTGCCATGGTAAACCCGGGATCGAACCCGAGACCTCGTCTCAGCAGTCCATTACCCATACCACTAGGCTACCGCTATTACTTCATTTCGAGATATACTTCAATTAATTAATATTAGCCTATAGTAGTCCACTGCTGGACATAGGCCTCTCCCAATGTTGGGAGGCTTTGACCTACTGTTTCCACGCTGGCAAGACCGGTTGGTTTTCTTTCGAATTTTCCTTCTCTCGCCGTGATATCGTCTGAAGCATTAGGAAGTACTGTGCGGTTTTAGTCGGTTCGAGACCGATATATTCACATCATAGTTAACTCCGGTGAGATGAAGTTGTATAATGTTCATAGACAGGGAGTTCATCCCCACACATTGCATCCGAATACGGTGCGCACCGTGAGGTATGAAAGGAACTTCATCCCACGTACGCTCAAGCTGTGGAATGAACTCCCTGCCATGGTTTTCCCAAGCGACTACAATATGGGGTTCTTCAAGAGGGGCATTAGAAGGTTTCTTCAGGGTAGGCAGCGCGAGTGTAACGCCCCTGGTGTTGCATACGTCCATAGGCTGCGGTAACCACTTTCCATCAGGTGGGCCGTGTGCTAGTCTGCCACCTAAATGGTATAAAAAAAAATGTTGTTAAAGCACGAAAGAAAAAGGTTCGTCAGTATAATGACTTCACCACGCCTGATGATAATATTAAATGGGAGGTTATCGAATGATATAACCAAAACATTGATTAACCTTTGGATTATTAGACCAAGATAACTGAGTTGAATAACCTCACTTGGATAAACTATCTTGGCTAGCAATACTTGGATATTGTAAATGAACACGGATATATACAATTTATACTGATTAATAAGACATACATATATGCACTTCTGCGAAACCCAGAGGGGTACTCAGAGCTATAGCAGCACCCACATTTCGCCATAATTTTCAGTCTCACGTACGGTCATCTCTCTGTTCCCCTTTTTTTTTTGTCTCCATACTGACATCACTTTGTAATATGTTAAATATAGGTATATGATATTGCAACTGTTCAAAAACCATAATAATAGCTTACCATCAGGCATATTCTGCTTCTGCTACTTTAGTATTAGAAATTATACTCAAAGTAACTCTTCTCCAACAGTTAAAGAAGTCAGCTTCCAACGCGTCCGAGCGTCGCCGTAGCGGGGGCGGTTCCCTTCTCCCCTGGAAACTCAGACCGGGCAGGGAGCGCTCCAACAGTACCCAGCAGAGCGACCCGCAACCAACTATCGATGTAAGTAACCTAACTGGTAATAATAAATAATGATAAATTCGAAATACGGAAAATGAAGTGCTCAAGTGGGACTTGAACCCACGACCTTTCCCTTGCAGGGGGAATACTCTTCCAACTGAACTATTGAGCCACACCTGATGAATCACTTCAAATTTCCCTTCTCATTATATCTGTCTTTTAAGGGCGACGCGACGGTGGAGCCTGTATTTAGAACTTATAGAGTTAGCATAATAAATGCTATAAAAATGTCATTCAAATAATAATAAATTATAAATATTCCACAACATTCTACACAACGCTATCTAGACCCATGGTAAGTTTAGCTTGTGTTATGGAATTTAGAATGCGGGTAAACAAACTTAGATACTTTTTTTGGTTAATACATACATATTATACATAGAAGCACCCAGAGCAATGCAAATAGCCATATTCATCATACAAATATTTGCACTGAGCGGGGCTCGAACCCGCGCCACATCGCCACGCCCGCGCCACAGAGGCTGTCTATAGCGCTAACATAACCTTTAGATTTGTAGTTCGTTCGCGTTAACAATTTAATTCGTACGATGTACGAAGCAATGTCTTCAACTGGACACTGTGAACTTGACCTTGTAATTTGAAAAGTTTTGATTGGTTAAGGGGCGGATTCTTAATGCGAACGAACTATAGGTTAGCGTGGCCCCTAGAATGTATAGAAGAGTTTCAATTATACAGGAAGTGTCTAGCTAGTTCAGTTGATCAGAGTATTTCTTTGGACTGGATGGGGCTTCGAATCCGGTATAGCACCCGTCCCGTCCAACATAAAATTTGTAACCTCATAGGCTTTACTATAGGTATTTATTTATAAAAATCTTTTTACACAAATACACAATGACTGTACAAATGACATAGGTATTTCCTGCGGAGATTGTAGGTATATATAGATTATCTTATCAAGTATTCTTAAAATACTCATCTTAATTTAACAAATGATTTAACATTGTGAAACAATTCATACCCACATTTAGCTTAGAACTATTCTGGTGCTGTGCTATCAAAATAGAAAATATATAGTACCATTGTGTGCACAGTGGTAGCCAATATTTATTGAGCATAGAAATATCTATTAGTACTGTGTCTGCAGTACAACGTGATTTGCAACTTCTACAATGTGTATATAACAGGTACATATATATAAATTGAATATCAGTAGTAGCAAAATGAATAAATATTAAATATTAAATATTACTCAACATTCTACACAACGCTATCTAGATCCACGGTAAGCTTAACTAGCTTGTGTTATGGAATCTAGATTGCGGATAAACATACATAGATACTTTTTTTTTTGTAAATACATACATATTATACATAGAAACGCCCAGACCAATGCAAATAGCCATATTCATGCATACAAATATTTGCACTGAGCGGGAATCGAACCCACGCCTCTTGCGTGGCAGTCGCGTTCACTACCACCACGCCACGGAGGCTGTCACTGTAACTTTAAAGTTATAACCTTCCTC
Organism: Eilema sororculum; assembly: GCA_914829495.1. Classification (NCBI taxonomy): domain Eukaryota; kingdom Metazoa; phylum Arthropoda; class Insecta; order Lepidoptera; family Erebidae; genus Eilema; species Eilema sororculum. The sequence continues at coordinate 2,364,115 of OU618556.1, forward strand.
GATGAACGGGCTTTAAAAAAAAAATCAATTAGGTATTATCCTATAGTTAAAATAAATTATCTAACCGAGCTTATTAAATTAAGAATGGTAAAAGAGCGGTAAAAATTGCGTCGGTTCTTATTTTATAGTTTTTATTTATTTTTAATCATCCACCCAACATATAATAGTAACTGATTTGACATTAAAATTTTATGACGTCACTAAATCTGGCTACGTACCCACTCGACCTCCAAGATTCTACCCTCTCACAAAAGTGCCCACTGGACCCTCACTTTTAGGTCCCACTGGACCTCCTTCAAAATATAATAATTAACGTGCCCACTCGACCTCTTTTTAAGTGCCCACTGGACCTTCAAAATTAAATCAAATAAAAATACTCCACTGGACCTCCTCTTTTTTCATACAAGTTACCTTATAACTTATCGTTTTGACGTTTAGTAAAAAGTGACTAATTTGACCAGTCAGTAGAATACCCAATTCGAAACAGTAGTTCTTGAGATTAATGCGTTCAACCATACAAAGAAACTTTATTAAATTTAGCTTTATGTAGTAGTATTGTCATAAGCATCTGAAAGGGAAGCCTATGTACCCGACTAGTAGATGAGGTGAACCAAGGCCTCAAAATTGTTAGCATAACATACATATAATCACGCCTTTATACCCAAAGGGTTAGACAGAAGTGAATTAACACCCACATTTCACCAATCATTCAGTCCCACTTAATAGGGGATGAGCCTAATGCCATATTCTAGGGACTATTGTTGACTCGAGTCATGAATCTGAAGCTGAGTCTGGGCTGTATATATCTGTCTGATGTTAAACAACCCTATCCCTTAGTCGCCTTGTACGATACCGCATGGGAAGAGATGGGGTGAACCAAATTCTACTCTGACGGGTACCATAACAAGGAGCAATAATAAAACGAAGTACTTAAAACGGATATGTATTGTAGATAAATTATAACGCACACGAACGAGGTGTGAACCATTGTAAATTGTAACAATAGTTTGATGTTTGTCACTATGATTGTACACTTTTGTATTGAGGCCTTCACGTTTGTGCCCATGCGCATTGCAAATACAGTACAGTCAGCGACAAAAGTATTTCAAATGACAGTGGAATAAATCCAATATCGAAGTTCAATTGCAGCACAGTTAGGCTGGAAAGCCGACCCTAAAGCTGAGAGAAGATATGTTCCAAAAAAAATTATAAATATACCAATAGGTACATCGGTAAAAGTGAAATGCTCAAGTGGGACTTGAACCCACGACGTTTTCCTTACAGGGGGAATGCTCTTCCAACTAAGCTATTGAGCCAAACCTGAAACACTTTAAATTTCCCTTCTCCTTATATCCGTCTTTGAGGGTGACGGTGGAGCCATCTACTAACTTTCTTACGAACTGTTGGAACTAATGAATCATTTTTCAACCATTTTTAAACATTGATTTTTTATTACTCTGCCCAAATATTTGAATGAATATTTTATAGCATTTATTATGCTAACTTTAAAATTCGAATACGTCAGGAAAAGTGAAATGCTCAAGTGGGGCTTGAACCCACGACCTTTCCCTTACAGGGGAATGCTCTTCCAACTGAGCTATTGAGCCAAACCTGAAACACTTAAAATTTCCCTTCTCTTTGTATCCGTCATAATAAATGCTAAAAAAACTAATTCAAATTAATAATATACTTGAAATTATATTGCATTCAAAACTGGTGGGCTTGCATGAAAAGTTTAATGAGAGTAGAAGTTCGTCAAGTAGAAGAGGAACACGTAGTGGGATGTTTCTCTGCCTGCCTCGAAGGAAAAGAGGTGTAAGCATAATATATTGTACTTGTACGTATTTACTCTGTCTTCTGAGGATTAAAAAATACGTTTACATTATGTGGTGTAGAAGTAGAGCCTTCGACTGCTTCGTCAAAGGTCGTGGGTTTAATCCACTTAGTACAAATATTTGTACATGAATATGTCTATTTTCCTTGATCTGATTGTATCATATGTAGCTAAAAATATACTTCAGTAAACCAATTGAGCTATGCATACTTTATATCTAGATAACGTTGTGTAATATGTCGTAAAATTAAAAGTAATGTAAAGACATTACATACAATCACGCCTTTATCCCCTGGGGGTTAGGCAGAGGTGACTTAACACCCACATTTCACTAATCATTGTATTTGGTCCCACGTAATAGGGGGTGAGCCTATTGCCGTGTTCCGGGCACTATTTACTCGAACCATGCATTTGGGGCTGAGTATGGGCTGTATTATCTGTCTGATATTAAACAGCCCTATCCCTTATTCGTCTTGTACGACACCGCATGGGATGAGATGGGGTGGACCAAATTCGATTCTGCCGGGAACCACGCGGCTTGAAATGATGAACGCGGAATGTAAAGATCGTTTGCAAATTAATGTTCAACAACTTTTGTTGGTGACTGTAGGTTAGGTACTTGTCTGTTTAATTACCTGAACGTAGAAATAACATGTTCTATTATAATGTGTTCATTGCATAACTAGCTCGATCTAGTAGTGTGCTTGTTAGCTGATAAGACTTAGTACACATGCATGAACCAATTGAAATTATTTCTGTGAAAAGAAATTTAGTTTAGTTGAAGCATAAATCCAAAATATGCTAGAAAAAAATCATTTGGGCGGAGTCATCAAAAATCAATGTTTAAAAATGGTTTAAAAAACATTCATTGGTTCCAACAGTTCGTAAGAAGATAATGTCTATATTCGCGCCTGTACCTGTATATCCTCGAAGGCACACACAGATCTGGCCACGTGATAGAGAGCGAGCCGATTATTCAAACCGTCGCTTATCGTAGGAATTCCTCTAAGAAGCATTAGAATAGCTATAAGATTCAGGCGCGCATTCTAAAATGACACTCAGCCTGAATTTCGACTTAACTAAGGACAGATTGTGTAGGCAATATGTCAAATCTATCAATCTGTGCTCAGATAAATCACGATTCAGGCTGAGTGTTAGTCTAGAATACGGGCCTCAGTGTTATTTTTATATAACATATTTTTTTATAATATGTTTTATTTCAATATTCGGCTAAGTTCGATATAATTTAGTCTAATACTTTGGATGAAAGAGATGTCTTCCGTCCATTACTAAGAGTAAATTGAAAATTCAGTATTAGGAATCTTTCATGTTGTATCCACAAAAAATTTTTCGTGATAAAAAAGGGAATAAAATAAGGTATCTGAATGTTAAAAATAATGTAATTATTTTGTCATTAGGTGGTGAAATCAAGTCAGACGACCCCAGGCCAGTGTTCCCTATGTCGCGTGGTGTTGCCTGATGGGGCTACTTCAGTGGTGGGGGTAGACGCGTCCATTACCGTCGGCAGGCTTGTGGATAGGCTGCTGCAGAGGAGGAACCTCGTATGCACCACATATGATGTGCTGCTGAAGGATGGGAATCAGGTGAGGATTGGTTGTGATTGCGCTTGTGCTATGTACGATGCAATCGAATAATTTATATCGATTAAACATTTTTACCTTAGCAGTAATTTATGAATGACGATTTTATTATTTCGTAAACGGCTATCGATCCTTTGTCATGATTATTTGGACCGAGGAATAAATGGAGTTTAGATTAAATTTCTATATTCTGCCGGTATTCTTTAGTACCTATCGAATAGCAAACATTTACGTGGTCCTTCGAGCCGGATTGAGTAATGAAAATTGTTATAAAGTCATTTGGGGTGACTGCGTGTTCGCTATTATCACATCCCTTTTTTCTCTCTCGTCTTCCTTTAAAATACTTAGCAGATTATTCTTATATCTTTTACACAAAAGATGCCATCCATATATGGTGCAGAGTATACCAGCTAGAACCAAGCGTTTCAGTGACTCATTCCTGTGCCGCTCCATTAAAACCTGGAACTCCCTGCCAGCTCACGTGTTTCCTTCTTCCTACAGTCCCGGGTCCTTTAAGCGGGGCGTGAAAAGGCATCTAACGAGGCCGTCAAGCTGAGTGCCACCACTGTTAACATGGTACATGTTTCCGATGGTGACCCTCTTTCCGAGACTTAGCCTTAGCTTAACATTAGGCGAGGTGAAGTCAAATAGACGTGTCCTATATAAAAAAAAATAACAAATAATAAAGCATACCATTTGCCCCCAGCCACCCACCCTAGTGGAGTTATCCTCTCCATCATCAGTGCTGGGTGGTCGCGAGGCGAGCGTGGAGCGTCGCTGCGTAGTGCGTCTAGAGCTGCGCGCGCGCACTGTGGCCGTGCGCGCGCGCGCGGCGCGGCGCCTGCGCCACGTGCTGCGCCCCGTGCTGCAGCGGTACGCGCCGCACGCGCCTGCGCACGCGCACCGCGCGCTCACGCTCACCGGCCAGCTGGTGCCGCCTGATACACTCATGCAGGTACCCACACACACATACTCATGTCTATTGCTGCGCCCCGTGCTGCAGCGGTACGCGCCGCACGCGCCTGCGCACGCGCACCGCGCGCTCACGCTCACCGGCCAGCTGGTGCCGCCTGATACACTCATGCAGGTACCCACACACACATACTCATGTCTATTGCTGCGCCCCGTGCTGCAGCGGTACGCGCCGCACGCGCCTGCGCACGCGCACCGCGCGCTCACGCTCACCGGCCAGCTGGTGCCGCCTGATACACTCATGCAGGTACCCACACACACATACTCATGTCTATTGCTGCGCCCCGTGCTGCAGCGGTACGCGCCGCACGCGCCTGCGCACGCGCACCGCGCGCTCACGCTCACCGGCCAGCTGGTGCCGCCTGATACACTCATGCAGGTACCCACACACACATACTCATGTCTATTGCTGCGCCCCGTGCTGCAGCGGTACGCGCCGCACGCGCCTGCGCACGCGCACCGCGCGCTCACGCTCACCGGCCAGCTGGTGCCGCCTGATACACTCATGCAGGTACCCACACACACATACTCATGTCTATTGCTGCGCCCCGTGCTGCAGCGGTACGCGCCGCACGCGCCTGCGCACGCGCACCGCGCGCTCACGCTCACCGGCCAGCTGGTGCCGCCTGATACACTCATGCAGGTACCCACACACACATACTCATGTCTATTGCTGCGCCCCGTGCTGCAGCGGTACGCGCCGCACGCGCCTGCGCACGCGCACCGCGCGCTCACGCTCACCGGCCAGCTGGTGCCGCCTGATACACTCATGCAGGTACCCACACACACATACTCATGTCTATTGCTGCGCCCCGTGCTGCAGCGGTACGCGCCGCACGCGCCTGCGCACGCGCACCGCGCGCTCACGCTCACCGGCCAGCTGGTGCCGCCTGATCCACTCATGCAGGTACCCACACACACATACTCATGTCTATTGCTGCGCCCCGTGCTGCAGCGGTACGCGCCGCACGCGCCTGCGCACGCGCACCGCGCGCTCACGCTCACCGGCCAGCTGGTGCCGCCTGATACACTCATGCAGGTACCCACACACACATACTCATGTCTATTGCTGCGCCCCGTGCTGCAGCGGTACGCGCCGCACGCGCCTGCGCACGCGCACCGCGCGCTCACGCTCACCGGCCAGCTGGTGCCGCCTGATACACTCATGCAGGTACCCACACACACATACTCATGTCTATTGCTGCGCCCCGTGCTGCAGCGGTACGCGCCGCACGCGCCTGCGCACGCGCACCGCGCGCTCACGCTCACCGGCCAGCTGGTGCCGCCTGATACACTCATGCAGGTACCCACACACACATACTCATGTCTATTGCCCTCCAGGGTAGGTAGGGACAACAGACCACCATCTACTTCTATCCTAATCCATCGTTTTCATCAAGAAACATGTTGTAAACTTGTTTGATTAAAAAACTTGTAGAAATCTTGCAATGAATTACTTTATACATGTATTAGGACTTTCGCTTTCACAAGTTTAAAACACGTTTGCGTTCATATCATACTTAAATCCGTGACATGTTGCAACGTTGTGTTAGGAGTGGGTTCACCTCAGTAGTGTAATGGCCAGGATTCGAACCCGGGACCTCTCGATCGTAAGGTTGACTCATTAACTACTACAACAAACCTTGGTGAAAATGAAGCATTACATCCTTATACTTACTTAAATTGTGAAAGTACATAATTACTGCGCAGGCCCCGAAACACTGAGGCTAACGAACCACCTCCTTCCTTCAACCCTACCAACCATTTTGGCAAATGCACGTCTTCAAGCGTTAAAAACCATATAATTCAACACCAATCTCTCATTGTCCCAGGACCTAGACGGCACTCGTCTCCAAATAGTAGAAGTGAGTGAAAACGGCGAGTACCGGCCGACGGCGGAGAGGGACGACGACGCCGATTCACTCAGTGACGTCGCCGTGCGTCTGCAGGACGACTCGCTGAGAGACCAGGACACGCAGGTAAGCTAACAGAAAAACCGGCTCGAAGGACCGGTACATAATACATCCGGCTCGAAGGACCATAAATAATACAACCAGCTCGAAGGACCGGTAAATTACACATCTTGCTCGAAGAACCGCCAAACAAACCATCTGCTTCGAATGACTATGTAAGGCTCGATAATCGGTATTAAAGGATACAAAATAGAAATATTAAAATATTTATTTCTCGGACTAAATTGGTTATCAGGTGATAACTTATCACAAAGGAACCAGGGCGCTGAGGAATAATCTCCCTGCTGTGGTTATGATATTTCATACGTCTTTACACCAGTTTTCCTCAGGGAGGCCGTATGCCCATCGGTCACCTAAGTGTTGTTGTTATGGCATATTACAAGTGTCCATAACCTCACTATGTATTGTAAACTAATAGCTGTTATTTGTGTTGTTACAGAGTGTAGGCAGCACTAATTGCCGCGGCTCGAGAGTCCGCGCCACCGTGAGACCTGGCCCGCCTCTGCACCATCATCCACCTGGTTAGTACACCTATCTTTCACGAGGTATTATTGCAACATCCCCCCCCCCCTCTCCCACTCATTCTCCTCTCCCAAAGAACTAAACAACACTAATATATTATACCTTCCCTCCCTTACCCAACCAAAGGACAACCCCTAACTCTCATACAATCTTGGGCCCGCATGTACAGGGTTGAAAATTAGGCAATATTTAGACCATCTAAGGACATTTTGTTTGCCTAATTTTCACGACGATTCACAATGGCCAAGTTTGTTAAATCGAGCATTGTTCATAGGTTTTTAGGTTATGTTGTAATACATAATGCGGTCAAACAGCGTCTTATGTTGTGTTGTGTGTGATAGCTACACAAGTTATTCGCGTATCGCTTTTATTTGTATGTAGGTTAGCAGGTTTTATTAGTATAGAAAAGGGCAGGTCATTAATATTTTTAGTCATTAATGTGGAATGGTCAACTATATATGCTAAATAATAAAACTGATATGTAAAAGCAAGCAAAGACATGCTTTAGCTACTTTCTTGTTGCACGATATTAAACCATATAGTTTTATGATATGCAACTGACATTTACTCTAAAGGTGGTAAAGCAATCCTTCCCTACCTTCATTTCAGACGGCAACATCTGAGTGACATCCTTTTGCTACGGTTACCACTTTCCACAAGGCTGTATACATACTTGTTTGCTGTAGTAATATAGAATTCATTAAGTAGGTAATAAAATAAAACAACACTATTTTAAAGATTACTATATTTTAAAAAAGTATTTTAATCTCTATCCCGGGTATCTTCCTATTTGGCTTTAGAAATGCTTTCACTAGGATTTAGGTCTTTCCTCCCCTTTTTAAGCATCATCATAGTTTATTAAAATATTGTCAAGAAACTGTGCAGGAGGTGTTATATTGTCTTGGAACCGTGCCCAACCGAGATACCATATTACACTCATTATGTGGGCACAGCCCCCGACTGTTCTCTTACCTACAATACAATTACAGCAATGCTGTAATATAGCATTCCTACCGCTCAAAGAACTGTCAACTAATATATATACGTAATAAGTTCTACTACTTATATGCCTGGACTTTATTTTTCCTCTTAATAACCAAGTCGTTTGAGATATTGACAGTTCTTGTAGGAGGTCTCTATCCACCTCTCTGCACACTTCAATGACATACAGAATACACACTTGTCTGTGCCCCACTGGTGATTGTGCTGGTCTGTTCTCATCCAAACATGCACATTGAGCTTGAATCCAGCAAGATTCGCAAATGATTGCATTCACCTTAAACAGAGATCATGTTATAAGCACTGAATATTCCATTAGTCATATAGGCTAGTTCTTCATGAACGTTACACACATCAGTCAAAATAAATTGTCATATACAAAAGTTGACATAATTTTCTACGGGATTAGGTACACTCGTAGTAATTTCTATTCTATAGCAGCTATCACACAGCTTGTTAACGTTAATTATAACTAGCTGTGCCCGCGACTTCGTCCGCGTGGAATGTACTTAATAAAAAAAAAACAGTTTTTTTTAGCCTAAGTTACTCCTTATTACATAAGCTATCTGCCAGTGAAGGTCCCGTCCAAATCGGTCCAGCCGTTCCAGAGATTAGCCAAAACAAACAGACAGACAGACAGACAGACAGACAGACAGACAGACAGACAAAAAATTTAAAAATATATATTTTGGTATGTGTACCGTATATACATTTATATGCATGTAGTAGAAAGCGGTTATTTTAATATTACAAACAGACACTCCAATTTTATTTATTTGTATAGATAACAATTTCAAAAGAGCGAGAAATAACGAATAGGTACTTACTATTTGTGGTGCGACCCATTCACGTATACAAGCTAGTATCACTGCATCGTTCAATAAATGTCTGCCTATAATATTGCACCGATCGGTAGCGATTCCACAATTCACACAGAGACTCATTGTGATAGCTTTCAGCCGATGTGGTAAAGTCTAGTCCAGTTTTAAAGCCAAGGTCAACAAATGTAGCAAATAACGGTGTCCGGTAATCAAGCAAGGGTCAATTAGTTCGAAAATCATATACAATTCACAGAGTAAAAGCAACAAAACACAATGATCTCAGGGAGCCGAAGGAAAGCGAATGCGACATTTTCAATGACAGGAATGAAAATCAGTGAAAATGACATATGATGTTACAGATTATTATGAATTCTAAATGATCGATTATTTACATAGACTTTGAATACACTATGATTTTTTACAATCGATATTTTGACTTCCATTATGAAGGAGACAGGTGGCTTTCTGATTAGTGAACTGAATAACGAAAATAAAGATGCTACATAGATATTTTGAAATCATTTAATAAAGCCACGAATTTTAAATTCATAGTTATTAGTTATCGATTCGATTTCATAATCGAATCGATAAAGCAAGTATAATCATAGCGCATTTACGAAGATCGTATTAAGTATTACATTCAACGTTTACGAAGCTTGTTGATTAATGAAAATCACATTTTTAAACTTTTGTCGCACTTGGCCATTGCTGATTGTAATGAAGTCTTAACAAAATTATAACACAAAATAGACGAATTTTTTGAGGTAGGTTTGATGTCTGTGCACTCGGGCCCAAAATGGGATATCTCCTTTTTATATTTATTCCCTTTAGACGAAATTCCGTATACATAACAATTGCTCCCCATGGCCAAAATTTCGTGTATTTATCCCCCTTTATCTCCCTTTTGGCCTTGTTTCTCATACTCTCTATACCTAGAACAGAATCCTGTTCGTTTGACCCTCCACCGTCCCTAAAAGTAAATATTTAATCCCCCCCCCCCCTTATATTAAAGTATATGTTTATACCTAGAACAGAATCCTGTTCGTTTGACCCTCCACCGTCCCTAAAAGTAAATATTTAATCCCCTCCCCCCCCCCCCTTAAATTAAAGTATATGTTTTACGCGTACCTATATTTATTTGTCCCCCAAATAATAACAAATTATTTCTTTTTTCCAGATTTCTTAGATAACCTCCGCGAGACACAACAGCGGCTCAGACTGCAGAAGGCGGAACCTTCTCCTCCCGCCTCCCCACCCGGAGTTACCTCTTCCCCCCGCACCCCTCCCCCTCTACCCCCTAAGCCCACTCACCGCCAGGCGCCCACCGTCGTATGAAACATACAAGCATCAAAATGGCGTCAAAATTTGACTCAATTACCCCAATTGAGTTCGTAGACTTCGATCTGCGAAGTCCGAGGTATAACTTCGACTCGAAGTTGTCGAAGTCGTTATATGACTTCAACTAGTCGAGTTTGAGAAGATGAATGCAGGAAGGAATTTCAGCGAATGCCTCGAAAAGTTTCTGTGTACATATTAGACATGGATAGTATTAAGTTAGAGTAAAATTGTGGAGCAAATAAAGATTCTGTAACACTGAGCCGACTAAACAAATCTCATAATAGTGTAATGTACAAAATGGTAGCCATTATTTTTTATTTTTGTGACATGGTATCTGAGAGTATACATTGAAATTACTACCAAGGTTTTTTTAAGTGTTAACTCTACTTACTCTATATTATCTCTGACAGATAATGGCAATACTGATTGTCAAACTGTTTTTTTTTTTAATGAAATCACTGAAAAGGTAGACATTTAATACATAAGTTAGACCAAATATTAGTTGTGTTGTTGTTTTATTTAAAATCTTTGATACATAAAAAGCTGGTGATTTTTTCAATGTACACTCATCTTTTACAAAGATTAATTTTAGCTTTATTTTAACATTATAATGAATTTGTAAATACATTATTTGTTATTAAAAAATGGTGCCTTCCATAGATCTAAGATTGCACTGACATGTTCATATCACAAAAGAATAAAATATATATAGAATCAAGAATCTGTATTTAAATAAGTGTAAATTTAAAAAAATGCTGGAACTTTTCCAACGTATATTCCAGATTTAAAAATATTGAGAAGATAAGTATACCTTTCGTATATAATAGGCTGGTACAGTAGTACCACATTTATAAGTTACGCCGATGTACCTGCGCAGAAGTCTCATATTTGAAACGCGCCAAAAAATCTTAACCAATCACAACGCTCTGCCAAACATGGCCCTTTATTATTGGTTGCCGCCTGCGCGCCATGTTCGAAACAATGAACAATGAGCGAGAAAGCACTACTCTCTGGATTTATTGCATTTTCAACCTTAACGCAACGCAATAAAGTTGGTGTTTCAATAGCGTTGTCAATCGTAATTAATCGGCGTTAGCTTACTCTTCTGAGCAGGCGAACTTTGCCGATGCGACTTATAAAATATGTGGTTCACCTGTAACACTTTGAAGAATTTTATATTTTTTTTAATGTATAAATTACTAAGTGCGGCTTTGTCAACGATAGTAACAACGATCAAACTAAATCGCATAATCACATTATAATCAAGAATTTCATTGAGTTAACGTGTGAGAACCCAGTTTGTGAGAACATTTTGATGAAATCCAGCCGTAGTTACCGTTTCTTCCAATGGTACAGACCAATTCCATCTTCATTTTGATCATATAAAGCTTTATTATTGTAACTATATCTCAAATTATGATTTAGAAAAGCAATTTTATATTGTAAATAGCGCTAGAAATTTATAAAATATATTTTTTGTCTATGTTTCAATTGTAAATTAATGCAACAAAACACTGTTTTTAATGAAAGTTTTATATTTGTTAGAAATGGAATGTATGGAAAACTCGTGTATCTACTAAAAACGCACTTGCTTCGATTTGATAGAGAACTAGAAATCCTTTATAGATTACACACAATGAATGTAACAATTATTGTCTATCTCACTCATTCTCACAGCTAAGGTATTCTTGTCTTTGTCGTTCGTATACGTTACGGAAATAGCCGAGCGCTAAAGACCGATCGGCACTATAGAATAAAAGAAACGGTATTTGTACTTTGTAAGTTTCTGAATAGTCAGTTAGGTAATTTATTTATAAAGGAATTTCTTGCGGAGTATAGATTTTATGAAATAAAATATAATATAAGATATACATAGTACTGGTTTCATTTTATCGTATCCAAATATTAATTTCTTTTACTTAATTTATAGGCACAAATCATTAGGCGATCAACGAATCCGTAAAACAGACCTGATTATAATTATCTACTATCCTATTTTGCTATGAAATTGAGAGCTTACTCGAACCTAGCACGCATGGTAGCGTAAAAACTCATTTCCAACTGGGTGAGATGAGATCCGGTTCTTAGCATTCCATGGATTCACCGTGCGGTCGCCGGGTCCATGGCGTGGTACAGAGAGGAACACTGTGACGGCGCCTGGGACTTGCGGCCCAGGTGTAGGTTTAGGGTGGCCACCTTGTGATGCATCAGCGCTCACCTCCACCGTCAGTGGTGTTCCCCCCTCCACCTATCCAAATTTGGTAAGATCCTATCAACGCCGTTTTAGATATTCGTTTGAGTAAAGAGCTTACTGAAGCTCTTGGCAATCCGAGGTCTTTAAATAAGTTATACAGGGATTTAGCTGGAATTCCCCTTGCTCCTACTTCCACGGCGTAGAGTTTAACCACATAGCCATTTTTGGTTAACTCGTTGGTCAGGTCAAAGTATTTGTTTATTTTTATAGCGTGGTCTTTAGGTATGTTAGTTTCCCACGGTACTGTGAGTTCTACTAGTACTGCACGCTTTTGCTGTTTTGAAAATAGGAATATATCGGGTCTGGATGACGAGGCACAAACATCCTCCGGTATTTTATAGTGTTTCTCATACGAATCTGCGAGCAATGTCCAATCAGCGGCTGCTATCAAAATTGAGTACGGCTTTTGATTTGTCTTTTTTGAGCAGCCTTCCTTTACAAACGCGACGTCATTTCTTTGGTTTGTGGTTAAACCCTTTTTCGCTCTAGCTACCGCCAAACTTACCGCCTCACGTACGATTTCTAATACCATATCATGTCGGCGCGAGTAATGACCCCGGTCTAATAGCGTCCTACAACCCACCAGTAGGTGCCTAGCAGTACCAATTGCTTCACCACATGAGTTACATGTTTTATCTGTGGCTCTTCCCCATCTGACAAGATTGCTTTGGTCGGGGAGGGTCAACTAATATATACCAGCATAGCACCCCTTGGGAGACTGTGTTGGGAGCAATCTGTTTCATCTTTTCTCTGTTTCATCCTTCTGCGGTCAAAGCTATAAGGCTTAGACACGCGCACCTCCTTTGCTTTGTTGTGGGGTCGCGATAAGTCGCAGTTCCCACTGAAGGAGCACTGAAACGTTACGACTCTCTTGGACTGGTCAAAGAGATTCTAAAGGCACAGGCATTCGACAGTGTCGTGCTATTTATACAGGGGCTGATCCACGGAGGGGAGGACAGAATATGTGAGCTGATTACTCATCAATAAACTATTTAAAAGGGTTAAGGGTGACCAGAGAAAATATCCTACTGGGTAGTACAAAAAAACATGAATTCGTTCGAGCAGGAAAATCTGTTAAATACATTAAAATATAGTTCTGGATGCAATTTGGTACAGAGCTACATTGTAGTCTAGAATCCTATACGAACTATTTTGTATCCCAAGAATAGCTTACTTTGTATCACAAATACCAGACTAGTAGAACCAGTCGACGCAACGGTACCAACGGGTTTGCATGAAAGGCTATTGATTATAGACCAACTCATGGTACGCATGGCGTAGCGGGGGACGAGGTAAAAAAAGAGAAAGAAAGCGCATGAGACAAGAGCGAGCGCTCGCGGGCCGTATTGAGAATGCATTCATACATACTTAAATATATAATCACGTTAAGCCGTCAGTCCCGGTTGCCATACGAGCAGGTATGACAAGTCGTTATATAGGGGAAATGGACTACACAGAAGGGCTGATCACTCGTCCGATCAACGGAATCCCCACTGGCAGTAGTGGTGAATGGTGATATAACACCCACATTTCACCCAAAAATTCTATTCAGTCCGACGTATTAGGGGTGAGGCCGTATTCCGGGCATTATTTTGACTCGATTCATGCATCTAAAGCTAAGCCTGAGCTGTATTAAATCTGTCTGATTTTAAACAGCCCTATCCGTTAATCGCCCTGTACGACACCGCATGGGAAGAGATGGGTTTGCCCAAATTATACTCTGCCGGGAACCAAAAAAACTAGTAAAAACAATAAATCTACTCATTTATTTACATAATCTACACTCATTTATCAGCAATGGCAGGTTTTTCTTCACTCTCCACCTTAACAATCTCTGGTTCTGGTTTAGGCATGATCCTGGTAAGTTTCGAAGGTTCCTTGGGGGGCGACCAGTCAGGAATGATCTTGTCATGAATGCGCCAGTTGCCATATAAATTTGACAGATGTTTTTCAAAGACTACATATTCTAAGACATCTTTGGAGAGAATCTCGCTGCCGTGAAGGAGACGCCCAAAGCGATCGTACACGGCTAACTGCTGGCGAGTGTGGAATCGGACTGTCACCTGCAGAGAAGTTAATAATGAATTAAATAAAATTCTATACTTAATATTACAAAGTTGGACAGTTTTTGTTTCTGAGATTTGTTTGTTTGGTTAAACATACAAATCTCAGGAAGTACTGGTTTGAATATTTTATAGAACTTAGTTGGCAGACACTCACATGGCCTACTACCTGATGGGAAGTGGTTACCATGGTCTACTGACGTATGCAACAACTCTGCTGCCGACCCTGAAGAAACCCTGAATTTAAAATTGGGCTCAAAATATGCTACGCTTGTAAGTAGTAAATGATAATAAGCCAATATGAAATCAATATTAGTAACTAAAATCCATACTAATATATTATTATTATAAATGCCAAAGTCACTCTGTCTGTCTGTATGTTACGGTTTCACGGCTAAACCACAGGACCGATTTTGATGAAATTTGGTAGAGAGGAAGATAAGACCTTGAGAAAAGACATAGGCTATGTTTGCCGATAACCGCGAGAGTAAAAGCTAGTCACTAATATTTTTTTTTTTTTTTTTTATTTATTACATCTTAGGAAAACTTACAGCTAATAATGTAGTGTTAAATATATCATTATGCTAAGAGACGGCCAATTAAAAGTTCTCACTGTTAAGCAGTTCAAATTATGTAGTAAGTATTAGGTAGACAATTTACTTTCACAATATTATGTGCAGGCCTAAAATACAAAGGGATGAAGCAGGAAACAGGCTAAATTGCTTATGTTAGATGTGGATTCACATTGTCGGTAGTATAATGGCCAGGATCCATACCCAGGAACAAACGGAAGTAACAGACTCTTCATATTAGCATGTTGTTCTTTCATAGTCGTAAGAAAATGCAAATTTTTCTTGTAATTGATGTTGACTTCTCAACTATGATATTCATTGTCATAATTTGCCAGAAAAAGACAGTTCAACACAGACTTTTAAACAAGATCTTATCTACCAGCCAAACCAACACATACCTGCCCAAATATATTCTCCTTGCTGACTACATCAGTACATCTTGCATGCACAAGTCGGGGCGGCTCCAGAGACTCAATAAACTTCCACCGAATTGTCTTCAAAAAACTATTGTGTCTGAACTCAGGGTATGCCTTTTCCGTCACATACAACCTTAATGCTCTCTTATCATCATTGGCCAAGCTCTCGTGAGCTTTGATATATGTATCTTGGGCTTTTAGTACAAATTCTTTTTGTTCAAATTCCTCTTCGTAAGATTTTATTTTACGTATTGCTAACATAGACTTAGATTTTTTCTCTATAAGCTCAACGGTCTGCTTGGCACGTGTGGCAGAGACAATAGACGCTTTGCCATCTCCTTCTGGTGGCACATAGGGCTCAAATACACCCCCTGAAAATATTATATTATGATTTCTTATGAGTTTCATTTAGGTAGACAAAACCAATGTTAAATAGATACCATAAGTTAGTGCAGAAGATTTTATAGCTCTACTCCTATATCTTATTTAAGAAATTCATTTACTGTACTTATTACATGAAGGTTTAACAGTCTAAGCGTTAACTACTACATCTGACTACATATTTACATTATAGACTCTCTAGTAACGTAAAAAAATGGATTATACACATACCAATATATTAATTCACTATATATTAGGCACAAACAAAAATTACCACAAACCTGTGCATGAGATATAAAAGGGTCTCTCCATCCAGGGTCTAGGGGGTAATATTCCCCTTTCCTTCATCTTCTGTCTCACTTTCCCTGGTGACATAGTTCCCACATCTTCATTTGGGTCAGGAAGGTCCAGTTTGAGGACCTTTTGAGCACGCAATTTCTTGTATTTGGGGTTCCAGTGTTTAGATGTAGTTGTACGGGAAGGCTGAATAAACATAACGGGTGCTATTCGCAGAGCCCCTATCTGTAAGAAAATATATGAGGATGAATCAAGGCGAAAAATATTATACGAAACAATTTTCGAAGGAAATGAACTTACCCTTGATAATACAGAATTCGCCATTTTTAGGCTTTCAATAAATTATATCAGGTATGTAATAAGGCTCTATATAAAATATATTTATTATTCTCCTTTATTTCAATAAAATAACCTTAATTCAAATAAACCAAACAGATGATGATTAGCGTTCCAGTACCATTGGAATTCCGTTCCAATTCCATTATTTTCTTAGAGTTATGACAGAACTCAACACATACTTTTAGCATTAAATTATTTCATGCATGTTTAGCATTCATGACTTACTTAAAAAGTTTCAGAAATGAGAAGAATATTAATAAATAAAACACAATGTAACACAATTTGAAATAAAATTTCATAAAAACACCAAATAAAAATGGAAAACTATTACTAGTGTTATAATTTTATTGAATTGATTCCATTTTGTCTAATCAATTCGCATGGTAAAATTATATAGTTTGTAAAACACTGTAAAAGGAAAAGTAATTCTTAATTTTTTACGAAAGATCTATGTAAAATAATTACATAAATTTTATTACAAATTTTATTATAAAGACTAAAATTTGATAAAATTAAATTTTAACTTTTTATGTCTGCACATTTTATTTCCTGTGCCTCCAAAAGTCATATGTTTATGAATAAAAGATGTCTATGGTGTTTTGTTTTTTCTGCCATTTTTAGTCAAATACTTTCCATTCATATTGTGATTTTTTATCTAAGTGATTCAAAATTGATCAAATTTATTGTGTCGTCTTATTAAATATTTTTATGCTTATTTAATTTTTGATTGTATGTATATACTCAATATTGAAAAGAAATTCTGTTTTGTCTTGTAAAGCGTTTCCGTCTAATCGGAGTTTCTAAAGTGTTTTATTTTGATTGAGAACGTAAATATAAGTAAATCTCTATAATATTTCTCGAGTTTGTGTTTTGGAGTTATTCGGAAAATAAACTAGAAAGTAAAACGCTCGAGCACATTTGAATCGATCACCATCAATAAACCGGACATCCGGCGACTCCATAGCCCATACACGTTGTCTCTACCTCAAGGGAATAGAGACCGTCGCAGCGTTTCTTTCTTTTCTGAACAGGCGCAGTCCTAGAGAACTCGCAAAAGGAGTAAAAGGCTCCTACATAACCTGTCAATATGTAAGTACCAGTGCACACACCAGTATATAGATAGTATAACGCGTCGTTACTTTGTTCGCATTTTGTAATCGTGAATCGAAACTCCTTGGAGCCGCTGCTGAGTCATAGCATAGCGTACCAGGTGATCTTGGATCTCGCTATCGAGCCTTGGAATACTCCTTGTGGACTTAAATTCGGCGGTTCCGCTACACTATCAGTAAGTGGAACGCTTTCGGACGCCATAACAGTAGGACGAAGGGCCGAGCCAGGGGTTGCGTGGCGCACACCGCGGCCGATGACCTTATAACGGAACGGACCTTATTAATTGCCACGTGTTTTTCTTTTCAGCAATATATTGTATGAGTCAGAAGGTAGAAAAACCAGTATTATCGGGTCAACGGATCAAGACCAGAAAAAGAGGTATGTTATTTTTTTAACTTAAATGCAACTTGAGAGTCTTGAGACATGGCTGCGAATTGTTACAATTTGGGTCATTGTGGACTTGAGTTGTCTAAATGAACTATGATAAGTTGGTACGCCGTATGAATGTGACGCTTAGTACGTAAACTAATATGTTTTGACCATGACATTGCCTACAGACATGTTTTTCTTTCATGATTCTTAGTGAAATCATATCATCACATTGTTTTACAAGTTCAATAGCGCCAATAAACATGTCCTATCTATCTTGATTGACAACATGTAATTGACCAATGAGTAAATTGAAAATAATGTTTATGAATCATCATTTAAGTCTAAACAAAGGGAACTTCCATTGAACAAATAAACAAACAAGAAAATCAATGTTTTAAGTTGTTGCAATTCCTTTATGTTCATCTCAAGGTCATTGATCTACTACGGGAATATATTTTTTAAACAATTATCCCAAATATGTTCTGAACGAATATCCTTTATGAGCCTCCTCTAAGGTTATTTTATTATTAATTAAACTTATTAGTCCTAGCAGTGTTATAAATGTAATAATAATGTAGATAGGGTCTATTAAAATTAGCCCTATTTAAAATAACTTCATGTCGCATATGTATAGAATTATGTACTGAGCAGATTAATATCTAGTCTGTATTTGAATCTCTGAATTAACATGAGTAGAGATTTTACAAATGTGAATCACTATCATTCATAAAATATGTACTCAAGTTTTGTTTCACAATACAATCTGTACTTGGGGCTAGTCACATGTTTAGATTTATAACAGAGTGGTGCATTAATCTTCGATAAACATGTTATTCTTTTTAAAATGATATCATCATTCATATTCATCATCATTTTCCTTTTACCAATTATCTGAGGTAGACACTACATGTGATTCTCTTCCAAACACTCCTGTCAGGTATAATTTCTTCTGTCACTTCGTTAAGGTTTTCTTTTATGTAAACATTACACCTCAAATCATAGCATGTACCATGGTAACCACTTTACATTAGATGAGTAATGTGCTTGTCTGCCACCTAATCGAAAAAAAAGTGGGATTAACACTGTAATGCTGAAATATTTTTTGTTAAAAACAAACTTAATGTTGACATTATAGTGTTTTGGTATCCAACTGAATTGTTAAATGGATATATTTGTAATAATAATAATATTCTTCTAGAACATTCTACACAGTGCTATCTGTAATATAAGTTCTAGAATTAAGTTTATATGAGATCCACAAGAAACAAGTAAACAGACTTTTTCGGTAAGTTCTAGACGATTTGGACCAATACAAGATGAAGGGCTTTAAGAAGAAACCATGCTCACATATTCCTATGTGGGAATAGACATTTATATGGCTGTTTTAGCATACAAATTTAAAAACAAGTACTCATGTTACACTACTGCATACTGACTTGCACTGTGATAAAATGGTGTCCGTGTTTAAGAATTACACTCTAAAAATAATGCTGTATTATATTTGACTTTGCAACAGCCTCAGTGATGTGGCGGTAGTGAACGCAATTCGTGCGGCAATCTTCTCGGATACCTCCCCCGCCGGAGCCGGAAGAGGAGGATATGTCGGACTCGATCTGTCTAAAACCGCACGCCGGCTCAGGGTCGTAGTGCTAGGCTGGAGGCATAACAAGTTTTCGATATATACCTCGCCGAAAACTTATTTTGGCAAAACAAGTTTTCGGCGAGGGATATGTCGAAAACTGGTTATGCCAAAATATGACAGGAATAGCAGAACTGTTAGTCAAGAGGATCCTAAAATATTATCGACCCTTAAGGGTTTGAAACGCTCTCAAATAGCGTTTATCGGTATCCTTCCTTCGAGTTTGCCAAGTCATCATAACTGCCAGGTTTTAGATAGCTCCACTCAAAATAAGACTTTATATGTTAGTGGCTAAAGGACGTTATTGAATGCTGAAAGCTCACGAAAAACTTGGAACGGTACACACTCATGTCCACCGCGATTCTGGGACAGCTGTTTCATTCCGAAACTTACCACACGGCAAGTTTTTTTTATCTGTGGGCCTATTCTGCAATATAGGAATTCGATTTTGAGTTATTTCCAACGAGAATACTTCGGGTTTGTTCATAAAGTTCTGTTTTGGCGCTTTTGTGGGCTATGTTACACAATCGGACTGGCGGAGTTCAATGCCGTTCGTGATTGGACAATAAGGCGCTGAGGCAGCCAATAGCATCTCTCGGAACATTCCAGAAGCGAGCTCCTTTGCTAAGTAGCAACTCTACATCGAATTGGAATGTTCCAGAATAACACTATTATCGATTACGTCGACGTTGATTGCATAAAGGCCTATACTTACGATATTGTATATTTTTAAACCATAGAGGTACCTATTTTTTGCAGTAAAGAAATTAAATGATGGACTTGAATATCCATTGCTTATGTAATGATTTGGTGACACGCGATACTATGCCGAAAATCAATGATGAAAGCGTACCTCGCCAATAAAACGTATCATGGACTATGCTACTTAATTTTTCATACATAGGTATCTGCATTCTATGGAGGCAGTGTGGCCGAAACCGCGGCGGTCGTGGTTAATTATGAGATTCTTTCAAACCCGTGGATTCGGTAGATGTATTGCTGTCTCTATCGGCTTGTAGGATATCCCGTGGTATGTGTGAGACAGCGAGGGATTTTGAACTTTATCGACCGTGAAAATCTGTCCATTCGTTGAGTCTATAGAGGGGAATAAGGAAAACTACTTACAATACAAAACATAAACGCGTAAAACTGTACCCTTGTTAGCGCAATCGGGTAAATAGTAGCCTATGTGCTATTTTCAATTTCATCCCAATCCGTATATCCGTTTTTGTGTGAAAGAGTAACGAACCATACATTTGTTCTTGTGGATCGTTCCAAGTTTTTGACCTAAGTGAATCATATTAAATGAATGCTAAACTGAAGCGATACGAGAGAACCGAATCTGATTTCAATACTATTGTCCTTCCAGCTCAAAGTCCTCAAAGGTCATTGATCAACTGGAAGTGGCATTGACCTCATTTGTCACCGAACTGTGGAGTACGATACGATATTAATTGTCGAGTTCAATGGAAACCTCGAGGCCATAGTTCATTCGGAAGTGGCCTTGACCTTGGACTCTACCCTCAGTTCCAATTAATTAGGAATATAAGTTTGATTGTGTTGCTATTTCAAGAATATGGTTCTATCGATAGTAAAACACTTACCGGGATATTTACCATGTTTTTAAAGGATGCGCCATGATCACGGATGCAAAGGATGCGTTCGTGATCATGGCGCTTCTATCAGCGCCGATATATCGGATCCTCAAAAACTTAAAAAAAACATGTACCTAAATATCCCAGCGAGTTTTTTACTATCGATGTGAATGACCATGTCAATCTCAAATCATACAATATAGTTCTATTTTCAAAAATATTGTGGAGTCCTTCGTACAGTAGCGCTGATTTGTAAATGATGTCTTATCTAAAGTCTTATTCTTAGTGTTGATTTCGTCCTGGGACGCACCTTATGGTCATTGTATACAAGGCTAGGTCCTAGCATTGTATCCAAGGATACTACCTCAGAGACCAAAGTTAATTTGC
Organism: Eilema sororculum; assembly: GCA_914829495.1. Lineage (NCBI taxonomy): Eukaryota > Metazoa > Arthropoda > Insecta > Lepidoptera > Erebidae > Eilema > Eilema sororculum. Next base: position 2,385,600 of record OU618556.1, read on the forward strand.
TAGCTTTGCTTCTCACACCACACTTATCGGTGATGCTGAAGATAGGAGAGACCATATTAGAACGTATGCCGTTCCTTACGACGTCATGCCAATACTTTTGAGACTTTTTCTTCCTACCAGTGGAAGCAATATAGCCACCACAAACATACCGTGCCCGCCTCCTGGAAGGAGTGAAGGTTCGAAGGTGGTCACATGCACTTCGCTGTGGGGTCACCTCCATTTTGAACATATCATTTATTGCTGTCTGGTATGACAGTAGTTAATTAGCAGCGTGAGCCGTTAAAGTCTGCAATGTTCATATCGTCACTGGAAAGCCAATAATACTAAAACGCCAAAAGGCCATTTCACAGGAGAGCGAATTAAAGTTTTTTTTTTTACAAAACTAGGCATAACTTTTTTTCTAATTTAGTAATTCACAAACAGTAAAAGCCAAAATATATTGTAACACTGTTCCCTATGTACTGGAATCGATATATTTTGCATATTTTGCGTGATTCAGGAGATAGCTGTCGCTTAAGTACAAATGCTCTGTACACTTGGTAATGAAAAAGTACTTATCTTAATAATTATTATAAGGTATTGTGATCAAATATTACTGAAAACGCTCATCTTTTCAAAAGTATGTCAAGAAAAAGTACTAACGCGCCTTACAGTTGGACACAGTCTCAGGATAAGAATACTTAAACACCACAATATGTCAAAGGACCGCACGGTAAAACGATGTATGGAATTATTTGTTGGGATCATTGTTACGTCAAAAATACTTATTAAAAGATTGTTCATTCTAATTTCAATTTATTTTTCCTAACCGACATAATCAACAGTTGGTAAATCCTAATAATTGCAATAGTTGCCAACAAAATAATATTCTTAATTCTTAATTCTTTATTGCACACACACATAGTACAGAGATCATACATAAAACATTTCACAGAACATGTACAAAGGCGAGCTTAACTCAAAATGAGTTCTCTACCAGCAAACCTTTGAGTCGCAGAGAAGTTAAGGTCATGAAGGGGGATGTGAAGTGTACATAAAAACAGATAAAAAATGAAAATAAAAGGAACATACACACACATATTATAGCATACATAATCATATTCATACATACATACATACACCTAAACATAATTATACGTACACATATACATGTACTTACATATACACAAACTATACCTACATATATAGACATAGATAAATACGTAAATATATAGGTATAAACAGACTATATTATTGTGACAGGAAATGTTCCCTAGTTCTTCTCCTGAAGATGTCCAGAGTATTGCTACCGCGAATGGAGTGAGGTAGCGCGTTCCAAAGACGTACCGCCCGGACCGTAAAGGATCCATCATAGCAACTGGAACTGTGTGCTGGTGTACGAAGCAGAAGAGAGGTAGAAACTCGACAGGGTTTACCCCTGGGTACGAGATACTCAAAGCGTTCCCGCAGATAAGTTGGAGCATTAGGATTATTAAGAATATTATAGAGAAGAGTAAGAATGTGAAGATTACGGCGCTGCCGAATAGGGAGCCAGTTCAGTCTTTTGCGATATTCCGTCACTTAGATAATACTTCTAGCATCTTTTTATTTAAATATTATTGTATTGTATTTGTTTAATTAACGATTATTTATAATAATAATAAATTGAACCATAATAATTTCACAATAATTATCATAGGTTATATAGATTTTTAGTACCAACATAACTAAAAAATATTATAGAGAATTAAATAAAACGGTAATAATTAAATAAATATGCTTATCAAAATTCAATTCCAAATAATAAAGTAATTATCTTAGGTGCGATCGATTTTTATATTGTAACGTACTGGTATTGTGTTCTAAAAAAACCAATACGGTATTATTATGCATTTCTGCCAAAAAAGAAATAAGCAAGAGAATAGGAATTAGTGTTCTGGTAATTACCCATGGCAATATTATAATTCAAAGCGAAAGCAAAGGCGAAGGCTGGATCTGCACGGGTCGTCAGGAGCACGTATAAATGAGAACCGCTCCCTCAGGTAAGACGGCGTAGCAGGGTTGTACAGAATATTGAAAATATAACAGAGAATACGAGTGTTCCTACGCTGGCCGATAGGGAGCCACTTGAGTTCTCTGCGAAACTGCGAGACATGGTCGTACTTTCTCAGGTTGAATATGAACCGAATGCACAAGTTTTGCAATCTCTCCAACTTGTTTAAGAGTTCCTCAGTGATATCTAGAAAACAGGCATCTGCGTAGTCCACAATGGGTTGGATAAGAGTTTGGGCAAGGGAAATTTTGGTTCTTAAAGGTAGAAAGCTCTGGAGGCACTTTAGGGAGTGGAATAGCGTACTTTTCTGCTAACCTCATTGATATGAGGACTCCGGGACAAGTTAGCATCAAAAAGTGCTCCCAGATTCTTGGCGGTATCCGAATAGGGTATCCGAGTTCCATCCAGCGTGACAGGAGCAAGTGCGGAGAAATCGAGCTGCCTGCGCATATGAGCGCTACCAATAATCATTGCTTTAGATTTGGTTGGATTGATACGTAATCCAAATGATTTAGCCCAGACACTAATGCAATCCAGCTCGCGGTTAATAGCAGATACTGCAGAGGAGGCATCAGTCACCGCAAAATGATTGTATACCTGCAAGTCATCGGCATAAAGATGGTAGCTAGATGAAATCAGTCCGGTGACAGAGTTGATGAAGATGAAGAACAAGAGAGGAGAAAGACCACCCTGTGGTACACCCGCAAGAAGTCTACACCAGTTGGACACCAACTGAACACGTTGCGACCGCCCTCGCAGATACGAATCAAACCAGGAGATAGCATTAGAGAAAACATTAATACTCTTCAATACGCCAAGCAAAATGTCAAAATAGATCGAGTTAAAAGCACTACTAAAATCCAACAATATTAGTAAAGTTAGTTCTTTCCTCTCCAGAGCCCATCGAATATCATCAGTCACTTTAACGAGAGCCGTAGCTGTACTGTAGCCTTTAAGGAATCCAGATTGGAAAGTGTTGAGGAGGTTAGAGGAAGATAAAAATATAGACAGACAGAATAGAGTTGTTGGTGCACGATATGCTCGAGAACTTTTGAGAGAAACGGAAGTATGGAAATTGGCCGAAAATCGGTAACTGTGGAAGGCTTAGGAGATTTGGGTAATGGAATAATAAAAGCTGGTTTAATGGAGTCAGGAAAGGTACGAGAGAATAGGGAATAATTGAAAAAGTGAGTTATAATAGAAAGTACAGTAGGGAGAAGTGGAAGAATCATACTATAGCAGATATGATCAGAGCCAGTCGCGGACGAGGAAATAGACAGCAGCGATTTTTTTCCGCCTCTGATACAGGCATTAAATGAAAAGGTGGAGTCTGTGGAGTTGGGACACTAGAAAGCGCATGCAAAGTGCTCTGCTTGGTAACTGCGTCCAGTGAGACGGGTTGTAGAGAGAAGTGGTCATTTAGGGCACACAAGTCTATCCCTGGAGTCATAAATAGGTGATTTGCTAATGCCAACAGACCTGAGAAATCTCCATGTGTCCGAGGAGTTTCAGTTGTTGAGAGAGTTATAGAAATGGCGTCGCTTTGCGTCTCTACATATACGGCTGCAGCGGTTGCGTAGGGTCTTGAATGCTAGCAAGTTGTGTCCCTACGAGCCATTAGGGTTTTAATCACCGGGTTGTGCCTGATCTTGACCCGTCTTAGGGGGGCTTGTTGGTCAAATAGTTCTATAACGTCCACCATTTCATTGACGTCTATCGAATTCAAAATGGGCGTCCAGTCAGTGCCACTGGCGTCACGACGTAATACCTCTAGGCCAATACCCCTAAAATTGCGAAGACAACGGTACTGTGCCTTAACCACAATAGTCCCCACACCACTATTTTTGGGCGGGCGATGCAGTACAAAACACTAATAGCTGCCCCTGTGATAAAACTTTCAAAAAACACTTTTTCAACAAAAAATACCAGATTATAACGCAAGCCGAGGAAAAGGACTACTCCGGTACTAAAGAAGTACGCGTTTACACCGACGGCTCCAAAACAAAGAATGGCTCAGGAGCCAGCGTACACTCCTTGGACCTTGGCTTAAATATCCACCTTCCACTAGGCGAACACAGCTCGATCTTCCAATGCGAGTGTGTCGCCATAACAACAGCAGCGACGGCAATAAGCGAAAAGCAGGTTAAGGGTTTTAACATAAAGCTCCTAACCGACAGCACAGCCGTTCTAAAAGCGCTAGACCACCGAATAACCAACAGCACACTAATAGCAGAATGCCAAACTGCTTTGAACCAGCTTTCCACCCATAATGTAGTAACGCTACAGTGGATAAAAGGGCATAGTGGGTCCTACGGCAACGATGCTGCGGACGAACTCGCGAGGAGGGGTTCCTATATGACCACTGCTGGCCCACTACACTACTGCCGATCCCTTTTTCACAGATCCGTACCTGGATACGCCAGAGTTCTGTGGAACTACATAACCAAAGATGGGTACAAACCATCGACTGCAGGCAATCAAAACAGGCTGTACCTTCGATAAATAAACGGCTAACGAAACGTCTCCTAAGACTAGACAGAACAAGTCTTAGGACAATTATTGGGGCAATAACGGGCCACTGTCCCCTCAACAAGCACCTACTAAAGAAGTACGCGTTTACACCGACGGCTCCAAAACAAAGAATGGCTCAGGAGCCAGCGTACACTCCTTGGACCTTGGCTTAAATATCCACCTTTCACTAGGCGAACACAGCTCGATCTTCCAATGCGAGTGTGTCGCCATAACAACAGCAGCGACGGCAATAAGCGAAAAGCAGGTTAAGGGTTTTAACATAAAGCTCCTAACCGACAGCACAGCCGTTCTAAAAGCGCTAGACCACCGAATAACCAACAGCACACTAATAGCAGAATGCCAAACTGCTTTGAACCAGCTTTCCACCCATAATGTAGTAACGCTACAGTGGATAAAAGGGCATAGTGGGTCCTACGGCAACGATGCTGCGGACGAACTCGCGAGGAGGGGTTCCTATATGACCACTGCTGGCCCACTACACTACTGCCGATCCCTTTTTCACAGATCCGTACCTGGATACGCCAGAGTTCTGTGGAACTACATAACCAAAGATGGGTACAAACCATCGACTGCAGGCAATCAAAACAGGCTGTACCTTCGATAAATAAACGGCTAACGAAACGTCTCCTAAGACTAGACAGAACAAGTCTAAGGACAATTATAGGGACAATATCGGGCCACTGTCCCGGGGGCCAGTGGGCTAAGGGGGCTATCCGTGACACCGATGTGTCACGGATAGCCCCCTTTGCAGGATATGTTTCAGCGCCGAGGAAACGGCCGCCCACGTAATGCTGGAATGCGAGGCAGTGGCCACCCAAAGATCCCAAATCCCCGGTCGCTCCGCGAAGCCTGTGAAGCTCCAGTAAGCTTCTGCGTTTCTGGGCGGAGCTAGGCTGGGTGCTCTAGCACTTAACCACCGGCGACTCGCGCGCAAAATATGAATTATAAGTACTGATCGCATTGTAATTAAAACGAAATATGATTTTAAAAGACTTAACGAAATTAAATTTGTACGTTTTTCCCCCAACTAAATGCTAAACGAACCATTAATATTTCGTCGACTAAAATAGTTGATGATTAATAAAATAATTATTCAATTTTATTGAATGGAAAACATTCTAAACAGACACTCAAATACTTTGATATGTGAGGCAAAATCACAAAAACCGTTTCCTATCAAAACAGTACGTAGACAAAATATACTAAAGCGCCATGCGCATCAGTTTCTACGTAAAGCAAATTTACTTATCTAATAATCAACAAGTAGTTACGGCCGGCAATAAATACTAAAGCGACATCAATGATTCAACATCAGTATTGTAAGTTGCTGAACAAGGTTGAATTGGCTGGTGTCAGTGAATAAAAATACTGAAGCGACAACGACTAAAAATTAATCAAAACTTGTACTACGTAAGTTTTTGCCACGAATTCAAAATGATGAAAAATCTCCTTATTTTGAAGTGCTTAAGCGCCAAAAAAGTGCCCTGATCAACACGAAACCCAGACCATTCGACGCAGAAAAAAAAATCCTATCCAACGATATATATAACTCATTTTGACTAAAATGGCGCTTTAGTATTATTGGCTTTCCAGTGACGATATAGACTAGAGTATCTAGGCCTTAAGGCTCATAATGACTACATGGTCTATAAGAGACTCCTATGACGTAACACGATGGATTTATACATCCTCACAGTGTTATAGCATACTAATTTGTACGTGTCCCACTTCCTCATGACTTGCGATGTTATAAAAGCTAGTTACAGCAAACATGATTATGTACGAGTCTGGAGGTAAACCCCACTATTTGTTCAGTGATAAGCGCACGTTAGTTTCTACTTAGCTAGATGTTATCTGCTTGCCTTCGTGAACGGCTTCCAACGGAACATAAAAGGTTAACAGCTATTGTAATACGTAGACTTTTTTTTTTTTTTTATATAGGACACGTCAATTTGACTTCACCTCGCCTGATGTTAAGCTAAGGGCAAAGTCTCGGAAAGAGGGTCTCCATCGTAAACATTTACCATGTTAACAGTGGTGGCACTCAGCTTGACGGCCTCATTAGATGCCTTTTCACGCCCCGCTTAAAGGACCGGACTGTAGGAAGAAGGAAACACGTTTTGTGTTATCTAGTGAATAGTCTTGAAGATTGGCTCGTGGTGATTGATCTGGCTATTCCATAAGGGTTCAAACTTGGCACAAAATGTAAACAAATGACAACAAACCGGCCAAGGGCGACTCGGACGCCCACGCGATGTTCCGTACCATTCTGTTTTTAGTATTTGTTGTTATAGTGGCAACAAAAATACTTCATCTATGAACATTTATACTGCCAGACACTCCAGACAGTTATTTTATTTTATTATAATAGTGTAAGGCTAGGTTCGACTAAACGCGATTAAGGTTTGTTCCTAGAATAAACAGCCCATTTAAATGATCGTGGGCAAAAAAAAATTGTCTGTTTGTAAGAAGTGTACTCACCGGAATATGTGCGTTCCTTCTTTTTTATTTGTTTTTTACATTTTTACACTTATAAATTTTGCCTTTTACAAGCGAGGTGTAGTCAAATTGACGTGTCTTTTAAAAAATATTTACACGACCACGTCAATCTCAAATCAGACAACGAATTTATTTATTAGAGTTCCGCTTTCACCCCTTTGATGGTTCCGTACCCAAACAATTGATACGGTACGTAGTACTTAAGTACTTCCTTTCTTTGTTGCACGTTAAAGATGTACTGGAATGCTCTCCCCTAAGGCACATGTATTTCCTTCTTAAAATCCTGAGCGAAAAATCATCTGTCGATTCCATGAAAGTAGGAACTATCATTTTAGGATCGATAGCATGTCAACACGAATCTATGCTTTAATGGCTTCTCACTTTATAATATACAACCTTTGCTGCTGCTAAGTACCCATAGAGGTCAGGGAAAACGCTATAATATAGTTCTCGCTATTCTATATGTAGGAACGCGCCTTGAATAAGGTCGTTACGTATTAGCATAAGGTTACACTAGGAAATAACTTTTCTCATCACTTTACGCGATCGCTATGCGTTTTATTGGCACTTCTTTTGGCAAAATTGCTCAATAAAATTGAAGTGTAGTGTGCGCTTCAGTTAAGCAAGGCAGTCAAAAAATTTCCTACTAATAAGTCTGAAAGTATGTGAAGATGTTTCTATTCAATCACGCTTAAACGTCTGAACGGGTCTGGTTGGATAACTTATAGTCTGGAATTTTATCCCGGGGGTAGGTTATAGGTTCCCATATTGGTAGCGGAAACGTGGTCTTCCAAACATTCCTATAAAAAGTGGTCATAGTAGTTAGTCCTGTAACTCACAAAGTAACAACATTATGTGTAAAGACTAGTTTTTATTATACATATGGTAACACCTAGGAACAGCAAGATACTTTACAGCCAGGATCTCTAGGCAATAAGTCTATGAGATAAGGCAATAAAAACTCATTGCCATTCTTTTCATAAAGTGCCTTCAGTTTTTACTCTTTGGTTACGGCACCCTGAAAGTATTTTAGTTGTTTCATTTATCACGTGTGTATGCAAGAAAACATACAGCACTCTAATTTACCTGTTTACTTAAAATAGTATTTTCGTATGTTTTTCCTTGTTGTCTATTTTCCTGTACAATACAAAATATTATTGTATTACTTGCTACTTAGTAATACATTGTAATTATGTTATTTGTGCTTGCTATGCTTGGTTACGAAGATTTCGATATTGATAATTATGTTAATTAGGTAGTTATTATAGTTTTATTGTAATAAGGTATTAGGTAGCTACGTGATTCAAAGTTGCCCATACAGTAGGTATGGTAGATAGTATTTTATGCTTCTAAGACAGAATTATTATCGTAGAAGACACCTGCCTGTTTAGGCGAGCATGCAGAGGGGATATCGTTGCTCAAGCATATCACATCGTACCCTTCATTTCTAAGTATTATATGAATAAAAATATATTTTAGCTTGATAAACTAAAAAGTAAAAACCAGACAAGTGCAAGTCGGAATCGCGCATTGAGAATTCCGTACAAAACTGAATCGAAGGATTCACATATGTTAATAAACGGCAATATCTTTTTATTGCGTTGACCGAGAAGTTCGTTTGTTTCACAGACTTGAGTAACGTACCTATAGTTTAGGTTCATAATGTCCAAATCCCCGAAGGTCCAGAGGTTGCAAAACGTCCATATCCCAGAATGTGCATATCCCAGAATGTCCATATACCAGAATGCCCATTTGTGTAAATTTCAACTCGATCCGACCACACATTCTAGAGACAAAAGGTCTTGACAGGCAGACGGACAAATAGGTAGACAGTCAACAACAACAAAAGTCCTTTTGAGTTGCGGAACCCTCAAAAGGACTTTTGTTGTTACATTCATTACCAAGTTCAATATATATGGTAGATACTCGTTAAAACAACACGCACAACTAAGGGCAATTTAAGAGTTTAGTACGCAATAATTAACTTCTGTGCTACAGAGAGAGGAAAGCGAGGCGGGGAACGAACGAGCCTAATGAGTTCGCCCAAATTTCAATTTCTATATCTAAGTACCTTACACGTATTTAAAAATGGAATATTTGCGCTGCTTTTTTTGTGTGGAAATCCCCTCGGATACCTCCCCTGCCGGAGCCGGAAGGGGAGGTTATGTCGGACTCGAACCGACTAAAACCGCACGCCGACCGTAGGTCGTGGTGCTAGGCCGGAGGCCGGAGGTGAAGTTGTCTTCGACATATCCTTCGCACCCCGACTGACCCAGTGCCATCCCTTACGGTCTGGTCCTCGGGAGGAATATTTGCATTGCTGGCGTTTGACTGTTTTCCGTTTCGTGACGTTCTTTAGCTTCGCGTTTCAACTCGTTCCATGTCTTATCCAAGGCGATCCGCTTCTGAAATTATAGTGATTCATTCATTAATCTCTAACTTCAAAACGGGAAAACAAAGCTGGAGCGGGTTGCCAATTAAAAATAGAAGCGCATCTATGGTTAATTTTAATGAATTAACAGTTGTTTGAAAGAATTTAGTACCTAACTGTATCTCTAAGAAGGCGCTCGATGCAGCCCAAGAGCGCGTTATAACGGCGATTATTATTTACTAACGGGACCGACATTAGATTTGCCACTTTAGGTGTTTTCACTCGAGATTATAGCTGTTTATGGTATACATAAGCCCATTGAGATATGATTTGATCATTTTCTACCTTCTTTTTTGTGGGTGCTCGTATGGCATTATCCTATAGTCACCATAATACTACTAGCTTTTGCCCGCGGCTCCGCGCGTGTGGATGTCGGTTATCGCGACCAAACATAGCCTATGTCCTTTCTCATAGTATAATCTACCCCTATACCAAATGTCATCAAAATCGGTTCAGTGGTTTAGGCGCGAAAGCGTAACACACAGACAGACAGAACGACAGAGTTACTGGGATGAACCCATTGAGGTAAACGTCAAGTTGAGCATTTTCTACCTTCTTTGAGAAAGCGTTGTGCAGAATGTTGTGGAATATGTATTTATTTTATTTATTTAATAAGTTATTGCGTCATCTATATTCGACGGCCATTTGTGAAACACATGTCCCCAAGTACATTTATAAGTACAGTATAATCTCTTTTAGTAGGTACTTAAAACAGAGTGTTTGTTCAAAGTTAACACTTGTTGCTCGTGCAGGCTGCGAGTTGATTACATTTGCATATAGATGCGAGTTACTTCCCAATGTTGCATCTTTGTAAATAAGTAGCGGCTGGTTTCACACGGGTATATTTTTAATGAAAATACAATTATCTACCTATAACCTGGGAATCAGTATTTATCACCTATTTTTCTGCCAGGAAATTTCCTCTGGCGCGCTTTTTTTTACGCTTGGCGTCGTGGAGGCTGACATACCTACGTGCCATACGTGCAAGCGGTCTCACTACCTTGGACGCCCAAGATCGTGCGAAGGGGAATAGTAAGAGCCGTCAGGCGGTCCCTGAGCTCCGAGGGCACCGTGGCCTCGGATGCAATCAGGACTAACATCTTTCATGTAGATGATGAGGAAAATTTCCTCTCCGGCCGTATTCACAACTGTGATATACATTTAATTCATTCATTCTCAACCAGTAGCAAATTACGAAAACGTTCATTCGTAATTTCGTAACCAATTCGTTCCTTAGTCACTAAGGTATGGATTAGTTAGCTAAGGCTTAGTGGATGCTTCATGCTTACAACTTAAAATACTGCAAAAAGTTTAGACCCAGCGGTATAGGCTCTTCGTTACTGAATTGGCCAATCAATCAGGGAAATACCTGCTTTCAGTCAAGTAATCAATAAATATAGCAATCATTCAGACATTTATACATATAGATGAGTGCTCACAAAATCACTTCACAGCTGAGGTGACGCAGACTTGAGCAAGTTCTGAATCATAGCAAAAAAATAACAAAATGGATGATACAACATGTGAAATAATATGGCAACAAAACGAATATGCTAGATCAACCGGGGAAGGAACACTTCTTTCATATAATATCGACGTTAAATAACAAGAATATAATAATATGCCACGATTTTTTTCTTATAAAGGAAACGTCAATTTGACTTCACCTCGCTTGATGTTAGGCTATAGGCAAAGTCTCGGAAAGAGGGTCACCATGGTAAACATGTACCATACCATACAGCGATGGCACTGATGGCACTCAGCTTGACGGCCTCATCAGATGCCTCTTCACGATCCGCTTAAAGGACCCGGGACTATAGGTTTTGAGAGTGCCAGGCTCTAATTCCCCATATCTGATCATAGCGACAGGAATAATATTCTCTAGCTTACTTTATCTTAGACAAACTACATTACTTAGAAACTAGTGATCTTGATCGCGCTATCAAAGTTTTTGCTTCTAAAAACATCAAGCCCGGTCTGTTGATATGTTCACCCAGCCTTTTCGGAGGGTTATCCCTCTCCTGTATTAGAGGAACTTTATAACTCATCCTCTTCAGAAGAATCTCGTCAAGTACATCGTAATAGAACATTACTTATCTGATAGTTGTTTTCATTTATCATTCCTTATCTATACCCTCCAGTTTAGAAATATATTTTTATCTGTGCTCCAGGAAGTACACAACGGTGAAACATTTCAAAATTGTTAAAGTTTTTTATTCTATAGTTTTAACGCTATAGTTCCCGACATAAACCTTGAACTCAAGTCGCGAAAGAAACCAGTGTTTAGTCGCGTTTGTTCAAATATGAATTTGGTCCAATTGTCAAAAAACGACTTGGATAGGTTAGGTTAGAAGGCTAATGCAGGTGCGGAGCGGAGCTCCCGCATTAAGCCTTCGTGGTTATTTTTTTTATAACCACCCAGAAACCGGATAGAAAGTCCGCGATTTTTTCCTGTTTTTGACAATTGGACCAAATGCGTATTTGACCAAACGCGACTAAACGGCGCACGCGGTTTTCAATTCGTCCACCGCCATAGCACCCCGTGTTATCCTCAAAAGATTCACAAAACACTCATACTACGCATTTATACATTTTGTGACGTGTTTGGGGCCAAGATAGTAACTATACATGTTGTTTTTTTAGAGATAAGTATATGGTAATTTTGTCTGGCTCTGTGACAAGGCGAGGTGAAATTCAAATGAACGTAAATTACTTCCACTGGCGTCGTTTTGTTATAATAATGGAACGATGTTTTATTTATTTCTTTTTTAACTCCGCTAATGACGTCTGCCATACATTGCTCATGTCTTATTCACTAACATTTTTTATGATGTATGTAGCAATCTCGCAATATAAAAGACAATAGGATGTGAGGAAATCTATTCAAAATATGTGCAATCATCTATTTTGCTCACGGCTACGCTCGCGTGGATGTCGGTTACCGCTTACCGCGAGCCAACATAGCTTGTCCGTTCCTAAGCTCTCATTCATCGTAACAATTTGTATGAAAATCGGTTCAGTGGTTTAGGCGTGAATTTATAATTAACCAACTTCCACTAGAAAGAAGGTTCTCAATTCGTCTAAATCCAAATTATTGGCATGGATTACACTGTTTTTTAGACAGTCATGAAAAACAGTTCCTTCACTAAACATTGCGAAGACACAATTAACATCCATCTATACTTCTATACTCATATATTATAAAATACGAAAGTAACTCTGTCTGTTGCGCTTTCACGTCTGAAGCGCTAAACAGATTTTGATGAAATTTGGTATAGGGGTAGAAAAAGGACATAGGCTGTTTGGTCGCGATAATCGATATTCACACGGGCGGAGCCGATGGCAACAACTAGTTATAAATATTTCACAATCGTCACCTCACACTTAATTAGTAAGCAATTGCTCTAGTTAGGACAATTTGTAGTCTTGTACTTGCGTGTTTACGTAAGAATAGTGCTACGGAACGAGGAACGCGAGGCGGGGAACGAACGAGCCTAATGAGTTCGGCCAAATGTCAATTGTATATTTACCAATACGTACTTACAGCTCGAATATTTGCATTGCTGGCGTTTGACTGTTTTTCGTTTCTCTGGCACTATTAATAAATTGCTAGCTGTGCCTTTATTTTCGTGCGGAAATTCCCTCGGATACCTCTTCTGCCGGAGCCGGAAGGGTAGGTTATGTCGGACTCGAACCGACTAAAACTGCTGTGGGTCGTGGTGCTAGGCCGGAGGTGAGGTTGTCTTCGACATATCCCTCGCACCGCGGCTGACCCATGGCCATCCCTTACGGTATGGCTCTCCTAATTTCTAGCTGTGCTTACATAATAGTGTTGCCGTCACCTACAAAGTAATCTCTTGTCTATGTGCTGTTCCAGACCTTAACCTGTTTCTGTGCGGAATTTTATCCGGTCCAATCAATTAATTATCCTTTCGCAGTCAACGCTGTTTCCACGCTGGCCAGAAAGGTTGGTGCAGGCCGTGGAGGGTTTTATTTCGAACCCTTATTTCGAGTCTTCCTTCCCTCGAAGTGATATCGTCTGCGTACTTTTCCGTTAGTCGCCTCTTTCGACACCCTTCCTGAGATTGTGTGGTAATACTTATATTCTTTCTCCTCCACAACACGGATGCTCAGGTGATCTACTTCCGTTTAGTCATTTTCGGGGGAAAGAGTAACAAAGTCACTCGAAGTGTCTCCAAAACCTTTTGCTTCTGCAATCATAATAATAATAAGTCCCCAAATCTGTTTAGGATGGCCACGCTTACGGTTTCCTTGAGTCTCTTGCATGCCTTGGCATACCTATAGTTATTTATTTATTTTATTTATTTATTTGTTCGGAGGACCAACAGCCATAACAAAGATATAGTGTCTAAAATTAGTTGCATACAGCCAATTACAGGTTCTCACTAATACAATTCAGAGTTTGTTTATAATATGGCCTAAAATTTTAGCACTTTATGGAATTAGAATGATAGGTGATAAAAGTGTAATATTGCAAGTGCTGCGTGAATCGTAGTGCAATACCTTCGGAACCTGTGAGCAATCCAGCTCAATTTCCACCTACCACTTTTCAAATCAAATTAAACGTTTAAGTTTCTCAAAACATTCGAGCATCACAACTGACATATTAATATACAATGTACTACATCTTATTTGTAAACAACTGATAAAGGTTCAGCGAAAGGTATTATGACAGCTGATCTCTGATATGGGTGACCTGTTGACCTCGCGCCCACACGTATATAAATACTCTGTCTACCACCCACGCCCTCTGTCCTCTTGATATATCGATATCATTACAGTTATTTATGTCTCTTAATGCGGCTATTAAACATGGTAGGCATCTATCGATTTCTAGGTTGGGCAGTGTTATTAAGTTTGGTGCTTGGAAATTGTCAGTATGATAGTGTCTGTGTATGTCCGGATACCAATAAGCTGTGTTCACCACCTCAGTAGATGAACAGGTGCATGTTTCCGTAGTCTAGCGTTCTGATTAATTTCGATGGTGATAATGATTTTCGATTATTTTAATGGATTATTGCTTCGAAATACATCGGGAAAAATTAAGCGCTCAAGTGGGACTTGAACCCACGACCTTTCCAACTGAGCTATTGAGCCACACCTGAATCACTTCAAATTTCCCTTCTCTTTATATCTGTCTTTAAGGGGCGGCGATTATTGCTGGTATTCCAAGTTAGTATACATTAGTTACATTAGCAGGGATGTGGGTGCTAATTAGTCCCGAGAAAAATTCTATACGTGTAATTACAATGCTATAGGGGCTAAATTCGTTTGATCACGATATTGTCTACTTGTTTGAAATCAAGTCGTCTAGATAAGAAATCGTAAATCTCGACAAGTCTGGGTACGCAATACCAACACGTAATAATTCGATAATGCTGTGCTTAGGCGACTATAGGTAGGTAGTTTTTATACATAATTATGTTACCTTAATATAGCTGGCCAAAGCTTGCCAAAACCGGTATCTATGTGATGTCAATCACTCAATCAATTAGTCCAGCGCAGTCCACTGCTGGACATAGGCCTCTCCCAATGTGCGCCATTTCACCCGATCATCCTCCTTCCGCATCCAGTCTATCCCAGCCACCTTTTTCAGGTCGTCAGTCCATCTGACTAGGGGGTCTCCTACCTTGCGTTTGCCTTCTTGCGGTCTCCACTCTAGGACTCATCTGCACCAACGGCCATCGGTCCTTCGACAGACGTGGCCAGCCAATTGCCACTTGAGCTTGCCCATTGCTCTATGTGATGACATGCTGATAACATAATCGATTTTGAAATGATGAAAAACACGGCTAGAGTCCTGAAAACCACTGTTGAGAAACCCTTTCTCGTTCATTAATTTCTGACAAAACACCCTATAATTTGTTCTTTGACTCTTTGACGTAACTCTTATAACATCTCCCTCTCTTTCTCCTTTCCAGATGAGAAAGAGAAGTACGATCCTAACGGTTTCCGCGACGCGCTCGTGCAGGGTCTCGAGCGCGCCGGCGGCGACCTCGACGCGGCCTATAAGTTCTTAGACTCGGCTGGCTCAAAACTTGATTATCGGCGGTATGGCGAAGTCATATTCGACGTGCTCATCGCTGGGGGGCTGCTGCGTAAGTATTCCATATTATATTTAATAGTTATAAGAACGATTTCCATGAGGCTTTTTCTGAATGGTCTGGTTTACCGGAGATTGGGGTCCAACCAACCTCACCGTAAGTTAATGCATCTGGTGATTGACGGAAGAAAAAAGGTCATACTGGCAGTTACACCCACAAAAGTTAAAACAAAGTAATAAGATGTTGCTAAAATTGGCCCTGGGCTCAAAGGTGCAAGCTTTTGATGCACTCCAATAACTTTTTATGGAATTTGCCTGAGTGTTATTATTCAATGTGTTCCTGGGTACTGTGTACTGCCTAGTGGAGATATGGGAAGGTTTCATCCCGTAAAAATTCCCAACCCAGCACCATAGTAATGGCCTCATACAATCTGAACCTTATTTCAATTATGAAATGATGAAATATCTGGCTAGAGTCCTGACCATTGATGACAAAACCTGTTCGTTCGTTTTATACTGATTACTTCAAGCCCACTACTCCTAAGTGTTCTTGAATTAATCTATGTTATAACGCGGTTGTCTCTTTGGCCACAGTCCCCGGTGGAGGGGTGTCGATGGACGGCGAATCTCCGAAGACGAACACCTGCATCTTCACCGCGAGCGAGGATATGGAGACCATGCGGAACTTTGAACAGGTAACGGAAGATAATTTAAATGATATGTGTGATGTAAGTTTGGGATGGCCTGGCTAGTTGTGGGTCTTAGGAGGCAACGTCAGTAACTTATGGTGGTTAAGGAGTCGGTTTTACGATAGTAGGTCTTTGGTTCGAATCCTAGATGTTACACTACCGATGTAAAATAAATAAAATAATGTGATAATGTGAACTCACTCGTTTAGGTGATAGGAGTACATTTCTGTTAGAAATATGCTTAATAAAACTATATCGAGTGGAATAAAGTGGAGGAGTAATAATCGAAATTGTGAACCTGGGATCCGAGGTGGAATTTTGGTCCCGTTCTAGTGACCTATGGGAACATTTCATATTGTTTTTTCTTTAAACCTTTCGTTGAACATTTGCAACATCCATTTTTTTATTATATAGATAATCGCTGATAAAAATCTACTTCTGCATGTTGAAATAATATAATAAACGATTGTTAAATGATGAAAAACATGGCTAGAGTCCTGAAATTTGTTGTTGAGAAACCCTTTCTCGTTCAATTACCTCTGAAGTAACACTACGCACTGTTCACGTGTTTCATTGACACACACGCGCTAATCGAACCTATATCATTTGCAGGTATTTGTGAAGTTGATGAGACGTTACAAATATCTCGAGAAGATGTTTGAGGAAGAGATGAAAAAGGTAAGTTTGTTTGTGTTACTTATAATATAAATTGAGCGGCCATATGCCCCTTTGTTGAAGTCAAAGAAAAATAAATTTGGTAAATTTAGTCATTGTGAGTCATGAAGAAGTGGTGTGACAGTATATACGCGCAGTACATGTTTCTTGGATATATTTTGAAGAAATCATGGGATGGACGAGCTCAAATTCACCAAGTATAGATATTACAAAACAATCTGCGCGCAAGGGCCTTTTATATCTCGCGATTTAGGTCCAAGATATAATATGATTCGAGCTATATCAGCATATTGCTATCCACAGCTGCACATAAGCCTATCACAATAGTAAACATTATAAATGATTCGAAATACATCGGGAAAAAGAAGCGCTCAAGTGGGACTTGAACCCACGACCTTTCCCTTACAGAGGGAATGCTCTTCCAACTGAGCTATTGAGTCACACCTGAATCAATACAAATTTTCTCTATATCTGTATTTTTAGGGCGACGGTGGAGCCATCCACCAACCTTCTTACGAACTGTTGTTTATACTTATTTCGAATTTAAAAAGTTAGTAGTAAATGCTATAAAAATTTCATTCAAATTATAAATGATGAAAAACATGGCTAGAGTCCTGAATTATCATGTTGAGAAAACCTTTCTCGTTCACTTACCTCTGATAAAGACACGCTAATCAAATCAATATCATTTGCAACAGTATATTTGGAGTTTAATGGCATAATTTATTTGCAGGTGCTCGTTTACCTGAAAGGTTTCGAACCACAACAGCGCATCAAGCTTGCACGCATGACGGCACTGTGGATCGGTATGTATCTATTAACGTACTTACTCTACAATTAAACTAGTTTTCTAGAATTTTCCCGACGTTTCGCTTGGTTATTAGCAGCTATTGTTATGTATAGGCTGATGGAGTTAGGCGTAGTGTACAATATAATATCAAGCTGTGTAGTTTAGAAATTAGAAGAATTAGAAACTACACAATGTGTAGTTCGGAAATTTCGTCATTACTTTTTAATAGACTATATTATCACATTAAATAATATACTTTTTAATACCCGCGTGGAATTCTATTCTGTTCTGATAAGCTAAGCAAAACGCGAGAACGGATCGACCAATTCGACAATTTTTTTTCGCATATTCTTTTAAGGCTCTTAGAGACGGTTAAGGGAACATAATTTCACGCGGGTGAAGTCGCGTCCATCAGCTAGTTTAGTAAGAAATCTATAACATAACCTCACATTTTAATACATACACATTATTCAATAACTTCCGCAGTAGTCTCCGTGGCTTATCGGTAAATACCCCGACTTACACCACAAAGTCGTGGGTTCGAATCCGAGTTGTCAACTGTAGATCTTTTTCCGATGTATATTATGCACACGATTAGAGCCATGTAGCGTGTACTGCGCTGCGCGGTGTCGAAGTAGTGCTATAGCGAAGCGCAGACCATCACAAATACCACATAACTTGTGGTGTTTGATAACACGGACTGTGCGACATTTTTGCTATTTCTTGACTTGGTAATCATTTGCTTTTATATTTTGAACTATTTTGCAAGGTTTCTGGATGTTTTTGGTAAACTAAATAGTGAAATTGAAAGAAGATTTAAAAATTGTCCATCCAATATTCAAAATCATGGTTATTTATCCATTGTAATCTAAAATCGATTTTCATGTTTTTTAATTGTTATTGTTTAGTTGAAACACTTATGATTATGAACCTAGGTTTACACATAAAATAAAAAAAATGTTGTATTTCACACCATGACTAATTTTTAGTAATGACTGTCGACCAATGAGCGAATATATTCATAAATTAGAATTTCGAATTTAGAATACATGAGGATTAATACGCACACCGAAGAAATACTTTTTTTTTACCTACGACGGAGACGGTATAATATGCGTTTGGGTGTTTGTTTGTGCAAATTCATGTCGCCATTTTCTCCGAAACTACCAATCCAATTTTGATTCAGTTTTGGGTTCGGCTGTAATTGGGGCATGTTCTTAGATAGGTGTTACAATGACAACTCAACAGGGGCGCTACAGCAAGCATTTTTAATGCAAATCAATGTTGCCAATTTTCTCCAAAAATACTAGTCCGATTTTGATGAAGTTTTCAATTATTGGTTTTGGTTTGATTGGTGCATGGTTTTAGATAGGTGTTACGATGACAACCAACTACGGGGCGCTAATTATTTTTTATACGTCGTGGGTTTTTTCAACATTTTTAAATTTATTAAGATACTATGTGTTCCCAAATACTTTTCAATCTACTCATCCCATAAATATTAAATACCTTCTCCATGATAGTTACCAGACTGTTTGGTATGACCCAGGTAACGGTTGCGTGCCGCCGTCGGTCCTGCTGGTGCTGGTGAACGAGCACCTGCTGAAGGACAACCTGGCGCTGGACTTCGTGCTCGAGGTGTTCGCCACCGTCAAGCAGGAGCGGGGCGTCACGTCACTCGTCACGGCGCTCAAGAGGGGACAACTCGAGGGCAAGTGAGTACCACTCCCGCCTTCCTACAGGCAGTCATAGTCATAGTCATTTATTTTCCACTAGCTTTTGTCTGCGGCTCCACCCGCGTGTATGTCGATTATCGTAACCAAACATAGCCTATGTCCTTTCTCATGGTCTAATCTACCCCTATACCATATTTTATCAAATTCCGTTCAGTGGTTTAGGCGTGAAAGCGTAACTTACAGACAGACAGAGTTACTTTCGCATTTATAATATTAGTTTGGATGTTGAACAATAAAATTGTTTCTTATTGACGTCAATTTTAGTTCTACTTAATCTAAGTTTACCACCGCTTCCAAGGCGCTGGTGGAGAAGAAACGGCGGAACAAACTCCACTGCAACATTTTTTAGACTTCAATTTACAATACTTTCTTAAAGCTAAATGTGGACAAATGTACATTTCGCGTCTGGATAAACAATACATCACAACAAGTACAAGTCCCAGGTCCTTAGGTCAATCCCCACTGAAACAGCAGCGGCCGGAATTTGTTACGCAAAATTGTTGAACGATACTGCTTCGCTTGAATAATCACGACCTCCAAGCTCGGCGCGGTCCTGGAGTTGACAGATGGAGACGCCTACCACCCTAACAGAAGCAGACCGAGACAGTGGCGTGATTCTCGGGAAAGATTGGGACGCCATAATACCACATCCGAGGGGGTCTTTCGATCTGGGTCAGACGCGGTGCATGAAGGATGTTCGCGAGCGCCTATCATTTTCGCCATAGCACAGTATATGCTGTGCTAATAATTGCATCAATTAGGATTATCAAAATTTGCATGTTCATCTTCAGTATTAAAAGCACAGTAAGACCGATCACTTCGTTTTAATTTACTCCTCATCAAAACCTAAATATTACACCTATACATGGTCCTGGATCGAGCCGGATATATAAGAACTACGTATTACTGCGATCATTCAAGGATTTAAAGGATTACTTAAGGAGAAAAAAGGATTAACATCGAGACTATACATCGGGTCATAAGAAGGTCACTGGTGTTAAGTGGTTTCGAGAAAAAGCTCTTAAAGTTAATTTTATTGTTTTCCACCCAACACTCAGGTAATGTTTAGGCATAGATTAACGAATTAATCATTAAGGTCAGTAATTTTTGTCTACTTATTTATTTTTTCTGTTTAACTTAACTGAATACTTTTATTTTTTATAGTAGGTATTCACTGATTTGCGAGCTTAAAGTTTAAAATATGTTGAATCATCCTTATTTTTCAAGGAATCTTATATTTGTGTAATAAAATTCAACTGGATTACTCGTTAAAATCATTTAATTAAGTTTTATTGGAATTATATTCAAAGATTGTGCTGTAGTATTTTTAACTACTTAGATACTCATAAATTAAATTATTACCTAGTTGCTTTGTTAATTTTAGCATATAATTAAACATATTTCTCATCATTAAACGAGTAAAAGTGCAAAATTGTAACAAGCTTCAAAGCTTTGTGCTACTACCTAACTACCTACCTAGTTAAACAAATATTTTATTTTTATTGTATAACGTTACAGGTCGATTTATTGCCTGTCTCCCAGAATGTCCGATGAAAAAGAATTGATTAAAAAGCGAGGAAGTTATAAAGGACGTATAACAGCATTTGGTACGTATTTAAATGGGTTGAATGCTTCGTCATTGACCTCTGATGACATCAGGGAGTTGCAAAATCGTATTGACAAAATTATAATTATATTTGAACTATACAGTGAAGTGCAATTACAACTCGAAATAGCTTCCGATTCTTTAGACACCCAATTAGCCGAGAGAAATACCTTTGAATCTATTACAAATTACTTGCAAAGGCTCAAGGCATTGTTAGTGAACGTTCTGGTGATGGTAGTAATAAGGGTTCCAGTAGTACTAGTTCTGATAAGCACCAACTCGTCAATTTACCAACCATTGACTTACCCAAATTTAGTGGATCATACGACAATTGGTTAGAGTTCCGTGATAAGTTCATCAGTCTAATCAATTCAAATAACGACATAGACGAAATAAACAAATTTCATTATTTAAGGTCTTCATTAGAGGGGTCAGCGGCATTGGTAGTAAACACAGTTAGATTCTCAGCCAAAAATTATGAGGTGGTATGGAATCTACTATGCGATAGATTCGACAACAAGCGAATGTTAATACAAAATCACATTTCATCACTATTCGATTTAGAACCAATTGTTAAAGAATCATCCGTTAGCTTAAAGCATTTAATTGACCATATAAACCGTAATCTGTGTGCTTTAGAATCCCTAGGAGAACCAGTTGATAACTGGGATACTCCTCTTATCCACTGTTTCACTAAAAAGTTAGACACTAAAAGTTTTCACGTATGGGAACAACATAAAAGTCACTTAAATAAAAATGAACGTGTCTCGTTAAAATCTTTCACTACTTTTTTGCGTGACCGCGCTGATTTTGTTGAGACGATAGAATTAGCACGTCATTCTAGTAATACCACAAGTGTCACTATTAAGCACACCAGTAAACCTGTAAAACATAAAACTATGGTTTCCGTACAGGATACAGCTAATAATTTATCTTCCACTCAAGCTAGGTTATGTCCGATGTGTAAAAATGAACACAACTTAACTTCATGTCCACAATTTTTAGCACTTAACAATGAATCACGTATGGAGTTAATACCTACATTTAAAGTGTGTTTTAATTGTTTCGACAGTGGACACTTCGCTAATCGGTGCAAAAAGCAAGGGTGTAAGATATGTAAACGCAAACATAACACAATGATCCACGTATCTGAACTGTCGTCCTATAAAAAACCTGTTATTAACAATGCTCCGATGCAATCAACAGATAAGAACGTAAGTACGTCGGGAGCGCATAGCACTGCGTCGACGTCTATTCCTCAGTCTAACCTAACGCTCTCTGTGAGTGCAGCTCAGTCGGATCACTGCGTCAGAGATGCGCCTAGTTATGTTTTGTTGTCAACAGCTTTAATAAGATTATGTGATGTAAATGGTCGTGAATATATCGCACGCGCCGTATTGGATAGTGGCAGTACGTCGTGCTTAATCACTGAGAATATGTTCTCCAAATTAAATTTACCTTATACCAAGATAAATAAATCTATTTTAGGTATAAATAATGCGATCTCCCACATCGAAAAATTGTGTCATTTGCGTATTAAATCGTTGAATGAACAGTTCACATACAACATTCGCTGTTTCATTCTGCCGTCGATTACTGATAGTGTTCCAAGCACTAGTATAACATCAGTTTAGCGGATCCTAACTTTCACACACCCGCCGATATCGACTTAATTATCGGCGCAGATATTTTTTGGGACTTGATAGGCACCCAAAGAGTAGTGTTAGGTCATGGAAAGCCAATGTTGTTTGAAACAAAATTAGGCTGGATAGTCTCCGGCCCTATACACAGTAGTTTAGTGTCTCAATCGAATTATAATATAAAATGTAACTTTTCAAATATTGATTCGTCCGAGTTTTCCTGTAATGATGACATACAAAACCAACTTATGCGTTTTTGGCAGCTCGATGAAGTCAGCCCTCAGTCATCATCTCATTATTCTAAGGAAGAGCGGGCATGTGAGGATCATTTTGTGAAAAATACGACTCGTCTGGCAGACGGGCGTTTCTGTGTGAGAATACCTTTGAAGGAAAGTCCTACTGTTTTAGGTGATTCTTATCAACGGGCTAAACACTATTTTCTCTCTTTAGAACGCAGAAATAATGCAAAACCTACTTTAAATGTTAGAGTATTCGTTACTTGGTCACATGTCGGAATCTACTGAATTGGATACTGTCAACTCACAATTTATTCCCCATCATGGTGTACTGCGCGAGAGCAGCTCCACCACTAAGCTGAGAGCGGTGTTCAATGCCAGTAGCCGGACCACATCTGGTGTCTCCCTGAATGACATTCAGATGGTGGGACCGCCGGTTCAAGACGATCTTTTATCAATCCTCATTCGTTTTAGGCAACATAAATATGTTATTACCGCCGACGTTGAGAAAATGTATCGGCAGGTTATGGTACATTCAGATGATAGGTATTTACAGAATATATTATGGCGCTTCAATTCAACTGATGAGCTGAGGTCTTATAAATTAAATACCATAACCTATGTTACCTCTAGTGCGCCTTTCCTCGCAACAAGGTGTTTAAAACAAATCGGCCTTGATTGCAAGGACTTAAAAATAGCAGAAGTCATTATACACGACTTCTATGTCGACGATTTGCTTACGGGGGGTTCGAATATTGAGGAAGTCCTGGACATACGGCAGAAGGTAACTAGTGCGTTAGCTGCTGCTTGTATGCCACTGAGAAAGTGGAGATCGAACAACTCTCAGCTAGTGAGTGAGAGCGTTCCACCGTGCCTAGATTTAAATATCGGAACTGTGGAACCTAGTAAAACCTTAGGTCTCGGTTGGATAGCTGAACTCGATCATTTTTTTTTCCCGATTGGTTGTACGAATGACATTTGTAACACAAAACGCGGCATACTTTCAGTTATTGCTCAAATATTTGATCCGCTAGGTTTATTATCACCGTGTGTAATCAGAATGAAACTAATCTTACAGAAGCTCTGGTTAGAAAAATTGTCTTGGGATGAACAATTATCACCAGAACTTAGTGATCTTTGGTCTAATGTTATTAAGAGTTTACCAGTGTTGAAGACTATTCGCATTCCACGTCATGTTATCTGTGACACTTATAAATTTGTTGAAATGCATGTTTTCACTGATGCCTCAGAGCGTGCTTACGGCGCTTGTGTTTATATACGCAGCATCAGTCACAATGGGACTTGTTTGGTGAGATTATTACTCGCAAAGAGTCGCGTGGCTCCCGTGAAACCGACCACTGTACCCAGGTTAGAACTTTGCGGTGCGTTGGTTGGTGTACGTATTTTTGAAAAGGCTTTCAGTTCTCTTAGGCTTAAAATTGATAACGTTGTTTTCTGGACTGACTCCACCGTAGTGTTAGGATGGCTACGGATGCTACCTAGCAAGTTACAGCCCTTTGTGCGTAACCGAGTCGCAGAAATACTGGAAAAAACCAGTAGTTACACTTGGCGACATATCCGCACCAATAGTAATCCCGCTGACTATCTAACACGCGGAATAGAATTTACTCAAATGCATTCTCTCGAGATGTGGTGGTCAGGTCCTGAATTTTTAAAACAGGATCCATCATGTTGACCTGCTAACTTCTATAAAGAAGAAGAAATATTGCCTGAGACGCGGAATGTTGCGTTACAAGCGCACTTATTAGATACTGATAGCCACTTATTATTTATTGATTTTAATCGTTTCTCCAATCTTACACGCTTGAAGCGTTCTGTAGCATATGTACTGCGATTCGTTACTAAATGTAAACGGTTACCGGTAGGTGAGTCACATTTAACCAGTGATGAGCTGCAGAATGCATTGAATGTAATTATTAAGACATCTCAATCAGAGTCTTTTAGTGAATATTGTTTGTTGTTAAAAGGGCAAAGTTTGCCAAAAAAGAGTCCATTAATTAAATATAATATTTTCCTTGATGAAAACAAACTAATGCGTGTTGGAGGACGGTTGGGAAATTCACCCTTTAATTATGATAAAAAATATCCTATTATTTTACAGTCCGCTCATCGATTTACGAAATTATTATTTTTATATGAACATTTAAAATTAATGCATGATGGTCCCCAGCTACTTCTAGCGTCTATTAGGGATCGTTATTGGCCTATAGGCGGCCGTAATTTGGCAAAGGCTTGTTTTCGTCAATGCATTCGCTGCAGTCGGTTAAAGGGACAGGTACAAGCTCCTCTAATGGGCAGTTTACCTCTGACCCGTGTCACACCGGGAGGTTATCCCTTCGACAATGTAGGTGTGGACTATGCTGGTCCAATATCAGCTGTCAGTAGACAAGGGCGTGGGTGTGGGGTAATCCTAGATTACCAAAGTGTATATAGCCATTTTTGTATGTTTTACTACTAAGGCTGTCCACTTGGAACTGGTTGGTGACTTGACGAGTCAATGCTTTATTTCAGCCTTACGTCGGTTCATGTCTCGCCGAGGAAAACCACAGAATATTTATTCTGACAATGGGACGGCTTTCGTGGGTGCTTATCGTGAATTGTCTAAATTTTTATTGAGTAATTGCAACTCCTTGGGTGACAGCATGTCCAATGAGGGAATACATTTTCACTTCATTCCTGCATATGCTCCACATTTTGGTGGACTCTGGGAGGCAGGTGTTAAATCGACGAAATATCATTTAGCAAGAGTGTTGGGCTGTTGTAACCTCACTTATGAGGAATTGAATACCGTGCTAGTTCAAATCGAGGCTATTTTAAACTCTCGACCACTAACTGCCATTTCACCAGACCCAGAAGATTTAACTCCTCTCACTCCTGGCCACTTCTTAATTGGTCGACCAATTACCAGTTTGCCTGAAAGAAGCTACCAAGACGGTTCGTACAATCACATTGCACGTTTTCATCGCATCCAGCAGCTTCGTGAGCATTTTTGGGGCCGTTGGAGCAAGGAGTATGTTGTCGAGTTACAACATAGAACTAAGTGGCGTACAAATAACGACCCTTTGAAGGTGAATTCCCTTGTTGTCCTGAAGGAAGACAACCTACCACCATTAAAGTGGCGCCTGGGCCGAGTTGTCGCCGTTCATCCCGGATCCGACGGGATACCTCGAGTTGCCGACATCAGAACGAGCAGTGGCATCGTCAGAAGAGCCTTCAGTAAAATATGTCCGCTCCCAGAAGTTTCTCCCTGAAGTCGGTTGAAAGGCAAGCTTTCAACGCCCGGGGGCATGTTCGCGAGCGCCTATCATTTTCGCCATAGCACAGTATATGCTGTGCTAATAATTGCATCAATTAGGATTATCAAAATTTGCATGTTCATCTTCAGTATTAAAAGCACAGTAAGACCGATCACTTCGTTTTAATTTACTCCTCATCAAAACCTAAATATTACACCTCTACAAGCGTCGGTAGCTTAGTGGTTAAGGAGTCGACCTTACGATCGAGAGGTCCCGGGTTCGATCCTGGCCATTACACTACCGACGTGAACCCACTCCTAACACAAGCAATTTAGCTTAGCTGGAGGGGTTAGAGGGAATATTAGTAACTACGGTTCTAATATTCTTTTTTAAAAAAAAAAAAAAAACAAAAAAAAAAAACACCTATACAAAGGATATGCTAAAGGCTACTTTACCCCCAACAACTGATGACTTCGACGGCCGTGCGGTTTTAGTTGGTCCGACTCCGACATAATTGGGTGCTGCTGGCTCCGTGGAGGATTAACCGAGAGGCTGTACCTCCGAATCTGGCTGTGAATGTAGAAGCTTTTATCGACTAATTTTTTTACTGACTTTTGGTATCATTCAGGAACGATCAAAAATTCAGGACTAGACTCGAACCAGTGACCAGTCCTTTCCTGTATTTTATGCCAATGCGGCAATTTTTAGTCTTGAAAATTAAGATTTAAATATTTCATTTCTGTTCTGGGAAGTCAAGTACCTTGTGTGCTGTTAAGGCAGTTTTTGGATAACTACGCGTATCATTGATGTGTCCTCACATAGTACAAAAGTAACAGATTTTCCATAAGTTTGGTTACATCGCGTGAGGGCAGAGCAGAGGCGCCATTGTACTGGCTTGTCGTATTATTGCGATACAGTCATTAATGCCGCTACAATTGTTATTTTAATAGGAAATTAATTTTTATGATTGATTTTTCCTATCTGCGACTGCTGAGACGAGGTCTCGGGTTCGATCCCAGGTTTACCATGGCACACAGCAATTACTTTTCGATGCTTTTCGAAGTTATGTGTGTATTTATCGCAGGTTTATAAGTGCCCGGTTAATGGCAATAGGCTCGCCAACTATTACATTGGGACCTAAACATAAACTGGCGAAATGTGGGTGCTAGCACCTCTGCCTACCCCTTCGGGGAATACAGGCGTGAGTTTATGTTATGTTATTTTTCCTATTACTGGCTAGTATTTACTTCCAGATTACGAATACCCATGTTTAGTTAATGTTTGCGTATGCATATAAACGGTATAATTTGTAGAGAAAAATACTGTCAAAATAGTCGCACGCACTTCTATTTCATTCTAGCGTTAATCCCAGTCGCAACAGAAGCTTTTCAACTTGGAGTCTAGGGTCCGCTTTATCAGTCCTACTGCAGATTTGGCTAAACGCCGATATTTTCTGTGAAGGGACTGCCATCTGACCCCCACAACCCAAAGGCGATTTCCAAGCATTGCAGCTAGAAGACCAGTTGTTGGACTGTTAGGGCTCAAACTACCCATAACGACTACGATAATAGATGTTCGTATGGCAACCGGGATCGACGGCTAAACGTGCTATCCGAGGCACGACCAGACCAATGCGAATACCCATATGCAAATACCCATAAAGGTATAGAACACACTGCTACTGTTCGCACGACCCAGATAAAGGTCCGTAAACTTTCTGTGAGCCTGGTATTTCATGAAAATGTACCAGAGTCACAGGAATACTGATCCCGTGACCGCGACCCACAAGAACCTAAACCCGGGTTAAAATAAAGGTCGAAAGGGATGAACTGTATCCTATGTCCGTCTCCTGGTTCTAAGCTACATGCCCACCAATTTTCAGCCCAGCCGTTCTCAAGTTATAAATAGTGTGAGACTTTATTTTATATTGAATAACACACTTGTACTTTTCCACTGAGTTTATTTTATTTCTAAACCTGACCGGAAGTACAAGTGTGTTATTCAATATGTGTAACAGATTCCACCAAGCGCCATCAATCGCCAGTATAAACTTTATTTTATATATATAGAAGATATGCCTGTAGCTATAGAAGAAGAAAGAAAGAAAAAGCATTTATTTCTCATAGGTGCAGCACATTTTACAAAATACAGTGTAGTAACCTGTACATATCCCTGCAGGCTGCTGGAGTTCCTGCCGCTGAACCGGCGCAGCGAGGACGTGCTGGCGGCGTCCTTCGCGTCTCGCGGCCTCGCGGAGCTGCTGCGTCTGCACCGCGCGCAGGCCTCGCAGGTACTGCACCACCCCTCCCCGTCCTCCACCCTGAGGGAGTGTACTTCCCCCTCCCATACGTTTAGTCACGTTTAGTCAAATACGCATTTGGTCCACTTATCAAAAACAGGGAAAAGTCGCGGACGTTCTGGGTGGTTATAAAAGAAACTTGACAATTCGACCAAACGCGACTAAACACCTCCCATACACACAAACACACACACAGTGACTTGTATTGCTCGAGACATTATTGTACTTAAAATGTGCTCTATACGTCTATAGTACACGTTTCTTGGATGTATTTTGAAGATAGCATGGGGTGCTACTGCAATGGACGAGCTTAAATTCACCAAGTTTTGTAACAAAACAATATCTCGCGATTTTCGTCCAAAATATATGGCCCGAGCAATACACCCTGTACATACAAGTCACTGTGTGTGGGAGTGGTGTGTGTAAGAGGACACATACCGCTCCCACACACAATGACTTGTATGTATAGGTACTACTAGACTAAAGTAAAGCCAACAAAGCGAGATAAAAAAGGTAAACAAAGTTTCAGCGGTTCCAAACATTTTTATTTGAAAATATTAAGGACCGGGTCCGCGGAGCGCACGACTCAAAATCTGTCAAAATACAGACGGAGCCGTGCACGCACACATCACCGAGATGCACAGTGGGCTGCAAGACGCTCTTTACCAGTCAAAATAATGGTGAAAATTGTCTTACCAATGATGAAAAAACTATTTTAAGCCTTGTGGTTAGAGTGCATTTTTGAGTAATATGATTTATTGTGACGTATTACGTCTGTCAATTACATTTCGTATCTCTTTTCTTCTTATACATTCATCCCTGTCATATTATGTTACGTGACGTCATTGGCATGTCTTTTGTTTCAGTGTCATACATAGCATGTTCAACTTTTCACAGAGATTATGAGATTTCGAACAAAATAAGGCTGGGGACATACCTATACCTAATTGTTGATATCTGAGGATACTGAAAATACTCATAAAATTAATATGCCCACCGCGTAGACAGACCATACCTGCCAGTTACGTACAAAAGAAACGATATTTAAAAGCCCGAATTACAAAATTCCGAAGTTCAAACCTGTACGAAATATCAAACTACGAGATACCGAAGATCACATTAGTTTATATTTTATGTATAGAGCGCGCATATTAATCTAAATGTATAGGAGCCGAGCACGACAATTTGACTTCTCGTCGCCTGACGGTAAGATAAAGGCAAAGTGTTAAGAAAGGGCCACCATTACAAACACGTACTTAGTTAACAATGGTGGCACTCAGCTTGACGACCTTACTAGATGCCGATCCGATTGTCGTTTAGTGGTAGTGGCGTGCTCTGAAGAGTGGAATGGTGTAAGAAAAGAAAATAGCTTTTTTTTTATACAGGACACGTCAATTTGACTTCACCTCGCCTGATGTTAAGCTAAAGGCAAAGTCTCGGAAAGAGGGTCACCATCGTAAACATTTACAATGTTAACAGTGGTGGCACTCAGCTTGACGGCCTCATTAGATGCCTTTTCACGCCCCGCTTAAAGGACCCGGGACTGTAGGAAGAAGGAAACACGTGAGCTGGCAGGGAATTCCAGGTCTTAGTGGTGCGGCAGAGGAATTAATCACTGAAACGCTCGGTTCTAGCAGGTATACTCTGCACCGTAAATGGATGGCATCTTAGCCCTGCACGTGTCGTCCTGTGAAGGAAAGGGGAGGGTGGGACTAATTGGAAGAGCTCGTCAGAACATGGTAGAGACGGTAGAAAACTGCCAAAGACGCAACATCTCTACGCATCTGCAAAGGCTCGAGGGTGTTCGTGACCTCAGGATTCCCAATAATGCGGACCGCACGTCGCTGCAACCTGTCGAGAGCATCTAATAAGTACTTTGCGGAGCCGTCCCAGAGATGTGAGCAGTATTCCACGCAAGAACGAATTTGGGTCTTGTATAGAAGACACCGCTGCTCCGGCGTGAAAAAACGTCTCACTCTGTTCAGGACTCCGAGTTTACGCGAGGCTGATTTGATGATACTCTCGATATAGTTTTTGTTATTCAGTTTGCAGCGAACATCCATACCGAGGATAGTGAGGTGATCCTGCAGTGGCAGTGGTGTGCTCTGGAGAGTGGGAAGGGAAAGGAAAGGAGATACCTTTGCTGTAAACGCACATGCCTGGGTCATCTTGGCATTGAACTCGACCAGGTTCCTAGCGCCCCATTGAGAAATGTGGTCCAGGATCCGGTCCAGCTCAGTGACAAGAAGCTGCCTTTTTTCCGCGATATCAGACTGCTTGGCCGCAGGATGTGCGTAATAACTCCCGTGTAAGGTGCTGTCGTCTGCATAGCAGTGAATGTTTCCGTTACAGAGCATGTCATTGATATGCAGAAGAAAGAGAGTGGGAGATAAGACGGAACCCTGCGGCACGCCAGCATTTACCTTTGCTGCGCCTGCGTCTTCTTAGCATTGAACTCCACCAAGTTCTCAGAGCGCCATTGCAAAATATGATCCACGATCCAGACAATCTCAGTGATAAGAAGCTACCCTTTTTCATCGATATCAGACTGTGTAGCCGCAGGATTTCCGTGATAACTCTCGTGTAAGGTGCTATCATCTGCATAGCAATGAAAGCTGAAGAAAGAGAGTGATGGTAAGAGAGGACACGAATACGGCGATCCTGCAGGCACCTAGCAACCCAATTGCACAGTTTCAGGGTCCGTCTTGCAGCTCTTCTTCCTACATTTCCTCCCCGGCTGGAGCCGGGTGGGGAGGTTATGTCGGACTTGAACCGACTAAAACCGCACGCCGACTGAGGGTCGTGGTGCTAGGCCGGAGGTGAGGTTGTCTTTGGCATATCCCTCGCACCCCGGCTAACCATCAGGGCCATCCCTTGCGGTCTGGCCGTCTTCGGGAGGAGGAAAACCAGGACTCGCCCTAGAGTGGGGAGGCGCGATTCTTAGCACGCCGCCGCCGTGGCCTGCTTCTGCTGGGGTGACAGGCGGCTCTATCCGTCAGAGTTGCCTGCGCACGCGGGTGGTGTGATCTGTAAGTCTCTCTCTCTCACGCCGCCACTCCCGTTCCGCCGTCTCCTTCACGACCATTAGAAAGAAAAAAAAGGAGGACGCAGAAGGAGACGCTGGCCACCCACGCGTCCGCACAGCGGACCATCGCCGTGAGCGAGGTGGCGAGGATGAGAACTCTCACTCCCAGGGCCGCCACGAGCTCCCACCTTGCCGGCCACTCGGTGAGCGTGTGCAGTCCCGTGATGTCGCTCGCGTCGCAATGATGGCACTCGGACGTTCGCTCCTTATCGATCAGACGCAGATTGACGTGATCGTACCAACGAAGGCGGCTCTCTTGCGTATCTGCGACATTGCGATACATAAGGCTTCTAATCCAGTGCACCAGGTCTACTGGTGGTCGCACTAACTGATACAAGCGACTCCTGCGACTCTAGTGATGCTGCTAAATATGAATCAGTATCTTTAATATAACATAAGCCAACGAAACTTTTTTTATTACTAATATGTACGGAAACAGCTACTTTACAATATACATATGTATACCTACTTACCTATACAATCATATAAAATAGAACATGAAGTTAGTATCTAATTATAATTTCATTACAACAGAACCTAAAAATATTGTTTCTACAAAAAATATTTTAACTAGGTATATCCCCAACTTTACAGTTCAAACCTTAAAGCAAGTATGTCAAAATCTGATACATTATGCTATAAATGTACCAACGAAAGTGTGAAATGGCTAAAATCGGAACTATGGTTGTCACTGTAAAATGCATACTATTTTATTGCCGTCCAAATGATTATGAAGACGGTGGCGCCATTTTTCATTTCATATATTTCTTGGTAGGCCTATTTGTGTATGCATGAACTGTCATCACGCGCCAAAGAGACGTGCTCCTGCTTCGAAGGCCCGTAGGCGACTGACGGGCGATGAGAATAAATATGGCAGAAAAAAGACACTATTTTACGCGTTTTTCAGTAACTTTGAATTGATTTTTTAGATTGATTACTAAATGTATCATCAAATAAGTTTTGTCTTCCCTATCAAGAAGTCTTTGACTTTCAAATGTATACCGGTTCATTGCTAAAATCACTCATTTTCAATATGAATTTACTCAAAAACTGGAGCCTATTTCACTTAGCCTGTATGGAGAATTTACGTAAAACATATCTAGATTTTAGGGCTTTAAAAGAGGAAGTCCTTGTTTGTAAAGGTACAAAAAACGTACACACTATATTTTATTGGTTTCTTCAGTGTTCAAAAAGTGTTTCTTTTTATCAATTTGTGTTGATTTATTGGGTTAAATCTGAAAAATACGAAGGCATGTTTTTGCATTTTTTCTCAATTTTGTGCGTTTGTTGACGTTTATTATATAACAACTATTAGGTTTTAAGAGTTTAATATAAGCATACCATAATTTTTGGTCTTTCATTGTAATATATACAAAGTATCATTGATATCAATCATATCTAAATAGGTTAAATATGAAAAATTGTAACACTCTTTTCAGTGATTTTCACGATCTGGCCCCTTAAGTATCACTTCAAGCGCATTCCAGACAGGAATGAAATTGCTCATAAGATGGCGGATCTGACAGTTTAGAACCGCTGTGCTGACAACTATCCTGTACTATGAAAAACACGCAACGATAGTGCTGTCGCTTGGCCATTGTCGCGTACGTGTAATATGTGCGACAAGGACAGAGAATATGTTCGCTAGTTATCGCAACGTAACTCAGTAATGGTCGCTTTGTTTACCTTTTTTTCTCACGTCTCGTTGGCTTTACTTTAGTAAAAAAAATACACACGCCACATAAAATACACCCCAAAATGATGATACCTGATGACGAGTCGGAGTACGCTGATCACACGCCCCGAGCTTGGTCGAACCGAGTTATTCGGCGCTTCCTATGTTCGTTGCGTTGTTTCATTGTACCTTGTCGATATGGCACTCTGATTTCCCTCACACAAACTTCTAAGAGCTCATTTCAGGAATGATAGTACATAATTGCGATCAAATCAAATCATATTTTCTCACAGTCGTGCTGACTGTCGATTATTTATGATTGCACAGATTTGAGGATAAAATATTAAAAAAAATACTAGAATTGTAATTAAAATTTGAAAAGAATCTACCAAATATTTAAACAGCATTTTCACTAAATAAAAAGATTATCTTAATATTTGAATTACATTTTTATAGCATTTATTATGCTAACTTTTGAAATTCGAAATACATCGGGATATAGAAGCGCTCAAGTGGGACTTGAACCCACGACCTTTCGAGCCTTACAGGGGGAATGCTCTTCCAACAGAGCTATTAAGTGACACCTGAATCACTTCAAGTTTCCCTTCTCTTCATATCCGTCTATAAGGGCGATGGTGGAGCCATCTACCAACCTTCTTACGAACTGTTGGAACCAATGTATGATTTTTCAACCATTTTTAAACATTGATTTTTGATGGGTTCAAGTGTGGGACGCGCTTCTTTTTCTCGTATTTCGAATTATCTTTATAATTAAACTTAGCTGTGCCGGCACTGCCGCGAACAGGCCAAACTTTATCCTACCTTTTTGGCGTACTAGTGATAACCAACGCTCACGTTTGTAGCAGAACCGCAGATTGGTCCTCAGATAAATGTCATTTCTCAAATACAGCTCTTAGAAGGTTTTAATATCAACAGTATTCCCATACATCAAATGCCCCAACATTTCCTTCGTTTCACCATCCCAGTCTAGTCTAACATGTGTTGTGATCCCACAGGAAGCGCGTCGTTCGCTGACGCAGGCGCTGCTGGACGAGTTAGCTGAAGACAAGCCAGTGCGCGACCTCATCCAGGAGTTGCGGGACATGGCGCTCAAACACTCCATACCCGAACACGAAGTCGTGGCCATTGTGAGTACTCACTGTCACTCTCTCATTTTCACCAAAAAATTGTAAACTTCTACCGCGACTGCAGTACCGAGGCAGGGGACGAAGTAAAGAATGAGCATGAGTCGACAGCGAGTGAGATACCGCCGTGAGCGTTAGTGGTGGATTGACCAAATCTAACATCGACACTCCACCCGTCTCACCACTGTAGAGGCCATATATGTTGGAACTAACAATTAAATCTGCTCTATACGCGCAGTACACGTTTCTTGGGTGTATTTTGAAGATAGCACAGGGTGCTACTACGGTGGGCGAGCTCAAATTCAACATACATAAATTATTCCAATCATTCCGCGCGTGTTGGCCGTTTATATCTCGCCATTTAGATCCAACATATATGGCCCGACCATTACATGCTGACGATGCCTACCACCATGGTATTCTTTAACGCGTTTTTCAAAGACGCGGAGAAAAATCCTCTGCAGTGCTTCGAGGAAGGTCTCAGAGAATATTATACCTTCGAATTTCCATTCCATTGATAGATTTAATATCCTCTACCGCTCCGCCGTTTTGCGTAGGCTATATTCGAGAGAAATGCCGTGGCGTATCCTCTGCGTCAGAATTACAATACAAATCATTATCACCACATAAAATAAAGTCGCTGTCTGTCCGTCCCTATGTATTAAATCTTTAAAAGTACGCAATTGATTTTGAAGCGGGTTTTTTTAATAGATAGAGTGATTCAAGAGGAAGATTTATATGTATAATACATACTTAATATAGCAGAGGGTGCAGCGGGAAAGGGATCTTACGCCACTCGGGCGGAAAAAAATTGGCGGTACGAAGTTCGCCGGGCCAGCAATGATTAACATGATGATACCTGATGACGAGTCGGAGTACGATGATCTCACGCCCCGAGCTTGGTCGAGCCGAGTTATTCGGCTCTTCCTATGTTCAGGGCGTTGTTTCATTGTACCTTGTCGATATGGCACTCTGATTTTCTTCACAAAACTTCCATACATATCACGTCAGTGGAATATCGACTGAGTGTCTTGTATGTCTGTGTGTTTAGATCTGGCAGTGTGTGATGTCCCGTGGCGAGTGGAATAAGAAGGAGGAACTATTGGCTGAGCAGGCGGCTAAACACTTGCGTCATTACACGCCACTGCTGGCCGCTTTTGCGCAGTCGGCTAAGGCTGAGAGCGCGCTTCTCACTAAGGTAATTATTTTATCATGGTAATTCTAATTCTCATTGCAAATAGAAAGTTTTTTTTTTATACCACTTAGGTGGCAGACAAGCACACGGCCCACCTGATGGAAAGTGGTTACCGCGGCCTATGGACGTATGCAACACCAGGGGCGTTACACTCGTGCTGCCTACCCTGAAGAAACCTTCTAATGCCCCTCTTGAAGAACCCCATATTGTAGTCGCTTGGGAGTGGCAGTGGCAGGGAGTTCATTCCGCAGCTTGAGCGTGTTTGCAAGTTAATATTCTGGGACCTTTTACACGGCACAATCTAAACCCAACTAAGTATCTACATGGAGGATATGGTTTTTTTTCTTTTTTTTTTTCATCCTACGAATCCCCACGGATACCACTCCCACGGAGCCGGTGGAGGTGGTTATGTTGGACTCGAACCGACTAAAACGCACACCGTCTTGGGTCCTTGGTTGCCGGAGGTGAGATTGCCAAAAGCATATCTCTCGCACCCCGGCAGACCCAGTACCATCTCTTTCGAGATGGCCCCCTTCAGTTTGTGGGGACCACAGTGTCCCCATCTAGCCCCGGTATGGAGGATATGGATGGCGTGAAAGTCCGTTATCGCAACCAAACATAGTCCGGACTTACCAGAATGTAAGTTGAGCCGTTAAGGCAATAACTTCGCATCCCAACTGAACATTGACCCATCTCCGACTTCGAAATAGCCCCTCCACCCAATATCCTGCACCTACTTCTTCTAAGCAGACAGGCGGCCTACCCCCTCGTCTGATTTATATCATATGCATATGCTTATCAGATAGACACTTTTTTTCCGAGAACCTCTACAATAGCGCCTAAAATACAAAAACTACATTTTATATAACCCGAGAGGTCCCTATAACCATATTCCTGCTTGGAATATGGTTATAAGGACCTCTCGGGTTGGGACCTGTGGCTTCTCAACTGGTCTCATGGTGCGTTTTTCGCCACCGGCTTCCTTTTTTTTTAAATTACCCTTCACAAATAAACCATGTTTTACCATTCCAGGTGCAAGAATACTGCTACGAAAACATGAATTTCATGCGCGCGTTCAGCAAGCTGGTGGTGATGTTATACAAGACGAACGTGCTCTCGGAGGAGGTGATCCTCAAGTGGTACCGCGAGACCTCCTCCTCCAAGGGCAAGATGATGTTCCTCGATCAGATGAAGAAGTTCGTGGAGTGGCTACAGAGCGCCGAAGAAGGTAAACACACCACTATTACATATTTTTTTATCGTGCGAAAAGTCCCCACGGATACCACCCAAGAGCCAGTGGATGGAGGCGATTATGTCGGACTCGAACCGACTGAAACGCACGCCGTCTTGGGTCTTTGGTTGCCGGAGGTGAGATTGCCGAAAGCATATCTCTCGCACCCCGGCAGACCCAGGACCATCTCTTTCGAGATGGCCCCCCTTCGGATTGTGGGGACCATAGTGTCCCCATCTAGACCCCGAGTACGGGGAGGTGCACTTTGCGCTTTGGTTGTGGCCTGCTTCTGCTAGGGTGACAGGCGGCTCCACCGATCACCCCCAGGCGCGCGGCACTATTACATCCTTGAGGCCGAAGCCAATGTTAAGGCTTTTTTTCCACCAGAGATGTGCTATACTATTGCTCGAGCCCTAGATTTTTCTTGCCCTTATCTTGGACCTAATTTGCGAGATATAAAAGGCCCTGGCGTTCGCGAATTGTTCTGTTATTATCTATACTTGGTGAATATGAGATCGTCCACCGCAGTAGCATCCTATGCCATCTTCAAAATATCGAAGAAACGTGCACTACACGTATAGGTACAAGATATATGGCTCAAGCAATACGAAGCTACGATAAGCTAAGCTTTGAAACTTGCGATCGCAGAACTAAGGCGCTTGTCGAACCGATTGCCCAACTCAATAGGCTATTTGACTAATTTTTTTTTACTTTCGAAAAATAACCACATTCTTATAATATAATGAACTGTAAAAGTAAAATTTTCTTACGACAAATAGTTTTCAAAATATTTGATTTTGAAAAATTCTATTTGTCGCGCCGCCCGAAAACGCTCCATACAAAATCGTATGAAATTGTCACGCTTCCGTAGCGCATAGTGCAAATGTATGGAGTGCAAGAGAATATCGCATTTATCTCGTTCTACGTTGCGTTTCCACGTATATAAGTTCATAATAAAAGTTATTTAAAATTTAATGAGGAATCTAAAAAGTTATATATTTGAATTGAATTTGATTGTTTATATTTTGACTTTTTTTGGAAATTTCAACTAATGAAAAGTCATAGTTTCAGTTTAGATATGCAATATTTTATTTTGCAAGGCATATTTTTTCAGAATAAGCTATCATATTAAGCAGTATCGGGAAGAATCGACGACTTAGTCAAATAGCCTATTGCGTCAATACATTCCTTGCGTTAGGTAGATCCCGTTTAGAGTATACCGAAGTGATGTTACCACATCTTTTTGCCCCCAAGAGAAATACTATGTTGCCATGGTCTTGTATATTCACTTAAATCTGTTGATATCTTAAATATGTAGGCCTTCCAAATGATGTTACCTGATGACGAGTCGGAGTACGATGATCTCACGCCCCGAGCTTGGTTGAACTGAGTTATTCGGCGCTTCCTATGTTCAGGGCGTTGTATCATTGTACCTTGTCGATATGGCACTCTGATTATTAACCTTAAATACTTATACACAGAAATCAATATTATAACGAATATTACAATACAATATTTGTATATTTCAGAGTCTGAGAGCGGCGAAGACGAAGATTAGATTAAGAGCAGCGAGTGAGACTGACAACAACCAGCGCCGTCCCACACTCAAGCATAATCATCCACAACCCGACACGACACGACAGTCCGACACGGGTCCGACGCGGACACGACACGACCGACACGGGGCGGCGCCACCCCCGCCAAGTCGCACCTACCGACCATTTACCCCAAAATACCACAAACTATATAATAATAATGCTAGCAACACTAGGGCGACACAATACGGGACAATGTTTTCTACAAACTGTATATTATTCATTTCTAAATAACATGTTGATGAAATACCATATTTTTTATTCAATTTTTTTAGTAAAATTCAAATAAATGGTGGAAACCACTTGTTGTTTTATTGTGGAGAGTAACTTTTGTGATTTCATTTGTTCCATTTGGCTTTGTTACTGTCATTGTATGCCACGTCGCTATGAGAAGATAATCACTGGAATAATGATGGATTAGATTGAATATATAAATGAAACTAGCCTTTGCCCGCGGCTCCGCCCGCGTGGATGTCGGTTATCGCGACCAAACATAGCCTATGTCCTTTCTCAAGGTCTAACCTATCCCAAATTTCATCAAAATCGATTCAGTGGTTTAGGCGTGAAAGCGTGATACAGACGACGTTACTTTCGCATTTTTAATATTAGTATGGATTACTTTTGCGGAAATTAGAACATTACAGCATTTATTATAAGCCAAATCATGAGTGGATGTTGGCTCGGAACCAGCGGCCAGCAGCGGCTTTTTGAGACGAAATATAGCTGCTGCTACGACTGATTACGAAGAGATTATACGAACCAAGTATACCTATTGGATTTTGAGACGCAGTCACAACACGTCTGTAGTCTGGAAGTGCCCGATTGACACCTATAGTCTAGTTAGCCCCTTTGTTACCAGCACCAAAAATAAAATGCTCGCTTTCAAAGAAAACAAGGCTAGAATTATATAGAACTAGCTTTTGCCCGCGGCTCCGCCCGCGTGGATGTCGGTTATCGCGACCAAGCATAGCCGATGTCCTTTCTCATAGTCTAATCTACCCCCTATACCAAATTTCATGAAAATCGGTTCAGTGGTTTCGGCGTGAAAGCGTAACATCCAGACAGACAGTTACTTTCGCATTTAAAATATTAGTATGGATTAGTCAGGTGGGTATGGTACGCTTCTATCGCTACGATCGACACAACTGTCGGATTTCACCTGTGCAAAATATATTTTCAAGTTAAACTGGGTTCTCTCTTAGTATTGATCGATCAAACATAGGTGAAATTCGTCGAAGTCTTGTTTAATCCCAGTTACTACTGCGTTAGCGTCAAAGCATTATTTAAAAACGTCAGCAGCTTAGTGGTTAAAGAGATTAGGTACGATCTGATACCTTACGATCGAGAGGTCCCGGGTACAATCCTGGCCACACTGTGTTCTTGTATCTGTAGTTTCATAAAATAAAAATATTGAAAGTTTTTGTTATTTTTTCTATTGAACTTTTGCGTCGTTACAAATTTCCTACTTCATTCCTCTTACAATAAAATACCTAGTTTGGGTCACGGGAACGGAATATGGAGATTTTTCGCATTAATAAAAGTTACCTGCGGTAGCCTAGTGGTATGGGTAATGGACTGCTGAGACGAGGACTCGGGTTCGATCCCAGGTTTACCATGGCACACACCAATGACTTGTCGATGCTTTTCGAAGTTATGTGTGTATTTATCGCAGGTTTATAAGTGCCCGGTTAATGGCAATAGGCTCGCCACCTATTACATTGAGACCTAAACATAAACATGCGAAATGTGGGTGCTACCTCTGCCTACCCCTTTGGGGAATACAGGCGTGATGTAAAAGTTACATTGCAGTTGGTGTTGATTCCCTGTGGAGTAGAATAGGACGACCCCATTTATATCTCTGGGTGTCGTACAAGGCGACTAAGGGATAGGGCTGTTCCCAATCCGATAGTAAACATACAGCCCATGACAGTGTCCGCTTGGCGGCAATAGGCTAGCCCCCTATTACGCGGGACCGAATATCATGGTTAAATGTGGGTGTTAATACCTCTGCCTACCCTTTCGGGGATTAATAGGCGTGAGTATAAATTAATGTACCTATGTATATTGCAGTTAATAATTTATCAGGCACTTCTGTAACCTAGGCGTAGGCGTTCGAAAACAATCATAGGACGTTTTTATTTAAGACTAGCTTTTGCCCGCGGCTCCGCCCGCGTGGATGTCGGTTATCGCGACCATCTATACCTTTCTCTACTATATCCTTTCTGAAGCTCTAACCTATTATCCCTATACCAAATTTCATCCAAATCGGTTCAGCGGTTTAGGCGTGAAAGTGTAACATATTGACAGACAGACAGAGTTACTTTCGCATTTATAATATTAGTATGGATACCGAATAAAGTCCATTGATGCCTTTGGAACTTCCACTACCTACTTGCGGTATCACAGAAGTACCTGGGGATGCGTTGTATTGATTTAAATTACCTGTGAATAAGAACCACACCCCGCCAAATACTATATTTTACTAAGAATTCATGCATGGTTGTTTTGTGATAGGGGCTTTTAGATTTTTACAAGTTAGCTGCATAAATTCCTTGGACAATTTACCAGAATTCTTCATTTGGTAACTCGTCCCTTTCTTGGTATAGCATAGCATACCTTAATTTGGTATCTGTTCTCAGAAACTACATAACATAACATAAACTCACGCCTATACCCCCCGAAGGGGTAGGCAGAGATTCTAGCACCCCACATTTCGCCAGTTTATGTTTAGGTCCCAATGTAATAGGTGGCGGCCTATTGCCATTATCTCAGAAACTAAAAATTCGATAACCGTGTAAATAACTATGGGGTCCGTACTCCATAATATACTCCATACCCCATAAAGACAGCCCTATACAATAGGTACACATCTATGCTAAACATAGCTACCTATACGAATCCTTAAACGCGAGGGGAGAAGTTCAAGGTCTTACCGAATTCCGCGCGAGAAGCTTCCGACAAAAGCATTCAACGTATATACAGCTAACAAACGAATCCAGAGTCGTTACTAATACCAGTCTTAATAATAAAATATCCCCTTGTAAACGGTTCGCAAGGAACCTGAATTCTATTCATGTACAAATCATATTATTTCGTAGGTTTATAACAGTTTTTATTGTAAGTACTTACCTAGGAACACCAGGTGGCTTTACAGATTGTTCCGACTTGGAGATTTTTGGATGACCCCTATAACTAAGTTTATGTATAAAATCAAAAAGTATGACATTTATTTTGTTTAGATAAGTTTTGTTTTAAACTACTAATTACAAGTAGGTAAAAATAAAAGAAACCAATTGAAAACTAGACTAAAGGAGGACAAATCAACTTAACTTCACCTCGCCTGATGGTAAACTAAAGGCAAAGTCTCGGAGAGAGGGTCACCATCGTAAACATGGACCATATTAACAGTGTGCTGGCACTAAGCTTGACGGCCTCATTAGATGCCTTTTCACGCCCCACTTATAGGACCCGGGACTGTAGAAAGAAATAAACACATGAGCTGGTATCTTTCTATCTAAATCATTGTATCTTTAACCTTCTTAGCTTATAGTCAGTTTTCAAAAGGAATGCACCATTTTTGATGGTGGCCTAAGTGCGGGTGCACATTTTTTGTACCACTTGGGTGGCAGATACCTATACAGAGACCTGGGCCTCGATTCTGCTAAAGCCAAACCACCGTGGTGCCACGGCCACTGCAAAAAACGGCATTAAATAATAGACTTTATGCTGATACCTTTAAAGTTCAAAATTAAATGACTTTTTGCAGAGTAATTGAAAAAGTGAACTGAAACTGTTTTCATTTCATTTTGGACTTCAGCCGTATAGAAATAAAGTCTAAAATTTAATGTAAGTAAATTTTTGCAGTGACTGCGGCAAAAGTGGTTTAGCTTTAGTACCTATAATCGAGGGCATGATAGAAAGGGAATACCTTGTCCTATGGACTTGTGCAATACCAGAGACGTCGTCCTCGTGCTGCCGATCCTGTAGGATATAGTATGGGGCTCTTCAAGAAAAGGTTCTTGAAGAACCCCATATTTTAGTCCCTTGGAAAACCCAATAGCAGTGAGTTCATTCCACAGCTTGAGTGTACGTGGGATGAAGTTCCTTTCATACCTCACTGTGCGCACCATCTCCGGTGACGAGCGGTGCTATGATACAAATTTAGCTGTGGGCATCATGTTGAACAGTTTCTCTGAACACAAAGTATGACCACTTATTAGTATCACGTCAAACTTAGATACGTTTACTGTGGCATGGTCCATCACTGGAGTGCATGAGCGTGGCCGAACAACCCACGAAATTCCTCCAGTCACCAGCGTCGCTCCGGGAAGCATGTGGAAACCTGAAAAGCTGCTGGCTTTTTGGGAGGAGCGTTGGTTGGAATGAGAGGTAAGACGGTACTACGCACAATGGCCCAATCAAGAGGCTAAGTGTGGAACAGCCAGGTAAACTAAAACCCTTTGCGCTATGTATGTCTAATACGCAGTTCACCCAGCTCGCGTTATGTTATGACTATTCAAAAGGATAAGTAGGCATAACGCTAGTAAGATCTACTGTGATATAGGTTAGAACAGAGGAAGACAAAAAGAGTCATAGAGCTACTGCATTATATCAACAGCGAGGAATGGAAGGCGATCGGAAAGTAAAACACTATTTCAACACCATTTGAATAAAATACTTCTACGTAAATGGTCAGATCAGATAAGAACTATTAGAAAGTTTTTACTTCCTATATCAACCTGTATACTGTTAGGCATAAAGCGATGTTGATCAAGGAAGATTTAGGCATTTGTCGAAAAAGTCCTTATGCGAAATTGGCAAACAGCGCTATAGGTATAGATACGTCCACTTAGGCTAAAAGCTATTGAAAATGACATTTAGACATAACGCGAGCTAGGTGAACTGCGTATTAGACATACCTAGCGCAAAGGACTAAAATTATGGTCCATCACTGACCACTCTGGGGGCACCGTTATGGAACAGAAGAGACCGAGAGCGGAAAATCAAAATCTAAACAAAAATCGGGGACTCATACCATCAGACGACACCAATGAAGCTATGAAGCTGTCAATAGTTGATCGATTGCGAGCAACATTAGTTAAAATTATTAAACCGTAATAATATACCGTTGCTTGCATTCAAATAAAAATTCGAAGAAAAAACGAGGCGAGTTTATTTAAAAAAATTGTCACATTTGCGCAGGAAAACAGTTAGGTACATAAAAAGAATATAATTTAGACAGTGCCCTTATTTATAATATCTAAGGGGTTTTTTATCCAGCGGGGTGTGGTCAATTGACTGCACCTATGTAGGTACTACTTAGGCAGCAGACAAGCACACGCCCAATTTTATGGAAAGTCATTACCGTGGCCTATGCACGTGTGCAACGCCAGTGCGTCACACTCGCACTGCCGACCGTGTTAAAACCTTCTAATGCACTTCTCGAAGAACCCCATATTGTAGTCACTTTGAGAAACCACTGCAGTTCATACCACAGCTTAAGCGTGCGGGGGATGAAGTTCCTTTCATACCTGAAAAGTCGCAACGTGTGAGGATGGATCCCCTGCCTGTGGCGAGCGGTGCGATGATAGAACGTAGAGAAGGAAACTGCACGTAGGTTTTTTTACCTCAACTAGACCTTGTATATCGCTTGTCTCACCCGGTCAGATATAAGCAGCTGATACTATAAGGTACTGAGGTCTGTGCCAGCGCTGCTGCTACTTCGGCAAACGTCGCAAATATGTGGTAATGGGCTATTTGACTATTTTTTTTTACTTTCGAAAAATGACCACTGTCTTATAATATAATGAACTGTAAAAGTAAAATTTTCGTACGACAAATAGTTTTCAAGGTATTTGATTTTGAAAAATTCAATTTGTCGCGCCGCCCGAAAACGCTCCATACAAAATCGTATGAAATTGTGACGTCACGCTTCGGTAGCGCGTAGTGCAAATGTATGGAGTGCAAGATAATATCGCATTTATCTCGGTCTACGTTGCGTTTACACTTATATTATTTTTAATAAAAGTTATTTACAATTTAATGAGGAATCTAAAAAGTTATATATTTGAATTGAATTTGATTGTTTATATTTTGACTTTTTTTTGGGAATTTCAACTAATGAAAAGTCATAGTTTCAGTTTAGACATGCAATATTTTATTTTGCAAGGCATATTTTTTCAGAACAAGCTATCATATTAAGCAGTATTGGGAAGAATCGACGACTTAGTCAAATACCCTATTACCTACATAATTGAGCTATTTGGAGTCAAGACGCTGGGATCATGGGGTCTAAGTGCGCGTCTATTATTCAAAGAAATGTTAAAACGTTTAATAGACATTACCCCTGAGGCCGTGACCAGAGGGCTGGTTTATTCCTTGCGCAAAGGATTGGCATTGCCATTCAGCGTGGCAAT
Organism: Eilema sororculum; assembly: GCA_914829495.1. Classification (NCBI taxonomy): domain Eukaryota; kingdom Metazoa; phylum Arthropoda; class Insecta; order Lepidoptera; family Erebidae; genus Eilema; species Eilema sororculum. Next base: position 2,430,428 of record OU618556.1, read on the forward strand.
GCCGCCAGCCTTCTGGCCACCCTCCCGGTTGACGTCGATGGGGAGGAATTCTTTGACGCCTGAACCTGCAGTTTTGCACATATCTTGTGTTATATTTTTATTTATAATAATTATTATGTCTACTAAGTAAATAAAATTTCCTGTAAATATTTAAATTTACTAAGCAGCTGATTCTAAGTATGTTTATCTCATGAGGTCTTACAAAAGTCTAAGAACCTGTTTTTTTTTCTAAAAAGTAAAATTCCTTATACAAAATTCTCTTATTGAGTCATTCATAACCAAATTACATATTCAAAAAATTACATTATTATCAAATCATGTGATTATTTCGTGAGCATTATTCTGTGGTATTATGTCACATCACTCGTTTTTTTATCGAATAATGCAAGGGGAGGGTAGAACTGCCTTCCGGAGCATTCACGACTTGTTTAACGGGCTCAACTGTGCGGAGCCCGACGTCCGTTGTTCAGCCCCTCGCGACGCTCAAGGACAACTAGCCCTGCAGTACCAAGGTTACATCAGGTGACGTTAAAACCTAGCAACACCGAACACGTGTGGTAACGGTCCTACATCAAATATTATTACTGGCAACTTTTGTGTGTTAATTCAGATGAATATGATATTGTAAATGGACCGTTTCACGGTTAGACCCTTTTGTTAATATTTCAAATTGTTATTGAAACTGTACTGAAGGTACTGTTAGTCTGAATAAAAGAACTGACAGATGTTTAAGTCCTTTCATGATTTGTGGATATTTTTTTATTTGCTCTTGTTTTAGCGATACCTGAAGCTGAAAGGTAGGTTTTCATCGGATATCTGTGGTTTTCATTATAATTAACGAATAAAAAAGTCATAGGCTTAGAAAATATCCTTAGGACTACTTATAGTAATTACATACATACATATACTCACGACTATAAATCCCCGAAGGGGCAGGCAGAGGTGTATTAGCACCCACGTTTCAATAGACGTTCACAACGACGTAATAGGGGGCGAGCTTATTGCCGTCTAGTGGGCCCTTTGTCTTGGGCTGTATGTTTACTGTGGGATGGAGAACTTAGTCGCCTTTTACGACACCTACAGGAAGAACTGGAGTGGTCCAATTCTACTCCACCGGGAACCAATAAGGCATTCTAGAATTCTAGAATTTTTTGAACTTGAGAAAAGTATTTGGGTATATTCTACTGCCTAGTCTAATCAGTTACTTACTTTCTTTCTACCAAACGTCAAAACAATAGATAAGTTATAAGGTAACTTGTGTAAAAAAGATTTAGTGACATCATTCGATTTAATAGTCAAATAAGTTACTATTATAGGTTGGGTGGATGATTAAAAATAAATAAAAACTATAAAATAAGAACCGACGCAATTTTTACCGTTCTTTTACCATTCTTAATTCAATAAGCTCGGTTAGATAATTTATTTTAACTATAGGATAATACCCAATTCTTTCTAGAAGCTTATTGGACTGATATCTGGGTATAACGAGGAACGTGAGAGCAAGAGGTTGCGTTGTAAAGGTCAGGCTTCCGGCACTCTTTACCTTATAAATACGAAAGTAGCTCTGTCCGCCTTTTCACTAATTCGATCGCCATGTCGATAGTTCAAGTTTAGTGTGGAGATAACTTTTAACCTTCACTTCAGGTTAATAAAAAGTAGGTAGGTAGCCCTTCAGTGTGGGCCACTTTTTTTTTTTTTTTTATGGATTAGTGAGGCAAACGAGCAGACGGATCGCCTGATGGTAAGCGATTACCGCCGCCCATGGACACCCGCAACACCAGAGGAGTCACAAGTGCGTTGCCTTCCTTTTAAAAGAGAGTACGCTCTTTTCTTGAAGGTTTGAAGGTCGTAATGGTTCGGAAATTCACCCATTTCCCCTATATAACGACTAACGTTCGTTTATATGAAAATTGGGACCGAAGGCTTAACGTACTCTCCGTGGCACGAAAACACCCAGATAGACATAATTATATTCATGCATACAAACATTTGCACTTAGTGGGAAGCAAACCCGCGGCTCGGACGTAACATGCACTACCACCACGCCACAGAGGCTATAAGTATGTTGTGGAATATTTATTTATTTATTTATTTAGGAAAATACCAATTTAGCAATTTACTGTGATAGTTTCCCTGCGAGCCACGGGTACTATAATAATAATAAATATTCCAAAACCATCTACACAACGCTACCTAGACCCATGGTAAGCTTAACTAGCTTGTGTGGAATCTAGACTGCGGATAAACATACCTACCATGATAGTTTTTTTTGTAAATACATACATATTATACATAGAAACACACATATCAATGCAAATAGCCATATTCATGAATACAAATATTTGCACTGTGCGGGGATCGAACCCGCGCCTCCTGCGTGGCGTTCACAGAGGCTCTAGCTGTAGTAGTATCTAGCTAAAAGTATCTAGCTACTATAACGTAACCGGTTATACAAATTATCAAGATAACGTAGCCCCACTAAACTTCTCAATATCTCTTCAAATACTATCGCAATTTGTACAGAATAATGTACAAAACATATTAATCTTCATAAAGCCGAACTGGCCCGGTTAAGCCAGCAGCTGTGCTATAGGAAGCCGTGTAGAAAGGCAAAGATCTCGTCAATGGGACGCACACCTGCGCTCTTGAACAAGGGCTGTCAAAAGTGGATCTTGCGAATTTGCAATTTGGCTAATTCAAATTTCAAATTCATAGTAGGTATTTATTCAAAATTCTGCTTAAAACTAAGTTTACCACCGCTTCCTACGCACTAGTGGAGAAGAAACGGCGCAACAAACTCCACTGTAGCATTTTAAATAAAGAATAAAGAAGTTCGTCTTCCTATTTTTAAACATCATGCCGTAATTACAGCAATTTAGGATGGCCAGAGGCCGTAATTACATACTACTTATTAATATTACCTATATATAGGGTCTGCCTGGGTACCTAATGACTTCTGGGTACATGACAAACTGGCTATAGAATAAAAATTGTGTCAAAAAGGTGAGGCACTCCGGAAGGTTTTTTATGTGCGAAAAGCGAAAATCCCCAAGGCCACTGCCACCACCGGCTCCGGCGGAGGGTGGGGGTTTCTTTCACATCAGAAACCTTGTCCAAACAATTACGAAGACAATAAAAATAAATTATCCAAATCGCACTATGCTACTACATATAATAATTTATTTTTTATTTTAAATAAAAATTAAATAATTTGTTTTTTTTTAATTATTTATTTAATTTAAATATTTATTTTATCTATGCGCACCCACATTTGACATAACTATTTTTTTTTTCAACATTTACGCGCGCTTTTAAAAAAATAACCTACGTACCTAGTTTAAAATGTTAAATCGATCGATTTAAAAAAAATCTCTTTAGAAAAATATATTATTTCCGAGTCGGTAGCCCTTGTACACAAAAGTTCACTTATCCCCGTATGAATACGACAATCACTGATATAGAATAAAGAGTCTTGTGATACCTTCGAAGTAAAAAATGCAAACCAGAATCCCTCTTTTGTGATTCAACTAGGCGCGCTCGAATTGCAGACGTCTTATTATTCCACAAGGATGGTACATTATTCTACCAAAGTTTCCTGTTTAAGATTATTACCATAATAATATAAATAAAGTAGGTAAGTAATAAAATTATTAGTTTAAACACGTAGGTAAGTTGTAGGTATACTGGAATAGCTGCGAGGAAAAAAAATCTTGTAAAGAATTTATTAAATTTTGACTTTTGCGAGAACGACTGCCATCTGTGTCTCCAGTCCCAAAAGGAAAGACACGAGTCCGTCGATCGGTGTACCTATAGCTCAAACCATGTAATCTTGAACCTAAAATGTGATCAAAATGTTTTCTATTTCTTAGGTGTATTTTGAAGATAGCACGGGTAGCATAGATTATTACAAAACAACCTGTACCGCACCAGGGCCATGTAAATCTCGAGATTTAGGTCCAAGATATGGATATGGTTCGAGCTATATACCGACTTGCACATCAGGTTGGGTTGAGCCTCGAAAATGTAAAATAACAAATAACTCTTCTTGTTTGGCAGTCGGGTAAAAATGTGCATGAAATGAGATATACTCATGAGATAAATACAAACGGTTGATTGAATTTGTAGATGAAATTTTGAATTTCAATGTCGACTAAACAAAATCATTTGGTGCATCAACTTGATACACTAATGATTTTGTTTAGTCAACTTTTATGGTGCGACTGCCGTCTGCTCCTCCAACCCCAAAAGGAATGCCAGAGTCTCGTCCACCGATGCCTTTAAACCTACTGAGGGAGATCAGTTGGCAGGTGACATTGGGGCTCCTAACACTTGTTTATGGATGCAGTATTTTAAAGACGGCGGCACCGCCATTTTTCTTTCTCTACAAAGAAGCATTTTGTAAGGTCTAAATCAAATTATTCAGTCAGTTAATTTCTTATTACGATTTTTACGACAGGTCGACGACAGTCAAAAGTTCAAAACCATTGACAAACCAGTCACTTTTTAATAATCATCATAATCTATGAACATTCTTTAACACATTGACATATTTAATAAAAAAAAAATACAATCACTCCGTCGATTTTGAAACCCGTTTTTCGTGAATTTGACGTCAGACTGCGCCTACGCTATAACAGATCAATGGGGTAGTTGACCTTATGGAGATGTATCAGGTAATATACATATTTGCTTTAGGCACAGCCTATAATAATGTCGACGTGATTAATGCGCTATTTAAGAACAAAATGTGTATATTTTGATTCTTTCTATGGTTCATAAATAAGATATAAAAGTAAAAGGTGTGTGTTTATGGTACAAAGATGGCGTTCAAGCTCACGCTCGCCTGTAGTGTTATTCTCTAATCACTACATAGCGCGTAGTATAAAGCAACTTGTCGCTTTCCGTGTTTAAATCTTCAAAACTACGCTACAGATATTAATGCGGTTTCTTTTAATAGATAGAGTAATTCAAGAAGAAGGTTTATATGTATAATACATGCTTAATATAGTAGAGGGTGCAGCGGGAACGGAATCGGACGCCACGCGGGCGGAAAAAATTGGCGGTACGAAGTTCCGCTAGTTAATAATAAATTCGATTCGATTCGAAAGCCTCTGGACGATAAAGTATCTTACGAATTTATGTTCGAAAAGTTCACTTTAGCGGGAAACCAGCTAGCTAGGTAGGTATTATCTAACCGCGAACGTCAGTAAGCTTCAGCTGCCTGCCTATAGCGAGTTTCCTGAAAGTTATCTGAAGTTGGCTATATCTTTCTTGAATCTCGACTCGACATCGAATTTCTATTATTTGCAGAATAACACTACTGATAGCAACCGGCTACCGGTGTCGATAAACGCTCTTAAGATGAGATTCCTTTTATAGCACGTAGGCAGCACGCAGTTGTTCTGATTTTTATGTTGTGTGAGTATAAACCCCCTGGTGATGCTGACATGAGGTCACATAGTGTGGACGTCTCATTGCGAATAAGTTGAATACCTATACATAGGTAGGTACATACAATCACGCCTTTATCTCCGGAGGTTTAAGCAGAGAGGAATTAACACCCTCATTTTGCCAATATTTGGATTCGGTCTCACGTAATAGGGGGTGAGCCTATTGCCACATTCCGGGCACTATTGTTAGCTAAGCCGTGCATCCGAGGCCGAGTCTGGGCTGTATATATCTGTCTGATGTTAAACAGCCCTATCCCTAAGTCGCCTTGTACGACACCGCATTGGAAGAGATAGGGTGGACCAAATTCTACTTTGCCGGGAACCACGCGGGTTGAATATAAGAAGGGAAATTTTCTCCCTAACAGGTTTTATATTCGTATACCCATACATTGTCAAGTTCAATCTAACAATGACTTCTACTGTATTTGGAGGAATCATTGGGATCACCATAGAACAAAAAAGCCCGCCAAGTGCAAGTCGGACTTGAACCCACGACCTTTCCCTTACAGGGGGAATGCTCTTCCATATAAGCTATTGAGTCACACCTGAATCACTTCAAAGGAGACTGAAATGATTACATACAATCTTGGGCCTAGTTGTAAGAAGATAAAAGTGGTGTCAATTAATAGCTTATATATTATCAACCTTTCACTGAAAATTCTGCGGATTTTGTCAATCTGAGAACAGAGATATAAGAGACGACGGTATCTCCCGTCCCAAATTGAGCAGTCCGATTGGGGAAGTACCTCCGCCCTACAGAATACCGCGGCCATAATAACCTTGTGTTGTGTTCCCGGCGGTGAGTAGGGTAGCCAGAGCTCACTAGAGAGGTCCTGTGCTGTCAGTAGGAAGACCAAAGGCTCAAATAGACGCCGCTTGCTGGATGGGGCGTGAAATGTTGGCGCTGCGGTCAGGGAGACCCGGTGAAACGGTTTTACGCTGGCCGCCCGCAGGCTGTACGGTTCCCGAACCTGGGGATCACTTAATCTCCGCCCCAGGAGGCTGAACCAGCAGCCTGTGTAAAGTTTCCGGTGCTGTAGTCGTGCCGGAGGAGGAGACCGGAGTGGACCCGGCTACAGTATCTGGGAGGGGACCGGGGGCCCTTCCGCCCGCCGCGCCAGCCAGTCACACAACCCCAGCCTGTATGTGGTGGTGCAGAGCCTTGCTTTGTCTTCTTCGCTGACGGCACAGAGACTCTCTATGCCTTCTCCCCCCCCCCCCCCCCCCCTAAAACCTCTATGAAAAGAAAGACAAAGAAAAACGGATCCACAGCGGCACCATCTTCCACGATGCAAGTGGACTTCTGCAACATCAGGGGCCTTCACTCAAACCTTAATCAGGTCCACCACCATCTCGAAACCGCGCAGCCAACCTTGTTCTTTCTGACGGAGACGCAAATATCATGCCCGGCCGATACAGGCTACCTAATGTACCCCGGGTATAAACTCGAACATAACTTTATGAGTCACGCCGGGGTATGCTTGTATGTCCGGGATGATATTTGCTGCCGCCGTCTTCATATTCACGAAGACAGGGACCTGTCAACTCTATGGGTGCGTATAGATCACGGTGGCCACACCCGTATCTATGCGTGCCTTTACAGGTCTCATAGCGGTGACTTGGGCACAACTCAGCTGTTTGAGCACCTGCAGCGGTCGGCGGACAGGGTAATTGAGCAATATCCTACTGCAGACTTAGTATTCTTGGGGGACTTCAACGCTCACCACGTGGAGTGGCCGGGGTCTCCCAGGACTGATTTTGCGGGAAGGGCTGCTCACGACTTCGCCCTGACCTATGGGTTCTCTCAACTGGTGCATTCTGTCACTAGAACACCAGATATCGAGACCCACAGACCTTCTATACTGGACCTTCTGCTGACTTCGCGTCCGGATGAGTACTCCGTAACTGTGGAAGCTCCACTTGGTACTTCGGACCACAGCCTCGTCCGGGCAAAAGTGTCTCTTATGCGACCTGAACCACCGCGGCCACCTCAGTGGCGGCATGTCTGGCACTACAGGTCAGCAGACTGGGACGGACTGCGGGAATTCTTCGCGTCGTACCCGTGGAGGCAGCTTTGCTTCACTTCAGACGATCCAGACTCCTGTGCAACAGCAGTCGCTGACGCGATCCTAGCGGGCATGGAGTGCTATATCCCCAACCGCTGGATCGCGACAGGAGCGAGCAAGCGTCCGTGGTTTAATAGGTCCTGCAGAGAAGCGAGAACTCGCAAACTATCTGCCTATAAGGATTGGACCACGGCCCTCGCCAATAAGGATCTGAACATCGGTGAAGTGAAGCGGAAATTGAATGCTGCCTCGAGGTCCAGTAAGAAGGCAACAGCCAGGGCTAAGTTTGAGTTCATCGGCAGAATTGGTGAGCGGCTTGCGCGGTTCCCATCCGGTAGTCGCGCATTTTGGTCGCTCGCCAAAGCTGCCGAGGGAAACTTCGTCCATTCCTGTCTTCCGCCGCTATTAAAACCCGACGGTAGTCTGGCCCATGGCGCCAAGGAAAAAGCCGATCTTTTAGGTAACCTCTTTGCGTCAAACTCGACTATGAACGATGGGAATGCCGAACCACCTAGTATACCCTGGTGTGGAACTTCAATGGGTGAAGTAAAAAACACCCAGCGGAGGGTTCGGCGAGAACTTAAGTCCCTAGATGTTCGAAAGTCGAGTGGGCCGGACGGCATACCGGCAATGGTGCTTAAGCACTGTGCTCCAGAGTTGTGCCCTATTCTTACACGACTCTTCGCGCTCTCATTCTCCGCTGGACGAGTTCCGGCTTCGTGGAAGACCGCATATGTGCATCCTGTGCCTAAGAAAGGCGACAGGACAGACCCGTCCAACTACAGGCCCATCGCTATCACCTCCCTTCTCTCGAAGGTTATGGAGCGTGTTATTAATACACAGCTCCTGGGATACCTTGAAGGTAACGATCTACTGAGCGACCGACAGTACGGCTTCCGCCAGCGTCGCTCGACCGGTGACCTTCTTGTGTATCTCACAAACCGTTGGGCGCAAGCCATCGAGAGCCAAGGTGAGGCACTAGCGGTCAGCCTAGATATAGCGAAGGCCTTCGATCGGGTATGGCACAGAGGTCTTCTTGCGAAGCTACCATCTTATGGACTCCCTGAGGGGCTGTGTAATTGGATTTCCAGCTTTTTGTCCAACAGAAGCATCCAAGCCGTCGTGGACGGCAGTCGCTCGGACCGCATGGACATAAACGCTGGTGTCCCACAAGGTTCCGTGTTGTCTCCAACCCTGTTTCTGCTGCATATCAATGACATGCTGTCGGACGACTCCATTCATTGCTATGCGGACGACAGTACTGGAGACGCATGTTACACGGGCCGTGCAAACATCCCCCAGTCCGAGGTGGAGGGGAGTCGCGAACAACTTGTGTCAGAAATCGAGACTACTCTCTCGGGAGTATCCGATTGGGGTCGACTAAACCTGGTCCAGTTCAACCCCACCAAGACACAAGTATGTGTATTCACCGCTAAGAAAACCCCATTTATTGTAGCGCCGCAATTCCTGGGCACACGGCTTACCATTGCCCCGAGTATCGGGATCCTAGGCGTCGACATTTCAAGTGACGTCCAGTACCGCAGTCATTTAGAGGACAAGGTTAAGCTGGCATCAAAGAAACTTGGAGTTCTTAACAGGGCGAAGCAGTACTTCACTGCGGGGCAGCGACTCCTTCTTTATAAGGCACAGGTTCGACCCCACATGGAGTACTGCTGTCATCTTTTTGCCGGGGCGCCCGCACGCCAGCTTAACCCTTCCGACTCGGTGCAAAGACGTGCGTTGAGGCTCGTCGACAGTCCCATACTCGCAGGCGATGTGGAACCTCTCAGCCTCAGGAGGGACTTTGCCTCACTGTGTGTTTTCTACCGCCTATATAATGGTTTGTGCTCAGATGAATTATTTGACATGATGCCCACAGCTACATTCTATCATCGCACCGCTCGCCATAGACAGGGAATTCATCCCCACACATTGCATCCGAATACGGTACGCACCGTGCGGTATGAAAGGAACTTCATCCCACGTACGCTCAAGCTGTGGAATGAACTCCCTGCCACGGTTTTCCCAAGCGACTACAATATGGGGTTCTTCAAGAGGGGCATTAGAAGGTTTCTTCAGGGTAGGCAGCGCGAGTGGTGTTGCATACGTCCATAGGCCACGGTAACCACTTTCCATCAGGTGGGCCGTGTGCTTGTCTGCCACCTAAGTGGTATAAAAAAAAAAAAAAAAAAAAAAGATTATGTAAAAGTGAGGTTATGTTACAATCTTTAACTAACAGCTGATTCCTGAAGTGCAAAATGTGTTCTTTTGCACTAATAGTTATTATATTTACTAGAAAATGTTTGAAAAATCATATGAATGAACGTCAACGACTCCAAGCGATAGGTAGGTAACAGGTAAGGAGATAGGGAAAGGATGTCTAAAATAAAATAAAAAATCATTTAATACCTATAGTGTTTTATTCGCCTTCTATTAAACACATTTTACATTTTAAACCTCAGCCAGGATGGTAGCTGGTTAGATGAGGTTATAGGTATTTACTTACAGACTGAGGTGCAAGCCATTGCCGAATCACTGACAGAATTGTTTCATCGTGTAAGGGCCGTCGGCCTAGTGTATTGCAGTGACCAGTGGATATCCCACAATTCACACAGCGATCCATAGTTTCAACAATATCCAATCCACAAGCCGGCGGTAAAATCCAAAATAACAATTACAAGTCAAACGTGTGAGCGATCTTCGGTGTCCAAGGTGAAAGCAAGGGTCGTACAAGGTAGGCAGGGTCAGAATCCGTAAAATACAAAGCAGGTGTCGTAAAAAATGACGAATAATTGGGATAGCACTCAAAACGCATCGGAAAACACGAAACGAGTGAGCATTGCAAACAAAAACAGTCAGCAACTGTCTAGTGTCAATGTTAGTCAGCTGTCTACCAGTGACATAGACTAAAAATATAAGAAAGAGATTTGAATCGATATGAAATCGATAATCATTAATATTGGTTTTTCGGTAATATATTGATATTTGATTTAATAATATGACTGTAATTATATGCACTATATTGCATGTACGTACATATAGTGCATTTAATTACTTTGAGTTAATTATTTACTGCAAATGTTTTAGTGTAATCGATTACTCAATTGATAATCTCACGAAAACTATTTTCTCATATTTCTCCGCATCCAGATTGAGAATTGAGGTGATTTTTCGTATTCTAAGATAGAAAAATATGACAATTTTTTTGGATCATATCTCAACTTATTACATTTGGGCCCACCGTTTTCCATCTCCTTTCCCTTCTCTTTATATCCGTCTTTAAAGGCGACGCACGGTGTAATGCTATAAAAATTTCATTCAAATTTATTGCGTTGACTTAAAAGCTTGATTTTTGCACAGCTTCAGAACGTTAAAGACCTCAGTATGTGGTTAGAATTTCAACTTGATACCTCGACGCATTCTTGACAATAAGGTCTTGACACAGACGGACAATGAAGTGATCGTATAGAAAGAAAGAAAGAAAATATTTATTTATTCAAACATGAACCTACGAGATACAGACACAAAAGAAAAAATAACAAAACACACAACATAAAGTAATGTTGGGTTCCGTTTTGTTACATACATCATACACAAACTCACGCCTGTATTCCCCGAAGGGTTAGGCAGAGGTGCTAGAACCCACATTTCGCCAGTTTATGTTTAGGTACCAATGTAATAGGTGGCGAGCCTATTGCCACTTACCGGGCACTTATAAACCTGCCATAAATACACAACAAGCCGAAGCCTAAAAAATACTCTATGTATGGTATTATACCTACTGGCTTTTTGCCTAAAAGTTTTAGGTCCCGGGTCCTTTAATCGGGGCGTGAAAAGGCATCTCATGAGGCCGTCAAGCTGAGTGCCACCATTGTTACGTCTGTAATGGTGACCCTCTTTCCATTGCCATCAGCTTATCAATGTATGTATGTATTTACAAAAAAAAAACTATATAAGTATGTTTGTCTCGTAACCCGCATTCTAGATTCCATAACACAAGCTAGTTAAGCTTGCCATGGGTCTAGATAGCGTTGTGTAGAATGTTGTGGAATATTTATTTATTTCTTTATCAGCTGACGAGATGAATCAGATTGACGCAACTGAGAAATCGCTGAGGATGAAGATGATTTTCCGTTACTCGTTGGTATATTCGTGAAGTTGAGTGACATAAGGATAATTGTCCTGTGCGTCAATTATTATCACACTTAAAAATAAATACGACGTCACAAACAATGTCTATTCTGTAAGTAATTCCAATTCACGCATTTTCCTTAATACGTAGGTATGAGGAAAATTTCAGTATACTTACCTAAAAGGAATAAAATTCCTCAGTTAATTTGGCTATGAATCCATCCGACCTAATTTAGATACATACTAATATTATAAATGCGAAAGTAACTCTGTCTGTCTGTATGTTATACTTTCAGGCGACACGCCTAAACAAATGAACCGATTTTAATAAAATTTGGCATAGGGGTAGATTATGTAGACATTGAGGATATAAGTTATTTGAATGAATTTTTTATAGCATTTATTATGCTAACTTTTAAGTTCGAAAAACATTGGATAAAATGAAACGCTCAAGTGAGACTACAAGTGAGAATATAAGTTTTGTTTGGTCGCGATAACCGACATCCACCCGTAAGACTTTTAGATTAAAAAAATGCCATTTTTTAGCTGAGGTCCAACTGAACTTTGAGATCGCTTAATCACAATACCCTACTAAGGTATTAGAACTGAAGCGATTTAGACGCCCCATTTTCTTTCAGTTTATGATTGGCAAATGGATACCGCCCACTATCAAGTTTATTCCGATCTTTTCAGGGGCAGTTGGGTTTTTTATTTTTTAATCATTTTTAACAAATAGGTCAATGTGCTTCCGTAAATGTTGACATTATGGAAGACGGAAGCATATCAACGGATAAGAGGACTTTTATGGGACAGGACAGGACGACTTAGCCGGTCTCCATGTCCCTATACTCTTATCTCTCAAGGTTCAGGGGTAAGGCGCCTGACCCGCTCTTTAGCCGAGAATCACATATGGAGAGTAGCTTCAAAGTAAGCTTCGGACGCTTTTTTTTTCTTGCGGATATCCCCATGGATACCTCTCCCACCAGAGCCGGAAGGGGAGGTTATGTCGGACTCGAACTCGACTGAGGAGCGTCGTGCAAGGCCGAAGGTGAGGTTGTCATCGACATATCCCTCGCACCACGGCTGACCCAGGGCCATCCCTTACGGTCTAGCCCTCCTCGGGATGTCCCCGACTCGCCCCCGGAGTGGGGAGGCGCGCTTCTCAGCTCAGCGCGCCGCAGTCGTGGCCTGCTTTTGCTGGGGTGACAGGCGTCAAGCTTTGGATGCAATAGGGATAGCCGCTCCGTTGATGAAGTTGCTGCTCCCAATTTACTTAAGACATAAGTGGCGTGTTGGTTACCGGTGGAGTACAATAGGACAACCCCAGCTCTTCATATGGGTGTCGTAGAAGGTGACTAAGAGATAGGACTGTTCTCCATCTGACAGTAAACATACAGCTCATGATAAGGGCCCTATTGCCGCCAATAGGCTTGCCCCCTATTACGTGTGACTTAACGCCATAGTTGGCGAAATGTATATGTTTAATATACCTCTGCCTACCCCTTTAGGGATTCACAGGCGTGAGTATATGTATGTATGTATTTTTGTACATGCAAGAATTTGAATATGTATTGCTTTGGTCTGGGTTATTTTATGAATAGTGTCGTATTTACAAAAGAAAATCTAAATAATGTATTTCCGGATTCTAGAACCCATTATACAGGCCAGCTTTGGGACTATACAGACTGCAACTTTACTAGCTTTATGTAATATGTTTTAGAATATTCATTTATTTGTCTAGTAAATTATCATCTATTGTATAAAACTACTCAAATCCATAGTCTGTATCTTTAAAAGAACTTTCCGTTGTGTTAAATCGCTTTAGTGTATGCATATTGCTTAGTCGAAATAAAAAATGGTTACAAGAACACACAATTCTTTATTAAAATTAAAAGTACAAAGAATATTCGTGTCATTTTATTTTAAAATTAGAAAAAGTTGTGCTAGCCAATGGTTCTCAACATTTCAACAAATATTTAAATACCACATGCATGAGGAATTATTGTTTTTTTTTTATAAAATAATGTAGTGACGCACTAAGTGGCGCCTCTGAGTGGTTTACCTACCCACCTACCATACGCCAAATTCCATAAATTCATCATTCTATTCTACACTACCCCGGCCAACGAATCACTACTTGTCTATGGGAGCTGGGTGAGTTTTGACAATAGCACATGGGCTTTTTATCCCAGGAATATAGATTCCTGTGGGTTACTGTGGGGTGGGACAGCAGCTGGGAGTGCTGGGACTATAGTATACTGTATAATATAGGTATAGGCTATTCGGTAGATATGTATTGCTATAACTTATTAAACCATTATATACTTTGATTTGTTCTTGATTCGTCTCACAGGTTTCGCCCCACACAAAAAATCTTTTTCGGCCTAGATTTTATTCATGTTTCGTCTCGAAAATAATATTCTTGAAAGTTAGAGTAGTGCTTCATTTGTCGAAATTTTGTGAGATGTTTTTTTGATTCACTACTAAGCGCGTGGAGTTGAATTATCAGTTTTTATATATAAAGGACACGTCAATTTGACTTCACCTTGCCTAATGGTAAACTAAAGGCAAAGTCTCGGAAAGAGGGTCACCATCGCAAACATGTACCTACCATATTAATAGAGGTGGCACTCAGCTTGACGGCCCCATCAGAAGCCTTTTCAGGCCTCACTTAAAGGACCCGGGACTGTAGGAAGAAGGAAACACGTGAGCTGGCAGAGAGTTCCAGGTCTTAAGTGCGGCATAGGAACGAGTCACTGCAACGCTTGGTTATAGAACGTTGAGTTTCTTAAAACAAATGTGTGCACATTGATTGAAATTCTAACAGAAAAATTATTGAAAATTCGAGGAAACAAATTCTTTGATAGCTAGTCAATGCAATAGCATTCATCTACACAGAAGAAAAAGAGCGAATGAAAGTTAATGTGGAAAAGATGCCCAAAGTTTTCACTTAGCATATTATTAGTTAATAGGGCTGATGGTCGTACAGTTTCATACCCATAATACTAACGTCTTGTTAGCAAAATAAAATAATTATTGGGAAGATGCTTAGAACAAGCGTTTGAGAAACACTGTCCCCATCTGCAAACTTTCTCCTTATTTGTTTGACCGACTTCAATGTATAGTTAAAGTAACGTAAATCATAAAACTCTATACAAAAAGGACGGCTCAAACCCGACACTGAGAGATAATATCCTTACCTACGCAAGTACAAAGCGCAAGTACCTGAGCCCTTCCGAGAAATTAAAATAATAAATTGTTCCTTTTGTCCGAGGTTTCCGGGGACGAAGAAGGTGCAATTTGACAATAACTGTTCGAAAATGGTAATTCTATTTTTGAAATTATTTTTGTTTGTTGAAAGCATTGCGCGCTTCTTTTCGTGAAGAATTTTTGTACTGTACCTTTTAAATGGCCGATGGAATATGGGAATGGTTGTTACTTTGTTAAGCTTTGTTAATTATTTACTTCAAAAGTACTAACCATACCAGGTGTAAGGGCTACGTTTCCGAAGCCGAAAGACCCTAGTAGTAGGTACTCCAAGTACCTACTTAGCACATTGGTTTTAAAAATATCGATTTGGATCAAAAAAATTTTTCGTGTTTTTTAGTTCATACCAAATTTCATCAAAATCGGTTCAGTGGTTTAGGCGTGAAAGCGTAACATACAGACAGACAGACAGAGTTACTTTCGCATTTATAATATTAGTATGGCTTGTTTACTCTCCATCGTTTTAGTTAATCGAAATGAAACGGTAATTTCATAAAAAAACATCACTACAAAAAAGCGCCGCCTTGCGCTAGTTGTTTTGTTGGATATATGGAAATATTCATGGATACAAATATGTACACTGAACGGGAATCGAACCCGAGCTTCCTGCGCGTTTATGGACAGGACACTGCATCCGCATGGACTTTACTAATACTTTTTCAAAAACTAAAGTAGCCGATGTTACGTCTTGTAACATCAAGTATCTACCAGTGGAATTCCTTTCGAAATCGGCTCAGCCGTTGTAAAGATTAGCCTAGTCAAACGGAGCCTAGAGAGATCTACATTTGGTGGACGATTAAGGATTAAAATATAAGCGCCAGTGACGTAGATCCTCTTTTTGTTAATATATGTTATTATAGGCCCGCTATAGGCCAGATCATTAATTCTGTCCCATTTTTCTTACTGCGTGCGTACGCGCAATAATGTATGCTACTTTTGACAATATATACCTTAATCGATTGCCATTAGGCAGTAGGAATGTCGATATTGGGCACAACAATGTATTATATCAAAGTAAAAGAATGCGATGATTATAGATAGCTATTTACATAAATCGTTGATTGTAAAATGGAAAGTAACTGTCTTACTGTCAATGTGTAAGGCTGCGTGTGTATTAGGCGCACGAAATGCGACGTACGAAATAATTTATTAGACATACATTATGGAGAAAAGGTATAAAATATTAAGGCATAATCAAAGCAAGGTAAGGTAGTACGTATCAATGTGAAACCTTTTAGAACTCTTTTGCGACGGCTTGGCCACCGTAAAGAGTTGTAAAAGGTTTCTGCTAACGCGAGTGTAGCAAACCCGTACAATTGCTGATTAACACAAGAGGCTTTCCTCTTAAAGTAGGAAGGTCAGGCTGCAGTCACCCGCGCTATAGGCAAGATAAATCAATCTCTAAGAAAAGGCGCTGTGGAAGAGCGGACCCCAGGCTTAACACAGCAAGTTTTGGAGGCTGATGTGGTGATGCAATCGTAAGATACTAGAAAAGAGGGTCTGATTACCTTTATATTAAGACATATTTAGAGTTCTATGTTTAGAGCTCAGCAGCGTGCAGATAATAATTATATAGCCTATATTGGTACCTGATAATGTAGCTTTAAGGCGAAAGATTTTTTGAGATCGGTCCAGTAGTTTTTATTCGTTACATATAAAAATAATATAAATAAAAAATCTTTCCTCTTAGTATAGATTATAGATGAGCAGTTAATCTGCTACTCCCGGTATTAAAACGGGAATACATACTGCTACAACAAACACGTTGCCTAATCTCTCACAACTGCTATACTGCTCTGTTTTACCCGCCTAACGATCACAACTCCTTAGCGAAAGCTTTTCCACAATGATGCAAGGTAAACACCAAAATATAAGCCGCCATTATGCAAAATTATTCCACGATACACGTGTGCGTTTGTACGGCTGTCATTCATACATGTATACTTAATGAATTTATGTTGATCGTTATCGTAAAATCAAATAGCTTCAGTTTTTAGAATCTCTGTTTAATTATAGGTTTCTACATATAACGTTGTCATCGTTATCTTAAGCGTTGTTTTCGATTGCATCCGATGTTTGGTTTTACCTATACATGGAGGCTTTACAAATATCTTCGAAGTACAAGATAACAAATCCTCGCGGATATTACCCGCTCCGGAGTCGGTAGGGGAGGTTTTGTCGGACTTGAACCGACTTAAACACACGCCATCGGCTGTCATAATAAACGTCAAAATACGTTTCGACCCCATACATTCATCATTCTATTATACAATAAGCCGGCTAACGAATTCCTACTTATTTAGTGGGGCAGGTGTGACGTTGTGTCTACTTTTAAGATAATAAACTGCCAACGAAGCTTAAAAAAATAGGAATTGTGTGGACATAAAATAGAAAATCACATAATAAATAGGATTATAAACAGCAAAAAATTAGTAACTTACGTAGCAAATATAAAAAAAGGCAAAAAATGAACAATGCCTACTCATATTTCTTGTAACGGCATAAATTATTTGGTCAATAACTAAAGTTTATTGTGGAGACAAGTTCTAAATGATAATGAGTTGATTGTGTTCGTCGATAGCGTGTAGTTTCTCTAATATTTATATATGTTTTATTGCCTTTTAAACTTTCGCGGTCCGTGGCGCTAAAATGAGGTAGGTAGATATGAAAATAAGACGACATGGTGCAACGTCAAAACTTTCAAAGAAATTACTAATATTCCCTCTAACCTCTTCAACTAAGCTAAATTGCTTATACTAAGAGTGGGTTCACGTCGGTAGTGTGAAGGCCAGGATTCAAACCTAGACATCTTGATCGTAAGGCCGACTCCTTAACCACTAAGCGACCGAAAACAACCCGAAGGGGACCATCTCCAAAGATATGGTCCTGGGTCTGCCGGGGTGCGAGAGATAGGCTTTCGGCAATCTCACCTCCGGCAACCAAGAACCTAAGACGGCGTGCGTTTTGGGCGATTCGAGTCCGACATAACCGCCTCCACCGGCTCCGTGGGGATTTTTCGCCCGACCGAAACGACTATTCAAGATAGGAAAGGACTCTTTGTCCGCACTTAGCCTCCTTTTTGGGCCACTGTATGAAGAGTACTGGCTAGAGAAGTCAGCCTAGCTCCGTCCAGAAGCACAAAAGCTTCACAGGCTCCGCGGAGCGATACTATGCCGAGGATTTGTGATCTTTGAAGGGCCACTGCCTCGCATTCAATTACGTGGGCGGCCGTTTCCTCGGCACCGAAACATCTCCTGCATAGGGGGCTGTCCCGTCTCCGTAAGACCAGTGGCGTCATACTTGTGCTGCTGACCTTGTAAGAACCTTCTAAAGAACCACATATTGTAGTTTGGAAAAACCATAACAGGAAGTATTTTCTGACCTCAAAAATGTTGGATTTTTTGACTTTCAACTATGTACTCATAACCATTGAAAGAAAGAAAAGAAAATACATTTACTTACAAATACAACGCACACCTTATACAGTACATATTAAATAAAATAAAAAACACAGACAACTTCCGTGGCGGAGCGGTAGTGAACGCGGCCTCTACGCAGGAGGCGCGGGTTCGATCCCCGATCAATGCAAATATTGGATGCATGAATATGGGTATATGCATTGGTCTGGTCGCGCCTCGGAGAGTACGTTAAGTCGTCGGTCCCGGTTGCGATACGAACATCTATGACAGTCGTGAAGGGTAGTTGGAGCCCTCAAAAGTCCAACAACTGGTCTAGCTGCAATGCTTCGATATCGCCTTTGGGTTGTGTAGGTCAGATGGCAATCGCATCACAGAAAATTTCGAAGATTAACCCTCAGACTCCAAGCTGAAAGCTTTGGATGCCACTGGACTTAATGTTAAGTGAAGAAGAAAAAAAACATAAGGGAAACAAAACATTCATGGTGGCGGCGGGCGGCAATTAAAAACTTTAAAACCCAATCGTGAAATTGCGGCATCGCGCCGCTCTGGTTAGGTACTAATTGTTATCTATGGTCGCTTAATGTCACTTGTGTCAGCCACTGTGGTTGAAGTTATGCTATGCTATAGATTTTCGTATGGGGACCGAGTGTCATTAACATATATAGATAAATATATTAATGAGACATATAACATAAAATATCCACACCTAAAAATAAAAAAACAAAACCCTTGCAGTCGGGTAAAAATTGAATTAGAGCATCTTTCACTTTGACTATGACGCTCTCTTCTGATTATTCATTGTAGTGTGCATGTGCACTCATAGGTAATTAGTGTGTAACGATAACACTCATTGACGAAATTTGCACACATATACCTACCTACTATAAACGGTTAGGAGGAATAGTGGGACGCGTCTTCGTGGATTGCACTATCTGTACATACATACATACATATGTTGGTAATCTCTGAAGGGGTATACATAATCTATCTACCTCAACTTATAAGATCATTGGTCCACAGTATGTTCCGAATTTTACAACAATTTTTAGCCGTGTTTATGTTTAGCCGTGATCGCAGGCTGACTAGTGATTGATTGATTACCTACTTTGACATTTAGTATATCCTCGATAAGGTTAAGCCATCCGGTATATTTTTATTGAGTGTGGGTGTACTTATGAGGCTACACCAAGATCTTCCGACCTAAGCCATCTCATTGGTTATCACGGAGTCAAGATCCCACCCTCGAGTCCCAGACGTAAGTCTAGGCTTTTACGTCTGGCTTGCCAATGCCTAAGACCGTTCCTGGGAAATGGGGAATGAGTACTTTTTGATGCCTAATGTGTAGTAAACATATTATTCTAATTTCTATTTAGATAAACTATGTGCTAGTCCCTTGATTCCACTAAAGCTAAAGAACTGTGGTAGCGCAGTCACTGCAAAAAATGACATTAAATTTTAGACTTTATTTCTATACGTCTAAAGTTCAAAATGAAATAGTTTTTCAATAAACTTTTTCAATAAACTTTTTCGATTACTCTGCAAAATGTCATTTAATTTTGAATTTTTTGAAGTTATTTAATGTCGTTTTTTGCAGTGGCGCTGGAACCACTGTCGTTTAGCTTTATCAGAATCGAGGCCCTGATCGCACTAGGTTTTTCTTTCACAAAAATAAAACCTTAATTTAACTGAAACACTTAGGTCATTTATGAAAAGACTTTTGCCCGCGGCTCCACCCGCGTGGATGTCGGTTATCGCAACCAAACATAGCCTATGTCCTTTCTCAAGGTCTAATCTACCCATAAACTGAATTTCATCAAAATCGGTTCGGTGGTTTAGGCGTGAAAGCGTAACATACAGACAGACAGACAGACGGACCGATAGAGTTACTTTCGCATTTATAATATACTAGCTTTTGCCCGCGGCTCCGCCCGCGTGTATGTCGGTTATCGCGACCAAACATAGCCTATGTCCTTTCTCGAGGTCTAATCTACCCTTATACCGAATTTCATCAAAATCGGTTCGGTGGCTTAGGCGCGAAAGCATAATACAGACAGACAGACGGACCGATAGAGTTACTTTCGCATTTATAATATTAGTATGGATTTGATCTGCGATTAGGATGTCTGCCACTATCATCAAATAGGTGAAAATCTCGCACTAAACATTCTTTCTCAGTAGTAAGTACCGTGTTTACAATCTGGGTGGTCCTAAAGGCGTTATAACCCTAATACAGCAATTTGTAAAAGTCGTTTGTATACTTTCGCATTTTAGGTAGAAAGGTATCTAAGAGAAATTACATTAGTATGGTAAATAAAGTGGTCATTAAAAACGGTTTTATTAAAATTATAACTACTTATATTTGCTAGTCACCGGCCGAAAGGACCGTTATTTATGCCAAAGGCGAGGAAAAAAAACCTGTATCTGATTTTTTTATTGATATTAAGGCTTGTCAATTAGCTGTCATTGGTCATCAATCTTTCAATTGTTTGATAAACAAAAAAAAACGAAAATCGGTGACAAACAGAGGCCAAGAGAAAAGGCTTCTTGTGTTTTGTTTTTACCTTTTTACAGTAGGTAGGTGTAATGGATTTAGGTTAGGTAACTATACCTATATGGTGTAACCCAAGCCGTTTTTTGGGTATTCTCCTGTAGTTGAAATAAATTATCTACCGGAGCTCATTAGGTAAATTAAGAATTGTAAAAACTCGAAAAACATTGGAAAAATGAAATGCTCAAGTGAGACTCGAACTCACGACCTTTCCCTTACAGGGGGACTGCTCTTCCAACTGAGCTATTGAGCCACACTTGAATCATTCCAAACTTTCCTTCTTCTCCAAATGTTTTTCGAATTTAAAAGTTAGCATAATAAATGCTATAAAAAATTAATTCAAAACAAAAAAAAAATGTAAAAACTCTTTTACGAATCTTAATTTGTAAAAGTTGCGTCGGTACTCATTTTATCGTTTTTATTTATTTTTAAAAATCCACCCAACCTATTATAGTAAATGACGTCACTAAAAATTGTTTTATACAAGTTACCTTTTATGTTACCGTTTTGACGTTTAGTAAAAAGTCACTAAATTGACTAGTCAGTACAAGTACTTCGATCGCTGGGGGGAGGCATCGGGTTTCCGAGCGCGTCTCTTTATATGGGGAGGGGGATTTTGATCCCCAAGAACTACAGGGTCACCTACGTTCGTGGCCAAGGCCGACTGGGGTCTCTGAGATATCCTTTCTAGGGAACGATGAGCTGAAGGCTGAAGTAAAGCCCGTGCACAAAAAAGTATACAATCTCTTAGATCAAACAAACAGCTAGAAGCCATCTTTTGTGGTAATCTGTCAACGACTAAACGAATAAACGACAAAGACAGAACGTATTTCTATAATAATGTCCATAGTGAAACTCAATACTTGTATGGAAGATTCACAAAATGCGCAAGGATTGTCACGAATCACGTTAAAAAAAAGAAGTAAGTATATTGTCGTATTATGTTGTCTGTTTAAGAGTCTGGGGGTCTGTGGAAATGGCGGGAAAAGCGTTCCGTTTTCAAAAAAAATGCTAAAGTAGGTTTTATATCGTTATTGAAGGATTTTTTTTAAATATTTTAAGACATTCTACATAACGCTATAATCTAGACCCAAAGTAAGGTTTTATTTCGAATGCGTATTTACATTTTTCTTTTGTAAATACATATTACATAGAAACATCCAGAACAGGACTTATAAACATAAAAGAGACATTGAGACAGAGAGCAGACATAATATTCATACTACATGAATTTTACAGCAATAAGTATGCTAACTATACAAATCGAATACATAGGGAAAAATAAATCTTCTCAGGCGGGACTGGAACCCGCGATTCATTGGTTTCGATAGTTCGTAAGAACATCGGTGGATGTTCACCGTCACCTTAAAGACGGATAAAAATAGAAGGGAAATTTGAATCACATCGGGCGTGTCTCGGTAGCCGAGTTGGTCAAGGCATTCCCCCTGTAAGGGAAAGATCGCGGGTTCGAGTCCCGCCCGAGAAGATTCATTTTTCCCTATGTATTTGATAATATTCATAAATAAAAATATGCTGTCCTCAATTCAACAGTAAATATACCTACAGTCCTTAACGTAGTTTCCGCTTCACGACAAAAGGCTCGCCTCCTATTTAGTGGCACCGAAACTCATAGTTGGTGTAATGTGGGTGTTAATATACCTCTGCCTACCACTTAGGGATTTTCAGGCGTGAGCATATGTATGTAAAAATAATGCATTGAGCGAAAATCGAACCCGCGATCACTGTAGCAATCGAATGCTCTACAGCTACGCACAACAGTCGTCAAATTATTCTAAGTTCTGAAGTGTTAATGACGTGTCCCACAAAAACCAAATCTTTTATCTATATTTCGAAAATTTATGGCGCCATAAATACTACGAATTTGAACCGTGCGATATTTTATGGCGTGTGTATTATATCCTGCGGCTTTGTTTGATTTTATGAGTGTTGTGTTGAAGTTATCAAAATAGCGTTTGTTAACACGGAATTAATGTGTTTACAATGAAGTCTTGAAAAGTTATGACATGACATAACTTTGATTTGATGAATGACAGTTGACAGTTCTTAAGTATATGCGCATTAATTAGTTGCAGAGAAAATGGCAACATAGATTTGCACATACAAACACACGCCAACCTCTCACCCAAAACGCATATACCGTCTCCGTTCCGTCGTGGGTAAAAATGAAGTCTTGAAGGGTTATGACATGACATAACTTTGATGAATGACAGTTAACAGTTCTTATATATACATAATTAGTTTGGGAGAAAATGGCAACAAAGATTTGCACAAACAAATACACGAACAACCTCTCACCCCAAACGCATATACCGTCTCCGTTCCGTCGCCGCGTCGTGGGTAAAAATGAAGTCTTGAAGAGTTATGACATGACATAACTGTGATTTGATGAATGACAGCTGACAGATCTTATTCAGTGGCGAGCGGTACTTATAAATTGATCCCTGCCGGCTTGCTCTGTGAAGGGACATCGTGGTGTAGATGATTAATTTTTATTTTGCATTGACATCGCTTTTGAAAATTTTCACTCTTCGCCACTGCAGTCCTTACCGTCTCTATCCTTTGTCACAACATTTTTATGAGGTTTGGCATTTTAGAGAATAAAAAATTCTCTAAGGAGTCTAAGATGCTTCTTGTTTTGGCACTTAAAAATGTTGTGAAACTCCATTGAAAACCACAGAGATGTAGAGATTTCCATGTTTTGTTGTGTGTTTTGTTGCGAGAATCATTAGCTGTTGTATACCTATACCTACACTTTAAATGGTGGGATTAACACCTGTCAAATATGCATAATAATAGAAACAGCAGTTAATAAACTACATAATTAATTAATAAAATCTGTAGATTTTTTATAACCATCAGAGATAAGAGCCCCGCGAAACGGGGCTACGTCA
The DNA here is from genome assembly GCA_914829495.1 of Eilema sororculum. Lineage (NCBI taxonomy): Eukaryota > Metazoa > Arthropoda > Insecta > Lepidoptera > Erebidae > Eilema > Eilema sororculum. The sequence continues at coordinate 2,454,221 of OU618556.1, forward strand.
GCTTATTTTTAAAATGCTAAACATAAATTTATATATTTAATTTTGCTTATTCGTTAGGCGTTTTCTATGCTTTAATTCAATTATTAGCCACCAAGCAGCTAATTAGCATAATGTTTCTAAATCGTTTATGCTAATCGAAATTATGGCGAAAAAAATTGTCCTAAAATGAATGGCGAATTAATATCATGCGTAGTGCTCATTAGTAAAAGTATGTCATTAAGTTTAAATTATAGCATTTTACGCACAAATAGGGAACCGTTATGCCAGTTGGGTTGGGTCTAGGTTGTTGCCTTTGGGTCCATTACGCCTACGTTCAAAAGTTAACCTACTTGGAAAGCTCTATTCCCACTGGGGAAGGAAGTCTGCAGATCCCTTATACATTTTTTGGATTAATTTAAACTTCATGCACATGTTTAAGTGGAACCATATATCTTGATCTTGTTGATTACGTAACATGCGCTGAAAATGTGCTCTATACGCGCAGTACACGTCTTTCTTGGATGTATTTTTAAGACAGCACGAGGCTACTGCGGTGGACGAGCAGAAATTCAACAAGCAAAATAGGCTATTTGACTAAGTCGTCGATTCTTCCCAATACTGGTTAATATTATAGCTTGTTCTGAAAAATATGCCTTGCAAAATAAAATATTGCATATCTAAACCGAAACTATGACTTTTCATTAGTTGAAATTCCCAAAAAAAGTCAAAATATAAACAATCAAATTCAATTCAAATACCTATATAACTTTTTAGATTCCTCATAAAATTTTAAATAACTTTTATTATGAACTATGTATAAATGTAAACGCAACGTAGACCGAGATAAATGCGATATCATCTTGCACTCCATACATTTGCACTACGCGCTACGGAAGCGTGACGTCACAATTTAGTACGATTTTGTATGGAGCGTTTTCGGGCAGCGCGGCGCGACAAATTGAATTTTTCAAAATCAAATATCTTGAAAACTATTTGGGTGATTTTCAACAAGTGATTTTTTTGTATCATTTCGGTGAGATTTTTCTATTACAATGTCTTGTTAATATATTTTGTAACGAAAATAAACTTTAATCTTATTTGTAACATATGCGTGAGTGGACATCATGTAACATCAAAACTTACTGAAATATTTAAGATTGAATTTTTGGGAGCCCACAGAAATGAAAAGGGTCCACTGAAATGATAAATCGTCCACCGAAATGACTAGACTGTGCACCGGAATGAAATTAGCCCACTGAAATGATACAGCCAAGGACATCATTTATTTTTTAGGAGGATTCCGTAGATTGTCTGAAACGAATCTAAATAAATTCCATAGAGATATCACTAAACTGTATTTGTGATATTTATTAAATATAAGATCAAACTATTATATTAGAGAAAAAAAGTTAATTTTTTTGCGGAACGAGTGTTGTGTTTTTACCCGACTGCGCGACGCAAAGGAGGATAATGTGTTTATCAGTCTATGTATGTATGTTTGTTTCTATGTAGAGACCAAATGCATAGGCCGATTTTGATAATTCTTACGTCAATCGATTCGTCTTAACCTTGCGAGTGTCACTAGAAACATGACAGTAATCAAAATTCACCACGGCGACAACCAGACGCCATATTGTCAAATCGAAAAAAAAGTCGATGAACTATGTCAAGTGGGGTGTCGTTGAATAGGTTTTTAAAATCATTTTTAGGTTTCTTTTATCATTTTTCATTTAAAATAATAGTTTAGGATATATAACGATTTAAAGTTGTTTAACGAAACAATCCCCTTCGGTCACTAATTTTCTTAGTTATTTATTTTAAGTTATAAGTTTTTATTTCAAGTATAAACGATATGAAGGAAATTAAAAGGAGATTACAAAAAGATACATGTCATATCATAACTAAAAAGTATAAAATAAAAAAATTATTAAAAAATAAAAAAACCCGACTGCCACTGAAAATACCGAAATAAGTTTGATAGCAGGCGGTACCCATTTGCCAATCATAAACCGAAAGAAAATTAATGGGTACCGGCTGCTATCAAACTTATTTCGGTCTTTTCAGTGGCAGTCGGGTTTTTTATTTACTGGTAATAATAATAGTGTTCTGTATGTAAAACTTCAAAATGTACTAAATCAACTCTTATATTTTTACGAAAAAAATATAAAAATAATGTAAGTATGTTCAAAAGAGCTAAACACTTCATCTTCATCAAACATAACAAAAAAAATAGATCACGTTATCGTAAATTATTGTAAACAGTTTGGCTATATAATCCGATTATGTACTTATGCGAAAAGAATCAAAATAGCGCAATCACTTGTCACTATTGCAACAGATTGAATGAATTCAATGAATCGATCCTGCTTCTTTTTTTCTAGCATATCTCTCCCTGTCTTTTCTAAGAAACTCTTCGCGTGTGACGTCATTGCTCTTAATTCTCTCTTTTCTTCTTTTTTCATATAACCTTCTTTTTTCTAACCTTTCCTTTCTGGTCTGTAGCTTAGGTCGCGGCATCCTAAAATCCAAATCATAATTTTTAAATATTGAACATCACATTATCGTTGAGAATACACATTGTCTAGAAGTAAGTACATCTATTATCCATTTTCTAACAAGATATTTTAAACTGTTTTTTTTATTGTATTAATCCCAAATATCGAACCTACAATATCTAGAATTATCTCACCAAATGTTTATGATATTTTTATCTTAGACTTAAGGATCTCTAAAACTTATGATTTTATCATTTCTAAGTTAAATTTCATTTAAGTGGACTGTTGTCGGTATAACAGTCCACCGAATCCACTGAAATGATAACACCGAGGTGATAAAAATAATAAGTTTTACATTTAACTCCGATATTAGAATTAATATTAAAATGTCAACACTGCTGTAACAAAACATATCTTACGGCGAATTTAAAACACAATTTTGAAATAAATTGAATGAACCTAACACGAGCTATAACGGCCACAGAAATGACACTATTTTTGTCCCCATATCACTGAAATGATATACTTACTTTTCGGGGGGAATCCACGATGATTTTGTGACGCGTTCGTGCGCTCCAACGAATGGAGGTGGCCTGATTCGAAGTAAGGAAAGGCACGGGCGGCGCAAAAATGCTATGTTGACGAAGTTACTCTACTAAAACATACTGTCCACCAAAATGATAACTTTTTACAGGACAAAAGTAGACTGTTTAATACAATGTATAAGAAATAAGATAAACAAACAATATTAGTTTTTCTCTATGGGTCATATTATAATTTATTCATACAAAATTCGATTTTAGTCCAAATGTTAAATACAACTGCAGGGCAAGATATTTTACGAGTGAAATTCGATTCAGGACAGGTCACCGAAATGATAAAATGACACTTTGTAATTAATTTTTTTTATGTAATAGAGGACATTACTCAACAATTTTTTTTGCCATGGTAGAGAAGTACCTATTATACTATGAAAAGTAATCAAAATCGTAAAACCAACACATTGCACTACCGTTCTCAGGCTTGCCGTGTATTTTTTTTGCTTTTGATATTCACCCATTTGTCGTACGAAAATTTTACTTTTACAGTTCATTATATTATAAGGCAGTGGTCATTTTCGCAAGTAAAAAAAAAATAATCAGATAGCCCAAGACTTATTATTACAAGACAATCCGCACGTGGCAGGGCCTTTTATATCTGGTTCGATTATCGATTTAGGTCTATACATTTTACTCTATATACTTTACACTTTCTATGAGCTATATACAGGTTATTTAATTAAATCGTTCATTCAGTATTAATTTGAGTAGGGTTTCCTTCTATTTGTTGCACAGAACTATAGGTACATATATCTAGTAAGAATTTCCAAAAATCCTTTCTCAGTGGATCAGAAAATGCATCTACTGGAAAAATTTCAAGTTTGTAGGTCCAGTGGTTTAGGCTCTGCGTTGATGAATCAGTCAGTCAGTCAGTCGGGACAAGTAATTTTATATGTATAGAAGATAATAATTGGGTCCTGCCAAAATCTAAGGGGCCGTAGCCAAATCACCATCAAAATTATTATCCTCATACTCGGAGCCTTTTTAAAACTCAGTTGGTGACGCCCGCCGCTGTCATCGAGTCTAGGAGTCGACTCTCAATTGAACTACAAAACGGCCGAAATCTGATATTTTCTGTGAAGCGACTGTCCTCTGACCTTCGCAACTAACTGGCGATATCGATATTCTGTAGTTAGACCACGTTTCCGCGACGACCGAGATCCACATGAACATATTCCTGGGATAAAACTACTAGTCTAGACTAAGTCTATTTCCTTGTCAAATTCCACCTAAATGCGCTCTGTCCTTTTTGCGCGAAACTGCAACAAACACCCATCCTGTATAAACGTTTACAAAATGTAAATACCGTAAGTATCATTTGTAAGTAACGTAAGTGTCCAACACCTTTTGTCGCCGACTGTATGCTACTTACATTACACTATGAACGTAAGTACGAGATATGTTTTAAGAAATGTTTCGGTGACTCGGCGCTTGTTTACACTTGAAGATTGTATATTTACAGTTAAGTTGAGAATAACGCTTTAATTGGAGTGCCTGGCTACAAAGATACGCAGTATGTCAAGTGCCAAGTGGGAATGAACTTACTTTATGTGGTCGAAGGGCCTCGTCAAGGGTGTCAGTGTATTTATATGACGGTAATAAGGCAGAATTGAAGGTGTTTAATTTTTACGTTTGTTAAAGCTCAAACTAAAAGAACAACATTTAGTCTGAGGTGGCAAGTATATTTTTACATAAGTGAACGCTTGTAATCAAGTAAAAAATGTATGAAAATATGTTAAAGACGTTTTTGGCCAACTTCTTGTTTAATCCATACTAATATTATAAATGCGAAAGTAACTCTGTCTGTCAGTCTGTCTAAGTATATGTTACGCTTTCACGCCTAAACCACAGAACCGATTTTGATGAAATTTGGTATAAGGGTAGAGTAGACCTTGAGAAAGGACATAGGCTATGTTTGGTCGCGATCGGTTATTGCGACTCGCGATAACCGACATCCACGCGGGCGGAGCCGTGAGCAAAAGCTAGTATAATTATAAATGTCACAGTATGCGCAAAAAATAATTATTAAGATCAAAACAACAATTGTATATACCATTTTTACTTACGTCTATAATGAAGATGTCTGGAGATTTTCGGTGTAGAATAAAGAGTTTATTTATTTTTTATTTATTATCTTTTTGCACTAATATAAATACGTGTACAAAGACTTAATGCCGCGGGCATTTTCTACCTTTGGGTGATGCAGTTGTTTGTGGAGTTGTATATCTGTACCAAATTACTAATATTTTCTAAATATATTTTTCTCAACATTCTCAACATTCTACACAACGCTATCTAGGCCCATGGTAAGCATAGCTTAACTAGCTTGTGTTATGGAATCTAGAATGCGGATAAACATACTTAAAAACTTTTTTTTTTGTAAATACATACATATTATACATAGAAACACCCAGACCAATGCAAATAGCCATATTCATGCATACAAATATTTGCACTGAGCGGGAATCGAACCCGAACTATCTAACTAAATCTTAAATATTAATTTCATTTTACCAAATAAAGTTTTTTCGTCTTTATAACTAGGTAAATACTTTATAAAGAGTTGCTCAATAGAATTAAAAAGGTTGTTCGCAGTTAACCTACTGCATTTAACTTTTGTATCTCAAAAGTCGGTCTGTCACTCTGATATTTGACCTCCAGCCGTAGGTACCCAATCATGGGTACACAGAAATGAACCCACTCTATGAACAACAAGTGGCTCAAATCACACCACTATTGTTTAGACTAATAAATTACTTTATTTACCGACATACTTGTTGGTACTTGAAGAGTTTTCATTGTTTTTAATAACCCTTTTTTTAAATTTTAAGTTGTTAACTTTTAACACTTTTGTCTTTAAGTGTACTTGCATTAATTGTTTATTTCCTTTAAACAATACTTCGTTAAGTCAATTAGCCTATATGGGGTTCTTCAATATGGGCATTAGAAGGTTTGTTCAGGGTAGGCAGCGCGAGTGTAACGCCCCTTTTTTTGCATGCATGACCATGCATGAGCATGACCTGCTCACAGAAAGAGGCGGCGCAGTCCCACTTACTCCCGCTGGAGACCATGGCTCGCACCATGGTCTCGAGCGAGAGGGTGCCCACGCCCAGACCCACCACGAGGACCTGGCGCTGTTGCGCCTACGCCGTGCACTCCACCAGCGTGTGGAGCGCTGTGTCATCGCTGCGGTCCTCGCAGCGCTGACACTCGGCCGTGGTTTCCCGGTGTCTTCGCCACAGATGAGTGTAACGCCCCTGGTGTTGCATACGTCCATAGGCCGCGGTAACCACTTTCCATCAGGTGGGCCGTGCGCTTGTCTGCCACCTAAATGGTATAAAAAAAAAGTCCACACTTGCTCGCACTGTATAAATCTGCTATTAAAAAAATAAGTCGCGTTTTCCTTCCTGACGCTATAACTCCAGAACGCACGAGCCGATTTGGCTAATTTTGGTCTTGAATTATTTGTGGAAGTCCACGGAAGGTTTGTATGTTGAGAAAAATTCGAATAATTGCCGGGCACCGACATCCACGCGAGCGGAGCCGCGGGCAAAAGCTAGTTTGTTATAAATAAAACCATATTTAAAAAAAGAAGGATAATCGAGTTCACCGAGTATCTTCTCAGTAGAACCAACCTACGGAACCAGCGAAAGAATCATTTTCCAATGATTTATTTTTTCTGTGATTGACATTATTGTAAAATTCTGACGTTCATTATGTGCTCTTTATGTGCCTAAACTGAATAAATGAAATTGATTCTTTGATTCTTTAATTCTTTGACTAGGTACTGGACATAGGTCTCTCCCAATGTTGGCAGGCTTTGGCCTACTGTTTCCACGCTGGCCATAGGGTTGGTACAGGGTTTTATTTCGAGTTTTCCTTCTCTCGCAGTGATATCGTTGGCGTATTTTTCCGTTATTGCCGTAATGTGTAATTATTACTCTATCTATTAAAAGAAACTGCATCAAAATCCGTAGCGTAGTTTTAAAGATATAATCAATAATCATACATAGGGACGGACAGGAGCGGAAAGCAATTTATACTACTTACTACTAGCTTTAGCCTATGGCTCCGCCCGCATGGATGTCGGTTATCGCGACCAAACATAGCCTATGTCCTTTCTCCAGGTCTAATCTACCACTACACCAAATTTCATCAAAATCGGTTCAGTGGTTTAGGCGTGAAAACGTAGCATACAAACAGACAGACAGACAGATAGACAGACATAGTTACTTTCGCATTTATAATATTAAGTATGGATACTACTATATGTAGTGATTATTAGGCTTTGCCCGCGTGTATGTTGGTTATCTCAACTTTTGGCCATATCTCCATGGCTCAGTGGTGGATTTTGCCTAACGATCGAGAGGGCCGGGTTTCAAATCCTGCCCAAATAGAGGTGGGTGTGTGAATTCACTCCTTATACAATCAACATAGTTATGACTTTTTTTAATAAGAATATGAGCAAACGAAAGTACTAATATTCCCTCTAACCCCTCCAACTAAGCTAAATTGCTTGTGCTAGGAGTGGGTTCGCGTTGGTAGTGTAATGGCCAGGATTCGAACCCGGGACCTCTCGATCGTAAGACAGACTCTTTAACCACTAAGCTACCGATGCTTTTTAGGACGCTTTAGGAGCGGGGTAGAAGAATATTAGAAATTTTGGTCATATGCTTAAAAAACGTTGGCAATGATCATGAGACTCTTTCTATAGTTCCATGGGAAAAATGTCTCCTAACACTGGAATGTCACTGTCTACCTTGTTAAACGTAAAAGGGCGTGAAGATAAGCGACTAACGTACTTAATTATTGTCGGTTGGTGACATTAGAAGGGCATAGGGACAGGGGCACGAATGCGTAACCGGGGAATCAGTTATAATTGTTTTAAGTAGGTTTTACTAGCTGGTGTCAAAGGCTCCGCTCACGTGGATTTATTTCGGCCAAACATAGCCTATGTTCTTGTATCGCTAGTACCAGAGATATGACCAAAATTCAAAAATCATTTATTCTGCATAGACCATTTAACCGGAACTTACATAACGTCAATATAAAAATAAATTACTTCTGTCAGTAACTTAGTGGTTAAGGAGTCGGCCTTGCGATCGAGAGGTCCCAGTTTCGAATCCTGGCCATTACACTACTGACGTGAATCCACTCCTAACACAAGCAATTTAGCTTAGCTGGAGGGGTTAGAGGGAATATTAGTAACTTCGGTTCTAAAATTCTTTAAAAAAAAATACTAGTTTAGCAAATGGACCACGGTTCGAAACGCGGCCTAGACTTGAGGAGACTCCGGCAAGAAATTCAGTGGGCATTTTTTTTTCATCTCCATCTCTGGTTCTAGCCATCAAACAAACATTTCAAGGTTTTAAGTTAAAAAAAATAAAGTCTGCACAAGACCTTTCCAATATATAAAACCGCATCAAAACAAAATTAGTAAGTTCTAGTGGTGTTATGTAATACTAGCGGACCCGACAGACTTCGTTCTGTCAAAAAGATCTGCTGTTTTTAAGCATTTCCCGGCAATTATTCGATCACCTATTTTACCGTCTTAGTAGTAAAATTTTGAAAAACGCTGATACAGGTGTTCATTTATTTCTTAAAAGACACAGGTTTATGAAATTTAGTGCATCTAGCTCTGAAAATGACGGACTTTCATACAAACTTCCATCCCTTATTTTACCCCTTTAGTAGCAGAATTTCCAAAAATCCTTTCTTAGTGGATGTTTACATCATAAAATGTAACTACTGTCAAAATTTCAAGTTTGTAGGTCCAGCGGTTTAGGCTCTGCGTTGATGAATCAGTCAGTCAGTCAGTCGGGACAAGTGATTTTATATATATACTAGCTGTCTCGGCGAACTTCGTACCGCCATATTTTCCACCCGCGTGCAATTCCGTTCCCATTCCTGTTCCCGTTCCCATTCCCATTCCCATTACTATTCCCATTCCTATTCCTATTCCCATTCCTATTCCCATTCCCATTCCCATTCCTACTACTACCTACTACTACTAAATACTAATCCCGTAACGTAAACATAAACTTCTCTGACATTATAGAAAAAGTTTGTATGAGAAAAAGAAAAGTTACTTTCTGAAATTTTCTGTACAACTGTTTTATTTTTTTTTTTCGTAAGAACCTTCTCCCGATAGTAACAAACACAACAAAAAAAGAATTAGTGAAATCGGTCCAGCCGTTGGTGAGTTATGCGCTTACCAACACATTTTGCGATTCATTTTTATATTATAAGAAGAAGATTCCCGTTCCCATTCCCATTCCCATTACTATTCCCATTCCTATTCCTATTCCCATTCCTATTCCCATTCCCATTCCCATTCCTACTACTACCTACTACTACTAAATACTAATCCCGTAACGTAAACATAAACTTCTCTGACATTATAGAAAAAGTTTGTATGAGAAAAAGAAAAGTTACTTTCTGAAATTTTCTGTACAACTGTTTTATTTTTTTTTTCGTAAGAACCTTCTCCCGATAGTAACAAACACAACAAAAAAAGAATTAGTGAAATCGGTCCAGCCGTTGGTGAGTTATGCGCTTACCAACACATTTTGCGATTCATTTTTATATTATAGATATAGATAGATAAACCAATATGACGTCATAATATTTAATTGTCAAATAATTTACTATTATAGGTTGGGTGGATGATTAAAAATAAATAAAAACAATAAAATAAGAAACGACGCAACATTTACCGCTCTTTTACAATTCTTAATTTAATAGGATCAGTTAAATAATTTTATTTTAACTACAGGAAAGTATCCATTTTACTGTTTTATAATAGAAGTAGAGAGCAAGATAGTAATGCAGTTATCGTATATTTGTATATTTTATTTACTCTGTGGTCTCAATGCGGACATCGGACCCATAAGTAAACTGGTCCAAGATCAATATTCTATTAGGCAACTGGCATTTCACCCGTAGAAGGCATAAAATATAACATTTATTATCGTACTAGTTGTTGCCCGTGGTTCCACACGCGTGGAAGTCTGTATTATGGTAACCAAATGTAGCTTGTCTTTTCTGAAGCTAGAATCTAGATAGATGAATATATGAATGAATTTTGTTATAGCATTTACTATGCATAACATAACATAACATAAACTCACGCCTGTATTCCCCGAAGGGGTAGGCAGAGGTGCTAGCACCCATATTTCGCCAGTTTATGTTTAGGTCCCAATGTAATAGGTGGCGAGCCTATTGCCATTAACCGGGCACTTATAAACCTGCGATAAATACACACATAACTTCGAAAAGCATCGAAAAGTCATTGGTGTGTGCCATGGCAAGCCTGGGATCGAACCCGAGACCTCGTCTCAGCATTCCATTACCCATACCACTAGGCTAACTTTTAAAAATTAGGATGAATCGGGAAAAATGAAATGCTCAAGAGGGTGAATGGTTTTTCAACCATTCTTAAATTTTTGATCCGTCGCCCTTATAAGCGGATATAAAGAGAAGTGAAATTTGAAGTGATTCAGGTGTGGCTCAATAGCTCAGTTAGAAGAGCATTCCCACTGTAAGGGAAAGGTCGTGGGTCCCACTTGAACATTTCATTTTTCCCGATAAGTATATAAAATCTAGATACGTAGATATTTAGAAGAGGGTAACTACATTCATATGCATAAAATCTATCAATCAAGTTATCTTCAAAACTGTGTGGGTTCCCGGTGGACTAGAACAGGACCACCCCAGCTCTCCTCTGGGTGTCGTAAAAGACGACTAAGGGATAGGGATGTTCTCCATCCGACAGTAAACATACAGCCCAAGACAAGATGCCCGCTAGACGGTAATAGGCTCGCCCCCTATGGCATAACGTGGGACTAAAATCATTGTGGTGTTGGATGTAAATACACCTCTGCCTACCCCTTCAATGATTAACGGGCGTGATTATATGTATGTATTTTCAAAAATTGCGTATTTTCATATCTAACTTATTTGAATCATAATCCCTTTTTTGCGATAAATATGGAGTAAGTTTTAGTTAAACATCTTTGTAATAAATATCATCAAGATCGGTTCAGCTATTTAGACGTGAAAGCGTAACCGACAGACAGACTTACGTTCCCATTTATAATATTAAAAGTATGGTTATTATTCTATAGTTTAAATAACGAGCTGCCGCTAATGTTTTAAACAAATTCTAATGTAGCAACATTAGCTACCATAGATAAATTTCTCCCAAGGTGTTGGATGAAATATCCGGTCATCTCATTTCCGAACGAATTAAAACTGAATGATAGTTTTAAAGTAAGTTTACTGTTGTTTTTATTGCTTGTATATTATTTAGTGAACTGGTAGAGAGAATGTTCAAAGGCTAATGGCATATATGTACTTACTAGCTTTTGCACGCGGCTCCGCCCGCGTGGATGTCGGTTATCGCGACCAAACATAGCCTGTGTCCTTTCTCATGGTCTAATCTACCCCTATACCAAATTTCATCAAAATCGGTTCAGTGGTTTAGGCGTGAAAGCGTAACATACAGACAGACAGACAGACATAGTTACTTTCGCATTTTTATAATATTAGTATGGAAGTATGGTTGTGGGTGTACCAGCCCCACTAAAGTCTTCTGGGTCCAAGTCACCATTACAGGTATTCACCAGCTGGTTAACAGATGGGGCTCAGATGTAGGATTCCCTTCGGGGCTGGGAGGTCAAAGGCAGTCACTCCTGTAAAAGCCTAATCAAAAGGAAGAGTATGGAAACAGTCCTCGGGAGCCAAAGGGCTTTTTTGTGAAGAATATGTATTAGGAACTGAAATTATTAATATTCTCTCTCTAACCCCTCTCTAACATTGCTTGTGCTAGGGTGTTCACGTTGGTAGTGTAATGTCCAGGATTCGAACTTGGAAACTCTCAGTGCGGCCGACTCCTTAACCACTAAACTACCGATGCCACTTGTATGGCGCCATGATGGGAGTCCGGTGTTCTCTATTCTACCTTGCCGTAATATTTTTTCTTGTCTTTTACGGAAGCGACTGTGGTATACGCCAACTCTGAGAGGAAGCCCTGCACTATTGCTGCATTCGCCAATCAGCTGCTGGTGTAAGTGGTGTACCGTCTTGCAGCTGAAGTTGGCTAGGGTCCCGAAGACCTTGATTGAGCTCCATCCACCTGGGCACATCCAGGTTACGAATATTCAGATAACATAACATAACATAAACTCACGCCTGTTTTCCCCGAAGGGGTAGGCAGAGGTGCTAGCACCCACATTTCGCCAGTTTATGATTAGGTCCCAATGTAATAGGTGGCGAGCCTATTGCCATTAACCGGGCACTTATAAACCTGCGAAAAATACACACATAACTTCGAAAAGCATCGAAAAGTCATTGGTGTGTGCCATGGTTAACCTGGGATCGAACCCGAGACATCGTCTCAGCAGTCCATTACCCATACCATTAGGCTACCGCAGATATCATACCGCACATTGTATCCGAAAACGGTGCGCATCGTGCTGTATGAAAGGAACGTCATCCCACGTACGCTCAAGCTGTGGAATGAACTCCCTGCCGTGGTTTTCCCAAGCGACTACAATATGGGGTTCTTTAAGAGGGGCATTAGAAGGTTTCTTCAGGGTAGGCAGCACAAGTGTAACGCCCCTGGTGTTGCATCCGTCTATAGGCCGCGGTAACCACTTTCCATCAGGTGGGCCGTGTGCTTGTCTGCCACCTAAGTGGTATAAAAAATAAAATACAGTTAGGACCCCCTAGTGGTAATTGATAAATTGGAAAACAGGAAATCCTGTACGCCCACCTTCGTTTAAAAAAAACGTAATTTATGTTTATAATCTCGAAATAGTTAACTTTATAGAAATCATCTTACTAATTAATTACAGTATTATATCTAAATATACAATATATACAAAAATGAGAAAAAAAATAGGGGTGGAAGAGGCTCTAACTAGTAAAACTTTTAAAAAAAACTGCATTCCCGGGACGACTTCTGTGGCGCGCGTAACGGTAGAGCGGTCGGTTATGTCGAAGGACTCGGAGGCCGTGGTTTTGATTCCCGCTCAGTGCAGATATTTGTAGAGTTGATGAACACGAAGTAAAGAAGGGTAACGCCTTTTCACGCCCCGCTAAAGGACCCGGGACTGTAGGAAGAAGGGAACACGTGATCTGGCAGGGAGTTCCAGGTCTTAATGGTGCGACATAGGAATGAGTCACCGCTTGGTTTTTGATGGAATATTCTGCAACGTATGCGGGTGACTTCTAAGCCATCACGTGTTGTCCTGTTTTATTTAGCATCACCAAAATTCACTTAATTACCTGTGAATTCACATACCCACAGACAGATAATAAATCAACCTAATAGACAGCCTCTGTGGCGTGGTGGGTAGTGAATGCGACTGCCACGCAGGAGGCGCGGGTTCGATCCCCGCTCAGTGCAAATATTTGCATGCTTGAATATGGTTATTTGCATTGGTCTGGGTGTTTCTATACTTCCTATGTATAATATGTATGTATTTACAAAAAAAGGATCTACGTATGTTTATCCGCATTGTAGATTCCATAACACAAGTTAGTTAAGCTTACCATGGGTCTAGATAGCGTTGTGTAGAATGTTGTGAAATATTTCGCCTCCGTGGCGTGGCGGTAGTGCACGCGACTGCCACGCAGGAGGCGCGGGTTCGATTCCCGCTCAGTGCAAATATTTGTATGCATGAATATGGCTATTTGCATTGGTCTGGGTGTTTCTATGTATAATATGTAAATATTTACAAAAAAAAAGGTATATAAGTATGTTTATCCGCATTCTAGATTCCATAACACAAGCTATAAAAGCTTACCATGGGTCTAGATAGCGTTGTGTGAAATGTTGTGGAATATTTATTATTATTTTATTATTATTATTATTTATTATTTATTATAATATTTCTATCTCATCACGAAAAATTTAAAATCAATACAATGTCTGTTTGTTCATTGCCCTGCCGACCGGTTACCGTTCACCCGATTGCAAATATTTGCAGTAAACTTTGTCAACTTACTGCTTGCACTTGCAAGAAGGTCATAGGAAGGTAATAACCAATCATAAGAAGGGAAGGAAGGTCATAAGAAGGGAAGGTCATAACCATAATTATACAATTTGTTGGATCCGATAGGTGGCGTTATATTCGGAAATATTTTTATGAAAATATTACATGCGTAATAAATTTAAAAAAAAATACTCAAGTGTACCTTAGAAAAAAGTACATTTATTATTGTATGTAATACAGATGTAATATTACATAAGAAGTTAACTAAAAAATAAATCGAGCACATAGGGAAAAATTAGCGGGACTCGAACCCGGAATCTTTCCCTTACATGCCTTGACCAACTCGGCTACCGAGACACGCCCGATGTGATTCAAATATCCCTTCTATTTTGATCCGTCTTTAACGCGACGGTGGAGTCTGGTCTGTAAGGAAAAGATCACGGGTTCGAGTCCCGCGCGAGAAGTTTAATTTTTCCCTATGTATGATTTGTATAGTTAGCATACTTATTGCTGTAAAATTCATTCAAGTAAAAAATAAATGTTTTTCCTAGTATACAAACACCGAAAAAGCTGGCTGCCATAGACTGGATACGGAAGGTGGAGAATCAGGAGAAATGGCGCACATTGGGAGAAGTTGTCCAGCAGTGGACTGCGATCGATAGGCTAATTAATTGATTGATTAATACAAAAAGTTAAGTATTAACCTACCTACAAAATATCGCGGATACTGAATATCCATATCCATACTTCCATACTAATATTATAAATGCGAAAGTAACTCTGTCTGTCTGTCTGTCTGTCTGTCTGTCTGTCTGTCTGTATGTTACGCTTTCACGCCTTAACCACTGAACCGATTGTGATGAAATTTGGTATAGGGGTAGATTAGACCATGAGAAAGGACATAGGCTATGTTTGGTCGCGATAACCGACTTCCACGCGGGCGGAGCCGCGGGCAAAGGCTAGTCTCCTATACATTCTCTAAATATCTATAAAAACCGCATCAAAATCTGTCTCATATTTTAAAAGACGTAAACACAAAAATCATGACAGAAACAAATATACAACCATTTAAAGATACACATACATAAATTATAAACAAACAAACCTACAATAAATTCACGAAATCAGTTCATATAATTAGTTAAAACATTCAAAAAGCATGGGAAATATGAAAAAAGAAATACTAAAACATATCGAAAAACATAGAAATATATTAAGATAGAACGACCATTAGCAAAGTTGACTTTTTACTGTAAATAAATAATCACGATTCATGAGAGATAAGAAATGTATCTATTTTTTAAGTTTACCTCCTAGATTTTTTAATGTCTATTTATTCTAGAGTTAGAAATAGCGCATTTTACCGATGTTTATAAGATAGTCTTAAAAATACTGAGTATTTTAAGAATACTAGCTTCTGCCCGCGGCTCCGCCCGTGTGGATGTCGGTTATCGCGAGCAAAAATAGCCTATGTCCGTTTTCATGATCTAATCTACCCCTATACCAAATTTCATCAAAATCGGTTGTGGTTTAGGCGTGAAAGCGTAACATACAGACAGACAGACAGAGTTACTTTCGCATTTATAATATTAGTGTGGATTAGAATTGAAATTACTAATATAACCTCTAACCCAGCTAAGCTAAATTGCTTGTGTTAGGAGTGGGTTCACGTCGGTAGTGTAATGACCAGGATTCGAACCCGGGACCTTTCGATCGTAAGGCCGACTCCTTAACCATTAAGCTACCGACGCTTTTTTCGATAGTTCCTGTCTCATAGGACAGGAATTGTCTAAAAAGTTGTCACATATTTCCTGCTTACATAGCCGTTCTATGTTATAATATTTCTGTGTCCAAAAGTGTGGAATTTTTTCCGACATTTCCCATACTCGTAGTAGTTATGTTAGCCGCTGTGTGGGTAGCTCACGTAACGGTCGCCCCGAATGGGACCGGTCTGTGCGCAAGCGCATGCCCGCGAACCAACTGACGACTCGCGACTCGGTATCATCGCGGTAACGACTACAAGTCGATTTTACGAATCATTTACAGTAACTAACTTCTTTATGCTTAAGAAGTAATATTACTGTCGTGATATTACAATAAGAGACGCCATATTTTCCTTTGGGTGTCGCAAAAGGCGTTCAAGGGATAGGGCTGTTCTTCATCCGACAGTAAACCCTCTTGACGGCAATAGCACATAAGATCTAAAACCATACATAGAACGCAAAACTTAGGTGTGTTAATATAGGTACCTCTGGTTATATATAGGTAAAACATATCATAATTCCAGTGTCAATTAAAAAAAGGTCAGAATTTGAAGACCTGGGACCCGTATTCCACCTTTCCATACAAAAATTATTCCATTATGACTTTTACGAGAGCGCCTCATGTTCACATAATCTGACCTCACGCGTGACCCCGAAACGAAATCCTACACCAGAGACATGTCCGAAAAACATCGGAAAAATTAAACGCTCAAGTGAGACTTGAACTCACGACCTTTCCCTTAAAGGGGAATGCTCTTCCAATTGAGCTATTGAGCCACAACCGAATCATTTAAAATTTTCCTTCTCAGGATATGCGTCTTTACGACATGTCCTACAATCCTGCAATAATATATCAGACCCGTGCCGACAGGCCTTTTAAAATCAACTTTACCTAACCCAAGAATCGAACCTAGTACTGTTAACGCGGGAAAATTTAATAAATTAGATCCTCAAACTAAAATAAAAAAAAAAAAACATTTTGATAGTTGGTACAATCAGCGTCAGAAATATCTTGACTGCCAAGTGTCAAAATGTTCTGAAAACTAATGTATTAAGAGCCAATCAAGCTGTTTTATTGATATAAGTTGTATTCGAATACTTAAGGAAACATTAAACTTCTCGGGCGGGAGTCGAACCCGCGATCTTTCCCTTACGGAAAGACGGAGAGAAATTTGGATCACATCGGGCGTGTCTCGGTAGCCGAGTTGGTCGGGCGTCGGAGGGCACTGACTGACCTCCGTCCCCCATGAGCGCGGGCCTGGGGGTGACGGGTGGAGCCGCCTGTCACCCCAGCAGAAGCAGGCCACGGCGGCGGCGCGCTAAATAGCGCGCCTCCCCATTCCGGGGGCGAGTTGGGGACACCGTTGTCCCCCCTCCTGAGGAGGGCCAGACCGTAAGGGATGGCCCTGGGTCAGCCGGGGTGCGAGGGATATGTCTATAACAACCTCACCTCCGGCCTAGCACCAAGACCCACAGTCGGCGTGCGGTTTTAGTCGGTTCGAGTCCGACATAACCTCTCCTTCCGGCTCCGGCAGGGGGGGTATCCGAGGGGATTTCCGCACGAAAAAAAAAAAAAAAAAAAGGTAGCCGAGTTGGTTATTCCCCCTGTAAGGGAAAGCTCGCGGGTTCGAGTCCCGCCCGAGATGTTTAATTTTTCCCTATATATTCGATTTGTATAGTTAGCTTATTTGATGCTGTAAAATTCATTCAATAAATTGTATTTCCGAACTAAAGGTGTGTACCAAATGTCAGAACAATCAGTCAACAAGCCCATAATTCCACTAAAGCTAATCCACTGAGGTGCCGCAGTCACTGCAAAAATGACATTAAATTTTAGACTTTATTTCCATACAGCTAAATTTCAAAATGAAATGAAAACAGTTTCATTACACTTTTTCAATTACTCTGCAAAAGTCATTTAATTTTGAACTTTAATCGCATGGATTTAAAGTCTATTATTTAATTCTGTTTTTGCAGTGGCCGTGGCACCACTGTGGTTTGGTTTTAGCAGAATCGAGGCCCAGGAAGGAGGGAAACGGGAAAACCATGTGTACGGGCAAACCCGAACATTTCGCTAGCGTAGTATTTGTGCTGCGCTAGCACCGGCCGTGTCGCATCATATTCATTTTATTACATAACTAGCTTTTGCCCGCGGCTCCGCCCGCGTGGATGTCGGTTATCGCGACAACACATAGCCTATGTCCTTTCTCAAGGTCTAATCTACCCCTATACCAAATTTCATCAAAATCGGTTCAGTGGTTTAGGCGTGAAAGAGTAACATACAGACAGACAGACAGACAGACAGACAGACAGACAGTTACTTTCGCATTTATAATATTAAGTATGTTTATGGATTATGTACTTTAATTTAGTTCCAAATGTTCCAATAAATGCGTCATTCTGATCACATGTGTTTCAATCAAGGAAACCTCGGCGCGCTACTCGGTAACAGTCATCCCAGTAAAGATCATATATCATTTAAAAGGTGTTAGGTCTCTGACCGTACACCATGCGCCATACCTATTAATTTGAGCAGTTTGATCATCAAAATCTTTCTGATGTTGACTGTACCAATTATGTAGGTAGCAATATAAATCAATGGTTGGTAACAGTTACCTCTGGCCTAGCACTACGATTGGCGTGCGGTTTTAGTCGGTTCGAGTCCGACGTAACCTCCCCTCCCGGCTCAGGCGGGGGAGGTATCCGTGTGGATTTCCGCACGAAGTTATAGTTATTTTCTAAAGTACTTATATAGATAAACATCCATACTAATCCATACTACTATTATAAAAAGTAACTCTGTCTGTTTGCCTGTCTGTCTGTCTGTATGTTACGCTGTCACGCCTAAACCACAAAACCAATTTTAATGAAATTCGGTATAGCGATAGGTTAGACCTTGAGAAAAGACAAAGGCTATGTTTTGTCGCGATAACCGATATCCACGCGGGCGGAGCCACGGGCTAAAGCTAGTATTTATTAAAAGTTCCCGAAGGGGAGCTAATTTTCCTGTACTATGTGTAGTAAAACAAGAATTAGCTATCGTTAACCTTGAAATAAGTCTCCCTCGGATTGAAACCTGTATCAGGGGATGGTTGCAAACTCAGAAGGTCAAGCCCAACATTTGGGCCACAAGGGTGCAATTATAACGACACGTGCAAACTTGACCTTATTTTTTTTACTTTGATGAGTTATAATAAAATAGGGTAAAATTGTGTGTGCAGTTCATATAACACGATTCTCATCGGCTACCCTTGTAAATATACTAACTGTTATATTATTGGAAATGTCTAACTGAATGTATTTATTATAGAATTAAATTGAAAAGCCTCAAAGATTTAGATGGTGCTCCTATGCACGAAATTACAAAGATACATGTCAAATTGCTAACCTCTTCAATTTGATTAATATTAACTGCATCTTACTTCTTGAATTATTTCTCTTATTACTAAAATCTCGGCTTGCCTGTCCACTTATCTATTATTAACTTTTGCCCACGGCTCCGCCCGCGGTTATCGCGACCAAACATAGCCTATGTCCTTCCTCGTGGTCTAATCTACCCCTATACCTACCAAATTTCATCAAAATCGGTTCAGTGGTTTAGGCGTGAAAGCGTAACATACAGACAGACAGACAGACAGACAGACAGACAGAGTTACTTTCGGATTTATAATATTAAGTATGGAAGTATGGATATGGAAGTATGGATAAAATTGTAAAGTCAGTCGTGTACATCGGAAATGTTTAAAAGAAACCTGGGTTATGTTAAGTTATGGTTAAGTTAACGATTCTGTATGCAAAAATATTATTTTTGTATGCTTGTCTCTTTGTTTATCTCGAACGGATTTTGAAGCGATTATTCTTTAGCGATTTCTCTTCATACTTAAAATTTGCTGTGTTTGATTATAATTGGTTGAGTAGAACCGGAGATTGCGATAACCGCCATCCACGCGTCTGAAGCCGCGGGCATCACTTAGTAAATCCATAAAGTAACGAATTTAGATGATTATGAGTGGAACTGTCAAAAATATGTAAAAGTGGAGACTTGTTATCGTCGTAACAAAACACCAACTTGATTATAATAGTGCTTGATTTATCGTCAGCACTTGAGAGGCGTCGCCATCTTTCTTCAAACAATAAATTATAACTGTATGGCTTACTTACAAAGGGTTATGGTGAAAATAACGTGTGTATGGGGTTTATTGTGTTAATTTTGACATTTATGTAGGTATAACTGTTGCCTACGGCTCCGCCCGCGTGTATATCGTTTATCACTTTATTATATATAAGAACATGTCACTATTATTCATCTACTAATTTTGAGTTTTTCCCAATTTTTATAAAATTGTTTTAACTGTGTGCACATAGTTATGTTACAATCCAGTACGGATCTGCATTTTATTATTATTGTCTTTAAAAGATTGTATGTAATGTGTTTTGTGCGCCTGAATAAATAAATTAAAAAAATATATCGGGACCATAGACTATTAAGTTATCCTTGAAAAAAGCTTAAGTCCCAAAATGGTTAAAACGAAGGTATTAAGAGCAAATCAAACTGTTTTATTGATTTAAATTCTATTATTGTCCTAACTAAAGTTATGTAGGAGAACAATCGGTCAACATGAAGGGGGGAAAACCACGGTATTAAGATCATTTTGAGCTCTTTTTTCATAAACATCTTTCTGATGCTGAACATACCTACCACATTTTACCATGTTATCTTAAAAAATGACAAACTTTCATATAAACTTTCATCCCTTATTTTAACCCCCTTTTTTGGTTGTAAGGTGTTTACTGTTTATGGAAAAGAAATGTACTGATATGTTGTATGTATACCGGTAGTTTTTTTTCGTCATTTTCAAAATGACAAACTTTTAACTTTCATCCCTTATTTGAACCCCCATTTTTCGAGGTGTTGAAAAGAAATCTACCGGTATGTACCTATGTATACCGGTAGTTTTTATTCCCATAGATATTTATTCTCCTTTGTCGAATGTATATATAAGGAGAATAAATACGACAAAGGAGAGTACATGAAATGAGCCTTTAAGGTCCGAAGCACGCGATGCAGGCGCGGTGGCCTTGCTGACAGCAAAGGAAGCTTGTGTAGTATATACGAATAGAAGCAGATGGCAGTCTGTTGTCTCAGCCTTCCTTGAAGGGAAATAGACGGGAGTCCACGGGAGCAATGTAGGTATGTATGTAATGAGTATTTAACAAGCGATCTATCACAGCATCATAATGGCGCACGTGTGTGTGCGTGAATGTCGGACGCATGCGCGCGCGCACCGCGCAGCTGTCGCCGCAGCTGCGCGCGCAGATTGTCGACCTGTCGTGCGTCGGCGCCGAACTGCGATGATTTCAGTTTAATTTTATTTTTATTATCAGGTAAATGTTAAAGAAAGTTAAATGTTAACCTTGTATTGCTATATTAATCATTTATTAAATTAGCCTTGCACAAATATGGCGCTCCCATGCGTGCAAATGAACAATGCAGCGCAGGCCCTGTCTTGATTTGGTTCATTTTAACTTTTCCGGTCTGCGGTAGCCTAGTGGTATGGGTAATGGACTGCTGAGACGAGGTCTCGGGTTCGATCCCAGGTTTACCATGGCACACACCAATGACTTTTCGATGCTTTTCGAAGTTATATGTGTATTTATCGCAGGTTTATAAGTGCTCGGTTAATGGCAATAGGCTCGCCACCTATTACATTGGGACCTAAACATAAACTGGCGAAATGTGGGTGCTAGCACCTCTGCCTACCCGTGAGGTTGCCACACCGTTTATTCCTGTGGGTGGCATAGAAGCGACTAAAGGGATAGGGCTGTTCTCCATCCGACAGTAAACATTCAGTCCATGGCTAAGTGCCCGCTAGACGGCAATAGGCTCGCAGTCCATTATCTGGGACCGAAAATCATAGTTGACGAAAAGTGGTGTTGAGACACCTCTGCCTACCCCTTTGGGGTTTCACAGGCGAGAGTCTATGTATATGTAAGATCTTGAAACGTATTTTTTTTTGGAATGAATTTTTACAGCATTAAGTATGCTAACTATACAAATCGAATAAATAGGGAAAAAGAAGGGTAAGGGAAAGACTGCGGGTTCGAGTCCCGCCCGAGAAGATTCTTTTTCACAATGTATTCGAGTTTTATTTTTACCCGACTGCTAAGAAAGGTTATATTGTTTGCGTGTATCTTGTTTGTATGTATGTCCGCTTATTGTTTAAAAACTTCTGAATTGTTTATTTTTGATTATAACATAATTAATTATTTTCTTCACTAACCCATTCATTCACACATTTTCTGCTCACAACAGCTGCCAGGCATCCTTAGACTTCTTATCCACTCAATACGACTTTCATCCGCCTGATGGTAAGCTGTGAATGAGTAGAATGATGGTCACCATTACAGATGTCCAGTACTAAAATGTGTATTGTGTATTGTGCTAAGGCAGTTAACTTAAACGTCATTTAAATCATTTGTGAAATCTAGGTATTTAATAGTGTTTAACCTACTGATATTCTGTACAAATTTAAACCAGATCAAGACATTTGGGTTAGATTTCACGAATGAATTACGTTTAACTAAACTGAGCCATGAAAATTATAACACGCATTTATATACATCGGTGAAATGGTACGATGCAAAGCGTCAGTGGAATGGCGCAGTGGTATACCAGACTGCTGTAACCTGTAAGAGATTCGATGCTCGGGTCGATGAATGAATTTTTAAGCCATTGCAGTCGCTGTGGCACCACTGTGGTTTGGCTTTAGTAGAATCGATAATATTTAGTAGAAAATATTTTCTACATTGATACAATTTTATTTAGAAACCAATTTTATTACAAACATACAAGTTTATTTATCTATAGTACCACTGTACCACAGACTGATAATAAATATAGTTCTATGTAGTACTTACTGGTACTCACCAATAATTACCGCTCCAGAGACTCGCACACATACGCAATAAGGCATACCGATAGGCACCTAACGGCATCTTATTAAGACCACGAAAGGGTTATACCATGTGACAAACTGACCTAAAAAAGGATGCGTCAGGCATGAAAGTCAGGATGTCCAACGGTGGGGTGCGGGGGGTAAGCAGATGTTACCGCAGCTGGGCAGCACGCGCCCATGCACCTTTACGCACCTTGAGACGCATGTTTTTCTTTACTATTATATTTATACTTGTGTTTGATTGATTGGGAGTTTAAATTCTAAGTAAGCTTGAGCTTGGAGATTTTTTTTGTTGACCTTATGTTGTAGGAATCGCTGTGGAAAAAAGATAGGGAATTTTCTGGAGTATTTTTGCTAGATTTATAAAAGGTAAGTGGGTTGCAAACTATTTCTGTTGATATGTTATGTACCGAGTGATAAATCGGGCATTATTATAGTGCCCAGGAATTCTGATAAATATCATAAAATATTAGAGGTGGACACTGCGCGTCGAGTTAATTAGTTATACTTAAGCTGACCCAGCTAACTTCGTTCTACCAATTTTTTTCCGCCCGCGTGGCGTCAAGTCCCGTTCCCGCTGCACCCTCTACTACATTAAGCATGTATTATACCTATATAAAAACCTTCTTTTTGAATTACTCTATCTATTTAAAGAAACCGCATCAAAAGCCGTAGCGTAATTTTAAAGATATAAGCATATGAATGAAATTTTTATCGCATTTATTATGCTACCTTTTAAATTCGAAATACATCGGGAAGAGATGGGAAATTTGAAGTGATTCAGGTGTGGCTCAATAGCTTAGTTGGAAGAGCATTCCCATGTAAGGGAAAGGTCGTGGGTTCAAGTCCGATTGGAGCGCTTATTTTTCCCGATGTATTTCAGATATAAGCATAGGTAAGTACAGTCCACTAAAAAAGTAGCTTAACAAATTCTAATTTATTGAACACTGTGGCCCCTAAACCTTACATAAAATTGTGAAAAAAAAAACATTGAATATGTCAATTAAGTTCGAAAAACATTGGAAAAAATGAAATGCTCAAGTGAGACTCGAACTCACGACCTTTCGCTTACAGGAAGAGCAGTCGCCCTGTAAGCGAAAGGTCGTGAGTTCGAGTCTCACTTGAGCATTTCATTTTTTCCAATGTTTTTCGAAACTTAACAGTTAGCATAATAAATGCTATAAAAAAATCATTGAAATATGTAAATTAAGTTTGTCTTCTGGGAATCATAACACTACATTTACTATAGAAAGATGCATTCCATTATAAGAAAGATTTGTAAAATATTTTAGTGTTAATCAACTTACGGCGTTGACAGACGCGCGGAAAACGACTTTGCTTTATACTATGCAGTGATTTAGGATGACAACATGAGATGCCTTCGCTCACCTTGCGTAGGTTGATTGGTAACAGAATCAGGAATGGTATCGGTGGTCGCCGATTCAGCTGAACGTATAGCCTAAACATCCTGTCTGCCTACTCTCGGTGGGGCTTGATAACCGATATGTCAGCGCATTCAGCAATCGTGCTTCAAACTGTGATAAGACGTGTCGTTATTACGTCACAGGAAATTTTTACACCTCTTAGACCTCCCAACTTTAATATCCATACTAATATTATAAATGCGAAAATAACTCTGTCTGTCTGTATGTATGTTACGCTTTCACGCCTAAACCACTGAACCGATTTTGATGAAATTTGGTATAGGGGTAGATTAGACCATGAGAAAGGACATAGGCTATGTTTGGTCGCGATAACCGACATCCACCAGGGCGGAGCCCTAGGCAAAAGCTAGTACTTAGATAAATAAATGAAATTAGTGTTCATTTGTGTAAAATAACGGCACAGACGATTTTTTTTAATGTATCTATGTCTGTCTGTAAGTTCTTTTTTTTAAAGAATATTAGTGTCTGTTCGGCTACAGATAAAGTACAAAAGGGATTTTTAACGTAGATATCTGATACTTTCCTCTATCCTCCAAATGTTTGCTGGGCGAAAACTCAATTCTGACTGAGTTAATCTCGCAGTTGTAGATCAAAATATATTACTTAAACTTGTTATTTTTTTATGTGTACATTAGAGAATTAAGAATTACCTAAGTACTATCTTGTCTGCCGGGATGCGAGAGATATGCTTTCGGCAGTTTCACCTCCGTTTCAAGACGGCGTGCGTTTTAGTCGGTTCGAGTCCGACATAACCGCCTCCACCGGCTCCGTGGGGATTTTGCGCACGATAAAAAAAAAACCTACTATCTTAGTGCATAACTTTGGATATTTTCGAAGTTCACGCGGAGCTATATAGGTGGGTACTGTGGGCCTCTTCACTCCGGAACACGAACGGTAAGCTCTCTGAAGCTTATTCTGCGTATTCCTATAGATTCCTGCCGTCTTTTTTTGTAATAGGTAAGGTAAGGTATACTTCTCTAGACAAAGAGACTAGATATTCAAATAACAAGACCCTATCATAGCCTTTTTTTTTCTCTGTAAGTGCACCAGGTGGGTCGAAAACTTATTTTTGATCTTTGGAGGAACTAAGAAACATTGTTATTTCGTCTCTGTGAGGTAAGTCGAAACCTCTAGATGTTTTGTTAGTTAAATATAAAAGAAAACTCAAAACTTTTGTGCCAGAATAAGTTACAATTGAGATGGAAGGTTCTCGAAAACAGAACATCTTTTATGTCCTTGAAAACCTTTTGTCTATTGGTTCGGTACGGGTTTGAAGGGCTGTGATTCTCAAAGTTTTGTTGTTTCCGGGGAATCAAATGGTCCATGTTCGATATATTAAACATTCGATTTCATGAACGTTCGAGTATTTGGATGTTCGTTTTATAGTGGTTGGTCAACTGATATTCGATTATTTGGCAGTCGATAAAAAAATCGTCACGTTAATATAGCAATGTTCCGTTTTTGTGTTTTTACAATTTTATAAGGTCTAGAATAGAAAAAAAAATCGAGTAAGTCGACGAAAGAAAGTTTTTTTCTCTCCTGTAAAATTGTAAGAACACAGATTCGCATTGATGGTGGTGGTGACAATATCTTTGAATAGGTATAGCGATAGAATAATACACAAATAATAATAAATTATTTAATTTAAATAAAAAGAAATAACAATATGGATTTATATCTAACCCTTTCAATTTCCTTAGGATTTAAATTTTGATGCGGGCTCCAAAACAGTTCCACTTTTTCTGAGACTTTCCGCAATGGCTTCCCGAGTGTCATTACTCGGTGTTTTTGTGGGTCACTATTGACCCTGGGGTGCCTAGCTACTGTACCGGAGTTACAGTGCCAATCTAGGGGGAATGTGGGTTGGATTCCGTGGGATTATTTTTGATACTCGATTAATTTTATAAATATAGGTAAATTATAAAATATTGACGTAGGGACGACCTGAAAAAAGGATGAATGGATGGAGAATGGACTGGACGCGCAAAGCGACGAATTAGGTGCAAAAACACATACTGGAGAGGCCTATGTAAATATGACTGCAATAGGCTAATTATTTTATTGATTGATTGATTGATTCTAATATTTATGAAGGTACAAACTTACCTACAATAAAAGTTTGAGAACCGTAGACTTAGGATTATACCAAGGACGGTATTGTTCGCAAGTATTGCTAAAACTAATCACAAAAGCGTACCTGAAAGCATCTATCTACTGCCTCATCACAATTCTTTGACTAAAACTGCAATCCTGACACAATGCTAGTATTATTTTCACCTTTTCTATTCTATAAATATGAAAGAAGGTTATTTTTTGCCAATACACAACTCCCATTGCGAATTTTGTTCATTTTAGAACAAAAGGAAGCAAGCTTATTTAAAACAAAGTAACTAAATACTTACAAACATTACATTTTGAACCTTATGTCTGATAAAATAACGTTAATATTACATTTTGACATTGCTAAGGTATGTTTGTCAAAGGCTCAACCTCGGCCGCGAAGTATTTCTTGGAAAACATAAAAATATACGTTTCGGCCGATCGAAATTTTTGTGAACTACCTACCTACTATTGTTGTTTGACTCAATGAACAGTGTTGCCAGTGCTTGTAATAGACCATAGACCATAAAGGCCAAAGTATTTTATTGTTTGAAAGTTCGGTTATTGTTTGAAAGTAATTTAATTTTACAATAGATTTTTATTTTACTTTAAAAGTATCTAGAAATAGTTTGTTCTAAAAGTAATTGTTATGGGGTTATTGCAGATATTACTGGCCATTTCAAAAATGTTCTTTTGGCCGAGTCTCCAGAACTGTTAAAAGGATATTTTTATACAGTGGTTTCTAAACATAAATTAGATAACTGTAGGTATAGTTAACAAGCATGTGTTATGGGTTTACATAAAATAGGTACTTATAATCATCATCATCTAAGTATTAATCCCGGTTAGGTACTACGGGAAGTTTATTATCCCTATGGTATTGTTTGCTTAGACTTTTATAGGAGTGACTACCATCTGTATTCCGTATATACCTACTGATACTTCTTTTGCGCCAAGTTTGATGTAGATCCAGTAAGTCCCAGTCGTGTCATTTTCATCTTGTTATTTTTGTTGTATTCATAGGCAGGTAACATCATAGTTATTAGATTGAATATTTATTGCTATATGACAAAAAGCGATGCCATATTATGTGATAAATGTGTAATAAAATAATACCTAATATATTATTATTTAAAAAATATAAGAATGAAAATGACAACTATAAAATTTTTTCAGCAGACTTTCTGTAATGTTGGTATTTTAGCAAAAAAATGTTACTAGTCATCGTATTTAATCACCCTAGAATTATAAGAAATGTATTTTTTTTAATGGCTCATGATTAATTTTATTAAGAAAGTCTAACAGATTTTTCGATAGGTACCACCTAATAATTTAATCACCTTTAATGCCTATAACCTAGGTTATCCCATGCTGATTTTAAACGATACCAGCCGGGCCCAATCAAAAGCAGCAAGCGACCTCCGGGGACCGAGGTAAAGTAATACCTTTAATACAACCGTAAAAATCATGGTAGGTACATAATTTGTGATGTACCTCATTTTATCAAAAATACTTTCAATATTTGATTTATCACATAAGTAAACATATATTATTATTATAATGCGCCAGAAAAAATAATTATGCAATCATTAATTTCAAAAAAATCTCTCTAAATCATCCAACCGAAAATAAATAAAAGACAGGTCTCCTAAATTATTTTTGAATTGACAAGAAGGTGATGAAAACCGATTAGCACAATTTTTGAAACGGAGAAAGTGCTAAGAAAACTAGTTTTTTGAATTTGGAATCTTAGTTCTATTCATAATAACGTCGCCTTAGGTATACTAAATATAAATCCAATACATTCATTTAGAATTGAAAAAAAAAACTTGTCGGTTGACAAATTAAGTTGTAAGTAGGCAAACAAGTTACAAAACTACATATTTTTGTTTTTTAAATGCTTTACATGTGCATTTTAATAAAGATAAAAATAATTTACGACTGTGAGTATACTATTAATACGGATTTTGACTTTTTGATTTGTCTGTACTGTAATTATAAAATCTACTTGAAATATTGAATGACTGGCTATCTGGATAGCAGTTAGTAGGACATGACTGGCACTGATCAAGTAACAATCGCTTTTCCTAAATCCTATAATAAACAAACAATCAGATCGTAAACCTGAGAGATGATTCACTGTTTGAGAATTTGGTCCGAGATATATGTTCAGTTATATGATTCTGACTGGCAACAGACAGAAACGGTGGTTCGTTGAAGCCAGGAAGAAGAAGAAAACTTAAATAGAATTTATTCCGAAAGCCTAGTAATAGATGAAATAAATGGTAACTTAACCTCAAATCAACGGTTATTCAATGATTGATATCAATTCCGGTTGCATCCAAATTCCATAGTTTGCATATTTTACCGCGTTCTCCCGTTTTGCCTCCATCTTTGATTTGGCTTAGGTACTTACTTGGCTCTTAGGATTATTATTGGGTGCTGGGTGTGAGCGTCACGTCAGTACAGACAAAATATTTGATTGATTGATTTTTTTAAAGAATCTCACTTCGCACATGCGGATACCATTTATACAATACGATACAGTTCTAAAATACCTATACGTTTTACTTTTTTTTTAAGTTAACGGATGTCATTAATTTAGTCTGAAGCTCATGCACTTTAAAAAGTAATTTGTCGAAAGCAAGAAATGAAGCGGTATTTTATACCTATTGATTTTTATTGCTTTTCTGATTTAGAGGAAATATTGATTTCGTATAAATTGTAAAAATATATTTGGTCTACTTATTTAGAAATATCGAAGCGTGATTGATATCCGGCTTCATTTATTTACCATGTGGTTATTTTCAAACTATTTTTTTTAAATATAGTGCACTAGTTGACCTATATTAATTCTGTAAATGTGAGATAAATTTTATATTCTATATAATATAATATAGAGTTTAGTAACTCTTCAATTTACAAAGTCATCGTCAAACAAAAAAGCTTGAATTACAAAGCTTTTACCTTAATTTTACTTTTACTTCGTTATATAAAATTAAAATAGGTATTTATCCCTGCATCCTAATTCATACAACATTATAAGTATAACGAATTAACTGTCAAATGTACAGTTCAGGTAGCAAACAAGCGCACAGTAAGCACGTATCGGTAGAGGCCTATGTTGGTGACTTAGGTGGTGGGATCCCAACAAGATCTTCGGGATCCAAGCCTATCCAACCCAGATGTATAGTTTTTTAGGCTGAAATGTTAAAGGAAATGTCACAAAGTCAAAAATGCTATACTGAATGTAGTATTTTGATTTGCTTCACTCATAGCAATCTAAACTGCTGGCAGTGCGAGAACAAAAAAAAGTATGATGATGTAAGTAACTTGTAGGGTAACGGCAGGTCAGGAAAATCACAAAAAAAAAATAGATCAGTAAAGTGAATCGTCGTCATACCGTGAGGTGATCAATGACCGAATGATGACGTCATCATATCACCCGTACTCCTACAATATTTTTATCAATCACCACGTGGTATATGCGTGACTTTAAGTTGTGGGCATTTCTATGTGGTCCTCTGTTTTGGTACGTAATCTATGGCAATTGCGGCGAGGCGCAGGTAGCGCGGGATGGACGGTTTGAATGTCGAATATCGGGGAGGCGAGACGGAAAAATTTAATCATCTCCCATAAAATATTGCAAAAAAAACACCACATGTACAAATTTATTCTTTTGTCGGTAATGCGTACCCATGGAACATCTAGTAAATCACCTAGGTAGTTACTCTGGTATTTTTTGGACCCGTGGTTAATATTTTTTCGTTTGAATAGTTGTTTCATGAATAAGGCTTTCAGATTAAACAATATTTTTATAGTAACAATCAGTAAAAAACAATGTATATCACACATTCATAATTTATGTAATGCATGCATTCTTTTACATAATTTATTCGTTGCTTAGCTATTTCTTTGCTGTTTATTGTTAACAAATTCAAACGTTTCTATTATAATTTAGATAATAACATAAACAACTCGATAATTTCCATTTTAGTAACGTTTTCATAAATTATAATAACAATGTCGTGTAAGTATGTGAATATGTAAAAATAACATATAATAATAAATTCTTGGTTATATTGTTTCTACTAAAATAAATTTGATAATACCATAAACACATTGTAAATTCACAATTTGACCAATGAACTTTGAATCGAACCACGCTAAAAGCTTGGTTATGCGTCATTGCGGCCGACGACACGTTGCTTGTGCCGAATGTGTCAAGGATCACAACTTTCAAATATTACGAATTAACAGGCACATTTTCCCCATACACAGTAAGAAATTTTAACGCTGACCACACAGTCGGGAAGTTCAGGAACCACTTCCCAGAACGATAAAGGGCCGGCGGGGTAAGGCGGTGCGCGGGGGGGAAGACGGCGCGACAGCTGCGCGCGCGTCGCTCGCCCCTCACCTCATGTCACTTCATCGTAGTCCGCCGCGAGGTGCAGACGCATCCCAAAAGTTCTCTCGTGAAATACGCGCGTAACATTCTGTTGGACTCGAGTGCGTGACTTCAAACTTTCAAGTTATAAATGATGAAGTATTCATTCACATATCTGGAAGAGATCGTCGGTGCAGAGGCGTCGAACCGTCGAAGGACGCGAGTCGGGCGCGGCGCAGGAGCGGTCGTCGGCATCCTTTGTCCGGGAGGCCCGTGTGGCTGGGCGGTGACTGGCGCTATATTCGGTTCATGTGCGATATTGCACCAGTCCCGGCCTATCCAAGCGGGCCCGGCCGTCGAAGACCGCTATACAGGCACTCAGCATCCGCGGCGCGCAGTCCCGTTACCCGGCCGGTCGGTCGTTCACTGCGGTGGCCACGCTTAGGACGCGATTCGGTGTAAACGTTTGTGCCTTTAATATCAAATTGCACCAATCCCGGCCTGCCTGTGGTCACTGATCTTGTGGACGATACCTCACCAAGGAACTCTTGACACGTGGTGGATTACCAACAGGTATTGCTCTGAATACCCTCGCAAGGAAAATTGTTGTAATGTTATGTGTAAAATAACTTTATCGTTGCCAGGTCTGCACTAAAACTTGTCAGTTTACCTTTTTATATGTTGTAACTATAAAACTTTGTGCTTTTCACTGCAAAACTTTTCTGTAAAACTTGGAATAACTGACTTGATGTATGTATGTACTGTACTTACCTATTTTCGATTGTAGAAAGTTTTCGAGGTGGGTAAGTGATTCATATTGTAAGAAAGTTATTCATTTCGAGGTAACTGATTTGAAATATACTGTAGCCATCGGTCGATGCAGGCAGCAGACCGGTTTTGCCGTAAATCGTAATATGCTATGTTAAATATGCTTATGTTGTAGAGACCGCCAAAATGAAGGGCATTTTACAGAGATTGGTTCAAAACTAGGCTACGTCAATCATTTTCGGAACAGCTGATTTCATCATTCATGTTTTATTCATGTCCTTTCCATTATTCATTGAGTACATATTATGTACTATTTCATTCATCAACACTACTATTTTATTTATCCATGAATTTATATTTATACCTAAGCTTTCATTCTTTTTACTAGAGGCAGGTCGTACATCGATTTACATATTCTATTTTATATTCTAAACATGTATCATACATATTTATAATTGTTTATAATTACCTACATTGTTTTCCTCGTAAATATTTAGAAATTCAATCTCCGCCAGAAGTCGAATTAGATTTCATAAACTTACTCCATATTTAACTAATTGAAAATAACCAATCATAGAGTAGAAATTTTATTGTCCGTAAGATAAATGAACGCAAGATAAGTGTCTATCTGAAATCGTGTGGAACCTACGGTAAATTATGGCCTTCGCGTAGACAGTTATTTCTAATGACGGTAGGTGCCTACACGATTTCGGTACAAGTTAAGAAAAGTAGGTTCACAAAAGTAGTAGGTACAGATACCAAGTCGAATGTAAAAAAAATATAAAATTTTTACTCTGTACCTATTCTTCGTTTTTTAAATGTCTTAAAACTGGTTCGATACTATTTTGGCGGCAATTTCCTGTTTCACTGCTCATTAAAAAGTCAACTTTCTGCATCTGTCCGATAACTTTTTAAACTTAACTTTTTAATTAACATTTTTCTAACGTGTTTTAATAACTACTTAATAGCTGATTTCACATACCACTGGCGACATTTTTATGCAAACTAAGGAGTTAGCTTATCGCTGTTTTAGCTGTTTAGATATTCTCTGCTTAGTCTGTAGCTATGTACCTAGTATTATCGTATGAACTCGGCGTGAATCAGGCGGAAAGATGATTCACTGAGCAAGTTGAGAAGTCTTGCAACCGTTATGATTTAAATTGCAACAGCTGTCATGGGGCATTCACGAATTGCGGTACCCACATACCTTGGTCGTATTAACAAAAACTTTATCGCTTAAACGGGTTTACTTAGGCTCGAGTGGCAAAGCTATCGGATATAAATTATGATACGAAGTTATCCACCTAAGACTCAGAACAAAATTAAAAAGGTAACTGAGTGCCAAATAACGTAGATACGAGTAATATACATTTGATTAAAAAATAATAATAAATCAAAATATTTTTTTTTCATTCACCTCGTCATTGTTTTTGACATAAAATTTGAATTTTGAACAGATTTTCTTAAAAAAAAAAAACAGTTTTATTACTTGATCAAACAGTTTGCCTAACGCAGTTCGCAACTGGACATAGGCCTCTCCCAATGTTCGGAGGCTTTGGCTTACGGGATTATCTATTCTATCTTATGGTACAGGGTTTTGTTTCGAGTTCCTTCTCTCGCGGTTATATCGTCTGCGTATTTTTCCGTTAGTCGCCTCTTACGACACCCTTCGGATGAGATGGGATGCTGATAGGTAGGTACTTGTATTTTTCTCCGTCCATTACGCTTGAAATTATGTGAAAATAACTCAGGGTCCATATTAAATGGCTAAGTCGAAAATGTCGAATGATTATTATAAACATAAAATGTTCAGGTTTCAAAAATGTTTACTTAGGTCCCATACTGACTTTATTCTAGAACCCATATCATTTACTGTGCTTAGTTTAGTCCTAGATAGCATTGTTTATTTTGCCCCAGAGCATTATTACACCTTTCAACGTGGATCATATCATAATCTGTATGAACTTTAGCTGTAGCACAGATTACTAAATATGGCTGTAGTCTGTGCACCATTATGTGACCCGACAGCGCCTTCCATCACTAAACTAAAAGAGGTTAAGATTAACAGACACATCTGATTTTGTTAAATTCACTTTTACCCCGCTGCTGTCAAACTCAAAAATTTCAATTCACAAAGTTTGTGACAGGGGTTTTTAATAAAATAAAACAACACCCGTCACTGATGACTCGCAACCCTGCATTTATTTAAACTGGACACTTTCCCGCCAATTTCAAAATGACCATTGCATTGCAATGACCTTTGTATAGTAAAAAAATCTGATATTTAACCATTAAACATAGCTCATTCATAATCTTCAGATCACGGGGTTAGTAATCAAAAAGCTATTAACTTAAATAGGCGTGTAAAAGTTCTAAAAATATGTAGGTATTTCAGAGCATTCCTAAACGACATAGACAAGGTGACCGCCTCTGTTTTTAAGAAAAAAGGAACTCATTTTTATAATTTATTTGATTTTGGAACAACCCTCCGCTTAACTTATTAAATTTTTAAAGATTATCTTATTACAAACACATCGTGTTTATTTTCAACGAAACGAAAATAGAAATTAAAAGAAAATAAATGACATAATATGTAACCTATATTTTTTTTTTACTACCGCTTATATAAGTTTAATAGATTTTTGAAAACTATCAGAGTTGTATTTTTAACACGATATTTAAAAATAGAACATACACGTTAACAACAAACACGCGGTAATATAAGTGGGGAGGTTCACGGTCGATTTTCGGTGTGGCTAACTGTTATTTGTTTACTCGGCCGATAGATTCACAATGGTCCGAAGAAACTGATAGATCGGCCATCATTGTGTGTGCTGCCATTGAACTACCTCTCATACTACTACGACCTTAGGTCATTGACATCCTTTCTAATTAGGTTACGAAGGTTACTGCAAGCACACTATGAAACACAATTCTCGGAATGTGTTGATAAGTGCATGAGTTCAGACACTAAACATAGTGTTAGTGGAGAACTGGACATTACGTGTAATATTTTCTTTTCAGGGTTACAGTAGGAGATTGTGGGAAATACCTAAGTTTTGTCACATGGGTTTTTCTTAAAATATAACAGTTCCAAGCATGTGTTCAGTCCAGTCATAAAATTGATGTAATATTCGAAGGAAAATTACATGGCAGGTTCACTAAAACTGTCATATTTGCCTTTTCAGGGTTATGGCAGGAAAACCCTACATTTTGTGTAATGGGTTTCTTGTAGTCAGAGATACACATTTGAAGGGAAACTTGTCCGAATTGACATATTATTTTATTATATTTATCTAATCTCATACGGAAATTTCTCAACATTAAAAAAATAAAAACTTTACGCACAGAATATCAAAATACAGCTAAAAAAAATTACCTCAAAATACAGCTATTCTATGGCAACCTGTATGGTTTTTTTTTTCTATAACGATATAGTTTCAGCTGGACACAAGGTGCCATGCATTTTTCTTTACATATTCTTTAATATCATGTAAAACGAATAATTATTCTTAATAACCTTTGTAACTATTCAATTATACTGTCTTGTTTTTTTACTTCACTAAAAGAAAATTCGGACGTTAGCCTTACAGAGACTGCCGTTTTCGCGCAGGAGGAAGATACCTGCAGACACGGCATTAACTTTTGTAATGTCCTGGCATATCCTTTCAGCAATCAAAAATAGACGAAAAGGTAGGTAAGTTTTGTAGATTGTATGTAGGTATATACGACTGCATTTTTTTTTATTATTTATGTTGATACCGAAGCTGACCGCATAAATATGACAACTACAGACGCATGCAACAGATACAGTGCATACATTACTTGTTAAACTTCGATACGGATAAAGGGGAACATTGAGAAGCCGCAATGAACTACGCGTTGGTGCGTGCGTCTGCTGTTGTCGTATGCGGTCACTTTCGGAGTCATACCTTTTTTTCTCCCTAATCGAATTAAAATCACGCGTTTTGGAATCGTAGCGTTTTTGTACCGCCACAGAATCTGCTTACATCTTTCCCCACAGGATCGATGATGAAGTCATGGATCAATGAAAAAGTCTTCACTGCAATACTTTTTGGTATAGAAATTCCACACGAGGTGAGGAATCATCAATTGATTCCTCACCTCGT
Organism: Eilema sororculum; assembly: GCA_914829495.1. Taxonomy (NCBI): domain Eukaryota; kingdom Metazoa; phylum Arthropoda; class Insecta; order Lepidoptera; family Erebidae; genus Eilema; species Eilema sororculum. The sequence goes on from OU618556.1 coordinate 2,489,843, forward strand.
GTGGAATTTCTATACCAAAAAGTATTTTACCTATTTTTCTTATCTAGGGCAGAGAAATGAGTTCACCAAGGCTGAACGCCAGTGAAGGCAAAGTTCCGGGATAAAGGGTCACCATCAAAGACATCAACAATATCGCAATGGTGGCCTCATCACATGATTTTTTCATGTTCCTTTATGAAGGGAGCAGTTGGCGGTAGTGCACGCGACGGTCGTGACGCAGAACGTCACTTTCGCAAAATGTCATCGTGAAAAATTTGGTCACTTTAGCAGAATGTCACTTTCGCAAAAATGTCACTTTCTTAGAATGTCACTTTCGCAAAAATGCCACTTTCTTAGAATGTCACTTTCGCAAAATTGTCACTTTCTTAAAATGTCACTTTTGCAAAAAAGATACCCCTTACAAATTCTGCTAAGTAATTATTATTATCTCCATGGTGTGGCGGTAGTGAACGCGACTGCCACGCAGGAGGCGCGGGTTCGATTCCCGCTCAGTGCAAATATTTGTATGCATGAATATGGCTATTTGCATTGGTCTGGGTGTTTCTATGTATAATATGTATGTATTTACAAAAAAAAATGTATTTAAGTATGTTTATCCGCATTCAAGATTCCATAACACAAGCTAGTTAAACTATGCTTACCATGGGTCTAGATAGCTATGTGTGTAGAATGTTGGGAAATATCTTGTTTCTCATTTCCTTATCCCGAGTCTATGTGAGACCCAGACTTTTGGAATGCATGCACCGAAGATACAGTGGCCCTTTTATTATTATTTGATTTTATTATTATTTATCCTTATTATTAACTTACAAAATACTTACGTATAAGTTCGTAAATGTTTATAAAGTTCGTCATCACCCGGGGCTCCCAACTATAGGCTGCTGGGCGATACCGTGGGGGTTTTAGTCGGCAGGAGTCCGGCATAACATCCATGAAGGATTTCCCCCACGGCCAAAACAAAAAACGGCCCAACAAACTCCACTGCGGCATTTTTTGGACGTCAATTTACAATATATATTTTCTTAAAGCTAAATGTGGACGAATGTACATTTCGCGTCTGGTAAATCACAACAAGTATATAAAACACTTTATAATTAAGAATTAAATCAAAGTTACATGATGTAACAAATAAGTCACGTAACTAATACAGTACCATGCTGTAATTATAGCATTTTACGAGGGGCCTGCACCATGCTCAAGCCAGACATTTTTATCTTTCAAGTAATCATCTATCCTATAGTATGCTTTTTTGGATAAGGTAGTCTTTAGGTAGGTTCTAGTTCACGGACTGATTGCCAAGAGCCTCGACCAACACCTCAAGAGGCTCAGTTGGCTCAAGGGCCTGATGCAGAAGGCGGAACTCTTCGACACGGCACGCATTGTGAGGAGGTTCCTCTCCATGGAGCCCTAACCACCGGTAGCTTGGTCCCTGTACCGATGCCGGTGGGGTACTATTTTTTATATTTTTAAATAGATGTTTTTTTATATATTTTTAAAAATATAATTTAAAAGTTTTATTTAAATGAATAAAGAGAAGGATAAATAATAATAAAACAAAATAATAATAAAAGTAATATATAACATATTTTCTAAAGTTTACGCGAATGTCACTCATTGAAATAAAACCACTTTTTACGGATTCTATATATATATATATATATATATCGCGATAGAATCCGTAAAAAGTGGTTTTATTTCAATGAGTAATACATAAAATAAATAAAAATGAATTTATTCATTTAGAAAAAAGGGCCATACATCTTCGGTGCATGCCTTCCAAAAGTCCGGGTCCGGATAAGGAAACGAGAAACAAGATAATAAATAATTACTTACCAGATTTTGTAAGGGGTATCTTTTTTGCAAAAGTGACATTTTAAGAAAGTGACAATTTTGCGAAAGTGACATTCTAAGAAAGTGGCATTTTTGCGAAAGTGACATTCTAAGAAAGTGACATTTTTGCGAAAGTGACATTCTGCTAAAGTGACCAAATTTTTCACGATGACATTTTGCGAAAGTGACGTTCTGCGTCACGACCGGATGGATGACCCACGCGACTGCCACACAGGAGGCGCGGGTTTGATTCCCGCTCAGTACAAATATTTGTGTGTTTGAATATGGCTATTTGCATTGGTCTGGGTGTTTCTATGTATAATATGTACCTATGTATTAACAAAAAAAAAGTAATTAAGTATGTTTATCCTCATTCTAGATTCCATAACACAAGCTAATTAAGCTTACCATATGGGTCTAGATAGCGTTGTGTAGAATGTTGTGGAATATTTATATTATTATTACTTACCCATCCCTTAAAGGGGTACTGTGTATTTGTTCTCCAGGTGTAGCCTCTTCAAAGAACGTCAAGTCTACTGCTAGCTGAATCTTCGCATGGTAATCCTATAGGTCCCGGATATGCAAAACATTGTACCGTTCTTCGCCACGACGCCCACGGCTGCATTCCATGTCTCGCGGATCGCGCCGCCCGCGCGCGCAGGCAACTCGGGCGTCGGAGGGCACAGACTGACCTCCGTCCCCCATGAGCGCGGGCCTGGGGGTGATCCACCTGTCACCCCAGCAGAAGCAGGCCACGGCGGCGGCGCGCTCAGAAGCGCGCCTCCCCATTCCGGGGGCGAGTTGGGGACACCGTTGTCCCCCCCCTCCTGAGGAGGGCCAGACCGTAAGGGATGGCCCTGGGTCAGCCGGGGTGCGAAGGATATGTCTTTGACAACCTCACCTCCGGCCTAGCACCAAGACCCACAGTCGGCGTGCGGTTTTAGTCGGTTCGAGTCCGACATAACCTCCCCTTCCGGCTCCGGCAGGGGGGGTATCCGAGGGGATTTCCGCACGAAAAAAAAAAAAAAAAAGGGAGGGAATTTATCCTCACACGTTGCGACCGAAAACAGTAGGTACGCACAATGCAGTATGAAAGGAATTTCTTCCCGCACAGGGTCAAGATGTGGAATAATCTCCCTGCTGTGAATTTTCCAAGTGAACTACAATATTCTTCAAGAAGGGCATTAGATGATGCGTCTGGTGTAGTACTCGTCCACAGGCCTCCGTATCCACTTTTCATCAGATTGAAATTGGCCGCGTGGTCCCCGGCAGAGAAGAATTAGGGCCACCCCATCTCTTTCCATGCGATGTCGTACAAGGCGACTAAGGGATAGGGCTGTGTGGCCCTATTACGTGGGACCGACTACAATGATTGGTGAAATGTGGGTGTTGATTCACCTCTGCCTAACCATCCGGGGATAAAGGCGTGATTATATGTATGTTAAATGTATGTATGTGAAATTGGGCTTGTCTGCTACCTAAATTGTATAAAAATTATTTTCAAGCGCGTACTGAAAATTGTGTGTGTGTGTTTAACGATTTGGTGTTGAGTGTATGGTGTGCAAATTGTGGTTTTCGCAACTAAACATGGCCTATGTCCCTTTTCGAGTTTACGTGTACGTCTTCAGGTTATCTTCCCAAAAGATTGACCTTTCATACAAACTTTCACCCTTTATTTTAACCCCCTTTTCATAATAAAAAGTAGCCTATATCCTTTCCCAAGGTCTAGTCCATCTCTGTACCAAATTTCATTAAGATTGGTTTAGGGGTTTAAACGTGAAATCGTAACAGACAGAAATAGTTAATTTCGCATTTACAGTACTGATGGCATATCTGTAAAATTAGTTATCTATGGCGCCATCTATACCCGTTCATTCCATTCGTTCGCGACCGGTTCTCAAAGACTGCTTGAGGTGGATCACTGCGTTGCTCAATTTCTTGCGGGTCACGGCAACATAGTGCAAACTAATAAGATTAGTAGAGACTGATTGCTGTGAATAATATACATACCTATCTTAATGTAATCAATTAGCCTGTCACAATCCACAGCTGGATAGCTTCTCCAATAAGCGCCATAGTTTCCTTCCGTATCCATTCCATTCCATCTCCCCTTTTCAGGAGTTTATATTACCTCCTCATTTGTGAATTTTATTATACTTTGCCGATGACGGATAAGATATTGTACATACGTACTTAAGTACGTAACGTAACGTCACGCCTCTTTGCCATTGGGGTAGGCAAAGGTATGTACCTATTATGTAAATAAGACAGTACCTATGTCAATTCATTGTGTAGACCTACGTATAATAAAATTGTGAAGCGAAAACACTATGTACCTAGATATTACAAGAAAAATTGCTGTGTTCTAGGAGCGATACCGATGCTGAAAACGTATTTTTTGGCATTAATATCAGTTTTCCGATAAGAGCGATGTTCTAACAATACGTGAAAAGCGCTTAGAAAATTAATGCAAAGCAACTGAAATTACACTTTCATTTTTTTTAATTTTATTCTAAAAAAAATTCCCGCTGTAGACCACTACTTGGGTCACCAGAAAGTGTATCTTTTTCTAGCTGTCATACAGATAACATTACAAAAAATATTCCTATACAGATAAGATCAAAAACAGGTCAAAAATCATTCACTCATTTATTAGAATATAGTCTAAGCTAAGCACTTAGCTTCTGCGTCCCGTTCAAAATTCGGAATCATCACGGATATCATGGGATATCTGTGGAAATCATTTTACCTTATCCAGGGGGACGTTGACACAAATTTTTGTTTTTAAGTTTACCTAGAAGTCATTGGTTTGGTAGGCATACATTTAAAATGTATTCTTTTGGCGGGAAACAAAATCCAAACAAACAAGTCATTATGAAAATAAAATCTAAACTCCTATGTTTACTCAATTAAACCGTACCGTAATTCTTTTTGTTTATTATGCGTATAATTTGTAACAAGATTATCCGCTAAGATGTTTTATGATAATTTTTCGAGTGCGTTGTTATTAAAAATGGTACGAGTACACAACGGTCTGTTGGTTTTGTGTCAAGGCCTCGGTTCCCTACCCTAATGTAACGTTGTTTGCCCGCAATATTACCGTACATGTGTTCAGTACCCACGTGCTTTTAATCTATAATATAAAAATGAATCGCAAAATGTGTTGGTAAGCGCATAACTCACCAACGGCTGGACCGATTTCACTAATTCTTTTTTTGTTGTGTTTGTTATTATCGGGGGAAGGTTCTTACGAAAAAAAAATAATAAAACAGTTGTACAGAAAATTTCAGAAAGTAACTTTTCTTTTTCTCATACAAACTTTTTCTATTATGTGAGAGAAGTTTATGTTTACGTTACGGGATTAGTATTTAGTAGTAGTAGGTAGTAGTAGGAATGGGAATGGGAATGGGAATAGGAATAGGAATGGGAATAGTAATGGGAATGGGAACGGGAACAGGAATGGGAACAGAATTGCACGCGGGTGGAAAATATGGCGGTACGAAGTTCGCCGAGACAGCTAGTAACTAATAATAATAACGAATTATTTGGCCGTTTGTAATGTATACCATTGTCAATGTAAACTTATTCTTCGCGCCAAAATAGAGCGCTTCGAAATTAGCGGTTCGATTTTTGTAACTTTGACTTTTTATAACCATATTTGTTCCAAAAATGACAGTTTATGAATATGAAATTGCCCATTTACTATCAAAATATCAATTACTAGCTGACCCGGCGAACTTCCTACCGATAATTTTTTTCTGCCGTCCGTACCCGTTCCCGCTGCACCCTCTACTATTTTAAGCATGTATTATACAAATAAAGAATAGTTTTTATGATAAGTCTTTCACCATACATGCAGTTCGCCTGTGGAATGCACTGCCCCTGCATTAAACGAGCATAATCTCTGGATTCTTTTAAGAAATTGTATCAAGAACATTATCTATCTTCCCTTGTGTAACTATATATTATGTAATTTTGTGTAAGTAATTACTTAAAATGTTATTTAGATATTAATACTGACTATTATATTGTAAATATTATGTATTGTATTTGTATGTATACTATTATATATTTTAATCTTGACTGTTAAAATAAACTTGACTATATATCTAAAATTATCATAGTTCCTTGTTCCTTTTTAAAAATAATTGTAAGGTGCCCTATCCTCTCTTTTCTTCTATTTGTTATACAAAGTGATACCTAATTAATTTCTAAGTTAATTAGCTTGAGGTGTTTGACCGGGAATCGAACCTCAATTGTTAGCGTTAGACACCATGCAATCTTCTTCTTCTGTCGAATCGAAGGCGCCTCAACTCTCAGATTCTGTGTTGCCAGTGTGCCGCCACCTGGATTGCATTTTTGGAGGCGGTCATAAGTTCCTCCGCTGTACAAGTGGATGGGCATGCAGCACATGTCAGCAGGTGGGACATGGTCTGTGGAGTAATTCCACACTCACACCGCAGCCGCGCAGGTCCGCGCCGTCCGAGAAACCCCATCTTGACCGATTCTCCTTGCTTCGACCGACTTGTGCTAAATTGTCTTTGATTTGCAATAAAACAATATGTGACAGTGACAACCGTACATTACATCTCACTATCATACATATACAAATTACTTGTCCCGATTGACTGACTGACTGATTCATCAACGCAGAGCCTCAACTGCTGGACCTACAAACTTGAAATTTTTACAGTAGATGCATTTTTTTTATGATGTAAGCTGAAGATGTATGATGTAAAGTGAGAAAGGATTTTTGAAAATTCTGCTACTAAAGGGGTAAAATAAGGGATGGAAGTTTGTATGAAAGTGTCTTTTTCAGAGCTAGATTTAAGATGCACTAAATTTCATAAATCTGTGTCTTCTAGGAAAGAATACGTGTATCAGAGTTTTTCAAAATTTAACTTCTATCATCATCATCATCATCATCATAAACTCACGCCTATATCCCCCGAAGGGGTAGGTTTAGGTGCTAGCACCCACATTTCGCCAGTTTATGTTTAGGTCCCAATAGGTGGCGAGCCTATTGCCATTAACCGGGCACATAAAAACCTGCGATAAATACACACATAACTTCGAAAAGCATCGAAAATGGTAATGCCATGGTAAACCTGGGATCGAACCCGAGACCCCGTCTCAGTGGTCCATTACCCATACCACTAGGCTCATCATCCACCAGCGGAGGCGGCTCTCTTGCATTTTATCTGCGATGTCACGGACATGAAGGCCGCCGCGGATGCGTGAGTTCCTCACGCGATCTTCGTTGGCTTTATATCTATCTTGAACAAGAACGCTTTGAGAATGTGTGCTTTTTTGGTTTTACGACTTTTGTTCAGAAAGTTGACGACATAAATAAATGCTTCACAGATTCGCCCACTATCGGAACAAAGTTGCTACAATAAGTATTCATAGCTGTCTATCACCAAATACAAAATTCAATGGAAACCATGACTGCGGCATTGTTCTAACTTCTAAATATAGGTAACAATGTTTATGATAATAATTTTGGTATACAATCGTCGTGTTATTATGTAAGTAGCTAGTATGTAAGGAATTGGGAGTACCCACTGTAGTAATAGTGTGTTACCAAGCTCCAAGATAGCGGTTGCTTCGCAGAAAATATCGAAGTTCAGCTAGGGTATTATCCTATAGTTAAAATTTTGGATTAGGTTAAAACTGTAATCGTCAAAACGAACAAGTCGAGCGAGAGCAGCGAACGTGCTTCGACAGTAACCACCAAGCGCCTTCCTCTTCATTGTGTGTGAATTCAAATAAATGATTTTAATTTACTGGTAAGTAACTACACAGGGTGTCTCAGTAAGAGTACACTTTTTAAAATTGGAATAAAATTTTATATGCAAGTGGCAACGCTGAAATTTTACATTTGTCACCTCAGTTTATCCCGATTATGAAAAATGGAGTGCTTTTCGAAAGAACAACCCGTTAAAATTGTAAAAACTCATTACAAAACAATCGGTTTACTGCAGCAACGATTACCAGAACACATCTCACGAAATTCTGATGTCAACTGGCCACCGAGATCGTGCGATTTAACGCCGTGCAATTTTTTTCTTTGGGGTTTTGTGAAATCTCAATTCCTGAGCTCAAATCGAAAATCTAACGCGTCACCGGTGAGATACAGCCACATCTCTGTGCAAAAGTCATGGAAAATTTCATGAAAATGCCGAATATTTTATTCCATACTTAATCGGAACATGTCTTCTTTAAAATACAATAAAAATATCACAACTCGGTCATAAAATACCTACTTGTATTTATTTAAAAATTAAAAAGTGCAATATTATTGAGACACCCTGTACTAGGGTTGCCAACTTTTTTCGGCCTTAAGGGACAAATGGTCTTAAATCTTGAAAAATACGGAATCCTCTTTTTCCCACAGGACAAATAAAAATCATTGAGCTTTGTCAAAATTTGTTTTACGTGAACTTAAAACTATACTTTTTTATAGACTTTACTGAACATACCATGACATTATTTTGTCTTTTGCATGCATACATATAATCACGCCTTTATCCCCGGAGAGTTAGGCAGAGGTGAATTAATACCTGCATGTCACCAATCAATGTATTCGGTCCCACGTAATAGGGAGTGAGCCTATCGCCGTATTCCTGGCACTATTGTTGACTCGAGCCATGCATATGAGGCTGAGTCTGGGCTGTATACCTGTCTGATGTTAAACAGCCCTATCCCTTATTCGCGTTGTACGATATCGCATGAGAAGAGATGGGGTGGCCCAAATGGCTATAACTTATCGTGTAAATTGCTTATCTCAGTTTTCGAAAACTGTTGTTTAATTTCCTTCCATTCTACGACAGCATTCATGGATTTGTCGTCTCCGTGAGAACATGCGATTTCCAGGCTTGCCTTGAGCAGTTGAAATAACTCAAAAGCACTCGAAACTAGTGATTCTGTTACATGACACGTCACCAGTTATTAGTGACGTTAAAAAACGCTCAAGGCTACTCGTCTCTTAGGCTCGTGTTCACCAACACTTAACCAGCAGTTTAAATATAAAAACAGGCGATTAAGTCAAATTTCGAGTTCACCATGGCCTAAACGTCAGTTAAATACTTTAATCTGCCGTCAAAGTTAACTGAGCTCGAGCCCGCAGTATTGTCGGTGAACACAAGCCTTAGTCATGGTCGTTCATGATCTGGAGATTTGAAATACGGGACGCTGGCTGCCCCAGCGGGACATAGAAATTAATGCATAAAATACGCGGGACGTCCCGTGAAATAGGTACGGGACGGTTGGCAACCCTACTACATACATACCTACATATCCTCACGCTTGTAAATCCGTGAAGGGGCAGGTAGGGGTACGTTTTCACTTACACAAAAAAATATGAAATTATGAACTTATGACATGAAATTATGAAACTATGACCTACGAAATTATAAAATAAACATTTTATAATATGAATTGAATTATATTTAGGTTAAATTCTGTTAATTAAATTATATTAAATTAAGATATTTAGGAAAGATATATAAAATTGTACAATTATTAAATGAAAATACGTACTCACTCATGCAAAATAGCACTCATGTTAGTCTGCGACTTATCTTCAAGTCTGACTGCTGCATTCCATAACACAGGTATTAGCCTAGTATGGAATGTAGAATCACTATGTATTGCGATCCTTTCTGATTGATTATTGATTTAAACCTTATGTACAATGTAAACTTGAGTCCAATAAACATTTTCATTTTCACTTAAGGCTTAATATCTAATATATAAAATTCTCGTGTCACAGTTTTTGTTGCCATACTCCTCCGAAACCGCTTGACCGATTTTGATGAAATTTTGTGAGCATATTGATTAGGTCTGAGAATCGGCCAACATTTTAGACAACATTTTTAATTTCTATTTTTTTATGATACAACATACAAAAATACATACAATCCTCAATTTTCACCCTTCTACGATCAACCCTTATTTTTTAATACTTAGCCATTTTAGTAATTTATACATTTTTTCTTTCCGGTAGAAAAATGATCAATCGTCATTTAATTATTATCTATTTTTCATCCCCATAAATGGTGCAGCGGGAACGGGATCTGACGCCACGAGGGTAGGAAAAAATTGGCGGTACGAAGTTCGCCGGGACAGCTAGTATGACTATAAAATTAATTCACATCAAATCAGTGTACGTGACAATATTGCACAAGTAGGTCACAAAACATGACGCATTAGGATATGATGGAGGGACAATCCCAAGAGGTGTATTAAACCCAAATTTCGCCAACTATGAGTTTCGGTACCACGTTATAGGTAGGGGGCGAGGGTATTGACGTCAAGTGGGCGCTTAGTCATGGGCTGTATGGATACTGACGGATGGAGAACAACTCTATACCTCTTTACAACACCTACAAGAAGGGTTTCGGACTGACCTCTCCCCTAGCTGGTTCCCCTGGGGGAGACGCAAGGATTTTCTAGTACTAGCGTCTCCACTCAGTGAGGGGAGATAATAAAACGCCTTTTTATTGTTTTCCTTTCGGCCTGAAGTCTCCCTTATCTAGTTCCCCGGGGAGACGTTAGGATTCCCAAGTACCAGCGTCTCCCTAGACTAAGGGGAGACATTAAAGCCTGATTTGGAAAAAACATTAAAACCTGGTCTGAAACCGTATTGCCGGTCACTAAGCAAGGAGTGATCGTCAAGGTGGCGCATGAGCTGTGTGTTACTGATGTGCTCGAACACCTTGCACAGCACTGAGATAGATATTTCCTGCAAGATAACTCCCGCTTTTTAAGTACGACCGCTGAAATACCATCAGGACCACTGGCTGGGCATCAAGTGATTGCAGTAATGCACGGACATCGCGTTGCCTGATACGGATATCAGGCATTGCGAGCCCAACTAGCAAAAATATGTCGTGTAGTAGTCGCGGCAACGCAAATTATTCAGCATTTTGGCTCCTAATAGAAGTCGTATAAACGTAATGAAAACGTTTATACAACGCGATTTGGGCCCATTTTATTCAGCAATTCAGTCACATAGACATCGTATAAAGGTAACGGAGTGACTGTTACAAGCTAAAGTTGTGCTATAACTGTAACTTATATGACTTTTATGTTACGTTTGTTTGTTAAATTAAGCAAGTGCGTCGTGTTGTGTTTTAAAAATTATAAAAAATTATAAGTACAATTTATTTAGCAGACATGTTAATTTGTAGGTTGCACCAAATGTAGGTTCGTAAACTCACGCATAGGTTTGCAAAGTATTGCGAAGGTAAGTTTTCTGATGAAATATACCAGGTTTTATCGTAAATATTTAACGCCCCCCTTCAATTCTTAGTAATATGAATATAATAACAAATATTTTTTATATCAACATTCATTTGTACACCATTTTTACTGCTAACAGGTCGTATAATAGCTTCTTATACAGCAAATTAGCAGTATAAGCGCCATGATTATATTTTAGGGTTCCTTAGACCTTCCTAAAAAGTTTTCTAAAAAAGATCTTTTGTTTATTTATTTATTCAATCAACCACTTATTGTACACAAGAAAACTAAGACAAGTGATAATTGAGCAGTACAAGCAATTATACGACACTTGGCACTAGGCTTGTAATAGTCGTATGAATGCAACTTATACAACATAATAGCAGTATAAAAGCAACGAAGTAGCTTTTATTCGACTGTGTCACAAGAAAGTTATATAATGTGCTTTTACTCGACGAAATAGTAACATAAGGGTCGTATACTAGCGACTTATACAGCAAATCTTATACGACACTTTAGTCATATAAGTATGCAGAGTAAACGTTTACTCAGCATCATTATGTGACCGAAATGCTGAATAACTAAAATGCTATATAAGATGCTTTTATACGACACGTGCTGAATAATTCACACTTACTCGACTTTTATATCACCGAATAGCTGAATAAACTCAACCTTATAAGACTAATTTGTTTGTTGGGAGGTCACCAGTGGGTATTGTCCGTTGTTGCATACCACAATCATCGGCTCGGGAGTTGGCCGCGAAGAGATTGACAAGCAAATTTGCTTTCCCTTGGGCCTCATGGGCCAGAGATCCATCGGGATTGCTCAGCGGGGGCAGCGAGGGCTGGCAGAAGTTGGCTTGTACGGCCTTGGCCAGTCGCCAGTAGCCACAGCTACCCGTGGGATGCGCCCCTAGCTCTTGGCCCAGCCGTGCTATGCGCTGGGCATCCGCCCTGACGTAAGCCCTCTTGCAGACCTTTGTGGCTCTGTTGTACGCCGCCTTGAAGTGACCCACGTTGGGATCGCGTGTGGCGCGCGCCCGCACCCAGGCGCGGTACGCAAACTGTTTGTGCTCAACAGTCTCCGCGCACTCGCGTCCGAACCACGGACGCGCTCCGCGGACTCCGGTGACATCGGTGTATGGGATATAGTATTCCATACCTAGACCGATCTCACCGGCGACAGCAGTAGCGCTCTCAGATGGGTTTTTACCCTCAAAGCAGCGTTCAACTCACAGGATGGACGCATAATAGTCGCGCAATCCATCCCAGTCCGCTGACGAGTAGTGCCAAAGACGCCTCTTCCCCTGCACGGGTCGTGGGGGCGCTACAATGGGCACGGTGGAGCGGACCAGACAGTTACGATATATGAAAGGTAATGCGGGGGTCCACTATCCCTTTAAACAATTTGTCCATATGTCACGTCACATCCCATAATGTCTCCTACTATCAAAGGAGAGCCGCTAGTACTAAGAAGTTTCAACGTCGCCCTAATGGTGGCCTCCCCTTAGTCTAGGGAGACGCTGGTACTTGAGAATCCTAACGTCTCCCTGGAGAACCAGATAGGGGGGTTTGTTCCCTTTATGTCGAGTCTGGGAGTCTATTGTTCTCAAAAGTATTAATATTTTACGCTTCCTATTACCGTCATGTCGAGTACAGTCTGAATATAAATTAAAAGCCAATCTATATAAAAATGACCCCCTATTTCCCTTGACCACGAGATAGCGCCTGAACGGCTGGACCGAGTTCGCTTATTCTTTTTTTGTTGTGTTCGTTATTGTTAGGAGGTTCTTATGAAAGAAAAAATGAAGAAAATTGCGCGGAATCACAGTACCTATAATCACTAGTAGTGTAAATGTACAGGATAAAGTTTTACAGTAATTTTGTTTTTTTCAAATTATTTACGTTATTAACCTAAAGTTAAAAAAAATATCACTTAGCAAATCTTATAGTGGATAGGCGATTAAGATAAATCATACAATTTTGTTACTTGTAAAATCTTCAACTATTTTATTTATACGCATGTCAATTTGCCAAGTTGTTTTTTTCTTTGCTTCTGATTGTCGCATTATACTCATTATAGACGTTTACCTGCTCCACCTTAAACCTAGCTTTTTTAGCCTCATCTCTAAGTGTGCTTTAGCGAAATGCACACCGTGAGGTACTTAAATAAAATATTTTTCTTTCTTTCTTTCTTCCTATAGTATATAGAGGTGGTCTTTAATTGAGCTTTTTATTTGGGCTTTTATGCCACACCCTTCTACTGGGTTTGCGGTCCTGTGGCGTTCGTTGTAACAAGAAATAAATAAATAAATAAGCCATTTATTTCTTGCTTTTACCAGGTTTCGTGTTTTACCCTGTAAAGTATTGAAAAAAAAACTAAATAAAACAAATAAATGTAATAATAATAAATGTATTTGTAAGTAAGTATGTAGCATTTTTTCTTTATATATTTTTAATATTTAAAAAAATGGTTATTACGAGTGGGTTTTGCCAGCAAAAACCCCTGATTGGGTAAAAACCTCCTCCAAAGATGCCCATGCGTCTCTATCTTGGGCTAAGTCTCTCCAGTTTGGACTAGCTGTCCTTCTGAGGTCATCTTCCCATCTGGTTAGTGGTCTTCCTCGGCTTCTCTTTCCTGTTGGGCCGCTCCACGAAGTTACTCTCGTGGTCCATCTCTGGTCTGTACATCTCGCGACATGACCAGCCCATTTCCATTTTTGTTTTAGTGCATACGTTAGGGCGTCGATCGCTTTGATGGTTTTTCTTATCTTATTATGCCTCACTTTGTCTATCTTTCGTATGTTGAGAATGGAGGAGCATTCTCCTAGCCCCGGTTGACAGGTCCTTATTTTATTTGTGGCTTTAGAGGTGAACTTCCACGTCTGGAACCCATACGTCAGGCATGGTAAGAGACTTGAGTTCATGACTTTTGTTTTGATATCTGTCGGCATATTACTCTTGAAAATTTCTTTTTGGTTCCAATATATTTTGTTCCATGTTGATTTTACCCTTCTTTCTATTTCTAGTTTGTTGTTGTTTTTGTCAAAACTTAACAATTTTCCCAAGTATATATATATTTTTCGACATATTCTAGTGGCTCTGCGTTGATTATTATGGGATTTTTTCAGCTGGTGTTGGTCATTATCTTGGTTTTAGTTAGGTTCATCTCCAGACCCACCATAACACTAGCATGATGCAGAGACTCATTCATGCGTTGCATCTAGCTGGCCGTCTCTGATAGAAGTACTAGGTCGTCAGCGAACTTAAGATGGCTTAGATATTCACCTTTTATATAGATTCCTAGTCTGCACCAGTCCAACTTGCCAAAGATGTTTTCCAGGATTGATATGAATGGTGTTGGAGAGAGGGGGTCTGTCTCACTCCTCTTTTTATGGGAAAGCAGGGGCCGATAGACCCGAGTTTGATCCTTCCTTTATTGTTATTGTATATACTTTGGATAGTTTTTATGTATACTTCTTCCACTTCTTGCTCTGCCAAGCTTTCCCATATGCTGTTGTGTGAAACGGAGTCGAAAGCTTTTTGGTAGTCGATAAAGCTTACATATAGAGTCCTCTGTTGTTCTTGATACTTTTCTATGATTAACTCCATTGTGTGGATGTGGTCAGTTGTTGAGAAACCTTTCCTGAAGCCCGCTTTTACGGGTTGCTTTGTTTCTAGTGTTGTGCTTATTCTTTTGTTAATAATTTTAGAGAACAATTTGTAGAGGCTGGGTATTAGTCTGATTGGTTTGTAATTGCCAATATTTTTGAGGTCTCCTTTTTTAACCCCCGACGCAAAAACGACGGGGTGTTATAAGTTTAACGTGTCTGTGTGTGTGTGTGTGTGTGTGTGTGTGTGTGTGTGTGTGTGTGTGTCTGTCTGTGGCATCGTAGTACCCAAACGGATGAACCGATTTGGATGTAATTTTTTTTGTTTGAAAGGTATATTAGTCGGGAGTGTTCTTAGCTATGTTTGGAAAAAATCGGTCCAAGATGGCCGCCGCCACAACATATCGGAATACGAATTTCTTCATAACTCCCTCAATATGGGTATCAAATGAAAGAGCTTGACTAGTAGATCACTTTAAAAAAAAAGTTAAAAGGCAAATGGAGTTTGCCTTTTAACTTTTTTTGGCCCGACATGGCAACCGGTAAAGTTAAAAGGCAAACTCCATTTATTTTAAACATTTTGGAAGTGTTTTTATATAATAATGTGATGTTTGCTTCCGACCATTGAGTGGATGTTACTGAGTGTTGGATTATCAAGTTGAACAGTTTGGCCATCGGTGCAGCTAGAATTAACTGCGCATCTTTCAGTGCTTCGTTTGTGATTTTTTATAGTTTCTAAGACTTCGGTTTCATTGACCTCTATAAAATCTTTAAATTGGCCTTCCTTGTTGTTCTATAAAACTCCGTGGCCGTATGTACAATGTCGCTTCGTTTGTATATATCTTTATTCAGGTTTTTCAATTCTTTTATCCAGCAGTTGTTTCTTCGAAGTTCCTGAAATGGTTTTTTCGTGCTACCGCAAAGCTGTAGGTGTATCATTATAGTGTCTTAATCTTGTTTTATGTAGGTATATGGACGATTTCGTATAAGGCAGAGAGTTCGTTTTTCATGGGACGAGTTTTGTTTTTGGTTGACTGTAGTACTTTTCTTCTTTGTAGCAATTTTTCTGTATTATCTTCTAGTATTTTATGTTTTTGATTTTTCTTTTTTATTTTTGTTTTTGATTTTAGGCTTTCAGAAATAGCATTGCTAATTTTATCATAACAAATTTGTAGTTTTGTTTACTTGCCAGTTTGCTCGTTCAGATAGTTTTAATTAATGTTGTCCTTATACTTTTCTATTTCTTCTTTACTCTTAAGTTGGCATCCTTTACTGGTAAATCGGGCTCTGCTTAGTTTGTGTTTGGAGAGCTACTAAAGCTCTCCTGCACGATGGTCAGACGGGTAGTTCAGGTTCAAAATTTCGAGGTTTGAAAATAATTTTGGGTGGTTTGTGAGGATGTAGTCAATTTCGTTTTTGTGAAGCTCGTCCGGCGTCTTCCAGGTGGTTTCGAGTTAAAAAGTTAACGAGTCTCTGGCTTCTATAATTTCTTAAGCCGTGTCCATGTTGTTTTACGACCAAAACTTCATTTCCTTCAGATGCCCCAAAAAAAAAATCAATATTATTCTTAATCCACTGCGCTTTTACTTATTCATTGAATATTTTGTCATTATTAGAAAGTACACCTGAAGGTAATTCAGGTGTACTTTCTAATAATGGCAACCATGCTTCTGAGATGATTTTTTTGGGAAGAGGTGTTTTTCTGCTAGACCTTCTGTTGACGAGTCGTCCGGACCAGTACAGTGTCTCGGTGAGTGCTGCTTTAGGTAATTCCGACTATTGTCTGGTCCGCTCCACCATGCCCATGGTAGCCACAAAGGTCTGCAAGAGGGCTTACGTCAGGGCGGATGCCCAACGCATAATACAGCTGGGCCAAGAGCTAGTGGCGCATCCCACGGGCAGCCGTGGCTACTGGTGACTGGCCAAAGCCGTGCAAGCCAACTTCTACCAGCCCTCGCTGCCCCCGCTGAGCAACCCCGATGGATCTCTGGCCCATGAGCCGCAAGAGAAAGCCAATTTGCTGGTTAATCTCTTTGCGGCCAACTCCCGAGTCGATGATTGTGGTATGCAACCACGGACACTGCCCACTGGTGACCACGCAATGCGTGATATCCGTATCACGCAACGCGATGTCCGTGCCGTGCAGTAATGCAATCACTCGATGTCCGGAAAGCCAGTGGTCCTGATGGTATTCCAGCGGTTGTACTTAAAAAATGTGCAGTGGAGTTGTCTCCTATGCTAACTGTCCTACAGTTCGGGTAGAATGCCTTCGCCTTGGAAGGAGGCGAATGTCCAGCCAACTATCGACCCATAACCGTCACCTCAGTGCTGTGCAAGGTGTTCGAGCACATCATTAACACACAGCTCAGGCGCCACCTAGAAGATAACTTCTTGCTTAGTGACCGACAATACGGTTTCAGACCGAAACGGTCAGCCTCACCCCAAAGGTGGGTCACGTACCACGTACCGTGAGGCTGTGGAAAAGCACGGCGAGTCACTGGCAATTAGTCTTGATATCGCCAAAGCTTTCCATAGGGTATGGCACAAATCGCTTTTTTCCAAGCTACCAGCCATTGGCCTGCCTTCCAGACTGTGCAACTGGGTTGCAAGCTTTCTGCAGAGGCGCCGTATTCGCGTCCTTTGTGATGGACGAGCTTCAGAGTTCTTGCAGGTAAATGCTCGCGTGCCACAGGGTTCCGTCTTATCTCCCACTCTCTTTCTTCTGCATATCAATGACATGCTTTCTAACGGTACGACAGCACCTTACACGCGAGTCTGCAGTCAGCAGTCTGATATCGCGGAAAAAAGGCAGCATCTTGTCACTGAGCTGGACAGGATCGTGGACCACATTTCTCAATGGGGCGCTGAGAACCTAGTCGAGTTTAATGCCACGCATGCACGTTTACAGCAAAGGTATCTCCTTTTCTTACCCTTCCCACTCTTCAGACCACGCCACGGCCCCTGCAGGATCACCTCAGTATGCTCGGTATGGATGTTCACTTCAAACTGAATAACAAAAACTACATCGAGAGCATCATCAAATCAGCCTCGCGTAAACTCTGGAGTCCTGAACAGAGTGAGACGTTTTTTCACGCCGGAGCAGCGGTGTCTTCTATACAAGAACCAAATTCGTTCCTGAGTAGATTACTGCTCACATCTCTGGGATGGCTCCGCGAAGTACTTATTGATGCTCTCGACAGTGACGTTCGGTCCGCATTATTGGGAATCCTGAGGTCACGAACACCCTCGAGCCTTTGCAGATGCGTAGAGATGTTTTTTTTAATTCTACCATCTCTACATGGTGAATGTTCTGATGAGCTCTTCCAATTAGTCCCACCGTCTGCTTTCCTTCACAGGACGACATGTGCAGGGCTAAGATACGGTGCAAAATATACCTGCTAGAACAAAGCGTTTAAGTGACTCATTCTTATGCCACATCACTAAGACATGGAACTCCCTGCCAGCTCACGTGTTTCCTTCTTCCTACAGTCCCGGGTCCTTTAAGTGGGCCGTGAAAAGGCATCTGATGAGGCCGTCTCGCTGAGAGGCCACTATTGTTAACATAGTACGTGTTTGTAATAGTGACCCTCTTTTCTGAGACTTTGTCTTTAGCTTACCATCAGACGGGGTGAAGTCTAATTGACGCATCCTTTCATCATTCTCTGAACCTTTTCCCAACTCAGTTGGGGTCGGCTTTCCAGACTAACTGTGATGCGACTGAATTTCGATATTTTCCGTGAAGCGACCTCCACAACCAATTATCCGATGACCAATGGCGATATCGAAGTTCCAAGTTAGACTGGTTGGACTTTTGAGGGCTCCAACTACCCGTAACGACTGCCATAGATGTTTGATATGACAACCGGGACGGCTTAACGTGCTCTCCGAGGCACGACCAGACCAGTGCAAACAGCCATTTTCATGCATACAACTTTTTGCACTGAGCGGAGATAGAACCCACGCCCCATGCGTAGCAGTCGCGTGCACTACCGCCACGCCACGGAGGCTGTCGTGATTGACGAATCCTTTATTAAAAAAAAAACTAGTTAAGAGAATACGGCCTGATTTCGAACTTGAATTCCGCTAATGAATGTACGATATATTACATATTATAATATTTTATATACACCGACGACACGTCTTAATACTGCTGTAGTTGAATTATTTATAAACACCAGTAGGTACAGCAGCATGTCATTAAAATTCAGTTAATCATCTATAGTCTAGTAGGGACGTTTATTAAATGAACTTTTCAGTAAAAAGGGTATTTTTAATCTGACTGTACTGATATTGTAAACTCGACATAAAGGTAATAGAAGCGTGGTACAGAAGCTCGACATAAAGGGAATAGAAATGGGACAGAAAACGTAGACTCGACATAGAGGTAATAGAAGCGAGATAAGGTTTTTGGCTCGACATAACGGGAATCGACATAAAGGGAATATATCGATAGGGGAGACTTCAGGCCGAAAGGAAAACAATAAAAAGGAGTTTTATTATCTCCCCTCACTGAGTGGAGACGCTAGTACTAGAAAATCCTTGCGTCCCCCCCAGGGGAACCAGCTAGGGGAGAGGTCAGTCCGAAACCACAAGAAGAGATGGGGTGGTCCTCGTCTGCTCCACTGGGAACCAATAAGACAGTTATTAGAATGAATTTTATAGCTTAGGTACTAGCTGACTCGGCAAACTTCGTTTCGTCTTAGAAATTAAAAATATCTAAAAATTAAACAAAAAAATATGGGGTGGACTACCCTTAACATTTAGGGAGATGAAAAATAGATGCTGTCCGATACTCAGACCTACCCAATATGCACCTCCATTTCCCTTGACACTATGCACACAAAATTTCATTAGAATCGGTCAAGTCGTTTCGGAGGAGTTTAACTACAAACACCGCGACACAGAATTTTATATATTAGTAGATAATATGCTAACATTGCTAACTGTACAAATCGAATACATAGGGAAAAACGAATCTTCTCAGGCGGGACTCGAACCCGCGATCTTTCCCTTAGCAGGAATGCCTTGACCAACTAGGTTACCGAGACAGAAGACAGAGTTACTTCCTCATTTTTAATAAGTATGGATAAATATACCAATTGGCGAAATGAGGGTGTCCTGCCTACCCCTTCGGGGATTAACAGGTGTGAGTATAACTGTCTGCTTATTACCCTTACCTACGGCCTTAATACGTAATGGGATTTAATAAAATACATTATTTATTTTTATTCTTATATTTTATAATACTTCACAAAATATAGTTTCAATACATAATTTTGTCTTAACTTAATATAACTTTTTTGTTTACTAGACTAGGTTTGATTGGGCTTATTCCACTTTTCCACTTTGATGGGGATTATTGAATAGCAAAATTTTTAAATAATGGGGATTAATGAACTAAAAAGTTCACTAATCCCCATTATTGAAAAAATTTGCGGCAACGGGGAATTGTGAACAAAAAGTTGAATAATCCTCATCAACGGGGAAAAGTGGGATTAAGCCGTTTGTACAGTGGGTAAATAGGGCTTGTGCCCTAGGAAGCCCAATACGTCATGGGGCTGTAGCCTTTGACCAGGTTCCAAGAAGTCTGGTCATGTATTGTGTCAATTGTGGCACTGCCAGCAGCAAAATGCGAAAAAATTATCGTATTTGTTCATGTTTCTCAATTAATATATAATTGTATACAATATTTTTGGTGTACATTTTAAAATTAATTATTATGCGGTTTTTAACCCCCGACGCAAAAACGACAGGGAGTTATAAGTTTGTAATTCATCTGTGTTTTTTTATTTACATACCTTACTACTGCAAAACAAAATGGAGTCTTAACAGTCCTATTCTTATTTGAATGAAATTTTTATAGCATTTATTATACTAACTTTTAAATTCGAAATACATCGGGAAAAAGAAGCGCTCAAGTGAGACTTGAACCCACGACCTTTCCCTTACAGGGAGAATGCTCTTCTAACTGAGCTATTGAGCCACACCTGAAACCAATTGGTTCCAACAGTTCGTAAGAAAGTTGGTAGATGGCTCCACCGTCGCCCTTAAGAGAAGGATATAAAAAGAAGGGAAATTTGAAGTGATTTAGGTGGGGCTCTATAGCTCAGTTGAAAGAGCATTCCCCCTGTAAGGGAAAGTGGGTTCAAGTCCCACTTGAGCGCTTCTTTTTCCCGATGTATTTCGAGTCCTATTCTTAGTTGAATCACATTGCATCTTATTACTACAAAATTCAATAAAAAAAGCTATCATCTATTATCTCTCTCAAGTTCGCTAAAACTATTCATATTAATATATCTTCTGGTAGTTCTCATTCTCGCCACAGCGACACTATCAAACACCCATTTAGAATTCACTTCACCAACATTATTTCCAATCACAATGTCACTATCGCTCTGGCGGCCATTTTGTAGAACGTTACGGCCGCCATCTTGTAGAACACTTCGGCCGCCATCTTGTACGACAGCGCCACATAGTTTGAGTAGCGTTATGGCAGCGTCTTTCTTGTCTACGTCATTGGAGATATGTATTCGCATACCGTTGAAGACGTCATATGCGTATTCGCTATTTAGACGGCCTAATGCTGCTCGTTCGACGCGGGCTTTCTGTAAATATTTGGAAAATAATTCAATAAACTATGATGTCCCTAAGTAGTCCATTTTGCAAATATGATAAGTCAATTCAGCTCATAACTGCGTGATCCGTAGTGTTAAAAAATTCAAGCTTTTTACGTATGAGTTTGGTTTTATCTCGACGCAGAGACAACTTTGCCTTAAAATAGATACATCTTTGACATTATCTACTGCCAACTTTGCAGCGATACTTTTTGGCTCGACATTCATACACAACTTTACTCCGACTCAGAGTCCAGTCCACTTTGCCCAAAATAAGAGTCAACTTTACCCATATTAAAGATAAATTTGCCAATCTCACATAACTTTGCCCATCTCAAAGACAATTTTAACCCGACTTACGGATACTTTCACCCGACTCAGAGACAACGTTGCCCATATCAAACTTAACTTTGTCCATATCATACATACCTATACTACATTTGTTTAGGTATTTAAAAAAAGGTAAACAAATCATAAAAAGGGTTCTTCTATAGGGGCATTTTTCGTTCCGAAATAAAAAGAAACCAAAAAAAAATCATTTTAGAACTTAAAATCCATTACTGTCTTATATTTTTCTATATTTAACTACTCGGTTTAATATTAAGTTGCAATTATTATTTCCTAAGCTGAAAAACTATAATAACTATATTATTTAGAATGATTTTAAAAACTATTGCACTGTGCCTACCATAAAGAAACTAAAAAGACAGATATTCAAAACAGTTTTTTCCAGATCGCGCCATACGTGCGTGACTGTCAAAGTCAATTCGCAGTTTGTAATTTGTATTTATTGTTATTATTCGGTACCTACCATAAAGAGCTGTGAAGAGCATGTACTGAAAGAAGTGGAGAAGATGTCATCTCTAGATAAGATATTGACGACACCTATGATCGCTTTGTAATTAGTGTTAGTGATAGTTCTTCGGACTCAGACTAAAATTTTATTCAGTGATTGAATTTGAAATCACTTTGATTATTATTATAATTTTGTGAATGTGTTGAACGTGTCAGTTTAATATTATAAATTTTAAAATTATTTAATAAGGTAAATATATTCTTTATGTTCCCCATAAACATGCACAAAAATACTATTGTCATTGACGGTTGACTATCTCTGAAATCCACCATTTTTCTTGTTTACCTTTTTTTAAGTACCTAAACAAATGGAGTATAAACCCCTGACTCACAGACAAATTTGCCTATAATAAGACTCAACTAAATAAATATTCCACAACATTCTACACAACGCTATCTAGACTCATAGTAAGCTTTTGTAGATTGTGTTATGGAATCTAGAATGCGAAAAAACATACTAATATTCTTTTTTTTTGTGTAAATACATACATATTATACATAGAAACACCCAGACCAATGCAAATAGCCATATTCATGCATACAAATATTTGCACTGAGCGGGGATCGAACCCGCGTCTCCTGCTTAGCAATCGCGTTCAATACCGCCACGCCACAGAGGCTGTTAGTCAACTTTGCCCCGCCTCAAACAACTTTGCCTATCTCAGAGCTCCGATATTTTCCACTGACCTGTACAATCTTCCTCAAGTGCTGTACCTCGTAGGGGTGGTGGTGCAGCCAGCGCGCCGCCCCCGACGAGTCCACCGCCCACCGCGCCGCCAGCACCCGCGCCCCCCGCGCGGCGCCGCACAGCGCCTTGAGCGTGCGCGCGTTACGTTCTACTGCCGCGCTCCAACACGATGATTTGCTGAGGTCGCAGTGGGTAGATATACCTGGAGGGAGCATAACATAATAACATAATATATAACATAAACTCACGCCTATAAAATGCAAGAGAGCCGCCTCCGCTGGTGCGGCCACGTCTTGCGGAAACCGCCCAGCTACGTGGGTAACAAATGCCTGGCAATGGCGCCCCCACCCGGTCCAGGTGTAGGCCCAAGAAGTGCTGGCTTGGCGTCGTGGAGGGTGACATGCGTGAAAACGGTCTCACTACCTTGGACGCCCAACATCGTGCGAAGTGGAGGAGGAAGAGCCGGAAGGCGGGCCCTGAGCTCCGAGGGCACCGTGGCCTCGGATGCAATCAGGATCACAATTGCAGAAATATAAAAAATATATATAAGTAGTGTAAATATTGTTTTTTTACATACAGCCTATGTCGGGTTTAAATATTAACGTTTTAATAGTGCAATATATTCTACATACCATTATCACTATGCTCCATATTAGACATAATTAATTCGTTTCGCGATCCACTATAAATAAATTATGGTAAGTATTTGCAATATTCTTAATTCCTTTTACGTCTTACTTCGAGTGCAATTTGTTGGTAGTAAATAAATTGATATAGTGTTATAAAGGGTAGTAATGAATGCACTTGATAGTCAAGTTTATCATAACATCATTAGTTTAATCAAAATACCACTTTTCAAAATTGAATTTATATCATCTCCCTATATGACGCTGCCCCAGTGTGCGGCGCGACAAATTGAATTTTTCAAAATCAAATATTTTGAAAACTATTTGTCGTACGAAAATTTTACTTTTACAGTTCATAATATTTTAAGACAGTGGGTCATTTTTCGATAAAAAATTAGTCAAATAGCCCATTATAGATATGCACAGTGTTCATAAGACTAAGTACATGGCACTATATAAAAAAATGAACAGCTAATATAGTATTGAATTTAAAACTAAGCTAATTTTACATTAACACCCGCATTTTTATTAGATTTGAAATTTCTCATTATTCCCCATTTATACTCGGCAGCACTGTTTCCGAAAACGTCAATATCATACAGTTTCCAGAACTGGTTGTAGGTTCTTAGCATCCTAGATATAGGTTCGTTGCGACCAGTGGTCGTTCTGAGGAAGGGAATGTGAAAGATCTCAGTGTGAGGGAGTCGTGAGTTAGCTTTACGAGGTACGTTGAGACTAACTGACGATGACTAATGACCATTTTTTTTTTATAGAGGACACGTCAATTTGACTTCACCTCGCCTGATGTTAAGCTAAAGGCAAAGTCTCGGAAAGAGGGTCACCATCGTAAACATTTACCATGTTAACAGTGGTGGCACTCAGCTTGACGGCCTCATTAGATGCCTTTTCACGCCCCGCTTAAAGGACCCGGGACTGTAGGAAGAAGGAAACACGTGAGCTGGCAGGGAATTCCAGGTCTTAGTGGTGCGGCATAGGAATGAATCACTGAAACGCTTGGTTCTAGCAGGTATACTCTGCACCGTAAATGGATGGCATCTTGGCCCTGCACGTGTCGTTCTGTGAAGGAAAGGGGAGGGTGGGACTAATTGGAAGAGCTCGTCAGAACATTCACCATGGTAGAGACGGTAGAAAACTGCCAAAGACGCTACATCCCTACGCATCTGCAAAGGCTCGAGGGTGTAGGGCACGCCGTAATAGCGGCGGTAAGACCCATCATGGAGGAGTGGCTAGAGAGGCCACACGGCAGCCTCTCGTACCGGCTGACGCAGGTGATTACCGGACACGGGTGTTTCGGGAGTTACCTGTGTCGGATCCGGAAGGAGCCAACGTCCGAGTGCCATCACTGTGATGCGAGCGAGGACACAGAGCTGCACACGCTGACCGAGTGCCCGGCGTGGGACACGCCGAGGCGGGTCCTAGTGGCGGCTCTGGGGGTGGGAGTCCTCACACTCGCCACGTTGCTCACAGCGATGGTACGATGCGCGTACGCTTGGGGTGCGGCCGCCTCCTTCTGCGAGCAAGTAATGCTCGAGAAGGAGGCGGCCGGTCGGGTCCGGACCAGACTCCGGGCCCGGGAAGCCCGCGCAGAGCGAAGGCGAACCGGACGTCGGAGGTCGCAGAACGACCTCCGTCCTCCATGAGCGCTGGCCTGGGGGTGACCGGTGGAGCCGCCGCCCACCCTAGCAGAAGCAGGCCACGGCGGCGGCGCAAATAGCGCCTCCCCGTAACCGGGGCAAGATGGGGACACTGTGGTCCCCACAACCCGAAGGGGGCCATCTCGAAGGAGATGGTCCTGGGTCTGCCGGGGTGCGAGAGATATGCTTTTGGCAATCTCACCTCCGGCAACCAAGGACCCAAGACGGCGTGCGTTTTAGTCGGTTTGAGTCCGACATAACCGCCTTCACCGGCTCCGTGGGGGTGGTATCCGTGGGGATTTTTCGCACGATAAAAAAAAAAAAAAAAAGGCTCGAGGGTGTTTGTGTTGATTTGAATACATCATTCGTTTACAATCAATAAATTAGCCTATCGCAGTCCCGATCTTCCGTCTCCCGCACCTTTTCTCGTTTCATTCGTTCAAGAACTCACCAGTAATATCGGCGGCGTGGTTGCTACACTGTATGTTACCGTTACATGAGCCCAGTAACACGTGGGTCGTCCTCTTGTTGACGTTACTCTGTATTGTGCCGCCTAGCTTCTGAACGCATTTGGTGATCGCTTGCCGTTCTAATTGAGACATTCCTGTGAGAACCTGGAATTCAGAACATATTTCATGTTTAACTCTCTGCCTGTGTTCGCTGAAAACTATATCGTAGTCTTCTAAGTTTTGAGTGCATGTAAAGGTTCCTTCTAGGTAAATTTGATTCATATTAGACCGATGATGTGATCTACTTACTATCAGAACTCCCGTTTTGTTAACTTATTAACAATATTATATTATATTATATTATACATAGAAACACCCAGACCAATGCAAATAATAAATAATAAATATTTCTCAACATTCTACACAACGCTATCTAGACCAATGGTACGCATAGCTTAACAACTAGCTTGTGTTATGGAATCTAGAATGCGGATAAACCTACTTATATACATTTTTTTTCGTAAATACATACATATTATACATAGAAACACCCAGACCAATGCAAATAGCCATTTTCATGCATACAAATATTTGCACTGAGCGGGGATCAAACCCGCGCCTCCTGCGTAGCGACCGCGTTCACAACCACCACACCACAGAGGCTGTCAGATATAACAGAAAATTACTTAAGTACAATTTTTTTTTGGCAATCTTCGTGGTGGTAGTGATCGCGGCCGCTACGCAAGAGGCGCGGCGGGTTCGATCCCCGTTCAGTGCAAATATTTGTATGCTTATATTTATTTATTTATTTATTTATTTATTTATTTATTAAATTGTGGAACACAGGTATTACAAAGATCTTAAGCTAATATATAGGTGCTCTATGTCCTACCACATACATGGCGTACAAATTAAAATTAAATGTCGTTATGGTTAATATCAGGACTTAAAGTTATGGTTAGTAGATATCGCTTACGAGATTAGGTCATACTGCTCATAACAAAATATTGCTCATAGTGCTCAATACATTTTAATGTCATATATTCATAATTATTATTAAATGGTTTGTATGTCAACGTTATATAATCAAATAAGTCATGAATTATTAATAGTATAATTTAATAAATATTTATAGATGTAATAAATAGTAAGTAACAATTAGAATTTGTCATTCAGATACTCATTGACGGAATAATATGCCTTTTGCAATAACAACATGAGCAGTTTATTTTTAAATTCTTGTAAAGCTTCGGTGGAGCTGAGAGATTTAGGCAGTTTATTATAAATTGTAGGTGCCATGCAGAAGACACTGTTCTTGTACATGGTTGTTTTAGACGCTACTACATTTATATATGAGTTTTTGCATTGGTCTGGTCGTGCCTCGGCGAGCACGTTAAGCCGTCGGTCCCGGTTGTCATACGAACATGTATGGCAGTCGTTATAGGGGAATTGGGTATTCTCCTACAGTTAAAATAAATTATCTAACCGAGCTCATTAAATTAAGAATTGTAAAAGAACGGTAAAAATTGCGTCAGTTCTTATTTTATAATTTTTATTTATTTTTAATCATCCACCCAGAAAATGAATTTGACGAAATCCTTAATAGTGATCAGCAGATGTCACTACCTATACAATTGTGCACACCGATGGAAGTAAAGGAAGCTATCAAATGCCTGAAAGATAAAAAAGCACCAGGGTTTGACTTGATAACCTCGGAAGTTTTAAAGCACCTCCCGAAAAAGGGATTGGTTCTATTAACGGTACTCTTCAACGCAGTAATGAGACTGCAGTATTTCCCCCTCATATGGAAAATCTCAACGGTAAATATGGTTGTCAAACCGGGAAAGCCACCTGCTGAAGTATCTTCGTATCGACCAATTAGCCTATTGCCTCTACTATCAAAGTTGTTTGAAAGGTTGCTACTCCAACGAATTCTACCTATACTAGAAGAGCGATGCACAATTCCAGACCACCAATTCGGCTTCAGAATATGCCATGGAACGACAGAACAAATTCACAGAGTTGCACACACAATCCGTCAATCCTTAGAACGAAAGGAGTACTGTTCAGAGGCCTTTCTGGACGTCCAAAACAATGGCTGAAAAAGTGGAGAATCAAGGCTAGTGCCACAAAATCTGTACACATCACCTTCACACTCAAAAGAGGTGATTGCCCTCCCGTAACAGTGGAAGGTAATACCTTACCACATCAAAGCACAGTAAAATACCTGGGTATGCATTTAGATAGACGGCTAACCTGGCATGAACATATAAGACAGCAAGCAAATATAAAACTTCGAGATCTGCACTGGGCTATAGGGAGACAGTCATCGCTCAGCCTTGAAAATAAACTCCTGATCTACAAATGTATTATAAAACCCGTGTGGACGTATGGTATAGAGCTCTGGGGTTCAGCTAGCCATTCAAAAGTTGAAATCTTGCAAAGATTCCAGAACAAGACGCTAAAGATGCTAGCCAGCGCGCCTTGGTTCACGAGGAATATAGAAATACACGAATACCTCCAAGTCCCTACCGTAAAGGAGGAAATTCAACAGCGATCTGAGACCTATAAGCTCAGGCTACAGCGACATAAAAACAAACTAGCCAGAATTTTGTTGGATACTAAACACAACGAAATTAGATTGAAAAGAAACCTAATTGCAAGAATTTAAATTGAACCTCAAAAACAAAAAGTTTAATTGATGAGATGACACATCATAGGATGTGAATAAACTCAAAACGCCAAAGTACGATCATCTAATCTGATAAAAGCTGTAAGGCTGATGGCAGATAGAAGGAAAAAGGAAAAAAAAAAAAAAAAAAATCATCCACCCAAGCAATAATAGTAACCGATTTAACTATTAAATTTTATGACGTCACTAAATCTTTTATCATACAAGTTACCTTAAAACTTATCGTTTTGACAAAACATAAACTCACGCCTTTATTCCCAGAAGGGGTAGGCAGAGGTGCTAGCACCCACATTTCGCCAGTTTATGTTTAGGTCCCAATGTAATAGGTGGCGAGCCTATTGCCATTAACCGGGCACTTATAAACCTGCGATAAATACACACATAACTTCGAAAAGCATCGAAAAGTCATTGGTGTGTGCCATGGTAAACCTAGGATCGAACCCGAGACCTCGTCTCAACAGTCCATTACCCATACCACTAGGCTACCGCAGATATTTTTTATAATTTGACTAGTCAGTAGAATACCCAATTGGGTGAAATGGCCCCACATAGAAGGGCTGATCCCCCGTCCGGCCAAACGGTGTCCCCACTAGCAGTAGTAGTACTTACAATTCTAGGTTTGAGTCCCTGTTGTGTTGCTGGGACGATATTATTATTATTGGTCCGCTGTGTGTTGCAGGCCGACAACAGTTTCCGGGCCATACGTTCGGCCCGGGCCAGATCTCGCTTCTCGCTTTGAGTCAGCTTATTTTGGTTCTGTCTGTTTTGGACTGTTGTGTCTACAATTGTAAAAATAAATAAATTTAATGAATTTTATAGCATTAAGTATACTGACTATACAAATCGAATACATAGGGAAAAATGAAACTTCTCGGGCGGGATTGGAACCCGCGATCTTTCCCTTACAGGAGGAATGCCTTGACCAACTCGGCTACTAAAATAAGATACCTTATCTAATCTTATCACGCCCGATGTGATTCCAATTTCCCTTCTATTTTTATCCGTCTTTAAGGCGACGGTGGAGTCATCTATCGATTTTCTTATGAACTATTTTTCACAATATTCTACGCAACGCCATCTAGACCCAGGGTAAGCATAGCTTAACTAGCTTGTGTCATTGAATCTAGAATGCGGATAAACATACTTAGATACTTTTTTTTACAAGATCGCGAGTTCGAATCCCGCCTGAACCGATTAAATGTTGCCTAGCTTATTCGATTTGAATAGCTTAATTGATAAATTCTAAAAGATTGCTATTTCTGTTTCGATAGCAGGTGAAAGGAAAAATGTATGGGGGTTTTAATTTATGTTTAGGTCCCAATGTAATAGGTGGCGAGCCTATTGCCATTAACCGGGCACTTATAAACCTGCGATAAATACACACATAACTTCGAAAAGCATCGAAAAGTCATTCAGTCATAAACTGGCGAAATGTGGGTGCTAGCACCTCTGCCTACCCCTTCGGGGAATACAGGCGTGAGTTTATGTTATGTTATGTGTTTTTTAATTTATAATTTTTCTTTCGCCAAATTAATACTTCCAGGTGCTTTTGCTTTCAAAACTGAGTTCAAATTCTTTTATTCGAAACGACTGTAAAATCACTCAGTATATTACACATAGGTACAATAACTGGATGCGATCATTGTTTCAAAATTAAGTCTTCTATAACTTAAGCAT
The DNA here is from genome assembly GCA_914829495.1 of Eilema sororculum. NCBI lineage: Eukaryota > Metazoa > Arthropoda > Insecta > Lepidoptera > Erebidae > Eilema > Eilema sororculum. The sequence goes on from OU618556.1 coordinate 2,519,788, forward strand.
TTTTTTTACTATATGTTACCGGAAATGTGTATAATCCGGTATTCTATACAATTCCTACAAAAATGTGCGCGCCAGTGCCAACAGCATCCTGAACATGATAGCGAGCAGGCTGGACTGCTGCTACATATCTCACTGCAATAAGGTTTCAGCTGCGCCTGTTACACTGCTGCGCTGAGCTCTGTATTGACATATAATTTATATCATTTAACTTCGGAATTACAATTAGATTAGTACTAACATAGTTCTATAAGTTTTAATTGTTACTAACACAATGAGTCTTTGTCACTTAAATAAATAAATATATTATATTATTATACAATGCCGAGTGCGCAGCAGGTAATGCATGAAATGGTATCAAAGAATATTGATGGTGGTTATAAAAAATGCAACCACTTAGGCTAACGCTGGAGCTTCGCTTGCGCTTCAGTCTTCTAACCTATAATATATCCAGGTCGGGGCGCAGTGTCCACACCACGCAATTTAACTTGGATAGATTAGGTTAGAAGGCATTAATCTTCGTGGTTATTTTTTTTTATTCATCCAATAATATAAATTTTCCACAAAATCATCCGCAAATATAGACAATAACCCATTTATTTCACACATTGCCGGTGGAACTGCAGGCATTCTATGTATTAACACACATTTCCTAGGATTTGTATACAATTCCTTGATTTCATACATTTCCGGTAACATATACATTAATTTCAGACAGGTAGTTTTCGCAAAAGTACAAGTTTTGAATGCAACTGTGCCTAACAGTGTGATTATAACTGTCATACTGACCTGATTCTTCATCGGAAGTCATATCCTGTGCCTCCTTATGCGTGAACAGTTTCCTCCGGGATTTGGCTGGTTGTCTGGCAGTGGAAGGTATGGTAGGACGGGGGATCTGCTCCGTAGTTCCACCGCGACGGGGCGCTGTGTTGATACGGGATTCTATATCTGTAAGATTGTGAGCAGTATGTATTGAATGGTCCGATAATGTACAGAGTTATGCGGTTTTTTTTAAAAAAATATTAGAACCGAAGTTACTAATATTCCCTCTAACCCCTCCAACTAAGCTAAATCGCTTGTGCTAGGAGTGAGTTCACGTCGGTAGTGTAATGGCCAGAGTCGAACCCGGGGCCTCTCGATCTTAAGGACGACTCCTTAACCGCGATAGAATCCGTAAAAAGTGGTTTTATTTCAATGAGTGACATTCGCGTAAACTTTAGAAAATGTCGAGTTTAAATCGTTATGATTTTCGAAGCAGAAATTTCTTTTATTTATAACTAGCTTTTGCCCGCGGCTCCACCCGCGTGGATGTCGGTTATCGCGACCAAACATACCCTATGTCATTTCTCATTGTCTAATCTACCACTATACCAAATTTCATCAAAATCGGTTAAGTGGTTTAGGCGTGAAAGCGTAACATACATACAGACAGACAGAGTTACTTTCGCATTTATAAAATATTCTTGTCTATATATATAATAAATAATAAACGAAACGAAAAAATATATAATAAATATAGTAACATAGACTCATTTTCTTTTTAGGTTAGTAACAATTTTCTTACACTCTATTAGTAGTATTAAGTATCTCTGTATTGTATTATTATGTATTAAATTGTATTAAAAATCTGCGGTAGCCTAGTGGTATGGGTAATGGACTGCTGAGACGAGTTCGATCCCAGGTTTACCATGGCACACACCAATGACTTCTCGATGCTTTTCGAAGATAAGTGTGTATTTATAGCAGGTTTATAAGTGCCCGGTTAATGGCAATAGGCTCGCCACCTATTACATTGGGACCTAAACATAAACTGGCGAAATGTGGGTGCTAGCACCTCTGCCTACCTCTTCGGGGAATACAGGCGTGAGTTTATGTTATATTATGTATTAACGATGTATATTATCAATCACCAATGCAGGCTCAACAGAGATGTGGAGAGCCTGCAGCAGTGATTGAGCGTGCTAGGCGGTTTTTAAAAGTTTTTTTTGAGTGAACTGAAATCATGGTAATCGCTTCATCGTCATAGTCTCCCACGTCAGGCCTGACGTCAGCAACAATACAATTAACAAGTTTCTTAGATTTTTTTTTAGTTCTGTACGGCCAGTAGTACTTCATTTGACAAATTGTGACAATTCTGTCTTCCCTTATAGGCCACTAACTTTTGCCCGCGGCTTTTCATTTCTCAAAAGTTTCATGCTTCTAACTTTGAAAATGACGAACTTTCCATACAAACATTTATCACCTATTTTACCCTCTTAGTAGTTAAATTTTGAAAACGGCTAATAAAAGTTCATTTATTTCTTAAAAGAAACAGGTTTATGAAATTTAGTGCATCTAGCTCTGAAAATGACAGACTTTCATACAAACTGTGCACCTGTGATACAATGTTTAAATACATTAGTACAGGTGCCAATGTTCCTTATGATAATATGACCGTTCCAGTGTAACATTTCCTTAATTACCTACCTAGCGAAATTTATTGTACTATTCTCATTTTAAGCACATGTATGTAAAATATGTTTTTGTCAATAAATGATTATGATTATGAAACTTCCATCCCTTATTTTACCCCTTTAGTAACAGAATTTCCAAAAATCCTTTCTTAGTGGATGCTTACATCATAAAATGCATCTACTGTCAAAATTTCAAGTTTGTAGGTTTGTAGGTTTAGTCTCTGTGTTGATGAATCAATCAGTCGGGACAAGTAATTTTATATGTATAGATTCAGCATAAAGATACACCTAGTATACTGACCGAGGGTATCGTTGGAGGTGTCCGTGGTCTTGTCGCGGCTGCTGTCGGTCCCGGAGGAGTTCCTCAGCCTCAGCCGAGGCATGTTCAGTTCCTCCTTACTGTCGGAGAGCAGGTCTACTAACGGAACGTTCTCTCTTTCAGCTTTTTTCTGGAATTATATTAAAAACATATTAGTAGTATACCTAGGGACTTGGATCTTGGATTTAAAATGTGTGGTGTGCACAACACCAGTGAATTTGAAATCTGAATCTACTAAATCAACAAGTGAATCTGAAATCTAAATCTACAAAATTAACAGGTGAATCTGGAATGTAAATCTACATCCATACTTAATATTATACATGTGAAAGTAACTCTGTCATATCTGTCTGTCTGTATGTCACGCTTTCACGCCTAAACCACTGAACGGATTTTGATGAAATTTGGTATAGAGGTAGATTAGACCATGAGAAAGGACATAGGCTATGTTTGGTCGTGATAACCGACATCCACGCGGGCGGAGCCGCAGGCAAAAGCTAGTCACCTATAAATCAACAGGTGAATTCGAAAACAGAATCTATTAAAATAGTGTTAGTCGTGCGGCATAGGAATGAGTCACTGAAACGCTTGGTTCTAGCAGGTATACTCTGCACCGTATATGGATGGCATCTTAGCCCTGCACGTGACGTCCTGTGAAGGAAGGAGAGGGTGGGACTAATAATATCCAAAAGTGTATAATAATATCTAAATATCCTCACCAGCAAGAGCCTCAGGGTCCTAGGGGACGGCAGATCGGACTGTCGCGAGGCCACCGGGAACATGCCTTCCCGCAGCTTCTGGCTGGCGGCCGCGCACGCCTCCACCCACAGCGGGGACACCACGCGGCACGCTAGGGCTCGCGCCCGGGCGCGGACCGAGCGGGTGCCGCCTGCGGGTAAGGAGCTACATGTTAAAACTATGGAGGGAAGAGTCTAGGATATTGTACCGCCTTTAAATCGTAACACATCTAGAAGTCAATTTAAAATGGTAGCAAGTTGGAGACGACACGGATTATTCCAGAAATCCCCACCGACAAATTCCCACCAGTGGGGATTGTTACATTTGTTTCCTGAAATCCCCACTACTTAAATAGACTCAGCCTAGTGGGGATTTTTGGAAAAATAAATAACAATTCTCCACCAGATGTTGTTTTAAAATTACTTAACAAAAACTAATAAAGCTGAGTGCCACCAGTGTTAACATGGTACATGTTTACAATGGTGGAGCGGGGATCCGCTTCGGTGGACGGGCATTCTTAAATTGTACCACATCTAGATTACATCAGATGTTAATTTAAAATGGTGGGTAAGTAGGAGACGCCACTGTACGAAAATGGACTTGTTTTTCGACAAATAAAATTCAGAAGTGTGAACAATACTTGTAATCAGTGCAAAATCTCAAAAGTCATAAAATTTTTTCGAAAAACTTAAACTATAACTTAATTATAACTACCGACACAAGCGGCGCCTGAGCTTGATAACATGATGCATGACTCCCAAACTGAATTCCGACAAATCCTTCTACGACAAGATTTTACTTCGACAGCATGAAACTCCGATACGACTCAATTTCGACAATATTTTAGATCGAAACAACTGGATCCCGACACTACTGTACTCCGACAAAGCGTTTCTTCGACATGACTTTAATAAGAAACGACGTAAGTTCGACGACGTTCTTCTCAGACAACAATGCTTATCCGAAATAAGTCAAATTCAACATACCCTACTCTGAAAAATGGCAGCTCGATAATATCTTGAATCGACCTGATAATTATATCTATGACACGGTGTTACTGTGAAATTATTTCAGCAGCCGCTTTACCGCTTGTCACTACGCCGAGTGGTGTGGGTTCGTAGGGTCATTGTGCTCTCGGGGATGGGTTCAGAAGGCAGTTACTCCCTGAAAAGCCGTATAAGTCAAATCGTATTCGTAGAAGGATTTGTCGGAATTCAGTTTGGGAGTCAACAACAACTGCTTTAGGTACAATATTTTGATATCGCCAATGGCGCTAGAGGCGGTTAGATCGCTTCACGGAAAATACTGTAGTTTAGGCAAACCCGCAGTTAGCCTGGTACATCAGACCACTCCAGATGCAACTAGAATTAATATTGAGATGAAGAAGAGGCTACTATCCAGATAAATACAAATATATGATGGGTACTAACTATCGGTCCACACAAGATGAGTGACAAGCGGGCTCCAAGCTGTGACTATAGACGCTCCGAGTGCAGCCAACGCAGCACGCAGGGGCAGTGCTCGGGATTCTGAACCCACATCCACTAGTGCTACAACTCCTGTTAGCACATCACTAGTTACTTGCATCGGTTGGGGGACCTGAAATATCAATTTATTGCAGTCAAATAGCGTGTGTGTTTGCTTCAGGAAAGATGTCGACATTCTACTACTACTACTGCCAGTGGGGACGCCATTTGACCGGACGGGTGATCACCCAATTCCCCTGTATCGACTGCCATACATGTGCGTATGGCAACCGGGACCGACAGCTTAACGTGCTCTCCGTGGCACGGCAAATGCTCATATATAAAAAATACTAATATTAGCACTGAGCGGGGATCGAACCCGCGCCACTAGCGTAGCGGCCGCGTTCACTACCGCCACGCCACGTAGGCTGTCGACGTTCAGTCATGCACATAGTTAGATGGGAAAAAATGGATCCCGGACTCAAAGGCGAAAACTTTGGATGCAACTTAAGTTAACGCAAGGATGATAAAGAAGCATGTGTTTTAATATAAATCTAACAACACCAGCCTACCTCTTTGAAGACACGAGAGATATACAGGGGTATTATTCGGATTCCAGCTGTTCTGAGTCCCGTAATGAGTGCACCACGATACAGTACAAAAAACAAAATTAGTTGAATAAAAATATAGGTGACTAGCTTTTCCCCGCACCTCCGCCCGCGTGGATGACGGTTATCGCGACCAAACATAGCCTATGTCCTTTCTCAAGATCTAATCTACCTATATTCCAAACTTCATCAAAATCGGTTCAGTGGTTTAGGCGTGAAAGGGTAACATAAACATTGACAGACAGACAGACAGACAGACGGACAGAGTTACTTTCCCATTTATGATATTAGTATGTATTTTTTAATACCGCTTAGGTAGCTGGCTGAAAAGCACATGACCCACCTATGGACTTACTTTTTTAGTACTGGCAGCTGGTGTCGGCTTCTTCTTATTAGAAGTAGTAGGTATGCATCTGGAGTTCATAGGTTTCTTCTTGAGAGTATTCTGTGATGGTCCAGTTTCATCAACTTCTTTCAGTGCAGACCATTCTGCTCTTAGTCTGATTCTTTCTGCTACTGCAGAGCGGCGCTGGAATTTACAAGGGAAGGAGATTACATCCTTGTAATATTTTTACGTAAATTTGTGATTACATTCAGCAAATAAAAAAAAATGATAAAATAAGATTTATCTACTTATTTTGGGTGGAAGCAGAGTTCTGTCTTTAGTTGTTAGAGAAATAAATGGAGGAGTTTGAATGGCATTAAATATTATGATCTAGTGACCTTAGAAATGTTCCCAGTAATGGAGAAGCAAGAAGAGAAACAGCAAACAACAGTGGTTGTATAAGTTTTAATAAATCAAAACTTGTCAAATATGTTTAGGTTACCTATGATAGGTAACTGATACTAAAAAACTGGGGTAAATCTTTATTAATATTTGAAATTTTGATTGATTACTTGTGAAAATAAGAGTTTTACCAGTAGTGATTTATCCTTGAACAGTTATTTATTTTATTATAATACACTAGCCTAAGCCTATTTCTATTCTAGCATTGCATAAGAATTATGCAGGACCTAAAATTGTATACTAAACATTTGCTTGGCTTCTTTTCTGCAGCAAATTCGCCTCAATTTCGATGTCTTTCACAAATGAGTGCCATGATGACATTGAATTGTTTTGGCGCTACTTTACAAATGAAATAAAACCTTTGTGATAAATTTAAAAAAAAATACTTACCAGACCAGCTGCGCCTCTATTGTTTTCTTTATTCATTACTTAAATTCTGTGCATAAACGTATCTCAAATAAATAGTGAAAATGCAACACATAAACATAAGTTCACTTTATGTAAAGTAAGATCACTTTCTTAAACTTTTTCGGTATAAATGTCAAAAATAATTTAGTACACAATTTGTATACGAGTTCATTACAAAGAAAAGGAATTTAAAATAGAAAAAGATTGTACAAAATACAGTAAACAGTTTTCCAAAACAAAAATAATCACGTCACAACATGTTTCAAATCAAATGGCACGAAATGTCAAAATCAAAATATTGTAATGTCAAATGTATCAATACTGTCAACCTTTTTTTAGATTTATTCTTTGGATACAAGTCTTTACTGTCAATCTAATGATAGTGCTGCGTTTAATATAGCCCGTCGTTAACTTAATTCTCCTGAGCTATTTCGCCTAGGTGCATTAAATACACTTTTAGTAAACTTTACGCACGTAGGTGCCTTACAATTGGTCACTTTACCATCAAATGGCACCTTACCTTAGAATGTTAGATGCACAAAGCTATTTAGGATTAACGTTTAATTTTACTAACACATTTTTAGTAAAAAAACGCATGCGTACGCTATATCTACAATGCCTATAATAACATTAACAGGAATACTTTGCATAATAAATTAATAGTCCAAACTCAGGCAATAATATTTATTGATTATAATCTCAATCTTCTGCAAGCTAATGGTGGTATCCTATTGTGCTAAACAAGTCCAGCCCAAAATTCGCCCACTTTGATAGCCATCTTAATCACCTTGTTTAGGTTTTCCATTGTGCAGGTGTTGCGGTATAGCTCGATTTTTATATCTTGGATCTAAAATGTGCTTTAAACGCGCAGTACACGTTTCTTTGATATATTTTGGAGTTAGCACGGGGTGCTACTGCGGTGGATGAGCTCAAATTCACCAAGTATAGATTAATGAAAGAATCTGCTCTTACTAGGGCCTTTTATATCTTGCGATTTAGGTCCAAGATACATGAATCTAGCAATACAGCGGGCAGGATATTTTTTTAAGTTGAGGTTTGAACTTCAAAGAGGCTTTTCAACGTAAATCCTTCCCTTAAGGGTTCTATGGCTAGTCCTAAATAGGAGCTGTAGACAGGCTGGCTCTCTCCTTCTCCTTTATTTTGTGCTAACTGCGATGCTAAGTATAAGTTTGGCCCCATTTCACCTCGTGGCTCTCCGATTTCTTCTAATTCTTCTATATCGTCTGATACTGATTTTGGGTTCTGTAAGAATATAATAGGAATAACAGTTCGTAAGAATGTTGGTAGATGGCTGCACCGTCGCCCTCATAGACGGATATAAAGAGAAGGAAAATTTGGAATGATTCAAGTGGTGCTCAATAGCTCAGTTGGCAGAGCAATCCCCCTGTAAGGGAAAGGTCGTGAGTTCGAGTCTCACTTGAGCATTTCATTTTTTCCAATGTTTTTCGAACTTAAAAGTTAGCATAATAAATGCTATAAAAAAATCATTCAAATAATAGGAATACATTTTAGGATTCATTTTTGTGATATAAATTGGGTTAACAAAACTTTTAATTGCAAAAAATCGCGTGATATGATTTTCTCACTGTACCACTCACCAAAACCTTTACAATAATTGTGATCTATTTGCCAAGAAGTTACTACATACTACTGTCAGTGGGGACGCCGTTTGACCAGACGGATGATCAGCCCTTCTGTGTGGGGCCATTTCACCCAATTCCCCTGTAACGACTGCCATACATGTTCGTATGGCAACCGGGACCGACGGCTTAACGTGCTCTCCGAGGCACGACCAGACCAATGCAAATACTCATAATATAAGCATACAAATATTTGCACTGAGCGGGGTCGAACCCACGCCTCCTGCGTAGCGGCCACGTTCAGTACCACTACGCCACGGAGCCAAGAGGTTATGAAGTAACATATTCGGTTATATATAGGTCACCGTTCTCAACACATTATCACCCCTCCATCCCTGGATTCTGCTTAAAACGAGTAAGTAGATAACTTTATAAATTTTTGGTACATGTATCTCAATCGATTCCATTAAATTTCGTAAAATGGTCACCCAAAAGCAGAATCATGTAAATATTAACTCTAACACAGCTGATTTTTACGCCATAATAAGAAAGCGCACCGCTTCCATACTGACGAGACTCCGCCATGGCACCAATGGTCTCCTGAACGTATTTAAAGATAGGTGGAACGCGCCCTTGGTGGGTCGTTGGTGAATCTACACACAACATTGAAATGTATAAATTAATATTAATATACATTACTAGCATATAAGTTTTCTTGTAACGAACGAACTCTATGGACAAACGTCTGCAATAAATTATTTAAATTTGAATTTAACTTCCCTACCTCATTATTCCAAGTAAGTTCAATACCAAATATTGGTTTCTCGGTATACGCCTTGTGTAAAGCCTGCAACTCTTGGAGTAAAGACCGGAGTCTCTCTGGGGGGTCTGCTCTGAACCCTAAGACGTAACCTCCACAGGCTTGGCGAATTACAATTACTAGAGCCTCACCAAACTTCGAGTCCCTCACAGAGATCTGAAAATAATTTACATCCATACTAATATTATAAATGCGAAAGTAACACTGTCTCAGCGTGGGCGCAACAGCGCCAGGTCCTCGTGGTGGGTCTGGGCGTGGGCACTCTCTCGCTCGAGACCATGGTGCGAGCCATGGTCTCCAGCGGGAGTAAGTGGGACTGCGTCGCCTCTTTCTGTGAGCAGGTCATGCTCGTGAAAGAGGCGGCGGGGCGAGAGCGGGAGAAAACTCTCCCACCCGAGTTCCGCAGTCGGCGGCTTGGGCACCGCCGACGTGTCTTCGCCGAAAACCATCGGCCTCCATGACCGGGGGCCTGAGGACGGTGAGTTGGCCGCTCACCGTCTTTACAGAAGCAGGCCCATGACGGCAGCGTGACGTGAGGGATTCACGCACGTCGTCCCCCCGCCCCCCCTAAGAAGCGGGATAACACCCGAAAACCCCCTCATAGACGCGGGATAGCACCCGAACCACCCCCAAGGCGAGTCCGCAATTGTAGCCGTAGGTCTGATGGGAGTCCTGGGACATCCTTCCGAGGGCTTACCCGGGGCTTCTGGGCGTTACCGTGGGGGTTTTTAGTCGGTAGGAGTCCGGCATAACATCCATGAAGGATTTTCCCCCACGGTTAAAAAAAAAAAAAAAAGTAGCTCTGTCTGTCTGTCTGTTTAATCCTTAAATAAAAAATGTGTGTTTGTTGTTTGAGATAAAGTTAACTAGTGTGTTCTCCTGTAAATTAACAATATAGATAGGTACATTACCTTAAAGATTCGGGCGCCTTGGAGAAGCACGTGCCTAAGATAGTCAATCAAGTAGGTTGAAGACTTTAAACCACTGAACTTAGTGATTTTGTTTATAAAGGACACGTCAATTTGACTTCACCTTGCCTGAAGGTAAGCTAAAAACAAGGTCTCGGAAAGAGGGGCACCATCGTAAACATGTACCATGTTAACAGTGGTGGCACTCAGCTTGAAGGCCTCATCAGATGCCTTTTCAAACCCCGCTTATAGGATCCGGGACTGTAGGAAGAAGGAAACACGTGAGCTGGCAGGGAGTTCCAGGTCTTAATGGTGCGGCACTCTTTCCGAGACTTTGCCTTTAGCTTACCATCAGGCGAGGTGAAGTCAAATTGACGTGTCCTTTTATAAAAAAAATCTCCGAACCGGAGATGGCTCTGGTTCAGCTGGGGTTGCAAGGGATATTATGTCTTAGGCAATGTTATACTATAATGTTAGACATCTGAAGACGCAAGACGACGTGTGGTTATAGCCGGTTCGAGTCCGACAGACCCGTTCCCGCCGGTGGGAACCGAGGGGTTCTAGCAAAAAGGGCTACCTATAAATTTTCAGAAGTGGGATCAGCACTTACACTCTCAATAGTGATATAAGGCAAGGACACATTGAAGTTGTCGTTGACGTCAGCGTACCACACTATCCTGATATTTGTCACCACCATGATACCCAAGTTGCCGGAGTCGCTCGACAGGTTCCAGATACTGTGCTCGTTCAGGCATATCTGGAAGAAGAAATATTCTGCAGACACTACACTATACTATAGATAAGTGTTACGGAAAGGGGTGACGAATTAATACTTAGTCTGGCTGGCCATAAATACTGTTACAATAAAAAAATAAACAAAATACCTAAATATTAGTTTTGAATTTGGAATCTGTCATTTCATATGATTGTTCATTGTGTTTTCTCATTTTGGCGCCAATACATTGTACAAATATTTTGCGATATTAAAATGGAGTAGGGTGACAAATTCAAATATTTGGGCGGAGCATTCCCCCTGTAAGGGAAAGATCATGGGTTCAAGCCCCACCTGAGTAGGTAATTATTTTTTACCCGACTACGGCGAAGCCAAAAGGAGGGTTATGATTTTGACAGGCTATGTATGTATGTATGCATGTATGTATGCATGTATGTATGTATGTATGTTCATTTGTTCCCTCATAGCTCCTCAACTACTTATTAGAACTAAACAAATGAGGTATCGTTACAAGCGGCTTTGTCGTCCGATGGTTATAGGCTATATGACGTGTCACTCAATCTTGTGTGGCGCCCTCTAGCGCTCATAAGGTACTGTGTAAAAAAATAAATTTGAGATAAATATGCCGTGTTTGGTATCAAATGAAAGGGCTTAAGAAGCACATTTCAAATATGTATAAAATATTAGCTTTACCTTGCCCCAAAATAATATAAATAAAAAATTAAGTTTAAAACTAAAACCCGACTACCGAAAAATCACGCTCTAAAATGTAACAAACAAGAAAATATCAACGATAGCCGTGGTCGTATGCCACTTACTCTAACAAAACAATATATTCTAGGGAAAAGTGGCATACGACCACGGCTATCGTTGATATTTTCTTGTTCCTGATGTTGTAATCGATATTGTATAGTTAGCATAATGTAGTTGACTCCACCGTCGCCTTAAAGATGGATATGGAAATATAGAGAAGGGAAATTTGAATTGATTCAAGTGTGGCTCAGTAGCTCAGTTGGAAGAGCATTCCCTCTGTAAGGTCGTGGGTTCAAGCCCCACCTGAGTAATTCATTTTTCCTGATGTAATCGAAAAAAGATCAAAATAAAATAAAATAAATTATTAAAAAATGAAAACTCTGTTGAAAAGGTCGAAACATGAAATAAAATTAATGGCTTATGATTGGCGGATGGCCACCGCCTGCTATCAAACTTATTTCAATCTTTTCAACAGTAGTCAGGTATTTAAATTTATTTATTTTCATTCAAATTCAAATGCTTTATTGTGAAATACATCTAAAGTAAAGCCAACGAGACAAGAGAAAAAAGGTAAACAAAGCGACCATTACTGAGTTATGTGGCGATAACTAGCGATTATTTTCTCTGTTCTTGTCGCACAGATCACACGTACGTGACAACGGCTGAGCGACAGCTGTCGTTGCGTGTTTCGTAGTACAGGAAAGCTGTCAGCACAGCGGTTCTAAACTGTCAGATCCGCCATCTTATGAGCAATTTAATTCATGTCTGGAACGCGCTTGAAGTGATACGTAATCATTTTCAAATAAAAAAGTTTGGAACCGCTGAAACATTGTTTAGCTTTTTTCTCTCGCTTCGTTGGCTTTACTTTGACATAGAATTGTTTTTCGTTCTTGTCTTGATTAGATTTGTGTCTCCTTTTCGGTGTTTACTTACTTTTTCCAACGGCAATATTTTCAAACTCTTGTTATGTATTATCGCTGCTCTTAGCTTAAGGTCCCTGTATAGACGAGATCCCGCGTAAGCTCTGAAAAACAGGAAATATTGCCAGTCACTAATAATAATACACCAGTTTTGGTGGGTAAATTGTGACTTATATGCAGTTGATCTACTTTACTATACGATGAATGGATGAGACAAGAGTATGTAAGGTTGAATTTCACCAGTGAAAATCCGTGAACTGTCTGCTCGCGTTACTTAATGAAATTCTACAGCATAAAACTAATTTTAATAAAATCTCAATATATAAAAGTGAAGGGAAATTTGAATTGAGTTAGGTGTGGTTCAGTATCTCAGTTGGAAGTGCATTCCTCCTGTAAGGGAAAGGTCATGGGTTTAAGCTCTATCTGAGCAATTCATTTTCCTGATATACCTAATCGAATTAATAAAATCCATTGCGATCTATTTTGGGCTATTTTTGTTCCTATACGAGGACCCAATAATCTGAGACCGAGATAAAACTAAGGATGATAATGATTTATATATCTGCGGTAGTCTAGTGGTATGGGTAATGGACTGCTGAGACGAGGTCTCGGGTTCGATCCCAGGTTTACCATGGCACACACCAATGACTTCTCGATGCTTTTCGAAGTTATGTGGGTATTTACCGCAGGTTTATAAGTGCCCGGTTAATGGCAATAGGTTCGCCACCTGTTACATTGGGACCTAAACATAAACTGGCGAAATGTGGGTGCTAGCACCTCTGCCTACCCCTTCGCGGAATACAGGCGTGAGTTTATGTTATGTTATGGTATGTCTATATGTTACTGGTAATATGGGTTGTAAACGTAGAGACGGATTGAAAGCTTCTTTTTACCAAATTGTTTAAAATGGCGACAATTTGAAAATGCGAAGTCGTAGTCCTCTTATAATCAATTAGACTTTATCGCAGGAGAGACGGCAGTCACTCGCATAATACCCAATCATAGAATGAAAACGGACTCCGGGCTTTGCAAGCCTCGGAAGCAACTAACACCTATAATTTTAAACATGCGAGCGTAATTTCACAGACCACGCACCGTGGAAAGAGGCTCGTCCGGGGCACTGCAGACACGTTTGTCACATAAATGCATCTGTATCTTCGTCCGCATCTGTGAAACTTCACGTCGTGGAAACCCGGCGTAAGATGACATAACATAAACTCACGCCTGTATTCCCTGAAGAGGTAGGCAGAGGTGCTAGCACCCACATTTCGCCAGTTTATGTTTAGGTCCCAATGTAATAGGTGGCGAGCCTATTGCCATTAACCGGGCACTTATAAACCTGCGATAATTATATTATAAGATGACGATGATTATATAATAACATTACATTACATAGATTCACGCCTTTATCCCCAGAGGGTTGGGCAGAGACATTTCATCAATCATTGGTCCCACGTAATAGGGGGTGACCCTATTGCCGTATTCCGGGCACTATTATAACAGCCAAACATAAAATAAAAACGAATCATCTCTTTAAGACAATGATTTACTTATTGAAATAAAACCACTTTTTACGGATTCTATCGCGATATATTTGTTATTATTACTTTTAAACCCGACGTTTCGGCTGCTTTGCAGCAGCCATTTTCGCGGTGTGACTCACGATGGTAGTTGTCACATAGTTTGAAGTATAAGTTATCTCAAAATACCCGAATCATGGTGAATTATTGGTGTTCGTATTTACGGTCCGGTACGGTACGGAAACGTCGGGTTTAAAAGTAATAATAACAAATATATCGCGATAGAATCCGTAAAAAGTGGTTTTATTTCAATGAGTGACATTCGCGTAAACTTCAGAAAATAATGATTTTACTTACTTATGCACTCCGGCGAGTGAGGTGTAATGTCTGACGCAGTTGGGTGACAGATTCGTGAATATAAATTCGTATTTGTTAGTTTTGAAGGTAGCTAACAGGTATAGGGCCTGGGTGGTCCCTCGGAGGCCCGAGTTGACCACTTTGGTACTCGTTGTTAAGACACAGTTTAGTCCTATAGCTGAAAATTAAAGGGTCTGATTTAAGGAGTCGTCAAAATAATCTTCTTATTTTATAGTAGTGTTACTCCCAGTCACATCCTGAGCTTTCTCCTTCAAGTCTGCGGTCCGCTAATATTTAATTTAATTTCGATATTTTCCGTGAAGCAACTGCAACTGACTTCCACAACCTATTGACGATATTGAAGTTAGATTAGTTGTCGGTCTTTTTAGAGCTCCAACTAACTGTAACGACGGCCATAGATGGCTGATGATGATGGCTGATGGATGGATGGATAGTATGGTAACCGGTCTCCGAGGCCCGACCAGACCTCGCAAATGTTAATACCCATAATCATGCATGACATATTTGCATTGAGCGGAGATCGAACCCTCACCTCCTGCGTAGCGGCCGCGTTCACTATAGTACCTACAGCTGTCGTCAAAATGGAGTCTCGAGCGACGTAGATTGATAATAACTGTCAAAGGGGATGAAATAAACTAGCGCCCGGACAATAAATTACCCAGGTGACATTAAACATTGTAAGAATATTTGAATGAAATTTTATAGCATTTATTAACTAACTTTTAAATTCGAAATAAAAGAACGAAAATACGGATATAAAGAGAAGGGAAATTTTTTATTTATTTATTATTATTATTTATAACATCTATTTGGTTCACGAAGTAAATACATTTGGATTTGAATTTGAAACCTACCATTTTTATAATTAGATGGCTAACGAGCACATGGCTCAACTGAATGATGGGAAGCGGTTACCGTGGCCTATGTAGATACGTGTCACAATCATGCTGCTGACCCTGTAATAAACCTCTATTACCCTTCTTGAAGAACCACAAAACCACAGTAGGGAAATCATTCCACACCGTATGAAATCTGTAAAAAGTAAAACTCACTAACACAAGTTAATCCTGGGCGAAGCTATGGAGTGCCATATGATCCTCAAATTAGTGACCACCATCCGCCCCTTGGTGCCACTGTTGCCCTTCGTGTCCTCAATAGGCTCAATCCTGTCGAAGATCTTCTCACCAGCTCTTAACTTTAGATACCTAGAATTAAACAACTGTTTAGCAATCAAGGTTCATGAGATACAGGCTTATGGTAGACAGACGGACAGTTTATTTTACACGTCAATTTGACTTCACCTCGCCTGATGGTAAGCTAAAGGTAAAGCAGTAGCATTCAGCTTGACGGCCTTATCAGATGCCTCTTCACACCCCGCTTAAAGGACCCGGGACCGGGAAGAAGGAAACACGTGAGCTGGCAGGGAGTTCCAGATCTTAATGATGTAGTGTAGTCTTAGTAATAGAATTCCGCTTTTCCCCTTTGGTTATGGGACCCGGTGTCACCCTCATATGTTGGAACCAATTCTTAGCCAGTTCTGCACCTATTTTCTTTACAACGCCATGATGTCTTGGAACTCTTTAGCCGCCGTTAAACCATGTTTCCTTTTTATTTACAACTAGCTTTTGCTCGCTGCTTCGCCCGCGTGGATGTCGGTTATCGCGATAAAACATTTCTCAAAAGACGTAGGTGTACGAAGTTTCATGCTTCTAACTTTGAAAATGACGAACTTTCCATACAAAAGTTTATCACCTATTTTACCCTCTAGTAGTAAAATTTTGAAAAGCGCTGATACACGTGTTCATTTATTTCTTAAAAGACAAAGGTTTATGAAATTTAGTGCATCTAGCTCTGAAAATGACGGGCTTTCATACAAACTTCCATCCCTTATTTTACACCTTTAGTAGCAGAATTTCCAAAAATCCTTCCTAAGCTGATGCCTACGTCATAACATCTACCTGCATGCCAAATTTCAGCCCGATCCGTCCAGTGGTTTGGGCTATGCGTTGATAGATCACTTTGTCAACCAGACACCATCGCGCTGCCCGCGCGCGCAGGCAACTCGGGCGTCGGAGGGCACTGACTGACCTCCGTGCCCCATGAGCGCGGGCCTGGGGGTGACGGATGGAGCCGCCTGTCACCCCAGCAGAAGCAGGCCACGGTGGCGGCGCGCTGGGGAGTGCGCTTCCCCATTCCGGGGGCGAGTCGGGGACACCGTTGTCCCCCCTCCTGAGGAGGGCCAGACCGAAAGGGATGGCCCTGGGCCAGCCGGGGTGCGAGGGCTATGTCGATGACAACCTCACCTCCGGCCTAGCACCACGACCCACAGTCGGCGTGAGGTTTTAGTCGGTTCGAGTCCGACATAACCTCCCCTGCCGGCTCCGGCAGGGGGGGTATCCGAGGGGAGTACCGCACGGAAAAAAAAAAGTCAGTCAGTCACCTTGTTGTGTCTATAGTTCTACACAATACACAAATAAGAAGGTTTATCATCATTTTAACATCTGTAATATCATCATAATATACTCACGCGAATGGTAAATCAAAAAGCACTTCCCGATCTTCCCACACATAGCCCGTCTTACTTTTCGACATAGTTTTGTTGAACTAAACCTAAGCAAAACAAAATAAGAACGAATCCATATTGTTTCTGTTATCGTTGTCATGGCAACGTTAACAGAAACAATATGGACGTTTACGTTTATCGCGCGTTCTTGGCAAAGGTTTTTGCTAACAGCCCCATAACCTGTCATAAAAAATTATGAGTCTAAGTTATGTTACATTGTTAGTATTATATTGGATAAAACCAATGATTTTTTAAACGTTCCATGATAATTTGATTTGCCTGACGTTTCGATCATGTAACACCTGGTGTGACCAAACTAAACTAAACTATAGAAGCGTTAACCGCACTCAAAAATAACAACAAACAATTGGTAATTTTGTCCTGAATTTTACGCACCAAGCAGAAATGCGACAGTGCGCTACGCAAAAAAAAAACACTAAGGACGTATATTCATCTCCCTCTAACAATAGATAACCCGTATGGTATCATATAATTACGAGTATTTTCTTTCCCTTTCTTCACGCTTTATGTACTTAGCTATATTTTTTGAGAGCCCCGAATGCCCGATGCTCCTACATACCGTGGCTATACTGGGTGTAAGGGGAACGCCCCCGAAGCCAAAAACCCCTGGTAGTACTCCAGGTACTATAACACATTGGCATAAAAATTAATTCGATTTGGACAAAATATTTTTTTTTACGATTTTTTATTTATTTTACATAACATAACATAACATAAACTCACGCCTGTATTCCCCGAAGGGGTAGGCAGAGGTGCTTGCACCCACATTTCGCCAGTTTATGTTTAGGTCCCAATGTAATAGGTGGCGAGCCTATTGCCATTAACCGGGCACTTATAAACCTGCGATAAATACACACATAACTTCGAAAAGCATCGAAAAGTCATTAGTGTGTGCCATTGTAAACCTGGGATTGAACCCGAGACCTCGTCTCAGCAGTCCATTACCCATACCACTATTTTTTTTTTAATTTTTTTTTCTTTTTTTACTCTCCATCGCGTTAGTAAAGCTAAATGAAACGGTAATTAAAAAGAAACAACTAGTGTCAAGCGCTTTTTTGTACACCTGGTACCCAGTATCTGGTACTAGAGGTTTTCGGGTTCGCGTTTCGCCTTACACCCGGTATTATGTATAGACACAGGAGACACTTTCCAAAACGTACGTTCGTACAAGGCTGAGTCCTCGTCTCTTCGCAAGGGTGTATTTTGTTTTCCCGTTCATCAAAGTTGATTTAGGATAAATTATACTTACCTACCTACAGTAAGAAATACAACATATATGACAGTTACAAACGTTTTTAAACATATTATTTGTTTTAGATGAAAATAAAATGGAAGAAATTATTTTTGTTAATGTTCCTTGTCCCAACTTGCCTATTGTCATAATATTGCGGGCACTATTGTGGACTCGAGTCTATATCTGAGGCTGTATATCTGTCTGATGTTAAACAGCCCTATCCCTTAGTCACCTTGTACGGTACCGCAAGGAAAGAGATGGGGTGGACCAAATTATTCTCTACCGAGAACCACACTTCATTGCATATAATAGTGTCATAAAAGTATTAAATAAAATAAAATATAAAAAATTATAATACGCAATAAGTCAAGCTTTATGTTTACCGTTAAGGGCCAAAGTGACCCCTGAATGTTGACTCAAACCGTTGGACTCGGGCAAATTAGGGTCAAAATTCAGAGGTCAGATGGATCCGAGACCGCAGTGAAGTGTAAAAAATGGACAGTGGCGGAAAGGCCGTGTTTTATAAATTCGGTGAAAAAATGTTCTTGATATAGCACTATACGGTTTGAAAAATTGTCAGTTAGATTCCATGATGTAGAAACGAAAGATAGGTGAAATAATATAGGGACTTGTCAAATATCTAGATACATTTTTTTTCCTAAATAGCAAGACAATTAAAAAAAAGACTTGCTTGAATGATTTTTTTTTAAAGCATTAAATATGCTAACTATAGGTACAAATCGAATACATAGGGAAAAACGGTCGCCGTAGCAACGGATAAATAGAAGGGAAATTTGAATCACATCGGGCGTGTCTCGGTAGCCGAATTGGCCAAGGCATTACCCCTGTAAGGGAAAGACTGCAAGTTCGAGTCCCACCCGAGAAATTTATTTTTCCCTATGTATTCGAAAAGACTAGCTATTTAAAAAAATAATGTGTCACGGATTCTGGGCAAGGTGGGAATGACGAGATAGCTCGTGGTTTCGGCTGATCGATCAAACAATGAGGATTTTAAAATATTGTTCCTTCGAATAATCGAACACTCTGTACCTTTAAATAATGACAGCTCGTAGTTCGATTGATCGATTGCACAATGCACAATGCGGAATTTTAAATCCTCTTTGTGCGATCGAACAATCTTGCCATAACGGAATTTTGAATTTCGCATTTCCAAATTCCACAGCCACGTTCAGAAGGCCAACTCTCCAAACACAAACAAAAAAGATGTTCAAAATCCAGTCTTGATCAAATCTCAAACTCCCAATTGTCAAAATTGTGGTTATGATTTCAATGAAAATAGGGCCAATTCTCATAATACGTAACATGTTAAAAGGATCACAATGTCAATGTTGTCCCTTGAAAAATTTGTTTCGAAAAAAAAAAAGTTTTTAATATTTTAATTTCATTTTGACAGTTCGAGACTTTAAAAAAAATATAATTAGGATCGGAATTTGATGAACAGGATCCTGTTTTCCAGGCTTTCTGTAAAATATTAATGCGAATTATTTGTAAGTTGTTCAGAGTCAAATTCATGTTCGTCTTTACCTGTAAAGTCCCACGCTACACGACAATATAATAAAATTCCTAGAACGCGAGGATGTCTTTACAAAAAAGAATGATATTTAATTACGTACCTACCTTCAACATATTACCGAGAAACTGTCTAATAGATACTATTATGTCCGGCTTCCTTTATAACATGATATACCTATTGAATTTGATCGTAATAAAATCTATTTTAAGGTGATTGCCATCGGCTATATTATACTTATTCTATCAATTTTATGTTAAAAAGTAAATTGCTTTTGTCCACGTTAATTAAAATAGTCTACGCTAATTAAAAGGCGAGTCTCATAGGTACCTACACTGGCACGCGGATCACAGTCTTTTATGCAACGATACCCCTTGCATCCAAAATCGTCCAGGATCCATGTAAGCAATTAGTAGATTAAAGAATCTCACAAACGTACTTACCTAGACCCTAAAAGCACCCGTAGTTGCGTAAATCTTATTCTGTTTGCAAACTAAGTCAAGAGATGTCGTTAGTAATTAGTGAAAAGCGCGCCAATTTTGACAGTGACCTTAATCAAGATGGCGTCTAAATTCGTTACGCGGGAACTGTCAGTTTAAAAGCTATTAAGTACTTAAGGCAGACTTAAAATTGACACTAAACATCTTAAGAGGTTTTCAAATTTCATACTATTAGGAGTTTCGTGTTGAATTATACACGCATAAATTGTATCATCAAAATCTGATTATACGGACAAAAAGAGTTGTTTACAAGTCACTTAAGTATTTCGTTCGTAAGAGCTATTGGCATTTGGGAATTTAATTAGGCAAGTAAATAGTCGTCGGCCTAATATGTTAACCTGCTATGTCCAGTTTAGAGAACTTTACAGGAGGATGAAAAAACTGAATAACTTCTATAATTTTATACTAATTGAAATTTCCTAAATCCCGTTTCTTCAAATAAGTCCATTGATCATTTTAATGATGAAAATTCCTTGAAAATCCAAAATAAAGTGTTAAAAATCTGAAAATAAAGGAGATAGCTGGTATTCGTTTGGACATTTTTATTTTGTTTGGGATGAAGCAGGCTTTCGTTTTTAAGTTTTTACCATGATCTTTTTAAACTTAGTACATAAAAAAATATAGGCATCATATAATAGCAAAAATAGACAAAAATTAACAAAAATTCTCTAATATTTATTTAAAAACTAGTCTTATTTATGGTATCCAAACATAGTTTGACTTAGTAATAACAATCACAAAGATACCAAACTTATTTCTTAAACAATCACTATAAGAACTTCAACTTCAATTAGCACACCGCAGTCCACTGCTGGACATAGGCCTCTCCCAATGTGCGCCATTTCACCCGATCCTCCGCCTTCCGCATCCAGTCTGTCCCAGCTACCTTTTTCAGGTAGTCAGTCCATCTGGGTAAGTACCTTCCGTTTGCCTTCTCGCGGTCTCCACTTTAGGACTCGTCGTCCGTCGGCTCCAACGGCCATCGAAGGACGTGGACAGTCCATTTCCACTTGAGCTTGCTTATTCTGTGAGCTATGTCGGTAACTTTGGTTCTGTGTCGGATGACTTCATTTCGAATTCTATCCTTCAGAGAAACTCATAGCATAGCTCGCCCGTTGCGCGACAACCCATCAATGGGAATCAGTCTCGGTGCAATATGTTCTTTGAACATTATCTTGGTTTTATCAAAGTTTACACCGAGGCCGACGCAAGAACCATCATTTAGGCTGTGCAGCATTTCGCCTAGTTGTTCCAGCGACTCCGCAACTATGACGATGTCATCAGCGAACCGAAGATGTGAGATGTATTCACCGCTTATGTTGATACCCCGCCCAGACCAACCTAGAGTTTGGAAGACGTCCTCCAAAGCGTTGTTGAATAGTTTGGGGGATATGCCATATCCCTGTCTCACTCCACCCTGGAAGCCAAAGGGTTTCGTCTTCTGGCCTGGAAGCTGGTTTTTGAGCTGAAAGGACATTATGGCTGTGACATACAAGCATGTCAGTACCTCGATGTAACGCCAATTACAGGGCATCCAGAACAACTCAGGTTTCGATAGAGTCGAAGCCTTTTTCGTAGTCCACAAACTCCATACGCAGTATCTGATTGTATTCTTGAGTCTTTTCTACAATCTGCCGAACAGTATTGATGTGGTCCGCGGTGCTATACTCATTTCGAAACTCGGCTTGCTCCGGTTGCTGGAACTCGTTGAGCTTACCCTTGAGTCGATTTGTGATGACTCTCGAAAACAACTTGTAGACATGGCTCAGGACTGAGATGGGCCTGTGGTCCTTCACCTAGGTATTGACAACTTTTTCGAAGAACAGTATATCCTCCCACTATTAGACTCTCAAGACGTTAGCTCCTTTTGGATGACGAAATTAAAGAAACTTGCTAGCTATTTCAGGACTGGAGCCCCGCCTGCTTTCAGGAGCTCAGAAGCAATTCCGTCATCACCAGGGCCTGTTTTTTTTTCTATTTAATGGCCGGAGAGCTTCCTGTATCTCACACTGTTCGACATCGGGTATCTCCTCGGTGTAATGGCGCGTGAGTGGGGCTCTGAGGTCGTCGTGATGCATACAGCTGTCCATAGAATTTGTCTATCTACATATACTAATGAAATAAACGAAAAAAAGCAAATAAATAAATAAAATTTATAGAAATAACAGGAGCGTAAACCTGCTACCTCCAACATCAAAATAGAATAATAATTACGAAGCACTGCTAAATCCCTAAAGTAAACAAAATTTGAGTGTATATAATTACTACTAGAAAATTTAACTAAGCATAATAATTATTTAGCAAATAAAAACTTACATTTATTACCTACTGTCACTTGTGTTACCTTTATCACCACCTAAGTATACTAAAAGTTAAATAACAAATTCAGAGGCAACGCATCAGGAGGCACCGACCATTTCTAGTACGATACTCGGAAGGAATAAAGGATTTGGCAGGTTTTCTGTGTGTTTTTTGATCGCTGGTTTTATAGCAGTTTGACGGACATCGATTTTCAGCCTTGTTAAGTTGAATTTATGACTTATTTTTGCATGATTTGGTCGGTAATCGTCTGTAGTTTCAAATCCAATCAAAATGTCATTTTCGGTAAAAAGTGGATTTAGCAGGTTTACATTTTAGGCTGACGTAGTGACGTCACAGACCAAATGAGTGCATTTGAAATTTGGAAGGCTTACAACTCGATTGCCTTGCAACAGCTCCGCTATCATTTCCTTCTCCATGCATCCCATTGATTTACTGTCTCCTTTCTAAGATTTGTTTGTTCCACCAGCAATAGGTTCTTTGGCAGATGTGGCAATTCTATTGTCATTTCAGCTTTCTTATTCTGCGAGCTATGTCGGTTCTTTAGTTCTGTGTCGGATGATCTCATTCAAATCCGTATTCAAACCAAACTAGATTAGTAGAGCCAGACACTAGACTGGCATATGTTGAACCAGGGCCTTATTCAGCATGTACCATTCATCATGTACAGAGTATAAACAAATTGTAAAAAAAGATGGCCAATTAAAAGTTTTCACATGTAAGTAGTAGTACTTCCGTTCCTATTTTTATATAGGTACTTGGTTTTTCTTTTACTGTTATTTGTATCTCATAGTATGAATGAATGCCTCCGTGGTGTAGCGGTAGTGAACGCGGCCGCTACGCAGCAGGAGGCGCGGGATCGAAGCCCATTCAATAAAAATATTTGTTTGCATGAATATGTGTATTTGCATTGGTCTCGTCGTGCCTCGAAGAGCACGTTAAGGCGTCAGTTCCGGTTGCCATACGAACATCTATGGCAGTCGCTACGGGTAGTTGGAGCCATCAAAAGTCCAACAACTGATCTAGCTGCAATGTTTCGAAATCGCTTTTGCGTTGTGGAGGTCAGATGGCAATCGCTTCACAGAAAATGTCATAGTTTGGTCAAATCCGCAGTTAGTCTGGTAAAGCAGACCCCAGGCTCCAAGCTGAAAGCTTCGGATACGACTGGGATTAACGCTAAGATGAAGAAGAAGTATGAATGAATGGATTCATTCTTTCCTTCCTTACAAAAATTACAAATTCTTCAAAGAAGCCAATTCATCGCGTTCATTAGCCCGCTATGCGGTAGGCCTTGGCTAGTCCCACTGTGTTTACAAAAATAAGTTTTATACCAATAAATATTCATTTTCAAATTAATTACTTCCCAAAAGATGGAGTGGAACTAAAATAATTGTGTTTGTTTGTGGTAAATTAGAATTTTACCTCAGTTGCAAACTCTGAACACACAACATCAATCAACTCGGCAATAGGTTTGTAGAGAGAACTTTTGTTTACTTAATTTGTTCAGCTTTGAGATATTTCTTTGATGTCAATAAACTTTTGAATGAAATATCGACTGTCAATATCCGCAAATTGAATATACACTAATCTATAGTCAGTCATTATCATTATCCTACGATATTCCCAACTTAGTTATGGTTGATTGTCAGTCTAACTACGACAAACTATGATATTTCCGATAATTCCCGTGTAGCGACTGCCATATGACTTAATTTTTTATTTATTTATTTCTCCACATCACTATTCTTACAGGCTAACCTGATACAATAGTGTGATCTTATGTATTTAAAACATATATATATACATATATTGAAAGTATTATAGATAACAAATTACATAATAAAGTGCCCTTCTTGTGATAACAGATAACAAACAAAAAGTCTGTGTACCGTCCGCTGGCGTTAGCGACGTTCTGTAATATGTAGTTTCTGGTTGTTGAATTTTTAGGGCTTCAACTAAATATCTCTGCATATCAAATAAGTGTCTGTTATTAAATGTCAAAACGCCACATCTCGTAAAAATATCAACTGAACAAATAAATAACATTATAACTAGGGTGTGAGATTTTATTATTAATAAATTTTGACGATTTCATGACATTTTTGATCATGAAAAAGTTTTCTTTTTATTCTAACGAACTAATTACACTAGCAGGCTTCATCATTAAATTCTGACGTTTTTCGTAATTATTGTTTCTGATTTCATAAAAAAATACGAAAGAAAATTATTGCTTTATTTTTAAATTACCCACCAAAATTGCAATGTCATGTCATGTCAATTGTCATGCGAAAATTATGACGTTCAAAGTTCCATTTTCAAATTTGAACTACATATGTCTTTCTTAAAAAAAGGGCTCGCACTCAGAACTTAATTTTTTTTATTTAATAGCCGATGGATATAAATCTTTTAAGCCTGAACTTTAAACTTGAACTTTACAAAGTGCTAAATAAGTATTGCTATCTTATTTAGCACTTTGGAAATACCATGCTTTTGTAAAATTATAAACGGAAAATACCACACTTTCATCAATTAATTAAGGTTGACAAACGAGATGTATCGATTGGCAACCTTCATTAAATTGCTTCTGAAGCATTACAGTCATTTTACTCCGACACCACAGCCATATCATTCACCTATAATAAAAGGGGATGAAATAAAGTTTTATCAGTTTGTCTCCTCCTCCCCCCACCTGGCCGCTAGTCCTCCAGCTCGTAAACTTACACTTATTACAAAGTTACACAATTACAATGCGGACTCCCGAACACCTATTTACCGGTCACGACTCATGACTCTAAGAACCTTAGGGAGAAATGTTAGCCGAATTTATTTTCTGAATTATTACAATTTGATAAGGTCCTCTTTAGTAGATATACTCTAACTCATTCATCATTGTTTATGGTAGAGTTTTTCTTTTTACCCGACTGCGCGACGCAAAGGAGGGTAATGTGTTTATCAGTCTATGTATGTATGTATGTATGTATGTTTGTTTCTATGTGGCGTTCTAGAGACCAAATGCGTAGGCCGATTTTGATAATTCTTACGTTAATCGATTCGTCTTACCTTGCGAGTGTCACTAAAGACATTACAGTAATCAAAATTCATCACAGCGACAACCAGACGCCATATTGTCAAAATTAAAAAAAAAAGTCGATGAACTATGTCAAGTGGGGTGTCATTGATTAGGTATTTTAAAATCATCTTTAGGTTCCTTTTATCATTTTTCATTTTAAACAATAGTTTAGGATATATAACGATTTAAAGTTGTTCAACGAAACAATCATTCTCGCTAATTTTCTTACTTATTGATATAAGTTTTAGTTCAAATATAAACGATATGAAGGAAATTACAAAAAGATATACATGTGTAACTAAACGTAACTAAAAAGTATAAAATAAAACAAATGATTAAAAAATAAAAAACCCGACTGCCACTGAAAAGAGCAAAATAAGTTTGATAGCAGGCGGTACCCATTTGCCAATCATAAACCGAAAGAAAATTAATGGGTACCGCCTGCTATCAAACTTATTTTGCTCTTTTCAGTGGCAGTCGGGTTTTTTATTTTTTAATCATTTGTTTTATTTATACTATGAGTTAATAGTGGGCAGTGGTGCAGCGCAAAATTAAATTCATAATTCCAAAACATTTATTCTGCATAGACCATAAAATCGGAACTTACAAAACGTCAATACAGTCAAACGGCAGTGTTAGCGTTATAGAACATACATACAGTCCAACTCGCTTTTTCTACTTTTGTAATTGTTTTCATTCATGCTCGTCAAATGCAGATGTGCGGCAAATGTGATTTCACTGATAATATTGTACTGCTTATAATGTTACGAATAGTTATTTGGTACTTTTTTAAGGGTGAAAAATTTATGTAATGTTAAATGTTAATGAAAAACTTAACATATATAAAAATAACTAAGTGGACTGCAATAGGCAAATCGATTGATTGATTAAATTACTCCTTCTTATAGTATGAAGAAAATAGTATTATGAAACAAAATAATGATAAAAAATAAATAATGCAAAAAAATAATCAATTCAATCAATTTTATTTCGATCAACATTTGGATCATACAATCATTATTTGAATTAAAAAATAAACATAAACATAAAAATGGTTAGAATAATAATACAACACGTAGATTACACTGCAACTTTTAAGCTGTTAAACGTGTGATATAAACGAGACATCTTTAGTTTATGGTGCAATAATAACCGTTTTCAAAATCAAAGGGAAATTCAAACAATAAAAAATAATATCTCAGGGTAGTACCATATTTTAGCAGCCACAGACAATAATAAAATCTTCCGTATTAAGTACCTTCATCCCCAATTATATTTCGAAAACTGGGGAAATCATTTCACAAAGCGAAAGTAATTAAGGTTAAATTACTTAATACGAAGATTATGTTATTCCACCAAATTTTTTTGCATGGCAACACATTCTTATAATCCAGTATAATAAGGACCATTTTCGTGTGTACTTTTGTTAATTTTTAACATTGTGTAAGGGCATTTTAATTGTCTTCTTATAATTAAGTGCAAGTCTAAAATGTGCGAACTTGGGGTCCCAGATGCGTAAAATTGTCTAATTATAAAAAGTATTAATGATAATTCGGACTTTATTCAATACTTGACTGGGGTTCTTTGTGTGGACGGTTTTGTTGACAGTGATGGTCATGGAGAAAGTATTCCTTCTCATGCTTGCTTGCACTTGCTTCCTTCTTCCTACAGTCCCGGGTCCTTTAAGCGAAGTGTGAAAAGGCTTGTGATGAGGCCGTCAAGCTGATTGCCACCACTGTTAACATGGTACATGTTTACGATGGTGACCCTTTTTCCGAGACTTTGCCTTTAGCTTACCATGAAGCGAAATGAAGCCAAATTGACGTGTCCCTTATAAAAAAAACTTAATCATACTCTCTTCTCCGTGGTTACAACCTTGTTATTTTCATTGAAATTATCTATGTAGCACCCAAATTTATACACACAAAGTTATCCAGCCTATGTATCACGAGAAATCTTTAATTTCATTCCAAAAAACTTCGTAGATTAAGTCAAAATGGCGTTTGGCACGAAATAAGGAGAGAATGAAGGTGGGGTTCGTCGTTATTTTCACTTTTCCTTGTTTATTGCCACAATAAATAACATTAGGTTTATGACGCGTGTGTAAAACACCCCGTTCGAGGCGTGCACGACTGAATTTTTAATTTTCTATCCTCCTGTCTGAAGAATACGTGGCTAGTAGGTGTTTGTTTAGATTGTTTTACAAGGGGTTTCATAGTGGGCACCGTAGAAACTAGTAGTTAAAACAAAATTACCAATATTCCGGTAATTTTGATTCTTATATTCTTAAAAAACAAAACTAAAACGCGTTGGAAGCGCTCTTCACCATTCCAAAAATTTGCATTTTTTGCATTTTTTTTATATTAATGCCACGCATCTGAAGATGGCTCTCGCGTCGCAGTAGAGCATTTTTTTACTTCTTGAGATATTTGACATCTTTAAAATTGAGCGGAACTACCTTCAATAATTTGTAATAGCTACGGGGCGGCGGGCGCCCAGGGAAAATACTAAACTTGTGTAAGTGTGCCCCGGACCGAAAAAGTTTGAGAACTCCTGGCCTAATAGTTTACAGTGTGAAAGAAGTCGGGAGCGCGTATTTTTGATAGGAAAAATATCTGAACACTTGTACTTTTATGAGTATCGCCAAAACGTAGTTTTTCAAAAAGTACAGCTGGTGCTTCTAAGTGAATTAGTCTATTGTAGTTATTACTGGATCTTTATTCTATAGCACCGGGTCCTCCCCGTCTGCAACTATTCTGTATCAATATCACACTATTTCTTCACATGCTTCTTTACCAGCTCACTTGGTTCCTTCTTCGTAAAATTCCAGGTCTATAAAGCGGGGGGATAATAATCTAATAATAATATCAGATCGTATCATTAAGACCTAGTTCACGTGTTTCCTTCTTCCTAAAGTCACGGCTTCTTCGTTCCAGTAAGCATCTGATGAGGCCGTCTACTGAGTGCCACCATTGTTAACATGGTATATGTTCACGATGGTGACCCTCTTTCTGAGACTTTGCCTTTAGTTTACCATCAGGCGAGGGGAAGTCAAATTGACGTGTCCTTTATAAAAAAAAAAGAAAAAAGATGTCGTCAAGCTGAGAGTCACCATTGTACCTATATTGTTGATGTCTAGAATGCTAACTCTCTTTCTTGAAATATTGCTGCAGTGTACCAGTCATTTGACGTGTCCTGTATAAACATAATGTGTATATCATATATAACAAACCTCAACATAATTCCATAATGGGTTCAACCCCAAAACCCCACGTTTCGACTCTTTAATGCCTTCCCTAATTGCATAACAACTAAGATTTTTCTTACGAAGTGAATTTAATTATTAAGCCAAGTAAGGTGGAACGCACACTCAACTGGCTCTTGTGGACGTAAGTGCTCGTTGTAGGGCTATACAGTGTAGAGCGCCGCAATAACACAAGGGTACACGTACACTGACATTTAAAATGGTAGAAAGAATTAAAAAAATTTTGGATCTTAATAGAAAGAAAAAAAGAAAACTAGTTTATTGAGAATCAGCACAAAATAGCACACAAAATACACAAAAAAAGTATTAACGACAGAGAAATAAAAATAATAAAAGGACACGTACGACATTTAAAAAGATAGAAAGAATCAAAAAAAATTGGATCTTATTAGAAAGAAGGAAAGAAAACAAAGAAAACTCGTTTATTGAGAATCAGCACAAAATGGCACACAAAATACACAAAAGAACTATTAACGACAGAAAACGACTAAAAGGACTAAGTGACGTATTCTGACAAGTTATCTAAATGTCAGTGTCACTCAGGCTAAGGTTCTATGTAATAATTAAATTAAAAATTTAAAAAACCCCCGTCACAAAAAACACCTCGAAAAAGTTGAAAATAAATGGAGTTTACCTTTTAACTTTAACGGTTGCCATGTCGGGGGACCCTAACTGGTTAAGCACTCCGTTATATTATCAGACCAATTCAAGGTCCCCCGACATGGCAACCGTTAAAGTTAAAAGGTAAACTCCATTTATTTTCAACTTTTTCGAGGTGTTTTTTGTGACGGGGGTTTTTTAAATTTTTAATTTAATTATTATTTTATACTTTTTAAAGTGATCTACTAGTCAAGATCTTTCATTTGATACCCATATTGAGGGAGTTATGAAAAAATATGTATTCCGACATGTTGTGGCGGCGGCCATCTTGGACCGATTTTTTCCAAACATAGCTAAGAACACTCCCGACTAATATACCTTTCAAACAAAAAAAAACTACATCCAAATCGGTTCATCCGTTTGGGTGCTACGATGCCACAGACACACACACACACACACACACACACACACACACACACACACACACACAAACACACATACACACACACACACAGACACGTTAAACTTATAACACCCCGTCGTTTTTGCGTCGGGGGTTAAAAATGGTAAAGAAAAGGTATAACTGCTACGCTACGTGTGTCGTAGGTTTTATACTACTCAGTGCATAATATTCAAACGAATAGAATAACAAACAAATACTATCGAAAAAGGGTTACGAAAACAGCGAAGGTGTATGGAATCATATCCGGCCGGATGTAATTTTATCGAAATTCGTCATTTTAAGCGACAAGTTACTATAAGCGAAGTCATCATAAATATCTGACTTTTTAATACCACTCAGAAGGCTGGCATCTTTTTAGGTCAGAGATTAAGGATTGCTATATAACGTGGCAATGCTACCAGCCTTCTGAGAACACTACCGCAAGAGGCATGCGATGCGGAGGAATTTCATAACGCATTTTAATAATATTCCGCTATAGATAATTTATATAAAACTCGTAGGTAAGTATTTTAGTTTTAGTTTTATTTTCATTCTGATTGAATTGCATAGGGTCTAAGTTCTTTTTTTAACTTTACGATGTAAATTCGAAAAATATCGGAAAAAATTTAACGTTTCATTTTAGCCGATGTTTTTCGAACTTAAAAGTTAGTATAATAAATGCTATAAAAAAAAATTCATTCAAATTTACGATATAAACTTAATGTTGAAATATATAAATACTTCATAACAAAACGTTTAATAGACACAACCCGTGACCAGAGGGCTGGTTTATTCCTTGCGCAAAGGATTGGCATTGCCATTCAGCGTGGTAATGCCGCCAGCCTTCTGGCCATCCTCCCGGTTGACGTCGATGGGGAGGAATTCTTTGACGCCTGAACCTGCAGTTTTGCACATATCTTGTTCTAGATTTTTATTTATAATAATTATTAAGTATTATTATTAAATATATAGTACTATGTGTGTTCGTGCGTCTACGTGTGTTAATCTTCATAATAAAGATAAAAATTGGTAAAAATTAAGAGTGAAGTCCAGATCAAAGAGAACATAATTTCAGTTGCTGTGGATGATCTCTACAAATACTTTTTCAAACGCTGCCTAAAGAACTCAGGATTACAAGAAGAAAGAACTATATTAAGCAGTTGGTTATTATAGGCGGAGTCATAATAAACGGATTCCACTGTTCTTCGATTAGACACGTTTCCGAACGGGGCAATATCCCAAGGCAGTTAAAAGTCACCACAGATAAGAATATACTAGTCAAGAATAGATAATGAAATGGAACCGCTGTTCACAGATCGTAAAATCGAATATAACCTATTTTTATACTCTCGTCTATGGTTTAATAGGTTATTCCGATCGTGTCTCGTTCAGAGATCGGTTATGCAATCGTAAAAGATTTTATTCGCGGTAGTTTAAAGATATGCTTGGTCAGCTGAATCACCCAAATTAGGTGCTGGAGAATTTATTATTATGACTTAATAGTTTTACCTCTGTTAGTAAAGGCGTTCATTTCCCGTTCAGTGTAAATATTTCTATGCATGAATATGCCTTTTATTGATCCGAACTGTTTACCGAATTACCCTTGAACGATATAACCGTACACAGAAATCACTGTTCACCGTACATCGGTACACATAGAAACGCTACCTTTATTTGCCGACAGCTCGGTTCGCCGAAAGATTGATTTATAGAATAAATGTATCACCGAAATTACGTTTATAGATAAGTCGATTTGTCGAAATCTTCACTGATTGAATTAGTCTTTTATCGAAAGATATAATTGCAGAAACCACTTTAATTATTGACGTACAGATACATTTTCGTAATGTTTACGAAAATGTATCTGTACGTCTTTATTGAATATTTGCTTTTATTTTCTAGTCAGGCGTTTATTAAAACCCGGGTTACATAGTATTGATTAATTATCAATGCAACGCGTTTGGACCTATTTGAAATGTTCACAGTTCCCATGAATCTGCGTGATTACCTAAGCCTAAAAAAAATTAACACCAAAAAAAAATTGCATCCTTGTTCGTATTCGCGCCAAAACGTGAAGTAAAAGTTGACAACCGACTTACAGCAAATAAAGGTTACAACTTTCATAAACCGCCTTGCAATTTATTTTTGTTTTTTTTTATCCGTCAGCTGTGATCATTTTAAACAGGTACTGTAATGTATACCTAAGCCTAAAGAACATAACTGTATGAACACGTAAGTGGCATGCATATGTATGTGTGAGAAATGGCATTAGTGTGCGTAACTTTTATTTTAACAAAAATAAGGTATTTTAATGCATTATTTAAAAAAAGTATTAGGCTTATGCACTTCTCTTCGGTATAAACTGCCAATTTGCCAAATCTCGCCCTATACGTACCCGCAATTTTCGTAAAAAGGGATCCAAAGTTTTCGCTTCACGTATAGATTTTTATGGTTTTTTTTTAATTTCCATGTTTTATAAATGCCGTTTTAATAGTCTATAAAAATAAATAATTTTTGACTTTGACTTTCTTCCGTAAAACTGTTCAGTATACGTCGTCCCTTAAACATAATAGGCTCTGTAGACGGGCACCATTTGGAAAAGGTCCGCGGAGTGAGGCTTAAACGTTTATTGCCCAAGTGTCGTTAGAATTGTTAATTATTTCGCGGAACCCGCTGCTAATCCACGGCTCTGTAACGATACCCTTCGGAGTGATAACTATACCCTGGATTTGTGATCGGATATCGGTTATGGCATAGGAAATGAGAGGGTGTCATATTTGGTTCACTATCCATTTGCATAAAAAAATAACCATAAAATATTTTGGTACATCGTAATTTAGACTAATGATTAATGCATATTTTTTTTACCTATAACAAATTTAGCATATTTTTTCTTGATCATAAATAAAATTTTCCCAACATTCTACACACAACGCTATCTAGACCCATGGTAAGCATAGCTTAACTAGCTTGTGTTATGGAATCTAGAATGCGGATAAACATACTTAAATACATTTTTTTGTAAATACATACATATTATACATAGTAACACCCAGACCAATGCAAATAGCCATATTCATACATACAAATATTTGCACTGAGCGGGAATCGAACCCGCGCCTCCTGCGTGGCAGTCGCGTTCACTACCGCCACGCCACGGAGGCTGTCGGAGCATAATCATATTATTTATATGTATGTTTTTTACACAAAATTATTAAACGGCGGCTTAGCCCGCCGCATCTAAACCTTCTTTGACACTATATAATATAGGAAATATTGAAACTTTATTTATGATTAAGATATAAAAAAATTATGCATAAATATCATTATGCTAAAAATCAATTATGACCAAGTACAATATGCCAAAAAAAAAATGCCAAATTCATTGTGCCAAAACATTTTAGGATTACATAATAATATATTATGTTAACGAAAGGGATCCCGTCATATTTACCTCTGTGGTGTAGTGGTCGTGCATACAGTTATACGGTGGTATGCATGAATATTATATAAGTTTATTGACATCGGTCTGGGTGTTCCTACTTTCCTTTTCTAATTCAGTTGAGGTCAATTTTCAGTTTACCTGCGAAACGACTGAATTTCGCAATTTTTCGTAGAGCGACTGCCTTCTGACCTCCACATCACGGTAAAATTCTGTAGTGATGTTTCTTTATAGCCAATTTTTGGTCACATATAAACATTTAACAATGTTGACAGCCTCCGTGGCGTGGTGGTAGTGCACGCGACTGCCACGCAGAAGGCGCGGGTTCGATTCCCGCTCAGTGCAAATATTTGTATGCATGAATATGGCTATTTGCATTGGTCTGGGTGTTTCTATATATAATACGTATGCATTTACAAAAAAAAAAGTATATAAGTATGTTTATCCGCATTCTAGATTCCATAACACAAACTATAACAGCTTACCATGGGTCTAGATAGCGTTGTGTAGAATGTTGTGGAATATTTATAGAATATTTATAAAGGGGTAAGCAACTAAGTTGATGCCGTCTAGTATATAGGGTGGAAGATTTTCATGCCCCCAGGAGGGGAAGTACTCGAAATATTGGAGATATATAAGTTTAAATTTCAGGGATTTCCTTTCATTTAATTCACCATGTTTGTTAGAGAGATTTGATCCTTATGATACTATCTACTACTACTATAGATCGATGCCATAAAAATACATATAGCTCGTGCGAGTTAACATGGCACCTGCCTCGAAGACACCCTCCTCCCGCTTCCCCGCGCGCGACCCCGCTCTCGCCGTGCGAGGCTAGTAGCGTCCGCGTACACGCCTCCCGCTCCCCCGCGCAAAGCCCCGAGCCAGGTGCCATGTTAACTCGCACGAGTTGTACCTAATGTAATTTTATCGGGTTTTAGTCGGTTCTATTACCGGGTGAGTCAAGCGAGTTTTCGAAAATCTTTGAATGCAGTTTTGATACATTTTAAAAATAAAGGCATGTTTCTTTAGACTGAAATTCGCTATCTTTAGTATTTAGAGTATTTCTCTTCCAGGGAGCATGAAAATTAGCCACCCTGTATAATGTGCTAAACTATGAGTATTCGTTTACCATATAGCCACGAACCCTTCAAAAGGTACAACATGTTTGAAATACTGCTGTGTAAACATTCACCATCTCTTTCTAACACTCGATATCTCATTTCAAATCTCATAACAATATCACAACTTCTTCTATAAGACCATAATTTTCTTGTGCAAAAAAATCTAACTTTTAACCCTCCTCCTGCCGTAGGGGGCTTAAACAAGTTGCCCCTTGCCAGATGGCGTTCGGCTATTCAAATTTTCTTGTTTTATTAAAAAAAAGTCCGCTCTTGACCCCGAAATGGTTTTAAGTCGAGTTCTTTAAGCACCTTCTTAGTAATGTACCGGCGTAATTGTATTTTAATGGCTACGGTTCTTGGAGAGAAATTACTTGTTTAAGTCTATTTAGTGCTCGTGTCAATCTGTGCGTTGATAATGTCGTTAGATAATCTTCTATATTGTGTATTTGGTTATTTTGTTGAGCCCTCAAGGTACAATTTGGAGAATTTTATTTAGTGAGTGTACTAGGTATGAATCTTTAAATTAGTGCTTAACGTTTTTGGTTCAATTTGGTGGCTCAAAGGTCAACTAATCAAAGGACTTGTAATCTTGCTTAATAAGCTCTTGCTAAAGCTAACCTATGAGCCATTACTCGATTTTTTTCTTTATGAGTGTTATATGTTCGTGGAAGGCCATGTCGGTAGCTTAGTGGTTAAGGAGTCGGCCTTACGATCGAGAGGTCCCGGGTTCGACCCTGGCCATTACACTACCGAAGTGAACCCACTCCTAGCACAAGCAATTTAGCTTAGTTGGAGAGGTTAGAGGGAATATTAGTAACTTCGGTTCTAATATTCTTAAAAAAAAAAAAAATTCGTTATTGTAGGTTTAAGTTGGAAAACTCAATATCCAAAATAGAACATTATATCAGATCCTTTCTAGATAGGTATGTAATACTCGACTAATTGAGCTAGCTAGATTTGGATTCCACGACCTGCTTAGACATTTACATAAATTTGAATTAACAAGAATATGTTAGCAAAGAAAAAACTTGTTACTTTTTTTTTTTTTAATAAATATTCCACAATATTCTACACAACGCTATCTAGACCCATGGTAAGCTTTTATAGCTTGTGTTACGGAATTTAGAATGCGGATAAACATACTTATATACTTTTTTTTTGTAAATACATACATATTATACATAGAAACACCCAGACCAATGCAAATAGCCATATTCATGCATACAAATATTTGCACTGTGCGGGAATCGAACCCGCGCCTCCTGCGTGGCAGTCGCGTGCACTACCGCCACGCCACGGAGGCTGTCAAACTACTTAGGTATTGTATTCATTGTTTCCGAATTAAATGATTTAATAAAATAATTTCCAATGTATGAAAGGTATGTTTTTGTTAAACAGTCATTAATTGTATAATGTACAGTCATTAAGTTCACGTCTTATTCTTTACTACATTGTATAAAGCAAAGTCGGTTTCCGCGTCTGTCCGTCCCTATGTATGCTTATCTTCAAAACTACGCTACAGATTTTGATGCGGTATCTTTTAATAGACAGAGTAATTCAAGAAGAAGGTTTATATGTATAATACATGCTTAAAATAGTAGAGGGTGCAGCGATAACGGATTCGGACAGCACGCGGGCGGAAAAAAATTGGCGGTACGAAGTTCGCCAGGTGAGTTAGTTCTGTATAAACGAAAGCATTAATACTAAAAATAACTTAGATATTAAAAGATTGTTGATAATTTTGAGAAGAACATTAAAAATGTGGCAGGAAGGATCACTAAACAGCACTTAAAAATAAATATTTTCAGACTCATTACCGTGAAAGCCTTGAAAAGTTTTCCCCGCAATTATTCCGCGTCATCAAACAGCGCTTTTAACTTGTAAAAAATGTCGCCAACTGTACAATCCTTATTATTAATATACTTCCAGGAGAAACATAGACTACCTACAGTACTTTTAGAGTTCCGTACTCAAAGGGTAAAAACGGAAACCGCAGACTCCACTGTTTTTATACTATTTAGGTGGCAGACAAGCAATCGGCTCACGGCTCTCTGACACGCACACGCACACACACACACGCACACACACACACACACACACACACACACACACACACACACACACACACACACACACACACACACACACACACACACACACACACACACACACACACACACACACACACACACACACACACACACACACACACACACACACACACAAGTCTGTCCCGCAGACTCAGTCAATATGACTGTCACTAGGCTATTTTTCACGTATTGTTATAGGTTATAGCCAGACAGTTGAAATTTTCATGAATGATGTATTTTGTTGCCACTATAAAAATAAATGGATACAAAATCATTCCCAGAGTCTTTCCTCACTCAGTTGGGGTCAGCTTTCCAGTCTAAATGAGATGCGACTGAACATCTGTCTTTTCCATGAAACGACTTCTATCTGACCTCCACATCCAATTGGTAATATCGAAGTTCTGTAGCTAAAATTACTTATAATTTATAATTTATTCATCAAATAATAATAATAATTCATAACATAATAAAATCCTTAAAATAACTAACAATTTGTTAGTATTGTTAGTTACAAATGATTTCTTATTGTAATGTTAATTGTGTTAGTAAAATTGATTTTGCTAAATACATGAGTTCCAGATATTATAATTATAGATTAAAACATTAATGCATTATTTTTCACATTACAAGTCACATAATTCACTTTAAATCAATACAATTCAATTCATTCCAATTTAATTCAATTCAATTTAATTCAATTTAATTCAATTTAATTTCATCAATTTGATTCTCTGATCATTTATTTATTTATTTGCTACGCAACACAGATTAAAATGATTATAATGCAAATAAGATTATAAAATTAGTACTATATTATAAAAAGCATTCTCGCATTTCTGTGATAGAAAATAAATAAAGGTTACTTAATTTTTTTTTGTTTTTTTTTTGGTATACCTTCGACCAAACGCAAATATAGTTTATCCCTAGAATAAACAGCCAATATTAGCCACATGTTGGCTGTTTATTCTAGGAATAAACTGTACTCGCGTTTGGTCGAACCGGCCCTTGTTGGGTTTTTTAGGGCTGTCACTACTTTCCCGTAATGACTGTCTTCTCTATTACTCTACTAAAAACAGAATTAAATCAATATCTATGGCGGCCCTTATTTTTTTTACTGTGCGAAAAATCACCACGAATACCACCCCTCCGGAGCCGGTGGAGGTGGTTATATCCGACTCGAACTGACTAAAACGCACTCCGTCTTTGGGTCTTTGGTTGCCGGAGGTGAGATTGCAGAAAACATATCTCTCGCACCCCGGCAGACATGGCCCTTAGATATTTCTTTTATTTTCTTTTTAGTGCTTTATTTTTATTTCCATAGCAGTTTTAAGTTTTCTATTTTAAGTAATAAAATACCTACGGAACCATTAGTACGCGAGTCCGACTCGCATCAGCCAGTTCTTATTTTAAAATCTTGACGAATTTCATCGTACACCGAGGTCTGTTTTGAATTTTTAAAGAAATGCCAAAATAAATTATCATTAAGGGGTCTGACGAAACAATCGCGAGCCGCGAGGGGGTTAGCGCGTCAAACGAAAATATGGCGGCGGATTGTGTCGGTAAATTAAAAAATTTATGATTTGTGCCCCGCTTTGGTTCAAGGTCTTACCAACGTTCGGGAACTTGTCAAGCTTTTGCCAAAAATTGGTAGAAATATGTTTGTAATTGTAATGAAATCCTGTCTTTGTTTCGTGTGAATAGATGGTATAATAAACTCGATTTTGTGTCTCTTTTTTTAATAAATGTTAAGCGAGTTCAAAAAAGGAGTAGGTTTTATATTCGATGAAAAAAAAAATTCTTCAATTAATTTTACAGCATTAAGTATGCTAACTATACAAATCGAATAAGTCTAAGTACTTACATACTTAATTGTGCATGTGCTGTGTCTCAGGTTACCAACCCTCCACCCCTGGCCCACCCCTTGTCACATCATTCTTTGGTTCCCATAGTTCGTATGAATATCGGTAGGTACCTTCGTCGCCTTAAAGACGGATAAACATAGAAGAGAAATTTGAATTACATCGGGTGTGTCTTGGTAGCCGAGTTGGCCAAGGCTTTCCCCCTGTAAGGAAAAGATCGCGGGTTCGAGTCCTGCCCGAGGAGTTTCATTCTTCTATATGTATTTAAACTAAAATTCAATGCAATGTATGTTATTCCTTGTGTTCGTCATGTGTGAACCACTTTTTAGACAATGAACTGAAAATTAGGGTGGTTAGGGCTCGTATTGGCATAGTTCATTTGAATAGAACTTCAAAAACGTAATAAAACGTCATAGAATGTCATCTGCATGCCAGTACAGTACACCCTCCTCTTGAGATTTGGAGGTCACATTGCAATCGCT
Source organism: Eilema sororculum (assembly GCA_914829495.1). Taxonomy (NCBI): domain Eukaryota; kingdom Metazoa; phylum Arthropoda; class Insecta; order Lepidoptera; family Erebidae; genus Eilema; species Eilema sororculum. Next base: position 2,558,739 of record OU618556.1, read on the forward strand.
CCCACACTAAAAGGAGAAGCTCAAAATAAGGTGAACGAATTACCGTACCGGCTCCAACACAATAGTATCGGGTGCAAAATCAACGCAAAAATACTTACGTGTTGAATTTATAACCTCCTTTTCAAAGTCGGTTAATTAATCTACAGATAACCAAGCGAATCCTCTAATCTTATAAAATAGAGTTTCCAAAAAAAAAAACTAAGATTAATTCTACGTATAAAGCGTGTTTCCTAAAAACTTAGTTATTTCATTTTTGTAACAATTTTAACTTAATTGTATTTTTATCTGTTAAAGACAGCATAAAAATCAAATTTATTAATTTAATACCCTTGATAGCGATTAAATTAAGGGCGTTAACACACTACATAATAAGCTATATGCTCGCTATAATTGGACTTTATCTTACACAATTCTTTAAGCGTTGCGCGGTAGGTTTAGTCAGTCAGATTTCACAATCACGGCCGTGATTGACGAATAACCCATCGTCTAATGCGGTGACTGATGGTTGAATGAAATATTTTTGGACTAACCATCATTCAAATGTAATTCATGACTGATGGCATGAACGAGGCTTGCATGAGCGTGCTCCTTAGTATACAAAGTCGTAATTAGAACTTGAGAACAACTTTGCTGTTTTTTTTTTAAAAGAATATTAGAACCGAAGTTATTAATATTCCCTCTAACCCCTCCAACTAAGCTAAATTGCTAGGTGTGGGTTCACGTCGGTAGTGTAATGGCCTGGATTCGAATCCGGGACCTCTCGATCGTAAGGCCGACTCCTTAACCATTAAGCTACCGACGCTTTACTACACTTTGATTACAGTCAACCTTTCTTTATAAGTATGATGAGTATGTAATTTGGGGGTTAATTTATATGTATAATAAATACATGAACAAAGCAATAATTAAAATCATTGCACAGAAAATAGGATAATTTCAGAAAACTTATCAAATATTTCAGTAATTAACACGGGTGACGTTGTGGGCTTAAACTAGCCTAAGATAAAAACACCAGATGATCAAAAAGCAACTTGCTTACATGTAAATAACATAAATATGACCCGCAGATCTTTGAGAGGGTATCATAGACCCCAGAAACAAAATATAACTATCAATGTATTCCAACTTGCCCATAGATTTTGGTCTCATAGAAATGTAGAAAGAAGAAAGAAAGGAAGAAGGAAAACACTTTATTTCCCTTCCTCGGCACAAACATACAAACAAACACTTGAAGAACAAATAGTAACACAGAAAGAAATACAGAAAAATGGGTAGGTATATAACTTTATGGGTATTATGCTGTGTAGTGCACATCTATGCTGCACAAGGTAAAAAGGACATAACATAACATAAACTCACACCTGTATTCCCCGAAGGGGTAGGCAGAGGTGCTAGCACCCACATTTCGCCCGTTTATGTTTAGGTCCTAATGTAATAGGTGGCGAGCCTATTGCCATTAACCGGGCACTTATAAACCTGCGATAAATACACACATAACTTCGAAAAGCATCGAAAAGTCATTGGTGTGTGCCATGGTAAACCTGGGATCGAACCCGAGACCTCGTCTCAGCAGTCCATTACCCATACCACTAGGCTACCGCAGATACAGAAAAGGAGCCAGTTCATAAACGGGGATGAAAATGAAAATGAAAATGAATTTATTGCCAAATAGTTTACAGTATTGTGCGTTTCACAGTGGCCTCACACTAGGCAAGCCTGTCCACAGGTGTCTCTTATGGGTCTCATAGGCCCCGGGGTTTTAAATTACCGCTTTTAGTGTACCCCAGCTCTAAAGCTTACAAAACCGCGTCCGTCTTCATTTCATTCACTCGCTTACAAAAGAAATATAGGGTCGTTTAAAAATTTTATTTGTTTCATTTATCCCCGCGCGAATAAGAAATAACATGCTTTATTTAATATTTTACTGCAATATTAAGTTAAATAAAATATTAACTGTCAAGGCACCTTTACTGCTCAAACTTCCATATAATTAAATTAAAAGCCTCGTGAATGTGGTAGGGAAAAGAAATTTTCTTTTCATTTGTGTAATGAAAGAAAGAAAATGAGTTTTTATTGTGGAGTAGCTGTTGCCCGCGACTTCCCGTTCCCGCAACGTATGGGAGTATATTAATCAATGAATTTTAATGCGATGAATACTACACTAGCTTTTGCTCGCGGCTTCGCCCGCCTGGATGACGGTTATCGCGACAAAACATTTCTAAAAAGACTTAGATCTACGAAGTTTCATGCTTCTAACTTTGAAAATGACGAACTTTCCATACAAAAGTTTATCACCTATTTTACCCTTTTAGTAGTAAAATTAAAAAAAAAAAACACTGATACACGTGTTCATTTATTTCTTAAAAGACACAGGTTTATGAAATTTAGTGCATCTAGCTCTGAAAATAACGAACTTTCATACAAACTTCCATCACTTATTTTACCCCTTTAGTAGCAGAATTTCCAAAAATCCTTTCATAGCAGATGCCTACGTCATAACATCTACCTGCATGCCAAATTTCAGCCCGATCCGTCCAGTGGTTTGGGCTGTGCGTTGATAGATCACTGTGTCAGTCAGTCAGTCACCTTTGAGTTATATATATTTTGATTAATTAGCTAGCGTTTGTATTCATTGAACTAATATGTACAATACATAAATAATAATCCATCCATACCATACATACTATAAAAGAGAAAGTAACTCTATCTGTCTGTCTGTTTGTTACGCTTTCACGCCTAGACCTTTGAACCGATTTTGATGAAATTTGGTATAGGGATCAGACTTTGAGAAAGGACATAGGTTATGTTTGGTCCCAACAACCGACATCCACGCGGGCGGAGCCATGGGCAAAAGCTAGTAACGTATATATCCAAACATACAATCATCCAAACAGTTGTCAAAGGATATAAGCATACACGAATTCATACAACTTTACATAAAAACTTGTAGTAAACTTTATCCATTGCCAAATTTCCCAAGCAGTTACAATATGGTTTTCCCAAGCGACGACAATATGGGGTTCTTCAAGAGGGGCATTAGAAGGTTTCTTCAGGGCATACGTCCATAGGCCGCGGTAACCACTTTCCATCAGGTGGGCCGTGTGCTTGTCTGCCACCTAAGTGGCATAAAAAAAAATTACGTGTAAGATTCGAAAAACATCGGGAAAAAGAAGCACTCAAGTGGGATTTGAACCCACGACCTTTCCCTTACAGGGGGGATGCTCTTCCAACTGAGCTATTGACCCACACCTGAATCACTTCATATTTCCCTTCTCTTTATATCCGTCTTCTAAGGGCGACGGTGAAGCGTGTAAGATACTGAATCATGCAAAACATACTGCAAAGTAAATGTAGAGATTACATCTCAATTCGCTGCGAGAATAAACAATTAGATGAATACATCTAGTGAACAATGTCTATGGCTACAACTCTGTTTATACCACGACCCGTATTTATAGTCTGGTTACCGGTAACGGGGTAACTTTTAAGAAATGTCTGGCATCGTGGAAGCGTCGGTAGCTTAATGGTTAAGGCGAGAGAGGGAGATCGAGAGGTCCCGAGTTCGAATCCTGGCCATTACACTACCGACGTGAACCCACTACTAGCATAAGCAATTTAGTTTAGTTGGAGGGGTTAGAGGGAATATTAGTAATTTCGGTTCTAATATTCTTTAAAAATAAAATGTACCCTGCCAGGTCCCGGGAGGAAGGGTAGGCTTGATGTCGTAGAGTGACATGCGTGCCAATAATGTCACCACAATGAACGACCGTAAGAAGTGGAGGAGGAAATGCTGGAAGGTAGACCTTGAACTCCAAGTTAACCTGACCTCGTATGCCCGAAAATATGTTTCAATAATGATGATGGTAGTGACGGGGTACCTTTTTAATCGACGTATAAAACTGGTTGGCCGGTCCGGCTTTACACAAGTCCTAAAAATTTTGATTGAATGATAATCACGGAAATTAACACGATCATGGTATAGGTACATAATAAAGGATAAAGGAAAAGAAAATGATAAACACCGGACAGTTTGCGTTGACAGTACATGGCGAAAACAAAATATCGACAATGTGCGGGTAGATGAAGAAACTACTATGTCACGGACTCGAAGATGGTGCGTGTGCATTACTGAGTCAGTCCGCCTGTGACCACGGCTGATGTAACCTGGTCGAAACGTTAGCCACATCCAAGATACGTATGTACCTGTACCATGATCCAATGAGTAGATAGATGATCACATGAGTAGAGAGATCTACTCGTGTGCCATGATCGCGTTAATTATAGTTATTATTATTGTATATCATGGAACGTGAGAGTTCAAAAGTTAATTATTGAATTCGCGGTTCTACCGTACTCAAGTCTAGTAGTATGATGACGCTATTGAAATGACTTGGGTTTTTTAAATGTTTAATTTAATTTATACTTTTTTAAATGATCTACTAGTCAAGCTCTTCCATTTGATACCCATATTGAGGGAATTATAAAGAAATATGTATTCCAACATGTTGTGGCGGCGGCCATCTTGGACCGATTTTTTTCAAACATAGCTAAGAACACTCCTGACTAATATACTCATCATCGTTCATCCGTTTGGGTGCTACGATGCCACAGACAGACACACACACACACATACACACACAGACAGGTCAAACTTATAACACCCCGTCGTTTTTGCGTCGGGGGTTAACAAAATAAGAGTCACTAAGGTTTGTGCTGTATAAAGAAAACAGTGAACTCAATAGTACATACTTTAACTTAACCTACAAAATAATGTTGGTATTTTCAATTTTGGAAATATTTTCAACAGTGTTATGTAAAAAGCACTGTACTTGTAGTTTTTTCCTTTTGTAAATATCAGACAGACAGACAGATAACCATATTTCTTACTGAGATACAGTATTTCAAAAGTTAATTTATTTTATACTAGCTTTTGCCCGCAGCTTCGCCCGCGTGGATGTCGGTTATCGCGAGCGCGACCAAACATAGCCTATGTCCTTTCTCAAGGTCTAACCTACCCCTATACCAAATTTCATCAAAATCGGTTCAGTTGTTTAGGCGTCAAAGCGTAACATACAGACAGACAGACAGACAGAGTTACTTTCGCATTTTTATTATTAGTATGGACTTAATATATATAAATTATGTGTTACGTTGTTTGTCCGCGATTGACTCCTAAACTACTCAACCGATTTTAATGATTATATATCTATACACAAGCTATCGTAACTGAAATATTTCTTCGAAATAAAATTGCTCTTTAACGAATTCTATCGCCAATTATTTGTTATTATTTACATTTAATCCGCCTTTATTATTCTTTACAATATTTCTTTACAAAAATAAATAAATTACCCCAACTTTCCTACACATACGGCTCATCTCTGCTTCCGCCATTTCTCGACAGATGGCGTGGAGCGTGATTGATGACCGGCAACTTAATTATAATACCTACATAGCCGGTCCAGTTCCTGAATTTCTTTCCAACTGACGTCAACTGGAACTCTTCAACTTTACAATAAGGTTGAACGTAAGTTGGTAGATTTGTTTCTTACTTTTTTATACTTAATCATTATCTTTTGAAAGAAAATTTCGTATTTGAAGCAAGTATATACATTCAGTTAGGTACTTAACTAAACATAAACAATCTAGATGTGCTTTTTTATTTTTTATTTAAAAACTCAGTTTATTAATATTTATCTGTGGAACATGATATAGATTAATAAACCGACTAAAAACTATAATTGGCCAGGGCTTAACATAAGTTCCATGAAGCTATACTTTACTACAACTACTATTAGCTTGCGCTATGTAGAATTTCGTAGAATATTTTCTATTTATTCTGTTTCATCTCATCTCTAACACAGTTAACACACGGTCAATATAAAAAAAAATTAAATGTACTCAAAAGGTTGCCTGTAAGAGATCGCTCTTAGCGATAAGGCCGCCATTTGTACATAATGTCGTGTATTGTCCATACATTTACTGTATTACTGGTGTACAATAAAGATTTATCTATCTACTCAATGAAGCAAGTAACGATGGCACAGATTTGGCTGAAATTTGGTACAGGTATAGATTATAGTCACGAATAACACATCGACTTTTTATTTCGGGAATCTCATGGGTAGTAGGAACGGGATGAAAACTGCATATGGGCGAAGTCGCAGGCTTGGTGCTATAAAATATAAACTACCTATAACCTATAGTTATTATGAGATATTCTACACAACGACTTCTAGACTCATGGTAAGCTTTTATAGCTTGTGTTATAGGACCTAGAATGCGGATAAACATGCTTAGATAGTTTTTTTTTGTAAATACATACATATTATACATAGAAACACCCAGACCAATGCAAATAGCCGTATTCATGCATACAAATATTTGCACTGAGCGGGGATCGAACCCGCGCCTCCTGCGTAGCAGTCGCGTTCCCTACCGCCACGCCACAGAGGCCGTCATGCTATGATAGCTGTAAGTTTGTATCAATAAATTTAAAAAAATATTACTATGCTCAAAACTTTAAAAAATCTGAATATGTTCCTCAAGTTTTTGCAATGACGGTACATAGAGAAGGGAAGACATTTCTAAAAGAAAATTTAATTAGTTCATATATGGCTTCAGTTCCTTGAGCAGAAAACGCAGGCTTATTATATGATAAAATGCGGAGGAGCAGAAGTCTTTAAATAAAACTTTTTATTCTAAATAATCAATTGATATATTCTAACATTTGAACTCTCGCGTTCCATGATATACAATAATGATAACGGGAATTAACGCGATCACCGATAACATCTAAATCCATACTATCCATACTTCCATACTAATATTATAAATGCGAAAGTAACTCTGTCTGTCTGTCTGTCTGTCTGTCTGTCTGTCTGTCTGTCTGTCTGTCTGTATGTTACGCTTTCACGCCTAAACCACTGAACCGATTTTGATAAAATTTGGTATAGGGATAGATTGGACCTTGAGAAAGGACATAGGCTATGTTTGGTCGCGATAACCGACTACCACGCGGGCGGAGCCGCGGGCAAAAGCTAGTTAATATTATAAATGCGAAAGTAACTCTGTCTGTCTGTCTGTCTGTCTGTCTGTATGTTACGCTTTCACGCCTAAACCACTGAACCGATTTTGATGAAATTTGGTATAGGGGTAGATTAGACCTTAAGAAAGGACATAGGCTATGTTTTGTCGCGATAACCGACATCCACGCGGGCGGAGCCGCGGGCAAAAGCTAGTAATATATAACAAAAAGGTGACTGACTGACTGACATTGTGATCTATCAACGTACTGGACGGATCGGGCTTAAATTTGGCATGCAGGTAGATGTTATGACGTAGGCATCCGCTAAGAAAGGATTTTCGGAAATTCTGCTACTAAAGGGGTAAAATAAGGGATGGAAGTTAGTACGAAAATCCGTATTTTTCACAGCTAGATGCACTAAATTTCATAAACCTATGTCTTTTAAGAAATAAATGAACACGCGTATCAGCGTTTTTCGAAATTGAACTACTAAGAGGGTAAAATAGGTGATAAACGTTTGTATGGAAAGTTCGTCATTTTCAAAGTTGAAGCATGAAACTTCGTACACTTACGTCTTTTGAGATATGTTTTGTCACGATAAGCGATATTCGCGCAGGCGAAGCCGCGGGTAACAGTTAGTTATTGTATAAAAGTGATATTTTTTTCGAAATAAAGAAATCACACCTGTAAAACTCGGAAGGGTTCGGTTCCACGCGATATGGGCGAGCCTAGTGTCGTCAAACGAGCAATGTATCATTGGTAATTTAAAAATAAGTAGATTAAGTAACTGAATAACTGAATCAGAATTCCACACGAACGTAGACACTTCGATGCTATATCGGTATCGAAAGGAGGCGCGGGAGCAGGGACGGAACCCGAGCCCGAAGAAATTCGGGCTGTGAGGTCTCGGCTCCACAGGGACATGGTAGCGGAATGGGAGCTACGACTTGGGCGACCAAGCGCAGGGCACGCCGTAATAGCGGCGGTAAGACCCATCATGGAGGAGTGGCTAGAGAGGCCACACGGCAGCCTCTCGTACATGCGAGAGATATGATTTTGGCAATTTCACCTCCGGCAACCAAGGACCCAAGACGGCGTGCGTTTTAGTCGGTTCGAGTCCGACATAACCACCTCCACCGGCTCCGTGGGGGTGGTATCCGTGGGGATTTATCGTACGATAAAAAAAAAACACGAACGTAGCCACGGGTAAAAGCTATAATCTACTCGTATCTATCTATATATATAAGAATCAATTACTGTTCGTTAGTCTCGCTAAAACTCCAGAACGGCTGAATATCTTTATGTTATCTTGGACTTGAAATGTTCCTGGAGGTCTAGGGAAGGTTTAAAAGGTGAGAATAATTCGAATAATTGCCGGGAACCGACATCCACGCGGGCGGAGCCGCTGGTAAAAGCTATAATATTAATTGGAATAGAAAATGACACTGGCAGCAATGACATATAATATGACACTGTTCGCTGATGACAGCACTGTGTTACATATGAATAAAGATTTAACCTCACTGGAATCCAATATTAACAACTCTTTAACCACCATCATATCTTGGCTACAGAATAATAATTTAATAATGAACCTTGCCAAAACAAAATTAGTACACTTTCAACAAAGACAAAATAATAATTCTAGAAGCTTGAATGTTAATTTCCAAGGGCAACAAATCGAAGAAGTTGTAACCACAAAATTTTTAGGGCTCACTATAGACAGCAAACTTAATTGGAAAGAACATATAGAACATGTTTGCACCAAGGTATCCCAGCATGCATATGGACTGTATAAACTACGAAATACAGCAAATTTAAGCACTGTTATTACAGCATATCATGGTATGGTTACATCTATATTGCGCTATGGGATAATTTTTTGGGGCAATTCTACTGACTGGTCTCGTGCATTTATAGCACAGAAACGGTGCATTAGAGCCATGTTCAATATTAAACAAATGGACACTTGTAAACCATACTTCATAGTCAATAAATTAATGACTTTGCCCTGCATTTACATACAGGAGTGTGCCATGTTTGTCGAACAGAATATGCAACTGTTTCACAAAAAACAAAGAGCTCGTCACGCTGATAAGCTGTGTTTGGTTCCCAGTAAAACGGCCCTGAAGCACCAAAGTATACTCTGCATGGCGCCTCATATATATAATAAATTGCCTAAACATATAAAATATGCAAAAAATGTGCGTCTGTTCAAGAAGAGCCTACAGGAGATGCTTATACGGAAATGCTATTATTCTATATCTGAATTTTTAAATGACAAAACCTTAGATGATTGATTGTGGAGTCTGTTTCTCTTGATGATTTGTTGGACATTGCTGTTGGCTGGACAGTGTGTATTTGACATTACCTATATATTTTGACATTATGACATTATCTACCTGCTAATATTGACATGAAATGATCTATTGCCGATGAATCTCAGATAAATTATATTATTGTTATTAATAGTTGAATTTGCACATTCTCGAATTTTTAACATTTGAATTATCTATATTTATGTACTAATCCCAAATAATAAATTTTGCATGCCATAACTGGTGATAATACAATGTACCACTGCTATGTTTTTATGACCATCTGATTCTCACATGTATTATGCAAATAAATGATTTGTATTTGTATTTGTATTTGAAAAGCTTAGTATATCTGCAGGCTATACAAGCAATAAAATAATACACTACATCTATCTATGTACTCATGTCTGTACCTAAATCCCCGAAGGGGTAGGCACAGGTGTATTAGAACCCATGTTTCGCCTATTGTGATATTTGGTCCCACGACGTAGGGGGCGAACCTATTGCCGTCTAGGGCCCTTTATGTTGGACTGTATTTTTACTGTCAGATGGAGAACAGCCCTATCCCTTAGTTACCTTTTACGACACCCACAGGAAGAGCTGGGGTCCTAGTTGCTTAGTGGCTTAAGGAGTCGGCCTTTCGATTGAGAGGTCCCGGGTTCGAATCCTGGCCATTACACTACCGACGTGAACCCACTCCTAGCACAAGCATTTCTAGCTTAGTTGGAGGGGTTAGAGGGAATATTAGTAATTTCGGTTGATAATATTCTTATATAACTTTTAATAAAACTTAATGAAAATGAAACTCCACCGGGAACCAACATGACATGACGTATAACGACCTCCGTCCTCCATGAGCGCTGGCCTGGGGGTGACCGGTGGAGCCGCCTGTCACCCTAGCATAAGCAGGCATAGGCGGCGGCGCATAGTGCGCCTTCCCGTACCAGGGGCTAGATGGGGACACTACGGCGCCACAACCCGAAGGGGGCCATCTCGAAAGAGATGGTCCTGGGTCTGCCGGGGTGCGAGATATATGTTTTCTGCAATCTCATCTCCGGCAACCAAAGATCCAAAGACGGCGTGCGTTTTAGTCGGTTCGAGTCCGACATAACCACCTACATCGGCTCTGGGAGGGGTGGTATAAAAATCCCCACTTTTTGGCACGTAAAAAAAACACGGCATGACGTATTATACTACACAATAATATAAACAAATAAGAACAATATTGTTTGTAATGTCTCATATTGAGAACAGGGAATGAAATGGATTGGCTTCAGCGGGGTAGTGATGTGACATCTGATAATTGTTTTCATCGATAGAATGATAGGGTAATGTAAAGATATCGTCAAATTATTACGTGTTTTTTTGTGTTATTACCCTATAACTAAATGAAACGTTGATTTATTTACATTTTTAAATAATACTCTACAGTACCAATATAATAGTGCAATGGGTATCATCGTGATCTGGTAACACTTGTTTCCCGGTTCTCAACGGCTTAACGTGCTCTCCGAGACACGACCAGACCAATGCAAATACATATTCATGCATGCAAATATGCATGCATGCACTGACGGGGGATTGAACCCACGCTTCATGCGTAGCGGCTGTGGTTTTCACTACCGCCACGTCAAGGAGGCTGAATGAATTATTTGCGAAGTATTCGTAAATACTACCACACATTACCATAGGAAAATTGATCGTATTATGCCCTATAAATTTATCGATATCACCTGAATTCCTATCCGCCCACCCCTAGCACCACATAACCGTACTTTAGCTTACTACAATTTGTCTTCGTTGACAAATATTTAAATGTTGAGCATCCCTAGGCTATCGATCAACCGAGGTATCGGTAGAATCGGTACAGTTGAAAAAAATGGCCAAGTGCGAGTTGAATTCACGTATTAAGGTTCCATACCATATTATCTACTAGGTTTTGTCCGAGGCTCCGCCCGCGTGGATGTCGGTTATCGCGACCAAACATAGCCTATGTCCTTTCTCATGGTCTAATCTACTCCTATACCAAATTTCATCAAAATCCGTTCAGTGCTTTAGGCGTGAAAGCGTAACATACAGACAGACAGAGTTACTTTCGCATTTATAATATTAGTATGGAAGTATGGATACAACATCAATTTAATTTAATAGATTTTTCTATTTTTGAAGTTAATATAGTAAAACTAAATAATCTTTAAATATTTCTAGCGTCCATCGAGTAAAAAGCGGCAAAAAAGGTCATCATGTCAATACCATCACTCGCTACGAAGCATGCAGCGTTCGCATATTTCCGTCTTCCAGGGCCTCCACCCAGATTGGGTACCCATATAGGGCCATGGACCGCACAATCCCCCCGTAGAAGCTCCTGCAGGAGTCACCCAGCTCCTTTTTTCTAATACCATTTAAATGGCAGACAAGCACACGGTCTAAAGTAAAGCCAACGAAGCGAGAGAAAAAAGTTAACAAAGTTTCAGGGGTTCCAAACATTTTTATTTGAAAATGATTACGTATCACTTCAACGCATTCCAGACAGGAACGAAATTGTTCTTATGATGGCGGATCTGACAGTTTAGAACCGCTGTGCTGACAGCTTTTCTGTGTAGGTACTACGAAACACGCAACGACAGCTGTCGCTCGGCCATTGTCGCGTACGTGTGACATGTGCGTCAAGGACATTGATAATAATCGTTAGTTATCGCAACGTAACTCAGTAATGGTCGCTTTGTTTACCTTTTTTCTCTCGTCTCGTTGGCTTTACTTTACCTGACGGAAAGTGGTTACCGTGGCATATGGACGTGTGCAATACCATGGACGATACAATCACGCTGCCGTCCCTCATGTCGCAGTACCCGCGTCAGAGCGGTAGCTTCGCCCTTCAAATTGGGGATCAGATTTTGGGTACGGAACCCTGAAAAATAAATAAAATATGTTGCTTAGGGAGTGACGAAATGATCAAACTTTACCATCTCTAATCTTGGGCCATCAATTTCTATGTTTAATCACGATATTGGTGATTTTTTAAGTTGTGAAAATATTATATTAATGTAAACATATTTATGTTGGTTTTCAAGGACGTCTGTGTCAATAAAATTTAATTACAAATCCTTGGGCCTGCAATCAGAAGATTCCTGGGTCAGACGGAGTACGAGGGATATGTCGAAGACAACCTCACCTCCGGCCTAGCACTATGACCCACATTAGGCTTGTGGTTTTAGTCGGTTCGAGTCCGACATAACCTCCCCTCCCGGCCCCGGCGGGGGAGGTATCCGAGGGGATTTCCGCACGAAAAAAAACTAATCAGAAGATTAATTTTGAATTTCTTTTTGTTCAAAAAGATTGGTTGCAGTTAAGATAAATTGCTTATGTTCGGAGTGAATTCATAGTCGGTAATAATGCCCAGGAATCGAACCTGGGACCTGTCATTTAAACAGTCGACCCATACAACAACAAGTATACGAGTATTCTTTTTCTTCTTCTTCTTCAACCCGTAGTCACCCAATGCTGAGTGTAGGTCTCTTCCAATTCCCTCCACTGTTGGCGGGACAGTGTTTTCGCCATCCAGTTCTTCCCAGCAACCTTCACTATGTCGTCGGTCCATCTAGCCGGCGGTCTGCCTACATTCACGGTTTCCACTCCAACACTTTCCTACCCCATCTGCCATCCATTCTACGACATACTCGTATGTGGCCCGCCCATTTCCATCTCCTTCTAGTTATTTCACGAGTATTATTGGTATCCATTTATTTTTTTACCACTTCGCTGGCGACGCCGGGAACGACATACTCGGCAGCGCGCTGTTTACGGCGACGCGCTAAGGAGCCTCCCCTTTGCGGAGGATACCGTTGTCCCCCCTTCCCAAGGAGGGCCACTCCGTAAGGGATGACCCTGGGTCAGCTAGGGTGCGACGGATATGTCGAAGACAACCTCACCTCCGGCCTAGAATCATGACCCTTATCGGCGTGGGGTTTTAGTCGGTTCGAGTCCGACATAACCTCCCCTTCCGGCTCGGGCGAGAGAGGGATCCGTGGGGATTTGGGCACGAAAAAAAAGGGAACGATATACTCGTGCTGCTGACCTCGTAAGCAACTTCTAACGGCCTTCTTGAAGAACCCCATATTGTAGTCGCTTGGGAAAACCATAGCACGGAGTTCATTTAACTAACTAAATAATGTGGAGTTATCTTTGGTCCCATCTTATTAAATCTTAGTTAAAAACTGCTATAAACTCGATATCAAACCACACATGCCACCATCTTTTCATAAGAACCACATTCCGGCTTGAGGGTCCACATAACGTACGTATAAAACATAAGGGCCCCGTCTATACTGTCCCCGGGGGCCCTCCAACACTTTTAATGTGTAGGGGCGTCATGAAATCACATGATTTTAGGACAAGTCGTTAAATTACAAAGGTTTTGTTATGAATTTTGTAAAGGTACATTTGTTGGAATGTCAAGGTGAAGTGATAAATTAATAAATATCTTATTTTATTTTTATTGAAAGACTTTTATTGTAAGGTCATATTACAAATGCGGCGGTAGAGCATTTATCTGCCACGTCCGAATTCGCGGGTTCAATTTTCAGTCCGTGTAAATATTTGTATACATAAATATATACATATAATCACGCCTTTATCCAGAGGGTTAGGCAGAGGTGAATTAACACCCACATTTCACCAATAATTGTGGTCAGCCCCATGTAATAGGGGGTGAGCCTATTGCCATAATATTCCGGGCACTCTTGTTGACTCAAGCCTATATCTGAGGCTGAGTTTGGACTGCATATATCTGCCTGATGTTAAATAGCCCTATCCCTTAGTCGCCTTGTACGACACCGCATGGGAAGAGATGGGGTGGCCCAAATTCTTATCAGCCGGGAACCATGCGGCGTATTTCGAGACGGTAAAAAACTGCCAACGCAACTGCAAAAACTCGAAAGTGCTTGAAAAAATTAAGACTGTCCATCCGTATCCTTAAAACATACTCACACTATTTATGAGCCACAAATCCCCTGATATGTCCGTATCTTAGAGACCCATCGGTGGATTATAAGGCTCCTCTAACTAGCGTATGTTTCTTCTAAGGACGATTCCTTAAAATACTAAAGCTTAAATGGGTTGCATGAGTGGTTTGGTTGTGGATAAGCATGTTATTTTGTTTTTTTAGACTACTAAGGATGTAAAAAGCATAGCTTGTTTGCCTATAATAGTTCGCAACTAAAACGTGTTGGGTCCGAAAATCATAATTGGCGAAACGTGTCGTGGATGTCAATACACCCCTGCCTACTCCTGATTCTCCTCGGTGATTTACAGACGCGAGTGTATGTATGTAAAAAGCGTATACTTCGTAGTAGAGCACGCGATAGAATCCGTTAAAAGTGTAAAAGTTTTATTTCAATGAGTGACATTCGCGTAAACTTTAGAAAATATCATGTTAAACAAACCAGATCTCAATCTCAACAATCTCACAGCTACTAACTCCAGTATAAAGATAATCTCATTTGTACTAACTTTTCTGTGTAAAGATAATCTCATTCCGCGCAATTACTTTCTTAACCCTGCACTCCCACATAACATACATAAACCTCAATCCCAAAATAACCACGGTGGCGAAATAGGGCGCAATAACACTTCGACGGCGAGTACAATTAGCAGTTAGCACGTAACATGGCCCCGGAGTGACGAAAGGGTTAACGAGTCATGATGTACGGCATGTTTGTCTGTTTGCTCAGCATTGACGGGTTGAAATGTGTCAATGTTTATGTAATTCGTTCTGTTTTAATACTGTATTCAGGTTTTTATTGATGAATGACTGATAGACAATCTGGTTATGCCACTCTTTCAAATCAATTTAATAAAAAACATCGTACGATAGGTATAGAACTTATGTCTTCCGAGCACTATTATTGACTCGAGCCATGCATCTGAGGCTGAGTCTGGGCTGTAAATATATGTCTGACGTTATACAGCCCTATCCCTTAGTCGCCTTGTACGACACTGCATTTCCATTACATTCCATATTTTAAATGCACTTGAACTGTTAACATACCAGTGACTGGACTGGATTACTCACTGGAATGGGTACACATCGTTCACATTATTTTAATAGTAGGTATTCCAGCTTTGAATCCGTTCGCTGGAGTGGAATGCTACTGGTGTAAGTGGTGTACTGTGAACCCGGTCCTCGATTATACTAAAGCGAAACTACTGTGATGGCGCATTCACTACAAAAAACAACATTAAATTTTAGACTTCATTTCTATACGCCCAACTGGAATGAAAACACATCCATTACACTTTTTAAATTACTCTGCAAAAAGTAATTTAATTTTGAACTTTAACCTCATCTCTTTAAAGTCTATTATTTAATGCCATTTTTTGTAGTGACGGTGGCACCACTGTGGTTTGGTTTTAGCAAAACTGAGGCCCAGGTATAACGCAAGGATTTTTTTATCGTGCGAGAAGTCCCCACGGATACCACCCCCAATTGATGCAGGCGAAGGTGATTGTGTCGGACTCGAACCGACTAAAACGCACGCCGTCTTTGGGCCTTTAGCATATCTCTCGCACTCCGGCAGACCCAGGACCATCACTTTCGAGATAGCCGCCTTCGGATTGCGGGGACTGCTCCAGGAAAGAAAAACAACAAACCCTACCTCTTTTTTTAGTAGATACGTTTATAATGCCCAAAATAAACCCCAAAACATCTTATTAAGATACATCAGTTACGCTGTACCGGTCACGTAATCTCGTTTGTTGCCAAGATTAAAACTTGTTCCCTTAATCTCCGTAACGTTGTCGCCCTGTGCCCTGATTTATGAGCTGGAAGTTAACAAACGAGCTGACAGCCCCTGTCTGGTAATCTACAAAATTGTTTTGTAATATCTTGCGAGTACTTTAGAATAGAATTAAATGGGAGAATTAGACAACGGTCATCTTTTCGAGTATTGGAGGTTTGATTACCGCTCAGTGCAAATATTCGTATGCATGGATTTGAAACGAATGCGGCGGGACCATGGCTGCTGAGAATTAGCTGAAACGTCAAGCTAAATAAATCTAAATCGCGGAAAAATCTGGAAAACTGGTTTTATTTCAATGAGTGATGTTCACGTAAACTTCGTGCTTGAATATGTGAATCTGCATGGTCTGGGTGTTTCTAATATGTAGGTATGTATTTACATAATCAAAAGATAAATCAACTTTTTGCGAATTCAACATTGTGATCCGGATGGGAAATTTAACTTTTTACGAATTCAACATTTGGGGATCCAAAATTTTGCAATATTCAACATAGTAGTCCAGAAGGGAAAAAAATATTCAAGTAACAGAACATCATTATAGAATCCATAAACCACGCTAGTTAAGCTATGCTTACTTTCGATCTGTGTAGAATGTACTAGAATATTTTATTATATAAGTTCTAGTCTAATGTGATCCTCATCATCATCATTTTCAAAGTCTGAAGGTCTCCTACTCTTGTTCTTTATTTGCCATATATAATATGGACTTCGACTTTTACAAAAGCGACTACCGTCTAAATAAATTCCAAGAGATAAACTTATACCAGTGCCTCGATGGCTTTGTTAGGCTTCCTCTATCCAGACTCATGCAAAATAAATAGACATTTCATGCTTACAGATATTTATACTCATCAGGAACCAGACTCACACGGTACGTTAGACAGCAATTTTTTTATACTACTGAGGTGACAGATAAGGGCTTATTCAGTCCTGTCATATTGTAGTTCGATAATCGCACATGGCCCACCTCATGGAATATGGTTGCTTATGGACGACTGTGACACCAGGTGAGACACACTGGTGCTGCCGACTCTATAAAAACAGAGAGTTTCTGTGACGTCAGTGTAGAAGACAAAGCAGGACAAGACTGTCTTCCCACTGACAGCAATAAAGGTCGTTCAACACAGCTCACCACAAAATTATACGAATTTCATATTTTCTCACACGCAATTCCACATTAGATTCTACAGCCGACTGGCGCTGACGTCAGCAGCGACCGCAGGTGTGCGCTCCACCTAATACCTCACCTGTACATTTGGTATTATTTTATGGGAAGGCCCGACACGCTGTACAATTTTTGTACCGATTCGATGTACCTACATTATGTTGGCTATGGTTGTCACATAAGTAAAAAACTAAAAACCATTGTAATTACCAGAGTTTTTATGTATGGTATTTTTTTAAATCACTGTCACGTGGAGGTATGTCGGACTCGAACCGACTAAAACTGCACGCCGACTATGGGTCGTGGTGCTAGGTCGGAGGTGAGGTTGTCTTCGACATATCCCGGCTGACCCAGGGCCATCCTTTACGGTCTGGTCCTCCTCGGGAAGGCGGACAACGGTGTCCCCGACTCGCCCCCGGAATGGGGAGGCGCGCTTATCAACGCGCCGCCGCGGTGGCATTTGTGCTGCCAACACTATAAGAACAGAAATTTCTATGCCGTCAGTGCAGAAGACAAAGCAGGACTAGCCTTTGGTCTTCTTACTGATTGTATATCAACTCTCTAGCGAGCTATATGTGTCTCTAGCTCTGCTTGCGTGAAGTACTGATCCTGTTTTCGCGAATTACAGAAATCTGTTTTCGGGATAAAAAGCCTGTGACCTGTGCAAGTGAGTTTTCGTTAATGTTTATAATATTAATATATGCAGTGTTGTGCTTAGCTAGCAGTAGCTTTTCGCGTCTATCCGTCCCTATGTATGCTTAGATTTTTAAAACTACGCCAAGGATTTTGATGTGGTTTTTTAAAAGATAGATTGATTCAAGAAGAAGGTTTATATTGTAAACAATATTTCGATGAATTCCCAACACTATGCGTAGGGCTATCGATTGAGTGAAGTGATCGACAAGGGGACAACTATTCGGGACAGCATAGGAGAGTGACGTGTGGTCGCTCCATATTATTTTGAATATAATTATGTTATTGTGGCAGTAGTTTAATTTCTATCTAACAGTTCAGAAGTGAGATCTAGCTACGCCTACTAAAGTGATGCCTACCTAACGTACTCGTAGAGTTATACATAGGCTTATCGTATCGTGCCTAGTGTGTGTACTTGTTAATTGTGGTAAAAGAGGACACTTGGACACTTACTATAATGTGGCGAGAAAAGACGGGTGTGTGTGTTACCAACCCCTATTGTTGTGCTTTGGACGATTGCATTATACCATAAGTGAACTATAGGTATATGGTATTGCCGTAAGAAGTGACATTTTTGTATGATCACGTTTAAGAGAAATAAAATTGCAGAAGAGAACATTTTGGGTTAAAAGGGATAACCATTGGTTGGAGGTTTCATTTCAACGTACCTATTGAAAGTTGCATTGAAAGTGTTGAAATTAAGAACATTCCTGGATCATAATTATTTACCGCAATCAACTAGGCGAACAAAGAACTAAGTTAAGACATTCTCGTACGGGCGCAGAACGCCTTCCGGTGACGCACCAACAAAAAAATCCATTCAAGTGCTAGCGTCGTCGGCTCCACTCTGTACGCAGTCCCTTATCGCCGCGGCCCTTCACTATCAACGAACTCGGTCAGATTGTTACTATGTGATCGTTTTACTTTTTTTGGCCAGTTCAGCGAAGTGTCTATAAATAGATTTAAAGAAAGCTACCATCAGGCGAGGTGAAGTGAAATCGACGTGCCTTATATAGAAAGAAAGTAGTTTTATAAATCGATTGTATTTGTATATATTTTGGACACGATAACCCTTTTGTGTGTACCCATTTCGTACTTTACTGGCTTATAAGATGGGACGACACAACACAAGGAGAAGATCACACAGTTATTCTTCCTCGAGCTCGAATGAGAAGAAAAGCCGTTCTATCAGTAAGAAATATAAAAGGAACCTAAAAACTAGTGAAAGGCGGACAGAACCTCCGGAGATCCTGGCAATGGAAATGATGGAGAAAATGATCATAGAAGAAAGGGCTGAACCTATTAAATATTATAATATGAGCGAATACAGAAAGCCCAGACGTGAAAAACACGTAATTAATGAGGAGATAAAATGTGAGTAAAAGTAAACAAGGGATGTCTTGTGAAGTTATTATTAAATAATCAACCGGACCAGTCCAGTTGAGAAGTTTCGACTGTATTGTTCAAGGTCCAGTATTATATAAAATAGTGGAAACAATATAACGAACAACTCGGAAAAGGCTTACTTATATCACTGGTCAACGAGTAACGAGTATGTGGATGAAATGGTATGAAGTTATGTTACTGTAATATAGAGATGACTAATAAATTGATTGACAATGGCTCTTTTTTATCATGACATAAGAAAGTGGTTAATCAAGGCAAAATCAAAATCGTGATGTGTTTGTTAGATGAAGATTTGGAACGAGATGATCAATCCTCTATCAAATCTCGATGAAACTGGTAAAAGATCATAAGGTTATTATATGAATGGTTGCTTTGCCACACCATAAGAAAGTGGTTACTCAAGACACAATCAAATCGTGATGTGTTTGTTAGATGAAGATTTGGAACGAGATGATCTATCCTCTATCAAATCTCGATGTAACTGGTTAAAGATCATAAGATTATTATATTAATGGTTGCTTTGCCGCACCATAACAAAGTGGTTACTCAAGACACAATCAAATCGTGATGTGTTTGTTAAATGTAGATTTGTAACGAGATGATACATTTATTTATATCCTCTATCAAATCTAGACGGAACTGGTGAAAGACTATAAGATTGTCAATAGTTTGCTTACGTGCCATAAGTGGTCGAGACAGAGAATAAGTCGATGCTCGAGACAAAAACAGATTAAGTGTAGATATCAGATGAATATTCAGAATATCCTCTATGAAATCACGAGCCTTTGACGGCGATACTTTGAGGCTGGATCGAGGTTGTATAAGTCACTGCCTTCGGGGTGTCAACGTGACATTGCCTAAGGGGCTATATCAAGTCACTGCCTTCGGGGCGTCAACGTGACATTGCCTAAGGAGCCGTATGAAGTCACTGCCTTCGGGGCGTCAACGTGACATTGCCTACGGGGCCGTATCAAGTCACTGCCTTCGGGGCGTCAACGTGACATTGCCTAAGGGGCCGTATCAAGTCACTGCCTTCGGGGCGTCAACATGACAATGCCTAAGGGGCCGTATCAAGTCACTGCCTTCGGGGCGTCAACGTGACATTGCCTAAGGGGCCGTATCAAGTCACTGCCTTTGGGGCGTCAACGTGACAGTGCATAAGGGGCTATACCAAGTCACTGCCTTCGGGGCGTCAACGTGACATTGCCTAAGGGACCGTATCAAGTCACTGCCTTCGGGGCGTCAACGTGACATTGCCTAAGGGGCCGTATCAAGTCACTGCCTTCGGGGCGTCAACGTGACAGTGCCTAAGGGGCTATATCAAGTCACTGCCTTCGGGGCGTCAACGTGACATTGCCTAAGGGGCCGTATCAAGTCACTGCCTTCGGGGCGTCAACATGACAATGCCTAAGGGGCCGTATCAAGTCACTGCCTTCGGGGCGTCAACGTGACATTGCCTAAGGGGCCGTATCAAGTCACTGCCTTCGGGGCGTCAACGTGACATTGCCTAAGGGGCCGCATCATGTCACTGCCTTCGGGGCGTTAACGTGACATGGCGTTGCCTCGCTTCAGTTTCATTTTCAGGTGGTTACTGCCTTCGTGGCGTTAACGTGACGTCTAATAAGAGGCCGCATCATGTCACTGCCTTCGGGGCGTTAACGTGACATGGCGTTGCCTCGCTTCAGGTTCATTTTCAGGTGGTTAGTGCCTTCGTGGCGTTAACGTGACGTCTAATAAGAGGCCGCATCATGTCACTGCCTTCGGGGCGTTAACGTGACATGGCGCTGCCTCGCTTCAGGTTCATTTTCAGGTGCCTCAGGGGCTTATAACG
The DNA here is from genome assembly GCA_914829495.1 of Eilema sororculum. NCBI lineage: Eukaryota > Metazoa > Arthropoda > Insecta > Lepidoptera > Erebidae > Eilema > Eilema sororculum. The sequence continues at coordinate 2,579,977 of OU618556.1, forward strand.
AGATCGTCTATGGCGCAGTCTTTGAAAACCTGGTGATGTTACGAGCTTGGATGTCAACCGCATACTCCTACGAGGACGCAGGAGAGTCAGGAAGGCCGAACTGTAAACAATATTTCGATGAATTCCCAACACTATGCGTAGGGCTATCGATTGAGTGAAGTGATCGACAAGGGGACAACTATTCGGGACAGCATAGGAGAGTGACGTGTGGTCGCTCCATATTATTTTGAATATAATTATGTTATTGTGGCAGTAGTTTAATTTCTATCTAACAATATGTATAATACATGCTTAATATAGTAGAGAGAGCAGTGGGTACGGGATCTGACGCCCCGCGGGCGGAAAAAGATTGGCGGAAGGAAGTTCGCCGGGTCAGATAATTCAAAATAAAATAATGTTTACTTTAAGTAAAGTTTGTATCTGGTATTAAGCGTAGGTATTTTTCCTTCAGGGTAATAGGGATAATAGATATATCAATCAATAGATTAGTCTATTGCAGTCCACAGCTGGATATAGGCCTCTCCCAAAGTTGGCAGGGTAACAACTATCCCGGAAACCTCCAATAATAAATGTGAGTGACCATAATACCTATATTAGCCTTTTTTTTGTCGTGCGCAAAATCGCCACGGATACCACCCCCACGAAGCCGGTGGAGGCGGTTATGTTGGACTCGAACCGACTAAAACGCACGCCGTCTTGGGTCCTTGGTTGCTGGAGGTGAGATTGTCGAAAGCATATCTTTCGCACCCCGGCAGACCCAGGACCATCTCTTTCGAGATGCACTCACTCGCACTTTGCGCCGCCGCCACGGCCTGCTTCTGCTAGGATGACAGGTGGCTCCAGTGGTCACCCCCAGGCCAGCGCTCATGGAATCTATGTTAGCCTACTGTTTCCACGCTGGTCATAGGGTTGGTAGGTACAGGGTTTTATTTCAAATTTTCCTTCTCTCGGAGTGATATCGTCTGCGTATTTTTCCGTTTTAATGAGATAGGGTGATAATATTTGCATTCTTTCGCCATCACCGCACGGATTTATCAACATAATGCAAACGTAATACGGGTATAATAACTGCAAGTATGAATAAAACGAAATTGTTTTCAGCGACAACCCTACCTTTGATAGATAGCTTTAATTTCTTTTATTAATTTCCATATTGGGACTTCAAAAAGATATATGGATTGATTATATATCAAAATTCTTCATATTGGATTTGTTACATTATTTATGAACCTCAAAGGGTTTTTTTAAAGAATATTAGAACCGAAGTTACTTATATTCCCTCTAACCCCTCCAATTAAGCTAAAATGCTTATGCTAGGAGTGGGTTCACGCTGGTAGTGTAATGGCCAGGATCGAACCCGGGACCTCTCGATCGTATAGCCGCCTCCTTAACCACTAAGCTACCGACGCTTAGCGACGTGTTTGAAAGTAGCAATACTATATTAATGGTGGTTGTAGGGGGTAAGCATTATTATACACGATTTAGGAGGTATGGGTTCGATTCCCACTCAGTGCAAATAGAATTACCATATCAAATGAGTTGAAGTAAAATGGCAGTTGCATCACGTAAAAATTTCTGTCGCCTTGTAGTAAGATTGGAAGATCTGGACCGTGTAGGTACTCTTAGATGAAGGCTTCGATTACGACCAGGAAAACGGTTAAGATAACTATGATGATACAGCTTGTAGCTTAATTTATCTTGGGTTACAAAGATCCCGATACCCTATTACCTTCAAATCTGCCTTAATCGGAACTAAAATCGTACACGATTTAACAATGAAAAATGACAACATATTACAGAGTGGAAGATTTTCAGAAGATTTTTGGAGGGCAAGAAGAATTTATCTCAATTTTTTTATATAGGACACGTCAATTTGTCTTCACCTCACCTGCTTAACAAGCAAAGGCAAAGTCTCGGAAACAGGGTCACTATCGGAAACATGTACCATGTTAACAGTGGTGGTACTCAGCTTGACGGCCACATTAGACGCCTTTTCACGCCCCGCCTAAAGGACTGTAGGAAGAAGGAAGCACGTGAGCTGGCAGGGAGTTCCAGGTCTTAGTGGTGTGGCATAGAAATGAGTCACTGAAACGCTTGGTTCTAGCAGGTAAACATTCCTTTATTTTTGAAGAGAAACAAAACTGCATTTACGGATTTTAGAAAACTTGCTTGACACACGAACCAACTAAAACCAAAAAAGTCACGACCTTTATTTATATGGCTTCAATCGATAGTGGCATTCATAATGACCAAATTTGTCTAACAAACTTGGTAAATTAAATGAAAAGAAATCTCAGGAAATTCTAAGCCTCCAGTATTTTGAGTACTTTCCGTCCAGGAGCATGAAAATTTTCCACCCTGTATATATCGGAGAGTATAATTATCTGAGTGATACGAATGCCGAAGTAATAATTGTTTGAATTTAGTGATTTTTTATGGTAACATTGATTATTACTTGAGTGTGTTTAGCTGTCAAGTTGACAGATGGATGACACTTTGTTGGCGGTCAAGGGCTCAGTTTGTAACGGGACACGGTGCGAAGTGGTCGCTCAAGACGAGCTAACCTCACTGCTATCGGTTTGATATTTATTCTAAGTCTAATTTAAATCCTAAAATATTGTAAGCATCCTTTATGATTTCGTGTAACAAAGTTAGTATGATAACGTAGTATTGTGTACTGGACAATATCCCGCATTGATTTTCGAAATACCCTCACATCTGATTATCGTCCTGATTTACCGCCGTTCCCAATACCATACTGACAGTTAAAGATAGATCGCATCTACGGATAAAGTGCTCGGCTGTTGAAATTCAAAACATAGTAACTCCTTCCAACCAAAATGTTCAGGAGAGCCAAATTTCCGATGTTTTCGATTGATACTAAAATAAATTAAATCTAACGATTTATATTGTTGACATTTTAGTTTGTATAATCGCAATCGTTTAAGTGTATAGTTACATTAAAATCACGTATACTTTTTTTTGTGAATTTATCCAGTTAAGACTGTAAAAACAATATCAAAACAGAGTAAGTCTGCTTACTAGCATATCGATTTGATTTTCAGTGGTAAGTCAAGTCAAGGACTCAGAGAGATAGTATTGACACTTTGTTAATCTCCGAGTGTTTAACGGATGTACCCAGTATCGACGTTTTCTCTTCTTGTCTAGAGGCAGTAAAAGTAATCAATTCATCACCATGGTCCACAATACCTATATGCTTTACAGAAGCGGCTCAATTTGAACTGACCGTATAAATTCCTGATACAGTCAACAATCAATTAGCCTATCGCAGTTGGGATGTTGGGAGGCTTTAGCCTACTGTTTCCACGCTGCGTTGGCCAGAAAGGTTGGAACATGGTTTTATTTGAGGTTTTCTTCTCTCACAGTGATATCGTCTGCATATTATTTCATTACTGATCTCTTTAGACACTCCTTGGATGAGATGTGGTGCCGATACTTGTATTCTTTTCTCGTCACCACGTGGATAATATAACAAAAACGAATAGGTACATGCGCTCATTCATTCCTTATCAGGAATCCAAATCGGGAAACCGAGCATACGCGCTTGGCCCAAAAATTATTTTCTTACGGTAGGATTTTACCAAACGATTAGATAGGGAGTTCCTCCTGGTAGCCAAGGAGTTTCTATTTTTTTCTGGTTTCTTGCTACGCATTTAGCCACTATCAAGTTTAATCTTATCTTGTATTATATTACTTACTAGCTTTTGCCCGCGGCTCCGCCCGCGTGGATGTCGGTTATCGCGACCAAACATAGCCTATGTCCTTTCTCAAGGTCTAATCTACCCCTATACCAAATTTCATCAAAATCGGTTCCATGGCTTAGGCGTGAAAGCGTAACATACAGACAGACAGACAGAGTTACTTTCGCATTTATAATATTAAGTATGGATAATAGTTTAAACGATAACAAGTTAATGATGTTGATGATGATGTTGATGACGATGAATGAGATGATTGCTGCCTCAGTAAAGTTGTGGGGACTTTACTAAAAGCTCCCTGGGGAGATTTGGATTGAACACAATTCACTGTAAAATGCCACTTTCCTACGTGTGTGCGTTTTCCAAGACGTTATGGCTAAAAATCCACCATTTTTATACATAAAAACTCGAATTCACACCAATATCGGAAAATGAAATTATACCGCGAACCGCGATGCATCCTCTACGTTTACCTGCCAAAAACTCAGTTACTATGTTTTGAATTTTAACAGCCGATACGTCAAATTAGACTATTGCGATATATCTTTAACTGTAAGTATTGTTATTGGGAACGGCCGTTAGTTTAAACTAGCTGACCCGGCGAACTTCGTTCCTTCAACATTTTTCCGCCCGCGTGGCGTCAGATCCCGTTCCCGCTGCACTCTCTACTATATTAAGCATCTATTATACATATAAACCTTCCTCTTGAATTACTCTATCTATTAAAAAATACCGCATCGAAATCCGTAGCGTAGTTTTAAAGATATAAGCATACATAGGACATAGGGACGCGGAGAGTGACTTTATATTTTGTAGTGATAGAACCTCTTGGATGTCGACCTGACCCTTCTGAGCGGACGCTTCGACAAACGGTAATTCCCGTATACCGGGTGTAAGGGGAACGCTCCCGAAGCTGAAAACCCCTAGTAGTACTCCAGGTACATAACACATTGGCATAAAAATAAAATCGATTTGGACACTCTGTGGGTAGTCTAACTGTACACAGCAAAAAATTTTAGCTCTGTCAATAATTTATTTAAAAAATATTTACAATCAATTTTAAATGTTAAACAGTAACTAATAGTTATCAATATCCTTAAGTGCACTTAAATAACTTACGGTTTCTCCTATCACATTTACTGCCGCACTGATATAACACAATAACAGAATGGACATCTACACGAAACTGTCAAACAGCATGGAGGAGCTCACTTCAATGTTTACCTCGCGCATGGGCCAATACGATGAGGATTTAAGGAATGCAGCTGCCACTGATACCGCTCATAAAACAATTGCCGGCCTATCACGGGACTTCACTGAGTTCAAGGCCCTGATATGGCAAACCATGGGTATGTTGAAGACGCAAATGGAGCTGTTATTAACTGGACTGGACCGGCACGAGATGGCTTCCCGAAGGAAGGTGTTGTTGCTGCATGGGTTAGCCGAATCAGCAGAAGTCACTTGTATTAATCAGGCCATTTCTACTATACAAGAAAAACTGCAGTTGCCTGATATCACAGTTATTGATGTTGAGAATTGTCACCGCCTGGGAAACAATGTTTCAAAGCCTCGTCCCCTTCTCATCAGATTTCAGAGCTGCCTGCTGCGGAATGAGGTCTGGAATGCCAAGACTAGGCTTAAGGGTACAGGTTTAACACTGTCAGAGTTCTTAACCAAGCCCCGCCATGACGTCTTTATGGATGCCCGCAAGCATTTCGGTGTAAGACAGTGTTGGACCTCTGATGGAAAAATAGTCGTACAACTTCCAAACAATATACGTCGTAGGATTGAGTCGCCCTCGGAGCTACGTAAGTTGTGCATAGAATTCCCATCCCCGCAGTTGCCGCCTCCCGGAATACCTAAGACTTCACAGCCAGTCATCCATGCACCATCCAGTTGAGCCGCCGTCGGTGATAGAAGAACCCGGAAACAAGTGAAGTAGCAGCAATATTTTTTATTTTAACATTACCTTCCATCGACCAGTTAATTTTTGAGTTCATTATCGTTAATTTGTTTTAAAACCGCCAATTGAGGTTAGTTGTAATTATGCATTGTCTCTTTCTAACTTTCAAAGTTCAAAATGTAATGTAATATCTTTTCACTCTTATTGTTGGTTGTTAATTATCTTTAGTTTTCATTTTACTCGCATTACTGAGTTTGTCGTTCCTTGACGTGAATGACAGGTCGATGTCATATCGGATTGTGTTGTGACAGTTGTGACGTAAAACTTTGTTTATTTGTTCATTAAGATTCGTTCAGAATCATTCATTATGTATGTCAGTGTTCAGTGCGTTTAGTTGTTAAAAAATATTGTTATCTGACCCCTGTAGTGCATTGAGGATATCTAAATGAGAACTTATATTAGTTTATTATTTTTATATATACTTAAATATTATAATATATTTTATATTTTTATATATACTTAAATATTATAATATATTTTATATTTCTATATATACTTTAATATTATTATTCTTTTCTTATCATTTAGTCTGTTTACATAGTTTTATAGACGCTTTATATATTTAAATTTATTCATGTCTGATCATGTTGAGAGTTATATTTCTTGCTCTTCGTCCGAAGTCTCTGATGACGATTACGCCAGTGCGTGTAGCGATGGCAATGAGGATGCAGTTCGCCTACGCAAAGACTTGCATACTATCTTTAGCTCTGTAAACCAATTTCTTAATGTTGTGCATATCAATGCTCAAAGCGTTCACGCCCACTACCCTGATCTACTTTGTGCTTTCGATTCTGATGTTATACATGCTGTGCTCATATCTGAGACCTTCCTCAAACCTTCACTCTCTTCTACTCAGTATACATTACCAGGGTATAGGCTGATACGAGGAGATAGGGTGGGCAAAGGGTATGGCGGGGTCGGCATTTACCTTCGCAACGATATAAAATTTAAAGTAATAGACCAGTCTCCTCATGTTTATTGTGGTTTTACTGAATATATTTTTGTTGAGGTTGACTTTTGCCATACTAAATGCCTTTTGGGTGTTTATTACAGCCCTTCCCTAAAAATTGATTATTTCTCTTCCTTCGAATCTTTGCTAGAAAACCTTTCGTCTATATACCAGCACTGCCTAATCCTGGGTGACTTTAATACGTGCTTAATTAAGGAAGACGCGCGTAGTCGACGCCTGCAGTCCCTGGTCTCTTCAGTAAACATGCATATCCTATCATCAAATGTAACACATCGCGCCCCTCACTCTTTTCCTTCTCTCTTAGATCTCATTATTGTGTCTGACCGTGATAAGGTTGCTACTCATGGTCAACTTCCTGCTCCTTTCTCTTATCATGATCTCATTTACCTCTCCTATAAAATTCGTACGCCAAAACCTAATCCTAAATTCTTCTTTCTTCGAAGTTTCAAAAAAATCGATTTGGAAACTTTGAGAGCCGATGTGAGAGAAGCTGATTTCTCTCCTGTTTACAATTCCGGGGACATTGACACAAAGGTAGACAATTTTAACAAAATCCTCATGTGTCTCTTTGATAAACATGCTCCACTGAGGAAGGTTAAGGTAAGGCATCTGCCTGCACCTTGGCTCTCCGAAAATATTAAACTGGCCATGTCTAAGCGCGATAAAGCCAAAAGATGCTACAATCGCAATCCAACTGACAACAATTGGGCTTCTTATAAAACTATTCGGAATCGCTGCAGTCGTCTGTGTAGGGATGCAAAAAGGCGCCATATCCACGACTCCATCAATAATTCCAACACATCTCAGGTATGGCAATTTTTAAGATCTCTTGGTATCGGTAAAACCGATAAAATCGATGACATCACGCAGAATATTGACCTCAATGCGCTGAATACTCATTTCTCCATGCCTCCGACTTTGTTAGATGACGTAGATAAGGCATCCACGTTAAGTTATATTTCCAGTCTTCCCCTGCCTGAATGTGCTTCGTTTATATTCAACCCGGTTACAGAGAGCGATATAAAAAAAACAAATCCTATCAATATCAACGAAAGCAATAGGTAATGATGGTATTCAACAACAAATGTTACTACCTATTCTAAATGATATCCTGCCAACCATTACTCACTTCATTAACTTTTCGCTTGAGCATAGCTCCTTTCCACTGGCCTGGAAGAAAGCACTTGTCATCCCTTTACCCAAAACCTCCAATCCCGCCTTATTATCCCAGTTTCGGCCCATTTCAATCCTACCGATCCTTTCCAAAGTGCTCGAGAACGTGGTGCGTAATCAATTAACCAGTTACCTCTCCTCTAATGGTCTACTGAATCCTTACCAATCTGGTTTTCGCTCAGGCCATAGTACAGTCACGGCACTAGTCAAAATATCAGATGATATAAGACTGGCCATGGAGAACAAACTCTTAACAGTTTTGGTTTTACTGGACTTCAGTAGTGCCTTCAATTCTGTTGATTTCGACATCCTCTTGGGTATCCTTTCATCGTTAAATGTATCGTCCTCTGTAATCGCTTGGTTCAACTCCTATCTTCGGGGTCGCTCGCAGCGGGTTCGCTCTGATGAGGCGTTCTCGGACTGGTGTGACCTTGCTGCGGGTGTACCGCAAGGTGCCGTCCTCTCTCCCCTTCTTTTCTCCATTTTTATTAATGCTATCAACAAAGTTATATCTTCCAATTATCATCTCTACGCAGACGATTTGCAGATTTACCGTCATTTTGGTGCTGACGAGGTAGGTGGGGCAATTGCGGCCGTCAATAGTGATCTCAGAGGCATTAGTGCATGGGCAAAATCTTTTGGTTTGCTTGTCAATCCAGCTAAATCGCAAGCAGTCATTATAGGGAGCAGATATTTTTACAATAATCTTGACCATGCCTCTCTGCCTCCTATTTACTATGGCGACACCTTGATACCTTTTACCTCGGTTGCCAAAAACCTTGGTATTATCTTCGATTGCAACTTGTCATGGACTAGTCATGTCAACGAGGTGAGCAGGAGGGTTTTTAGCACTTTTCACTCTCTTAAGCTTCTTCAGAATTTCCTTCCTTTTAAGACCAGAGTCTGTCTTGCTCAATCTCTTCTCCTTCCTCTTCTAGACTATGCCGACGTCACCTTTTTGGATGCAACTGAAGAACTGTGGAACAAGATGGAGCGACTGCAAAACTTATGCATTCGTTTTATTTTCGGTCTCCGCAAATACGATCACGTTTCCGAGTTCCGAAAGCAACTAAAGTGGTTACCAATTCGGCGGCGTCGAGATGTTCATATTCTTTCCCTTCTCTTCTCTATTCTTCATAATCCTCATTCTCCTTCATATCTTCGTGAGCGCTTTGAATTCCTTGTGCCCAGGGGTAAACCCTGTCGTACTTCCTCCTCTCTTCTACTTCGAACTCCTTGTCATAGTTCTTCCTGCTACGACAATTCTTTTACAGTTTCTGCAGTGCGTCTTTGGAATTCTCTTCCTCACACCATACGCGATAGTCCATCTTCGAACATTTTTAAAAAACGAACAAGAGACTACTTTCTCTCGCAACTATAGCAGACATATGTACGTGGGTGTAGGTATGTATGTGTGTATTTATTTATGTATGTATGTACTTATGTATGTATGTAGGTATGTATGTATGTATGTATTTATGTATGTATGTATGTATGTGTTTATGTATGTATGTATATGTGCATGTTGCATGTATGTTTATGTTGTATCTATGTATATTTATGCCTTTTACCTGGGGTATACGTCTCGTATACCTCCTAAATCAAATTCGATGCTTCTTGTACATTAGACTTTGCCACTCATAATAGCAATTCCTCTGTGCACTCCTAGGTTTGCTGGAAGAAAACTCAGCTTTGAGTTAAGCTCGCCTTTGTACATCTCGTCTCACTATTTTATATAAATATAATTTATGTGTACATAAAGAATAAATAAATAAAAATAAATAAAAAAAAACTTTTTTTCGAATATTTTTTTTTTTAAATCGATTTTATTTTTATGCCAATGTATTTTTATTATTTATACATTATGTACCTGGAGTACTACTAGGGGTTACACCCAGTATCATAACGCAGGTGTGGATCCAGTTCCAATCAATTCCTAATTACCACATGGATGTATTGTGTCTTTTGTGAAACCACCCTTTGTAAATTACGTATGGAGGTTATTATTGCAATATTGTAAAGAAAAATTTCTTTTACGAATATAATCCAAGTTCCTTTGTGTATTTCTGGTACGAATGTGTTGCTATTGATTGAAATAAAAGCTATATATGATGATGAATTGGAGGGCGAGGTATTCAAGGCAAATGTATTGAGAAGTCATTGAAAAAATCGCAGATGGTGAATTTCTTTTAAATATTAACGAGCTACCTTTTGATTGTAATTCCTTGTTGTATTGGCATAGCCGGAGCGTGGGAGATATTTCTTTTAACCGAAATTAACCAATAATATTAATATTCCCTCTAACCACTCCAACTGAGATAAATTGCTTGTGCTAGGAGTGCGTTCACGTCGGTAGTGTAATGGCCAGGATTCGAACCAAAGCCTCTCGATCGCAAAGTCTCCTTGACAAATAAACTACCGACTCTACTAGAATATTCTATTATATCTATCTTCTAGTCTAATGTGATCCTCTCATTCATCATCATCATGCGCAGAGGCAATCTCACCCTCGGCAACTAATGACCCAAGGCGGCGAGCAGTTTTAGTCGGCGCGAAAGAGTTCGGTTGAGGCTTCTTCAAGAAGGGCATTAGAAGGTTTTTACAGGGTTGGCAGCAGAGTGTAACGCCCCTGGTATTGAATATGTCCATTAGACCATAAGCACTCTTTTTTTGGTTTGGAAAAATGCCACAGTGGAGTTTGTTCGAAGTTTCTTCTCCACTGGTGCCTGGGAAGCGGTAGTAAACTTAGTGTTAGCAGTTTTTTTATGTTCAAATAGAACTGTAATTAGTAATATTCCCTCTAACCCCTCCAACTAAGCTAAATTGCTTGTGCTAGGAGTGTCATGGCCAGGATTAGAAATTCCTTAACCATCAAGCTACCGACGCTTCAATTTGATGATGTCAAAAACTTGTAGGTATGTTTCACCAATTTGAATAAATAATTTGAAGTTCAATTTGAGTTTACCAGGTGAGCCATGTGCTTGTCTTTTTTTCATAAAGCACACGTCAATTTGACTTCACCTCCCCCGATGGTAAACTAAAGGCAAAGTCTCGGAAAGAGGGTCACCATCGTAAACATGTACCATGTTAACAGTGGTGGCACGCAGCTTAACGGCCTCATGAGAAGCCTTAAAGGAACTTGTCTGCACGCGGTCCACCTTAATGGGATGAAATGTTGAAGCACGCAATCATCAGTGGATTCTAGAAACAAGTAACAAAATTAAAAAATTTGAAAAAACCCACGACGTATAAAAAATTATTCAAAAAATTTTTACTGCAGCGCCCCCAAGTGGGTTATCACCGTAATACCTATCTAAGAACATGCACCAATCAAACCCAAACCAATAATTGAAAACTGCATCAAAATCGTACCAGTATTTTTGGTAATTTTCTCCAAAAATACTAGTCCGATTTTGATGCAACATTGATTTACATTACATTAAAAATGCTTGCTGTAGCGCCCCCTGTTGAGTTGTCATTATAACATCTATCTAAGAACATGCTCCAATTAAAGCCGAACCCAAAACTGAAAACTGCATCAAAATTGGATTGGTAGTTTCGGTGAAAAAGGCAACATGGATTTGCACAAACAAACAAACACACGAACATCCTCTCAGCCCAAACGCATATTATACCGTTTCCGTTCCGTGGTGGGTAAAAAATCTACGTAAAAGGATATCATGTTATCAAAGCTTCGATTCCGTGACTTGACTGTGACACGGATATTATCCCCAGATGTCAGGTAATTAAATGGATTTCGCAGAACTCTTTTAAGTCAGTCTCTTCCGTTTAGGAAATGAGAAAATATTTCAATAACCTGCTCGATACCGGTACCGGGGATTTATAATTGGTTGTTCGCGAAACTTCGATTGTTTTCGTAACTCTAGAACTTAATTTCTGTAATTACTACAGGTAATTGAAGAAAATAAACAGCTTCAATAAATTCGAAAATAGAATTATTATAGATACGAAATTGCAATGGGGTGACCATATCACTATTTTGGCCAGTAAACTCAACTCTGCTGCTGAATCTGTCATAAGGATCAGGCAGTTGACTGGCGTAGATACTTACTGCTAGGCTGGTGTACTTTAGTTACTTTCATACATAGCTTGATTTCCTATGGAATACTACTTTGGGGAATGTAGCAAATTTAGAAACTGTCTTTATATTACAAAAAAGGGCAGTTCGTGCCATTTATTGTTTAGGTAAGAGAGATTCTCTTAGGGACCGATTTAAAGATATTATTATTTTAACTGCGAGGCCTAGTGGTATGGGTAATGGACTGCTGAGACGAGGTCTCGGGTTCGATCCCAGGTTTACCATGGCATACACCAATGACTTTCCGATGCTTTTCGAAGTTATGTGTGTATTTATCGCAGGTTTATAAGTGCCCGGTTAATGGCAATAGGCTCGCTTATTACATTGGGACCCAAACATAAACTGGCGAAATGTGGGTACTCGCACCTCTGCCTAGCCCTTAGGGGAATACAGGCGTGAGTTTATGTTATGTTATTACTTTAACTGTAGCTTCCCAATATATAGAAAAAATATACGTAATTTTACAAAAGTAAGTGACATATAAGAAATCTACGCAATAAAAATAAACTGCTCCTTCCATGCTATCGGCTTAGCAAAGTTAGTGATTCTTTTAAGGGGGAATGTATACGTTGTTAAAATAAATTGCCTGAATTACCTCTACAAAAATTCATACTCTGTAGCATTGATATACACAGTCATAAAATTAAAAATTTTAAAATTCCCATCTGTCCTCAACTCCTCTCTTTTACCCCACTACCTTTTAAACGGCTCGACAAATTTTCTGCAAACATGTCTAGGAACACTTGCACATAAATCACTTTTAATATAAAAAAAAACTAAATTGAAATCGCTTCCTCCGGTCGGGAGCTATGATGCCACAGACAGAAACATCAAACTAATAACACCCCTCTCTCTGCGTCGGGGGTTAAAAAAGATATACATCATTGTTACTAATCTCAATGCTCTGCAGTGAATGCAGTTCGTTACATCAGTGTATACTTACACCTATTTATATATACATGTAGATGGATGTAGGTAATCACCTGATCGGGCAGTAATCAGCCGATCGATTGCTGTACACATGGCGGCACTACTGGTTCTTGCCAAGTTACTAATGTAAAAATAATTGTGATTTTAGTAAGGGTAGTTACATTATTAACTACTAGCTTTTGCCCGCGGCTCCGCCCGCGTGGATGTCGATTATCGTGACCAAACATAGCCTATGTCCTTTCTCATGGTCTAATCTACCTCTATACCAAATTTCATCAAAATCGGTTCAGTGGTTTAGGCGTGAAAGCGTAACATACAGACAGAGTTACTTTCGCATTTATAATATTAGTATGGATAGTATGGTTAAGAACTGAAATTACTAATTCCCTCTAACTCCATCTAGCTAATCTAAATTGCTTGTGTTAGGAGTGGGTTCACGTCAGTAATGGCCAGGATTCGAACCCGGGACCTTTCAATCGAAAGGCAGACTCCTTTACCACTATTTATCCATACTAATATTATAAATACGAAAGTAACACTGTCTGTCTGTATGTTACGCTTTCACGCCTAAACCACTGAACCAATTTTGATGAAATTAGACCATGTAGATTAGACCATGAGAAAGGACGCCTCTGTGGCGTGGCGGTAGTGCACGCGACTGCCACGCAGGAGGCGCGGGTTCGATTCCCGCTCAGTGCAAATATTTATATGCATGAATATGGCTATTTGCATTGGTCTGGATGTTTCTATGTATAATATGTATATAAGTATGTGTATAAAAAAAAGTATATAAGTATGTTTATCCGCATTCTAGATTCTATAACACAAGCTATAAAAGCTTACCATGGGTCTAGATAGCGTTGTGTAGAATTTTGTGGAATATTTATTTTATTTATTTAGGCTATGTTTGGTCGCGATAACCGACATCCACGCGGGCGGAGCCGCGGGCAAAAGCTAGTTGTTGATAGCATTATTATTGTCTACTTTTCCTAAGTATTGCACAATGTCTTGAGATTGTATAGACTACCTGCTGTTCCACCAGCAATGTGTGAAATAAATAAAAGAAAGGAAACAAAATATGTTCCAATTCTTGCAATCCCAGTTTGTCGCTTACGTGTACACTGGCAGGTGTACAGGTGTTCATGGTTTATTTATGCCTCGTCGAACGGCCCTCGGAAACTATCGATAGTCGATGTTGATACTGACCTATCGAGAACAACACTAGCTGCCTTAGTTTCAACTTTTGTTTTGTTTATCTTTCATATTGAGAGAGGGATTGTTATAGAATTGATTTTGTTTGAAGATTCTTATTTCATGTGTAGAGGACTTTTTTATGAATTTTATCTTCAATAAAATTAATATACCTATTGAAGTAGTTCTTTTTAAGGGCAATACAATTTTGGGGCATGAAAAGTCTGGCCTCAGTTTGACGGCCTCATCAGATGCTTTTTCACGTTCCGCTGAAAGGAACCGGGATTGGAAGAAGCTGGATTCCTTATCTCGCTTGGTACGCTGGTAAAGAAATTCTAGCTATGGTGCGGTTACTGAGAGATGTGGCTTTGCTCTGCATCTAATTATTATTATTATATTTTAGCTTGTGGGTACAGTTTTGTGGGTACAATGTGGAAGCACTCCTTTTATTACCTATACTATGGGGAGTGCTCCGAGGAATTGTTCGGATTGATCCCCGCCGCCACTTTCCGCCATCGTTCCACGCGACAGCAGTTCCACACTCACCATTTGGACAGCTGGCGGTCCAGAACTGTGCGTTTCTTGAGTAACTTTGTGCCTCGCAAAACTGAACTGTGGAAAGAACTGTCACCAGTGGTATTTCCGAACCAATACGACCTTTAAAGCTTTAATAAAACAGCGTACCTACTCTCTTTAAAAAGGAAGGCATCGCACTTGTGACTCCTCTGGTGTTGCGGGTGTCCATGGGCGGCGGTGATCGCTTACCATTCGGCGATCCGTCTGCTCGTTTTTTTTTTAAAGAATATTATAACCGAAGTTGCTAATATTCCCTCTAACATCTCCAACTAATCTAAATCGCTTGTGCTAGGCGTGGGTTCACGTCGGTAGTGTAATGGCCAGGATCGAACCCGGGACCTCTCGATCGCAAGGCCGACTCTTTAACCACTAAGCTACCGACGCTTGTTTGCCTCCCTATTCCATAAAAAAGCTAGTATTTTCCTAATGCATACATATTAAAGCACTTCTATGAATACCTTTGACTCAACACAGTCAAAAATTTTAAGTGCAACTACATATATACGCAGAACATCAAACAGCAAATCACATCAGTTCATTCATTCACACAATTCCTTTTCGCATGAGTTCGCAGTGCGAATTCGCACGCCTCTATCCTATTAAGTGGGAACGATCGCTACGTACTCGTATCTTTGAGGGACAATTGAATTGCAATTATTTGGAGAAATTTGTATTAATACAAGACACATGAGAGTGAGAGGAAGCCTCTGCGATGTGGTGGAAGTGATTAGATTCCCACTCATACATATAATCACGCCTTTATCCCCGGAGCGTTAGGCAGAGGTGAATTTAACACCCATATTTTACCAAAAATTTTAGTCAGTCTCATATAATAGAGGGTGAGCCTATTGCCATAATATTCCGGGCACTATTGTTGACTCGAGCCTATCTGTGGCTTAGTCTGGGCTGCATATATCTGTCTAATGTTAGTCGCCTTGTACGACACCGCATGGGAAGAGATGGGGTGGCCCAAATTCTTCTCTGCCGGGAACCACGAGGCTTCCCGCTCAGTGCAAATATTTATATACTTGAATATCTTCGAAATAAAACCATATTTTAATAGATTCTATCGTGGTATTTGCGAACGTGGCAGCTGAAAAGTGTCTGAAACGTCGGTTTAAAAGTAAATACATGCATATTATACTTAGAAACACCAAGACCAATGCAAATACCCATATTTATACAGACAAATATTTGCGCTGAGCGGGAATTGAACCCGAAATAAAATCACTTTTTAACGGATTCTATCGCGATTTACTTGTTATTTTTTTAAAAAGAATATTAGAACCGAAGTTACTAATAATCCCTCGAACCCCTCCAACTAAGCTAAATTGCTTGTGCTAGGAGTGGGTTCACGTCGGTAGTGTAATGGCCAGGATTCGAACCCGGGACCTCTCGATTCCTTTTTTTTTATCGTGTGCAAAGTCCCCACGGATACCACCCCCACGGAGCCGGTGGAAGCAGTTATGTCGGACTCGAACCGACTAAAACGCACGCCGTCTTGGGTACTTGGTTGCCGGAGCTGAGATTGCCGAAAGCATATCTCTCACACCCCGGCAGACCCAGGACCATCTCTTTCGAGATGGTCCCCTTCGGGTTGTGGGGACCTCGGTGTCCCCATCTAACCCCGGGTACGGGGAGGCGCACTTTGCGCTGTCGCTGCAGCCTGCTTCTGCTAGGGTGACAGGCGGCTCTACTGGTCATCCCCAGGCCAGCGCTCATGGAAGACGGAGGTCGTTCTGCGACCTCCAACGTCCGGTTTGCCTTCGCTCTTCGCGGGCTTCCCGGGCCCGGAGTCTAGTCCGGACCCGACCGGCCGCCTCCTTCTCGAGCACTACTTGCTCGCAGAAGGAGCGAATTTCATCAGGCTCGGGTTCCCATCCCTGCTCCCGCGCCTCCTTTCGATACCGATATAGCATCGAAAGGGCTCTCGCATCCAGGTTCCACGGTAGGGATCCGGCAAGGAGACTCGCCGCCTCCAAAGATATCGTGCGGTACCTCCTGATGGCCCTGCTGGCCATTGCACGCTGCGGACCATGCAGCAGACATGCATTATGGACCGTCAGGGTCTCCGCCCATATTGGGCACCCATATAGGGCCATGGACCGCCATATAGGGCCATGGACCGCAGGCCGACTCCTTAACCACTAAGCTACCGACGCTATTATTTACATTAAGCCCGTCGTTTTGGCTACTTTACAGCAGCCATAGACACGGAGTGATTAAAGATGGTAGTTTTTACAAAGTTTGAAGTGTTAAGTTATCTCTTAGTACCCGAAGTAGGTTGAATTGTTGTTGTTACTAAATAAATCGTGGAAGAATCAATTGTGCCGACGCGTGTTTCCCGGCAGAGAAGAATTTGGGTCACCCCATCTCTTCCCATGCGGTGTCGTACAAGACGACTAAGGGATAGGGCTGTTTAACATCAGACAGATATATACAGCCCAGACTCAGCCTCAGATATAGGTTCGAGTCAACAAATACCACGCAATAGTGGCCGGAATATTATGGCAATAGGCTCATGGGACCGACTACAATTATTGGTGAAATGTGGGTTAATACAACCTCCGCCTAACCCTCCAAGGATAACGGCGTAATTATATGTATAACTAGCTTTTGCCCGTGGCTCCGCTCGCGTGGCTGTCGGTTATCGCGACCAAACATAGCCTATGTGCTTTCTCAATGTCTAACCTATCCCTATACCAAATTTCATCAAAATCGGTTCAGTGGTTTAAGCGTGAAAGCCTAACATACAGACATACAGACAGACAGACAGTTACTTTTGCATTTATAATATCAGTATGGATGTATGTGTGTAGAATCAATTGTTCACGAAGCTTCAGACAGTATCATGTCGCGTCCTATATTCGAAATAGACTGAAAGCCTATCTCAATTGAGACCAAAAAAGGCTCGAAACAAGACTATTACTAAATGTGTAAATCCGTTACTTATGTTAACACACCTCTGGGAATCCTCGCTAGGTAAACAGGTGTGTTTCAAGGCCTAGTCTAGAATATCTAGAGCATCGATTTCTGTTGGCAACAACCCCACCCCTGCTACGGTAATACCTCACACGAAATGCCAGGTGCCAGAAAATAATATTTTCATTATCATTATGTTATCAATGTGGCGTGGCGGTAGTGCACGCGACTGCCACGTAAGAGGCGCGGCTTCGATCCCCGCTCAGTGCAAATATTTGTATGCATGAATATGGCTATTACATATTATTCATACCATTGGTCTGGGTGTTTCTATGAATAATATGTATGTATTTAAGATAAAAAAGTATCTAAGTATGTTTATCCGAATTCAAGATTCCATAACACAAGCTAATTAAGCTTATATAGATAGCGTTGTGTAGAATGTTGTGGAATATTTATTATTTATTTATTTATTAATTTTAGTTAATAAACGGTAATAACACTACGGTAATTACAGCCAGTATGTCGTAGCATTAGTGAATCCTAAAATCCAACAAATGGTCTAACTGCAATGCTTGGAAGTCGCCACTGGGTTATGGAGGTCAGATGACAATCGCCAACTGGAAAAGCGTGCAGTTAGACTGGAAAAAGCTGACCCCGGAGGTGAAACCTTCGGATGCGACTGGGATTAACGCTAGGATGAAGAAGACATAAACATAACATAACATAAACTCACGCCTGTATTCCCTGAAGGGGTAGGCAGAGGTGCTAGCACCCACATTTCGCCAGTTTATGTTTAGGTCCCAATGTAATAGGTGGCGAGCCTATTGCCATTAACCGGGCACTTATGGGTGAATTTCAACAAGTCCATTAAAATCTTCATTTCCGTGGATTTTTTTACCTTAAGTGTTACCTATAATAAAAAAACATAGCGTTAATTAAAGGTTTTGATACTATATGTATTCTTGGTTAATATCTAGGAGATAACTAAAAAAACTAACGAGATATACAAGATTAAAAATTACATGCCACGGCGATGAAACATGCGTGTACGGCAATGAAACAAGCATCCACGGCAATGAAACAAGCATCCACGGCAATGAAAGAAATTATACCAAGGGAATGAAAGAATCAACCACAGAAATGAAAATCCATGTAAAACATAATATTTTAAATACCTACTTACATACAATAAATTTATACAAATAGGTTAAAAATCTGCAAAAGGAGTAGATACAATTAAACAAATATATATAATAGAATCAAAGTTGTCCGATCATTTATTTAAATTCTGTCACACAAAAAATAAATTAACAATACAATAATATGAGTAAAACAAATATAGTATACTTTTGTTAATTATGCAAAAGTGTAAAAATGCAAACAACATAGGTACATGGTACACCACATTTTTTTAACTTACGCATCAAAAAACTCATCAAATCTTTAATCGTATTGCAGAAAGTTTTCGAATCCCGTAATGTCACTCAGTATTCGGTGCTACCTTTATAACAGGTAATGATGTTTATAATGCCTAATCATACTATGGCGATGAAAACATAAGTCACGGAAATGAAACATCTGGCCACAGCAATGAAACTAAATTATTTTACAATGCATGGCAATGATTTTTTTTCATTGCCGTGTTTTTTTTTTCATTGCCATAGCAAATTTTGACCACGGAAACTACGGCAATGAAAGCACGGCAATGAAAAACAAGACAAAAATATAAATTAACAAAAAATCTAATAATTATTCGAAGTATTAATCACTTCACAAAAATAAACAAGAGAAATGGCGTTCTATTGAATGTTTAATCAAGAGGATAACTTATTAAGTTAGAAAGTTATACCTATCCACGGCAACGAAAGAAAAAATGTCCAGTAACATAAAAGTGGTATACTTACTTCTACGGCGCCAAAACGCAGGTACTTGTGTACGTTCTTCCGCGTCGAGCACTTAGGCGGGACCATTATGCAACGTTTAGCGCATATAAGGGAGGACGCAGGTCGTTAGATAAAACAATATTCTAAAACATGTTTAGAACACGGCAATGAAGGGTAGTTCTGGGACAAATGTATTTTTTTTAACCATTCGTTGTATTGTTTAAATATTTGAATAAATGTATTTCGTAACAATACTTTGACTATTCACGTATCAAATAAAAATAGGTATATTCTTATGCCATAAAGTTATTATTTTACACCTTTATTTTAGGATAAATTAATGTTATGTAACTAATTTCAAAATTTTCGTGTTCTTCATTTATTACAAAAGTTCATTTTTTATTAGGTTTATAATCAGAATAAATAAATACGGAATCACAAAAAAAAAGGTGTAAAAAAAAATAGGTAATAATAAAAATAACCAATAGATTTTTATCAATGAGGTATAACGACACAATAGGTGACGTGTGGATAAACACGGCAATGAAAGATTTCGGTGTATTTTGTATTTTTTTTTGAGTACCTATAATCTTATTTAATATAATATTTAGTGCCACACATAGATCACTATCTCATCTAACTAGAAAAAAATGTTAGACCATTATAACTATGATTTTTAGCACCGATTTCATCGATGCCACGCAATTCTTGGTCCCGGGAAATTCACCCTTATAAACCTGCGATAAATACACCCATAACTTCGAAAAGCATCGAAAAGTCATTGGTGTGTGCCATGGTAAACCTGGGATCGAACCCGAGATCTCGTCTCAGCAGTCCATTACCCATACCACTAGGCTACCGCAGATATGAAGAGATGAAGAGATGAAGAAATGAAGAAGAAACGGTGATAAAAAAAAATATTTCGTTTATATTCGTAGAATTAATCGTAGCTGTCGTAGCCGTCGTAGCATCAGTCGTAGCACTTCTACGGCTGAACTTCGTCAATAAAAGCGTTTAGTTTCAACTACAAGGTTTCTCTCGTTTTATTTCAACGTTGGATTTCGTCAATGCATATATCATACTAGCTTATGCCCGCGACTTCGGCCGCGTTAAGTTCGGAATAGAAAGGTTTAGTACTCACTACTCCCGTGACCCAGATGAATTCCCAATAATTTCGGTGAACCTGGTAGGTACTTCATGCAAATGTACCAGGGTCATAGAAATACTCATTCCGTTACCACGATCCACAGCAACCTATACTGTTTACGGTTCTACGCAACCGATTGCAATCAAACAAACATAAGATTTTAAGTCTGATCAAGATCTTTCTAATAAATAACGCATAAAAACCGTTCAGTAGTTTTTGCGTCCATCACGAAGAAACATTTCCAATTTACAAATAAATAATAGTATAGAAGAGTGTGAGCCTTGCTTGGGGAACTTGTACTTTTGAGCCCGGATTGCAATAAACCGTTCGAAATCCAAGAACTGTGCTGTTTCAACCCAAGATTTTTTTCCGATTTACATATTCATTGTAATTTCTCGATGCAGTTCAAAGAGTATACACGATCGTACCGTAACCTAACCTGCTGTTTTTGTGCCAAGAACCTCCTCCAGTACTCTGTCTAGTATGATGGTATCAGAGATTTTCTGCCCTACAATTCCAAATGAGCAACACTCCAGCTAATTTCGGTAGCCAATTAAACTACTCCAATAAAACACCCCTGGGTGCACGTATCAACGTAAAATGCCCACATTAATAGCATAACCGCTTCTCTGTATGTGTGGTCCGGCTATTATACAAATTCGCCGGGCAATAAAGAATATTTATGAGGGCAACTTGCACTGTAATTACCTTAGGCAGTAGACGGACAATTTATATGTAAAACAGGTATTGTAACCCCCTGTAGTTGGCACCGTTGTAAATACAGTATGATGTCTATCAGTCAATATTATTTGTAGAAGTTGGGGGTAGTTGCAGATTTTGTGTTGGGATGTTAACACTTAACTAAGTATAAATATTACCCGTCTAACCATAAGTTAGACATCTGTTAAACAACTGAACCTCTAGTGTCGGTTTTTTGATTCGTAGTTTGACCATCTACTATATAAAAATAAGTCGGGTTTTCCTTCCTGACGATATAACTCCAGAACACCTTTACCGATTTGGCTAATTTTGGTCTTTAATTATTAGTGGAAGTCCAGGGAAGGTTTTTACGGCGAGAAAAATTCGAATAATTTCCGGGAACCGACATCCACGCGGGCAGAGCCGCGGGCAAAAGCTAGTTTGTTATATTGATCATTTGTTATGCATTAACCAATTGTTGATACAAGATTCCGTTTTTTCAACACAATTAGACTAATTTTAATAGTGACAAATGGTTAACTATGTTGCCATTGTAATGAACACAGAGATATCCGATATTTTAGTAGGAGGAATTTTTTTTCTGTCAACACTTTAGATTCATCAATCATTGGCTGTCAATATTTTGACTTTTGTCGATGGCGCATTTGAACCTTTTGACAGATCATAGACAGCTGTAGCAACCAAGAGTTAACTAGTCGCCATCTAGCTAACCACTCGATGGAGCTGTGGTTAACTATTATGACCAATAGTTACATATTTAACTGCAGGTTGACCTAACTATAGATCAAAAACCAATTTATCAGAAATTTAACCATTAGTTACATTATATAACCAATTGTATATTTAACTACGGATCAAAAAACCGGCCCTCGAACGTATAGATGAATTGTATGGATAACTAGATGCTGTACACAGGCATCGCCTGATAGATGTCTGTTTGACTGGATTGGTTTTGCTGCTGGTGATAGCCATTGTTATTAGTTTTAAGGCTCTTTCACAGTTCTCTCTTCATAATGGTAAATACTTAAATACTATTTACTTATCTATTTATGGCTTCCCTTTGCAGAGCAACCCGATTATTTATTAAATATTACATGTCATCTTAAACGCTAAATGTAAATACATTGTCAAAGTTAATCAGTTAACCCGCTCCTCACCGTACCAGGGGCAAACGAAAATGTACCGTTCAGCTAAGGTGACGTTCATCTATTTATGTGTTATAGTTCATATAGTTGTTCCTATTATGTTTATAATACTTTACGTACAACCGTATATTTACTCTATTTGTACTACTCTCTTTCTTTGGTTGTTAATACACCTTGTATATTCTAGTTTACCCTATAACTACACCATGACTTCTATTTTTATCACGTTACTGTCCATCCCAAGGTTGCCTGGAAGAAATCGCTTCCAGAGATAAGGCCGCCCATTGTACATATAGATGCGCATTATTTACATGACCTACTGTAAAGCTGTTGATGTACAATAAAGAAATATATATCTATCTATGTAATGTATGCTATGTACATTCGACCAAATTTAATCATGACCCTCCTTAAAGTCATTTTCCTACAATTATTCTATACAATTAGGTTGAAAATAGCTTGTACATACATTTCATAAGTAACGAACCTGTTTTCATTCCTTATAATTTATGAGTATAAACCTTCTTCTAGAATTACTCTATCTATTAAAAGAAACCGCATCAAAATCAGTAGCGTAGTTTTGAAGATATAAGCATATATAGAGATGGACAGACGCGGAAAGCGACTTTGCTTTATACTATATAGTGATGATTTATTTATATTTCAGGGAGAGATCCGGTTCCTAGCATTTCAGGGAGAGATCCGGTTCTTAGCATTTCAGGGAGAGATCCGGTTCTTAGCATTTCAGGGAGAGATCCGGTTCTTAGCATTTCAGGGAGAGATCCGGTTCTTAGCATTTCAGGGAGAGATCCGGTTCTTAGCATTTCAGGGAGAGATCCGGTTCTTAGCATTTCAGGGAGAGATCCGGTTCTTAGCATTTCAGGGAGAGATCCGGTTCTTAGCATTTCAGGGAGAGATCCGGTTCTTAGCATTTCAGGGAGAGATCCGGTTCTTAGCATTTCAGGGAGAGATCCGGTTCTTAGCATTTCAGGGAGAGATCCAGTTCTTAGCATTTCATAGATTTACCGTGTGGTCCCTGGTTCCATGGCGTGGTACAGAGAGGAACACCGTGACGGCACCTGGGACTTGTGCGGTACGAATCTGCGAGTAATATCCAATCAGCGGCTTTACATAATAAACAAACAAAATGAACATATCCATAATAGTTAGTAAGTAGGCATGAGTATAAATGTATGTATGTATGCAGTTTTCCGCCACCATACTTACCTTCGAGCGTTTTAATTGTTTTGCAAATGATTGCAGTACCGATTGGATTCCAATTAAATCGGCGGCCATATTGAAAGTGACTTGTTACCGTTTGGAAACTGATGTGTTATTCAATTAGCAGTGGTATAATGTTAACGTGTTGGACATGCGATTTAGTCGTTCTAGTTTCGAACGAAATGCATTTTTGATAAGAACTACATAGACAATTTTTTTTAAAGAATATTAGAACCGAAGTTAATAATATTCTCTAACCCCTCCAACTAAGCTAAATTGCTTGTGCTAGGAGTTGGTTCACGTCGGTAGTGTTATGGCCAGGATTCGAACCCGGGACCTCTCGATCGTAAGGCCAACTCCTTAACCATTAAGCTACCGACGCTAGCATTTTATTTTTTTATACCAATTCATCATCATCATCATATCAGCCACACATAGTCCACTGCTGAACATATGTAGCCCTCTCCCATAGACCTCCAGAATGACCGATCTAAAGCAGCCCGCATCCAGCGCTTCCCGGCGACCTTGATGAGGTCGTCCTTCCACCTGGCCGTTGGGCGTCCCACACTACGTTTGCCCGTACGCGGTCGCCATTCCAGAACTTTTTTGCTCCATCGGCCATCTGTTCTGCGCGCTATGTGTCCCGCTATGTGTGCGACTTATGGATGTGAAACGTGGTCCCTCACTATAAGTCTCCTACAAAAGCTCAAAGTCGCTCAACGAGGTGTGGCGATACCACATGTACCCAGCGCCATCTAGCGACAGCAAGCCGAACTACTACGCCTCTACTACGTCACTACGAATCCTGCATCGCGAAAGTGAAGTTCGCGCGCTGGTACAATATATATATAACATCCCAACGACAATCGTTGGGCCGCGGCCCGCCAGGCGTGATCACCTTGCCTGGTCGGAGGATCCTCCCTTTGTGTTGGAGGAACATCACACCTCGTTCCTCCACAGTGGTGACCCCGACGTGATCTGATCACGTGACCTTCGCTGTGCATATCGGCAGCATTCTCATCGTCATATCCCATTCACTTCTTCCGCATGAGCGGTAATCAAGTCTTCGCCATCCAGCACTTTCGGCCCTTACAAGGATGCCATAGCATGCAGCGACCGCTGCAGCCTGGTTACCCTTCGGTCACACCTGCATCTAAGGCACTTCGCCATTACGCATCATTCGCCCCACTACACGGGGGACTTACCTCGCCTCATCGAGGATTCACCCCGTCACTCACCGAGGACTACTCACCTCAGCTCACCGAGGACTACTCACCTCAGCTCACCGAGGACTACTCACCTCAGCTCACCGAGGACTACTCACCTCAGCTCACCGAGGACTACTCACCTCAGCTCACCGAGGACTACTCACCTCAGCTTACCGAGGATTCGCCTCGCCTCACTGGCGGCTCGCCGAGCATTCATCTCGACGCTTCAAGCCCCAACTCACCGGGCGTTTCAACGCAGGACCGCAAGCACCGCAGCACTGCACTTGCCCCGCTTCTTCGGGACCAGCGGTAATCCCGACTCACTGGGACTAGCGAGGATGACTGTTCCGCCAAATGGAATACGCGGCGTCCAGCTCCGACGAAACGGAACTACTCAAGACTGGCACTGGCACGCTCCTCAAGAGAGCTAAGACAGCTGACTCATCGCAATCAACCTCCGGTCTTGGAGGGGAGTGATGTGGCGATACCACATGTACCCAGCGCCATCTAGCGACAGCAAGCCGAACTACTACGCCTCTACTACGTCACTACGAATCCTGCATCGCGAAAGTGAAGTTCGCGCGCTGGTACAATATATATATAACATCCCAACGACAATCGTTGGGCCGCGGCCCGCCAGGCGTGATCACCTTGCCTGGTCGGAGGATCCTCCCTTTGTGTTGGAGGAACATCACACCTCGTTCCTCCACAGAGGTATGGAGAGGGCTATGCTCGGTATTTCCCTACGTGATCGCGTCAGAAATGATGATATCCGTAGGAGAACAAAAGTAACCGACGTAGCCCAGCGGATTAGCTCGTTGAAGTGGCAGTGGGCGGGACACATACCATTTACGTGTTTCCTTCTTCCTACAGTCCCGGGTCCTTTAAGCGGGGCGTGAAAAGGCATCTAACGAGGCCGTCAAGCTGAGTGCCACCACTGTTAACATGGTACATGTTTCCGATGGTGACCCTCTTTCCGAGACTTAGCCTTTAGCTTAACATCAGGCGAGGTGAAGTCAAATTGACGTGTCCTATATATAAAAAAAAAATACGTGACTTATATTATTTAAAGTTTACGCGACTAAAGTTACGTGGCTGATAAGCACATGGCTCACCTGATAGAAAATGGTTACCGTGACATATGGACCTATGCAACAGGGAGGTCACACTCGTGTTACCGACCCTCGACAATCGACTCGATAATCGAGTTCACCGAGTTTCTTGCTGGTCTCTTCTCAGTACAACCAACCTACCGAACCAGCGAAAGAATCATTTTCCAATGATTTTTTTTTCTGTGATTGACATTAGTGTAAAATTCTGACGTTCATATGTGCTCTTTATGTATCTAAACTGAATAAATGAAATTGATTCTTTGATTGATTGAATGATTCTTTGATTCCTGTAAGGAAGTTTTTGTGCCACCAGTACAGAAGACAAAGCAGGATTAGCCTTTGGTCTTTCCACTGATAGCACAAAATCTCTACAGTGAGCTCTGGTTACGCTACTCACAGCCGGGAACACAACACGAGGTTATTATGGCCGCAGTATTAGGTATATTAGTTTTTTCTGATTTCTGATCCTACTCTTGCAACCCATGGGAAGTTATTGCTTTGATAAAATCTATACCTGTAAAAAAATCTACCAGATTCATTCAGCAGTATGCTTGAGTGATGAATATTCAAATATTAAAAAAAAACATTCCCGCTTATTCATGCAACGCGCGCCAAAATATTTTAAAAATTACCATAGACAATACAACGACATTCGATATTTGAAAAGAAAAAAGTTCGTTTTAATGTTGAAAGTTAGCAAACCCATTAGTTACCGCGAAGTTTATTTATGGAACGGGGGAATACCCCCAAGTTGAAATTAACGATCTGTATCTATCGGTTTTAATAAACTAACTTCGATATATTGTAGTCGTTTTCGATTATTTTCTCAGTTGGGCAGAGTTTCCGTTTATTTTTCTAGAAACCAGTGGCAATGTAAAACGCACTGCATATTTTTCTCCAGGTTTGTTTTTGCGCTAGATTAAAAAAAAATATTTTTTAGCGTCACACACAGAGACAGAAAGACCTATTTTTGCATATTTATTCTAAAAGTTCAAAATTCAAAATCATTTATTCCGCATAGACTATTAAATCGGAATTTACAAAACGTCAATATAAAAATAAATATTAAAGAACTACCTAGTTTAAGCAAATGGACCACCGCACCGGTTAAACCCGGCCCAGACTGATAAGACTCCGGCAAGAATCTCAGCGGGTATTTTTTTTGGTCTATTTACAAACATTCACTTAGTCTAATACTTATAGTCTAGACTAGCTTTTGCCCGCGGCTCCGCCCGCGTGGATGTCGGTTATCGCGACCAAACATAGCCTATGTCCTTTCTCATGGTCTAATTTACCCCTATACCAAATTTCATCAAAATCGGTTCAGTGGTTGAGGCGTGAAAGCGTAACATACAGACAGACAGACAGACAGAGTTACTTTCGCATTTATAATATTAGTATGGATACAGTGCTTTGCTTGAGTAGCATAGCTGAGAGTACAGCTCATTTTCAAGCTACTACTCATAACTAGCACTATGTCAAACAACCTCATCTTCGGCTTTGCATTTCGACCTACAGACGACGTGCGTTTTACGGCCGTTCCCAATATCATACTTACAGTTAAAGATAGATTGCAACAGTCAAATTTGACGTATCGGCTGTTTAAATTCAAAACATGGTAACTGATTTTTTCGCGGTATAATTTTATTTTCCGAAATTGGTGTGAAATAGGAGTTAGTATGTTTTGAATTTAAATAGCCGAGCACTTTATCCGTAGTTGCGATCTATCTCTAACTGTCAGTATTTTATTGGGAACGGCGGTTAGTCGGTTTGAGTTAGACATAACCTCCCCCACCGGCTCCAGCAAACCGCGGGGACTTTCCGCACGTAACAAAAGGAATTAACTGGCACCTACGTAATCCCCATTCCGGGGGCGAGTCGGGGACACCGTTGTTCCCCATCCCGAGGAGGACATACACCTCTACGAATCACCAACAGCGTCATGTCTATGCCACCATGCTTTTTTAAGGACATTTTCGCACATATAAAAAGCATGACATAGCCACGGCAGCGGCGCGCTAAGAAGCGGTGAGTCGGGAGCACTGTTTTACCCCCTCTCGAGGAGGGCCAGGCCGTAAGGGATGGCCCTGGGTCAGCTGGGGTGCGAAGGATATGTCGAAGACAACCTCACCTCCGGCCTAGCACCATGACCCTCAGTTGGTTTGGGTTTTACTCGGTTCGAGGCCGACATAAATTCCCCTTCCGGCTCCGGCAGGGAGGCCATCCCCGGGGATTTTCCGCTCGTATAACCAACTAGCACCTACGTAAAACTGATTATTTATGATTCTTATGTTCACCTGATCGGCCAATCAAACTAGTTCACTTAGGCGCATAAGTGACCTGATTTGGTTTAATTATAAGTAGGTAATCATAACTGCACTGTAACTACATAGATGTGTATCAAACAACAAGTAACTATTAATAGCTCACACAAGTTCGAGTACAATCATAATCGTGTGCCATAGATTTAGGACAGACTAGATTCGCAACCCGTCCCAATGTGTCACTAAACTTTCCATACTACATAATTTATTCATGAATATTTTTTAAACAACTAATTACAAATATAATAAAAGTAACCATTTAAAAACTAAAACTAAGACTAAAATTAAAAAGCGTCGTAGAATTCCTCCCCAGAAGACTGGCAGCATTGCCACGTTGTATGGCAAGGCTTACTACTACATACATTGTCATAATCACATTTAGACGTTATCCTCATTGCATCCGAGGCTACGAGGAGTTGCCCTCGGAGCTTAGGGTCTACCGAGACGAATACTACTTACATAGAGTCTAGTTCAATTAAATAATTAATAAAAAGTATTACAAACAAATGTAATGAAAAATATATAAACAAGCTATTGTTCAGATCATTACGAAAAATCTGTTTTTTTTACTCGACTGTCATGGATGAGCCTAGTATAAGTGGAGAGCGGTTGCCCCCAAATTTTCCTGTTCAAAAACACATGTGGTCAAAGAGACGAAACACCATGTGGTTTTAGTAGGTTCGATCCCGACATAGCCTACATTGCTAACCTAGCTCTGGTGAGAAAAGACCCATTGGTAGCTTGAGCAAAGAAGGGATAGGCATGTATAGATTGAATATAAAGATCATTGCAGATGCGCTATCTAGCCTATTCTAAGTCTATGGTTTAGAGGTAGCTATTATTTACGAATAACCTCCTTCCTTGTAACATGGCCTCGCTTCACCGAATAATAATATAATATATTCAGGATGCCCGCTCCTGATATAAAAATGATAGGCCAATACATAATGTACGTACTTACTTAGTATCTTTGAGTTTACAAGCGCGTGGGGCGTTGGGGAATTCCCGTCCAACGTTTAGTTCCAACGCTAAGCCTGCAGATTTTTTTTTCACATGTATGTCCAAAAAGGAGTTATTTTTTCAGATTTCATGTTTTTTTAAGGACACGTCAATTTGACTTTACCTCGCCTGATGTTAAGCTAAAGGTAAAGTATCGGAAAGATGTACCATGTTAACAGTGGTGGCACTCAGGTTGAAGGCCTCATCAGATACCTTTTCGCGCCCTGCTTAAAGGACCCGGGACTGTAGGAAGAAGGAAACACGTGAGCTGGCAGGGAGTTCCAGGTCTTAGTGGTGCGGCATAGGAATGAGTCACCGAAACGCTTGGTTCTAGCAGGTATACTCTGCACCGTATACGGATGGCATCTTAGCCCTGTCGTCCTCTGAAGGAAAGGAGAGGGTTTAAGTTTCTTATACTGGAGCCACACTATCGTACCGTCTACCGGGCTAATACTGCAATAATTATGCCATTGTGAGGTGACAATGTTATATCAAGCAATACCTAGATGTAAAAAAAATTGACAATGTAAAATTATGGCCACAAATCGTGGCTACACCTAAACGTTCAAATTATGGCGGTAATTATTGGCAGATCAAGGTAGTGTAGACCTAGCTTTATAATAAGTATGTACTATGATATCATATTACATCTGAGAGATAGTGAGGGTTTGAATTTTTTTCACGTTCCCACACAATTTTTTAAACTTTAATGAAGAAAAGAATGATCACTAATTAATACACATATTAAATTGGTGAGAAAAGTCAAAATCAATTTCATTAAGGGCCGGCGCCCATTGTCGGCGTCGGCGAGCTTCAGGATTTTTTTTGGCCAAGCATTATTGATCTTATCACTATCATCATAAAATTGAAATTTCAATGACGATTGTCGACTATTGTCGGCATCGATCGGCATTTTGCAGCGTTATAGTTACCAATTAAAGTTCAACCTTATATCTATAGCAATACGATCTATTGTTATTCAACAAATACAAATCCTCATGCTTGCCATTGCCGGCACTGGGCGCCGGCCCTAAGGGCTTTTTTTCTCACCTGATGGAAAGTGGTTGTCGTGACCTATGAACGTGTGTAATATCCTAGACGTTACACTCATACCGCCAACATTAAGGGCCGGCGCCCATTGTCGGCGTCGGCGAGCTTCAGGATTTTTTTTGGCCAAGCATTATTGATCTTATCACTATCATCATAAAATTGAAATTTCAATGACGATTGTCGACTATTGTCGGCATCGATCGGCATTTTGCAGCGTTATGGTTACCAATTAAAGTTCAACCTTATATCTATAGCAATACGATCTATTGTTATTCAACAAATACAAATCCTCATGCTTGCCATTGCCGGCACTGGGCGCCGGCCCTAAGGGCTTTTTTTCTCACCTGATGGAAAGTGGTTGTCGTGACCTATGAACGTGTGTAATATCCTAGACGTTACACTCATACCGCCAACCTTGTAAGAACCTGATGGCCTGGGTGTGACCGGTGGAGCCGCCTGTCACCCTAGCAGAAGGAGGCCACGGCGGCGGCGCAAAGTGCGCCTCCCCATACCCGGGGCTAGTTGGGGACACCGAGGTCCCCACAACCCGAAGGGGACCATCTCGAAAGAGATGGTCCTGGGTCTGCCGGGGTGCGAGAGATATGCAGATGTGTATCAAACAACAAGTAACTATTAATAGCTCACACAAGTTACGAGTACAATCATGACTGTGTGCCATAGATTTACGACAGACTAGATTCGCAACCCGTCTCAATGTGTCACTAAACTTTCCATACTACATAATTTATTCATGAATATTTTTAAACAACTAATTACAAATTTAATAAAAGAAACTATTTAAAAACTAAAACTAAGACTAAAATTAAAACGCGTCGCAGAATTCCTCCCCCAGAAGACTGGCAGCATTACCACGTTGTATGGCAAGGCTTACTACTACATACGTTGTCATAATCACATATAGACGTTATCCCGATTGTTGCCGAGGCCAAGTTGCCCTCGGAGCTCAGGGTCCGCCGAGACAAATAGTACTACATAGAGTATAGTTTAATTAAATAATTAATAAAAACTATTACAAACAAATACAATGAAAATATATATAAACAAGCTATTGTTCAGACTATTACGAAAAATCTGTTTTTTTTTACACGACTGTCACGGGCCTATTTAAGTGGAGAGAGGTTACTCCCAAATTTTACCGTTCAAAAACACACGTGGTTAAAGAGACGACACACCAAGTGGTTTTAGTGGGTTCGATTCCGACATAGCCTACATTGCTAACCTAGCTCTGGTGAGAAAAGACCCATTGGTAGCTTGAGCAAAGAAGGGATAGGCATGTATAGATTAAATATAAGAATATTGCAAATGCGCTATCTATCTATTCTAAGTCTATGGTTTAGAGGTAGCTATTATTTACGAATAACCTCCTTCCTTGTAACATGGCCTCGCTTCACCGAATAATAATATAATATATTCAGGATGCCCGCTCTTGATATAAAAATGATAGGCCAATACATAATGTACGTACTTACTTAGTATCTTTGAGTTTACAAGCGCGTGGGGAGTTGGGGAATTCCCGTCCGACGATTAGTTCCAACGCTAAGCCTGCAGATTTTTTTTTTCACATGTATGTCCAAAAAGGAGTAATTTTTTCAGATTTCATGTTTTTTTAAGGACACGTCAATTTGACTTTACCTCGCCAGATGTTAAGCTAAAGGCAAAGTCTCGGAAAGAGGGTCACCATCGTAAAAATGTTAACAGTGGTGGCACTCACACCCCGCTTAAAGGACCCGGGACTGTAGGAAGAAGGAAACACGTGAGCTGGCAGGGAGTTCCAGGTCTTAGTGGTGCGGCATAGGAATGAGTCACCGAAACGCTTGGTTCTAGCAGGTATACTCTGCACCGTATACGGATGGCATCTTAGCCCTGTCGTCCTCTGAAGGAAAGGAGAGGGTTTAAGTTTCTTATACTGGAGCCACACTATCGTACCGTCTACCGGGCTATTACTGCAATAATTATGCCATTGTGAGGTGACAATGTTATATCAAGCAATACCTAGATGTAAAAAAAATTGACAATGTAAAATTATGGCCACAAATCGTGGCTACACCTAGACGTTCAAATTATGGCGGTAATTATTGGCAGATCAAGGTAGTGTAGACCTAGCTTTATAATAAGCATGTACTATGATATCATATTACATCTGAGAGATAGTGAGGGTTTGAATTTTTTTCACGTTCCCACACAATTTTTTAAACTTTAATGAAGAAAAGAATGATCACTAATTAATACACATATTAAAATAGGTGAGAAAAGTCACAATCAATTTCATAAAGGGCCGGCGCGCATTGTCGGCGTCGGCGAGCTTCAGGATTTTTTTTTTTGGCCAAGCATTATAGATCTTATCACTATCGTCATAAAATTGAAATTTCAATGACGATCGTCGACTATTGTCGGCATCCATCGGCATTTTGCAGCGTTATGGTTACCAATTAAAGTTCAACCTTATATCTATAGCAATAAGATCTATTGTTATTCAACAAATACAAATCCTCATGCTTGCCGATGCCGGCACTGGGCGCCGGCCCTAAGGGCTTTTTTTCTCACCTGATGGAAAGTGGTTATCGTGACCTATGAACGTGTGTAATATCCTAGACGTTACACTCATACCACCAACCTTGTAAGAACCTGATGGCCTGGGTGTGACCGGTGGAGCCGCCTGTCAACCCTAGCAGAAGGAGGCCACGGCGGCGGCGCAAAGTGCGCCTCCCCATACCCGGGGCTAGTTGGGGACACCGAGGTCCCCACAACCCGAAGGGGACCATCTCGAAAGAGATGGTCCTGGGTCTGCCGGGGTGCGAGAGATATGCTTTCGGCAATCTCACATTCGTTTTTTTTTTTTTTGCGTTGCGGAAATCCCCTCGGATACCCCCCCTACTGGAGCCGGAAGGGGAGGTTATGTCGGACTCGAACCGACTAAAACCGCACGCCGACTGTGGGCCTTGGTGCTAGGCCGGAGGTGAGGTTGTCATAGACATATCCCTCGCACCCCGGCTGACCCAGGGCCATCCCTTACGGTCTGGCCCTCCTCAGGAGGGGGGACAACGGTGTCCCCAACTCGCCCCCGGAATGGGGAGGCACGCTATTTAGCGCGCCGCCACCGTGGCCTGCTTCTGCTGGGGTGACAGGCGGCTCCACCCGTCACCCCCAGGCCCGCGCTCATGGGGGACGGAGGTCAGTCAGTGCCCTCCGACGCCCGAGTTGCCTGCGCGCGTGGGCGGCGCGATCCGCGAGTCTTTCTCGCTCGCGCCACCTCTCCCGCTCCGCCATCTCCTTCACGACCATTACCTGCTCGCTGAAGGAGACGCCGGCCGCCCACGCGTCCGCGCATCGGACCATTGCTGTGAGCAGGGTGGCGAGGGTGAGAACTCTCACTCCCAGGGCCGCCACTAGCTCCCGCCTCGGTCCGGCCCATGCCGGACACTCAGTGAGCGTGTGCAGCCCTGTGTCCTCGCTCGCGTCGCAGTGATGGGCCTTACCGCCTCTATGACGGCATGCCCTGCGCGTCGTTGCTCAAGTCGTCGCTCCCACTCCGCCGCCATGATCCCGTAGAGCCAGGACCTCTCGGCTCGAATGTCTTCGGGCTCGGGATCGTATCCCCGCTCCCGCGCCTCAATCCCCGCTCCCGCGCCTCGACACATCCGGCAACCAAGGGCCCAAGACGGCGTGCGTTTTGGTCGAGTCCAACATAACCGCCTCCACCGGCTCCGTGGTGGTATCCGGGGGAATTTGCGCACGATAAAAAAAACTCTGTAAGAACCTTTTGATGCCCTTCTTGAAGAACCCCATATTGTAACCACGGTAGGGGTTATCGCAATACTAGTAATTTCAGTTACGAGTACTATTTAAAAGAAACAAATTTAAGTAAACATAAATATGTACTAAGTATTGGTTACTACAAAACAATATCCCCTCCGTATTTTGTTGTTCCGTTTAATTTAGTTCCGTACGGAACTGGCGGATTTATTACACAACAAACTTCTTCAGAATTGATTTAAATTGACGAAGACTGTAAAACTTTATGTTCGGCCCTTGAATACAAATGTAGTTTTAATTTTTGCGCGGGGCTACGAAATCAGCGGGTTTTTTAATAATTTTGCTTGTAATTTCTTTTTATTCGTTATTTTGTGTTTGTAACACCCTCCCTAACCTATACCATCCCCTACCTATTTCGACTTCCGATTTATTATAAAAACATACTTATACTCAAACGTTTCCGAATTCCTACCTACTTAGTAACTAGTTTGGCCAATGATCCTTCTAGTGGGAACTAGGACTCTTATTATGATCCAGTAGTCCCCCTCGTTCTATAGAGGTAGCTTGTGCTGTTGTCCTAAATTAAGTCCCTACTTATCCAATTCACCTTCCTAGCATAAGTCTGTACCTACTTAATTTACTTAATTCTCGCAACATATAACCTATCCTGATTATTTGGAAAACATAGAATGTAATGAACTATTAATAAGATTACCTACCTAAATTTCTAGGCTAACCTATTTTTAGGTTACTAATTTAAATTTAGAATATGATAATGAATAAACTTTCTATCGACGTAATGTAAGTGTAATAAGACTTATTTCGAGGATTTTAGCAACAGAGTATGTAAGTGAAGCGAACAGTTATGATACACAAATATTTTTATTTCCCCCCCCGAGGTCAGGGCTCCTCCAATTCGCCATGACAGTGAGTTGCACCAACACAGATCAACTCCCCTCTGCCTTATTAATATAGCAGACGCCTCTTGGCCTAGTCCACTTTGTTCAAGTTATACCGCGGCAGCCGGTATAACCCTTTACCCCAAATCCATAACTGGATTACACTTGTATTATATAAATACAAAATCGTGACATTCAATTACAAGAATGTTAATATTCGTTAATGATAATTCCTCTCACTTATTACAACCGAATAAGCTCAATTGAATACAAAGGTTCAGGCATCACTGTGCATATAGTATAATATACTGATAGTTGCGATCAAGACCAACTCATTAGAAGCCGTAGATTTCAATATAGAATAGATAGGTATTTCATACAGTAGTCTACACTTGCTACATTTCTGATTGAAACTTATATAGAAATTACATCTTCTATTGAAGACATTCATATACAAGAACTTCCGTCTAGGTTACCGGACAATAGAACATAGGTCCATAATTGGACGGTTCTCAACTACCGTGAGAATGCTCCACTAATATCCATTCAACCCAATTCAATCAAATAAATGCACCAAGTATTATATTTGGTAATATAAATAATATATTGAATAATGACATTCATAATCAATCGGTCTATGGTATCCAATAGCCAAATGACTTAACTGAATCTTACTAGATTACATGTAGATAGGTGAGTATTTAACCACCTTCTGATATTCGTCACAATGATAACCATGCCTTTCACATTCAACTGGTATTATGTAAGATCTATTTCACATTTTATTATGAAGGTAGTCAACACTGAGGATACACTTTAGATAATCGTTGTTAAATGCCTGGATTCCAACCCGAAATCCCCCAGTATTCATTCACACCAAAATAATAGCCTAATAACTTCATTATAATGAGAACCGTTCACATAACTTAAACGCAATTAACTGACTATCAAAAACCTATACAAATTCGATTCTACCTACATAGCCGACGTCCTATATTACCGCGAGAAGAATGTGTACCTATTCCTTCTACCTATAAAGACTATATATGTGTTTTAACCCCAATAAACTCCTCCCTTTAGTTAATTCTAAACGTGTGGTGTGTAATGTACCTACTCCTATTCTGTAAGGGAACAAGCTAGTCAGACTTGATTTTGTATGACCTATGACTGTGTGCTTGCCTTAGTTAACGGCCGAAGCCAGGGATGTTAACTAAAGCCCTAACGAGATATATAATTGTGTGTATAAATAAATATATAAATAAAGACTGAGCTATCAGCTCCAACGACACCGATACTTCGGGCCACTGGTCACCGATACCCAGAAGGCTTTATTCGACCCTGAGACAGGTAAAATCGAATAGCTGCTCGCCTTAACTTGATCAGCTCCCTAGCTAGACAGAGGACAAGGGCTTCGTTGGCACCGTTAGATGTTCCACCCAAGACCGATCACTTCGATTGGCTTTCCTAAGGGACTCCTAGCTAAAACCCCCCCATCACTGCTGCTTGTATGTTATCTACTGATTCTACCCACTTCAGAATCCCTAATCTCCATTCCCATCCTGCCTTGTTTCATGAAGTCACGGGGAAGACTCTCCCAAGCGTGAGTAACTACTCCATATGAGCCCTTCAGCCCATACTTCGCAGTCACAGAATTGGTGTCCTATCTCAGCATAAATCAAGGCGGGTTTATATAATATTCACTAATACCCCAATTCGATATTCAAAATCCTAACAATCCACTCGACAGGTAGATTTCCAAATCTCCGTTCCCATCCTGCATTGTTTCATGAAGTCACGGGGAAGACTCTCCCAGGCGTGAGTAACTACTCCATATGAGCCCTTGAGCCCATACTTCGCAATCACAGAAATGGTGTCCTATCTCAGCATGAAACGATGCGAGTTTTATATATTCTCAACACTTGAAGTTACGTTAAGATTCTCAAATAATTTCAAACGCGAATAAAATTAATGTACAACGGAATTTTAACATAGTAACCTCCCAGTACCCTCTTAACACAATTTATAAAACGCGAAATGACCCACCAGACTTTCTACTCCTGACCACCTCTCTTCAGCAGCTCCCAACAATTAATGATTAATCTTTTCCCTGTCCTCAACTATCCTCACCCCAACCGCAATGATCCCTACTTCTCGAAACAAAATATCGTACGATTCCAACCAGCCAATCGTAGCGCTGTTTGAAATCATTGTCAAATCAATATATCCACAAATAATTCTAATTTGGATTTATCTTCCTAGAAATCGTTCAAACTATAACTTAAAATTATTGTATTTATTTTCAAATTAACTGCGATCAATTAATATCGACAAAATCTTATCCATTTAGTATTTTTGCTTAAATATGTAACGTATATCTCTGATATTCGACCAGAACTTCCTTCACATACGAATTTCGTTCAAAACCTTAAAGTTTAATAAAACACGGCATTTGAATATTCAAATAAATAACTGATTTATAAATGTCCTTATTTGTTTAATTAATCTTTAAACCCAAATTATTGTAATAATTTATCACGTAATTTTATATTCAAAATTGCTTTTCTTCATATCTCATATAAATAAACATAATTTATATTAGCGCCATCTGTGTGATTAAGAATGTACTTCTACTACAACAGATGACAGATTTCGTTCCGTTACATCTCGACCCCCTGAATGTTGACGCAGGTACAAATCTTTCCCAATTTTGTCCGGAGTAAAGATTCACCCTAACCTATAACCAATATATTGTCATTGAATATTATCCCAATTTAAAATCTTCCCTATAATTAGAAAATGTTGAATCCTCCCTTACATAATCGATTCCAGTTATAATCCAATTCCTGCACATTTTTGTTTTATGTAGTGTGTAATTTAACCCAACATCAAAATAGTTACCACTCGAGCCCACCGCCAAGTTTGTTAGTGAACTTGATCTCAACACGACACAATATCCAAGTCAGAATTTGACTCAACACTGAAGGCAGTGGGTTGTGAGGCCACTGAACGATAAGCGAACCGGATAAGAGATGAGGCAAGAGACGCAATCTTATGCTCTCTATGCGATCTAATATCTCCACCCTCGCGTAAAAGCCAAATTCCTTAAAGACTATTAGACAATAATGTATGTTTACAACTTCACCCCACTTGAAATAGAATCGACAAGCAAGTACTCTGATATGGGCGTATGTATAGTGTGCTTAGATCTTGGCCTTGTGAACCGAATTGTATAGTTGATGAATTATGAAGGTACCTTAACGGTATGCCTAGACTTTTGATTTCTCAATATCAAAATATGTCTTTTAACCTAACCCCTGGCAATCCTTCATAATCCAACATGTGGTGCGTACAGGGAATCAAACCATAACACGACCTCTCAAACACTCCCCCCCTTTAAAATAATGCTGATTGGGATGACCCTCCATTCTGAATTTAATGACTACATCCAGCTCCACTTCAGCCTTCCACATCTATTTTAAATCCCAATCATACCTAGTCGACAACCCTTTTGCACTATCAGAGTCCGCTTTCGCGACTTTCCTCGCTGCCAACCGATCAGCATTATCATGTAACAACATAGAGGTAATTACGTTTTATTTCATTTTACATATCCTACTCTTTCTTGTACTCCCTTTTATCTAATTTATGTAAATGTTAATTCTTTTTCCTTATGTATATAAATATGTACACATATAGATATAAATACATATACATATATATCTTATGGTAAAGCCGCCCTACGCCCCACCATCTGAAGGGATGATTTGATTAAATTCAATTTGATAAAATAAAAATAAATCTTATTATAATAATGAAAGATTTCTTTCTTCACTAATTTCCACCTCATACCGTCAGATGGGCTTTACCCTATCCTCCAATTTTGTCTTTTTTTTCATAATTAACCAATACATCTTACAAAACTACATTTAAATATAAAAACTACACTAATCACTATAACTTAACTCTAAAGTCTATACCAAAACACTACAATACAACAATTAAATGAATGTAACTCATAAATCCTACAATCTTAAATAATGACTCCCCGATCCAGCCCCAGTTTCAAATTATCAAATGTAATATTTGGATAAATGTATAGCATTAAATTTTCCTCTTATTTCCTTGGTTTGAGGATCTACCAAAACATACACATTCCGATAAGGACTTTCTGCTATAAGGAATGGTCCTTCATATATCGCCTCGAACTTCTTGGTTAATTTTAAAGAAGCGTCAGACTTGTTTAATCTTTTAATTTTCACCAAATCTCCCACTTGATATTCAACTAATCGGTATCTTTTATTGAATTTTAACTCACGATTATCCGCAGCTTGCCGTAAATTTACCCTCACCTGTTCTCTAACACACGCCAAGTCCAAATCTACCCCCTCCTTATCAATAATCTGATCGAAAGACAGACAAGTTGACTCTCCATACATTATTTCACAAGGAGTAAACCCAGTACTTTCATGGTAAGTATTATTATATAATTTTTCCAGTTTAGGTAGAGTGTCAACCCAACCTTTGTGATTTTTGCTATTATACGTCCTAAACAATCTTCCTAATTCTCTATTCACTCTCTCCACTGTATTTGGACGAGGATTCCTAACTGTTGTGTAAACTACTCTAATCCCTAGCAACTCCATTTCCTCTTTCCACGCATGACTAGTAAACTGAGTTCCATTATCCGACATTATAGCTTTCGGTTTTATAATTTCAGTAAATTTTTTCACTTTGCTAAGTACCGCTCTCGTAGTAGCCCTTTTTAAATCAAAAAATTTCACGAATTTACTAAACGAATCCTGTAATACTAATATGTAATTCATCCCGAATTTCCCTGACGGTAAAGGCCCGTATATATC
The DNA here is from genome assembly GCA_914829495.1 of Eilema sororculum. Lineage (NCBI taxonomy): Eukaryota > Metazoa > Arthropoda > Insecta > Lepidoptera > Erebidae > Eilema > Eilema sororculum. The sequence continues at coordinate 2,619,864 of OU618556.1, forward strand.
CACCATCACTAAATCTCCTATGTCTTTCGTAACAATTGAGCAACACGGTCCCACCTTATTGGAATTAGAATGTTTCGTCAATTGACAAATACCACAAATCCTAACCATTCGTTTAACGTCCTTGGTCAAACCCTTCCAATAAAACCTTTCCTTTAAATATTTCAGCATCTTATAACTACCCTGATGTCCCATTTCTAAATGCACCTGATTAATTATTTCCTCTCTAAGGCATTCCGGTAAATAAATCGAACACCCTTTACCCCCCCCTCTCTCTACAAATAAAACATCCCCCTTTAGTTTGCATTTACTAGCTATCCCTAATAGCGCCTTTCCCGACCTTTCTGATTCGCAAATTTGTTCGATTAGCTTATTTATTCCTGCATCCTCTCTCTGTAAAACTGCCATTTGCTTTAATTTCCGAAATAACACCTTATTTTGTTCATTTTCCATATATAAAATACTAGGCATTTTAATCTTTTCCTCCTGTAATCTTTCCCCCTCCGGTGGATATCGCGATAATATGTCCGCCACTACATTTTCACTCCCCTTTATATATTGAATTTCATATTGATAATTTTCTAAATAATTGATCCAACGAGTTATTTTAGCATTATACAATTTCCAATTCTTAACAAATAACAACGCCCTATGGTCGGTCCGAATAATTACTTTTGCACCCCTCAAATATGTTTCAAATTTTTCTAGACAACAAATTACCGAATAAAACTCTTGTTCCGTCACCGTCCAATTTAACTGCGCCCCTCTCAACGCCTTACTATGAAAACCTAACACATTCTCTTGCCCATTATCATCTATTTGATATAATACCCCAGCTAACCCCACTTGCGAACAATCTGTCTGTAAATAATATGGTTTAGTAAAATCAGGATGATGCAATTGTATGGTTTTCATGAACGAAGCTTTGATACAATCAAAGGTTCGTTGCTCTAACTGTCCCCAGTGCCAAACTCTACCTTTCTTCAACATATCATATAATGGTTGAGCTAATTTATTGTAATTTTGAATAAACCTCCTATAAAAATTACATAACCCCAAAAAAGCCCTTACGTGTTTTATTTTCTTAGGAATTGGAAAATCTTGGATAGATTTGACTTTGTCTGGATCAGGTTTTAATCCACGAGTAGAAATTATATATCCTAACATTTTAACCTCCTCACAACAAAACTCACACTTCTTTATATTGCAAGTCATCCCAGCCGCGCGTAACTTCCCCAACACGACATCTAAATGCTCTAAATGTTGAACAAAGGTTCCCGTCGTTATTATGGCTAAATCATCCAGATAATTTACACAATATTCCCTAACTTCATGTCCTAATATTATATCCATAGCTCTACTAAAACTCCCCACTGAAGTCTTCAACCCCTGTGGTAACACATTATAAACGTAAGATTTCCCGTTAAAAGTAAACCCAGTATACTTCTTGCTATCTTCAGTTATCGGTATTTGGAAATAAGCATTATTCAAATCTATTATACTTATATAATTAGCCCCATGAAACGAATTCATAACATCAATTTGTATTGGGGGCTTCTCTGTTTCAGCCACCATAAATTTATTAATCTCTCTAGCGTCTAGTAATACTCTAATAGATTTATCCTTTTTAATGGTAAAGTTTAATGGACTACAATACGGAGTGGCTGACCTACTAATAATATTCAACTCTTCCATTTCTTTTAATTTTTCCTCAACTCTCCCTCTATAAGCATAAGGTATTGGATAACTCTTCTTAACAATAGGTACGTTAGAGCTCATAAGAATTCGATGTTGGTAGCAATTTGCCCTACCAATCCGTGAAGTAAATAATCCCTCGAACTTACACAGTAATTTCAACAATTCTTCCCTTTGCCTGAAAGTTAACAAAACCCCCGTCTCTATTTCTGACCAATCCGCGCTTCTCTGATTTGTTAACACTGACATAGATTCTTGAACCTCCTTAGCTTGATCAAATTTTTGAAACTCAAAATACAAAAATGAAAAGTGTCATTGCATTGCAATGGCACTTCCCAACTTCTCCAAGCCGTGTATTTAAAATTACTCTCTACCCCTAACACTTCTAAAACATCAAACCTAACAAAATGTACCCTTTTGTCTCTAAACTGTGAATAACTTACTCCGAACTACGACCCCCCATTCTTTTATAACATTAAGTATCCGAATAAGCCTAAATGACATTCTATAATAGATTATATTAATCCTACGACCCCCCATCTCTTAATAATTCTAACTAAACTTCCAAATTTCTAAAAGAATTCACAATTATTACAACAGCACAATGTTCTGACCCCTTACCTACTATATACGGCAACAAATTGTACGGTATAGATATACCGTACCTTCCTTATAATTCAAATAAAACCATGTTTGCATTTATAATCTACCTATAATTCAATGCTACATTAATTTTCAAGGATGCTAATATCTTACTAATAGTTGTTGACGTAGGTAAATGTATAAAACTTTATCATTATATAATTTTTTTATAAATCAACTAACACGGTTATTATATCCTTTCTAAATTATAAAATGTAATATAACTAACTAATATAGCTCGTTGGAGCTATAACTACCAAAACTAATCTGTTAAACTATATTGTTAATTTCAACATCATCATTGCAACCACATTTAGCAAAATACGTAACCATAACTTATCATAGTTATGTATACGTGTAAAGAAACGAGCGTTGTTTCTTACTAATATATTGACTAAATGTAGGTGCATGCCAAACAATATAATTACATACACCCACATATTCGACAATATAATTCGTAGCTACTCACTTTTCAAAATATACTATTCCAGTTACACCTATTCTATTTTTAAATCGTAATCTCACGCCAGGAAATTGTACCAATAACACGTACTCCAAATCGAACACTCATCCTAGTCTCACGATCACTAAACTGTACCGTGAAACCAGTCTACTCTTAAATCCTGGTCTCACGACCCCCATTTTGTTCTGTTTATACTGGAGATTGACGGCGCTTGGTGGAATCTACTACACATATTGAATAACACACTTGTACCTTTCCATACTACTTTGTACCAATCCTGGTCACACAACTACTATTTTGTACTGTTTATACTGGAGATTGATGGCACTTGGTGGAATCTGCTACACACATTGAATAACGCACTTGTACCTTTCCATACTATTTTATACCAATCCTGGTCACACAACTCCTATTTTGTACAGTTTATACTGGAGATTGATGGCACTTGGTGGAATCTACTACACACATTGAATAACGCACTTGTACCTTTCCATACTATTTTATACCAATCCTGGTCACGGCACCAAATTGTAACACCCTCCCTAACCTATACCATCCCCTACCTATTTCGACTTCCGATTTATTATAAAAACATACTTATACTCAAACGTTTCCGAATTCCTACCTACTTAGTAACTAGTTTGGCCAATGATCGTTCTAGTGGGAACTAGGACTCTTATTATGATCCAGTAGTCCCCCTCGTTCTATAGAGGTAGCTTGTGCTGTTGTCCTAAATTAAGTCCCTACTTATCCAATTCACCTTCCTAGCATAAGTCTGTACCTACTTAATTTACTTAATTCTCGCAACATATAACCTATCCTGATTATTTGGAAAACATCGAATGTAATGAACTATTAATAAGATTACCTACCTAAATTTCTAGGCTAACCTATTTTTAGGTTACTAATTTAAATTTAGAATATGATAATGAATAAACTTTCTATCGACGTAATGTAAGTGTAATAAGACTTATTTCGAGGATTTTAGCAACAGAGTATGTAAGTGAAGCGAACAGTTATGATACACAAATATTTTTATTTCCCCCCCCGAGGTCAGGGCTCCTCCAATTCGCCATGACAGTGAGTTGCACCAACACAGATCAACTCCCCTCTGCCTTATTAATATAGCAGACGCCTCTTGGCCTAGTCCACTTTGTTCAAGTTATACCGCGGCAGCCGGTATAACCCTTTACCCCAAATCCATAACTGGATTACACTTGTATTATATAAATACAAAATCGTGACATTCAATTACAAGAATGTTAATATTCGTTAATGATAATTCCTCTCACTTATTACAACCGAATAAGCTCAATTGAATACAAAGGTTCAGGCATCACTGTGCATATAGTATAATATACTGATAGTTGCGATCAAGACCAACTCATTAGAAGCCGTAGATTTCAATATAGAATAGATAGGTATTTCATACAGTAGTCTACACTTGCTACATTTCTGATTGAAACTTATATAGAAATTACATCTTCTATTGAAGACATTCATATACAAGAACTTCCGTCTAGGTTACCGGACAATAGAACATAGGTCCATAATTGGACGGTTCTCAACTACCGTGAGAATGCTCCACTAATATCCATTCAACCCAATTCAATCAAATAAATGCACCAAGTATTATATTTGGTAATATAAATAATATATTGAATAATGACATTCATAATCAATCGGTCTATGGTATCCAATAGCCAAATGACTTAACTGAATCTTACTAGATTACATGTAGATAGGTGAGTATTTAACCACCTTCTGATATTCGTCACAATGATAACCATGCCTTTCACATTCAACTGGTATTATGTAAGATCTATTTCACATTTTATTCATATTCATATTCATTTATTCTTCAAGTAACAAAGACTCAAATTAATTAAATTATTACAAAAAATCATTATTATTATACACTATCATTAATATCAAATACACAGAACACATATGTCATTAAATCCGATTCAATTTCAATTATACAGCATTACATCAATTATGTACTTTAAATTACTATATTAAATTAAATTAGATTGAATTGAGAAATAAGTATGTCAAATGAAAATTAAATTAAAATTAAATAAATTGGTAGATTGAAATTAAATCATCTTCAATGAGCAATGATTAGCATTCACTCTTGCTCATTTGTTTATTAGTCAGTACATGAACCCTGCTACAGTGATTAATGTACTGACAGTCAAATCTACTCGCAAATACTCTCAGGATACTGTTGGAGCTGGCCCGCACCCTGTGCATTAGTGATGTGCATCGTTTTCGCATGGTTGTGTAGAAGCAGTCAGTTTGCGCTTCAGCGAACATTCCGGATGCACTACAGCGCCAGGACAACCCCATCAGCATCCTAAATGCATTGTTATACTGGACACGAAGGGCTCTGTACTGCTTCTGCGTGTATGAAACCCAAAGGCTACAAGTATAGAAGGATGTACAAAATGCCTTAAAAAGAGTAATTTTGACATCCCTCGAGCACCCTGCAAACCTCCGGGCTATCATATTCGCCCTCACAGACAGCGCCCTTCGCTCCCTCTTAATATCTGCATCATCTCCTAGGTCGGAAGTCAATATATGTCCCAAATATTTAAATTGGTTAACTAGAGTCAGTTCATTCCCGTTCAACCTTATAGATGGTATGTTGCTTGGGCACCTGCGACCCCCAGCCCGAAAGACCATGCACATACTTTTACTTGCATTGTAGATTAAGCCGTGTTTCAAGGCGTAACGCTCACATATACTCAATAGTTTGGATAAACCACAGACTGAGGCGCTAAGCAGCACCATATCATCAGCATAGCTTAAATTGTTCACACAGATTCCGTCTATGTGACAACCGACACGGGTGCTGCTGAGCTCCCCAATCAGTGCGTTCACATATAGATTAAAAAGCTTTGGGGACGTGAGTCCCCCCTGTCTCACACCGCATTCCAACCTATACGGCTCAGATGTCGCACTCGACCATCTAACAACGTTGACCTGGTTGAGATACCAATATTTTAGAATGTGGAGTAAGTCCTCTGGCATCGAGGTTTCCTCCAGCTTTTGCCACAAGATGTCATAACTAACCAAGTCAAATGCCTTCGATAGGTCGAGAAAGCAAGCATAAATAGGTGTCTGCCTATCGGTGTAGTACCTGACAGTCTGCTTCAAACACAGGATTGCTGATTCCGTGGATAGTCCTGCTTTAAACCCAAACTGGTTGTCATGGATACTTAGGTACTTGTCAAGCCGTGTGTTAAGCAAACTGTCAAGCACCTTAGCCAATATGGTAGCCAGGGAAATCGGTCTGTAATTACTTTGATCACTAATATCACCGGTTTTGCTCTTTAGTATTGGTACCACCACAGTCCTCACCATTTCAGCAGGTAAGTACGAGTGCCCGACGCAAAGTGTATAGAACATAGCAAGTACGCGAGGCAAATGTGCTCCAGCATGTTTCAGATGTTCAATGCTCAAGTTGTCATGACCGGGAGACTTTCCTTTTGACATTGCCTGTATAATTTTCTTTATTTCTTTTGCATCGAACAACGCACTGATCGCCCTCCCATGGTGTACATTATTGATGATTGTCCGTGGTGGCCCCAAAGGTGACTTGACAGTAAAACAGTCCCTAAACATGTCTGCAATGGATTTATGATCGTTTAAACCGTTGACACTCACAGGTAAGCCCGGCTTGTTATTTAATTTATTGACATTTTTCCAAAAGCCACGAAAATCACGCTTAGAGTGTCCAGATGCAAGTATGTCCATTTTGAGGCGCTCACTGTTGTTCTGGCACCACTTTAGACGAGACTTAAAGATTTTACGACTATTTCGCATTTCCTCCCAGACACGACCTTCCCCCGGCTTACCATTAAGAACCCATTGTTGGAATTTACACCTTGCCACATCGTGAGCCTCACGAACATACTTATTCCAACCGATTACAACTTCCTTCTTTTTTGTGTGACTGGCAGACTGACTTTTTGCAGCCGCCGCAGTCAACGCCTCAATTACGTCTTGGTACATTTTGTCAATAATGGCTCTATGGCCCATCTCGCTACACTGTCTGTCACTACAGCCACTAAATTCACTTGGAAAGTCTATTAGTCTCAATTTTTCGTCACATAATTTACTGTACAAGCTAATTTGTTCAGGGTTTCTTTCACCCCATCGTACTTTATTATTATTATTACATATGTCTAAGTCATCATTGAACAATTTTTGTTTAATCACACCCAGATTACATTGAATAACTAGCGGAAAGTGGTCTGACCATACAGGACTATACTTTATATGTGCACTTACAATACTTTGCAGAGCCGAGCTAGTTACTACACAGTGATCTAGCCAGCTCCTTCCCCCGTTTATTTCACTAATATAACTATAAGTGTCGGACTGTAATCCTATTTTTAACACATCTGCACACGACCAGTCTAAATCACTACAGAAACTTGAAAGTTCAAAGAAAAATTGCGCACCTGGGTTTGCGTTGAAGTCCCCGAGCATGTAAACACACTCGATATTCTCGCTACTTACGATAGCACTGAGCGATCCGAGGCAGTCCGTGAACTCAGCCAGGTTAGCCGTACCGTCGGTTGGCATATAGACACTGAACACAAGAAATGACCTCTGGTCCTCCACCACTTTTATAGCGCACATTCGCGTATTATCACACTTTACTACCGATACATTTCGGAAAACTTTTTTATTCCACAGCACTGCCACCCCTCCCCACGGACGACCCTGGATCATTCCCTCCGACAGGTCCATGGGTGAAACTCCGGTATAGGCGAAGTCCCTATGAATACGTCCCAAGAAATCGATGTCGTGCGGTAACAGCCAATGCTCTTGTAGGGCTATTATATGTGAGAAACGACATAGCTGTCGTATATTTCCAATGGAGCGCCTTACATTCTTGCAGTTGAAACTGACAAAGTTGTATATGTCATTATTTGTCAAAGTTGTCATTTTTGTCATTGTTGCGGGCCGGTACAGTGGTATCACCGTTCGAAAATTTTTCTCGGTAGTTCACAAATCGCCTGAATATGATTCCTTCTGGCCACAATTTATCGTCTAAAAACATTATTAATTTACTCTCTAATATGTAAAATTTGAAAGCCTTATGACCACGCACTTGCTTGAAAGAGATTTCTTCCAAATGTATCATTACTTTTGTTTTTCTATATACATAATCTACAATGTCTTTCTCACTGGTATCTTTATGTACTTTCGTTATAAAAATAGGAACTGATTTTTCAGCCGCTTTAAAATTTCCTTCCATATCCCTAGACATTCCAGCTATCCCACGGTATCGATATGACCGTTTTTTAGTTTTTGAGACAATTTGCCAGCCTTCATTATCTATAATTCCCACCTTTTCGCCTTGCTTGTGTGTTTCTTTGTCACGCTCGATAGTATGCATACGGCGCTCGGGCGTGTAAACAACGCGGGCTTCTCTAACCGATGGCGGTGACGTCACGTTGACTCGCCTCCTCCGTCGGCTGACGCTCTCGGGCGCCGGTGACTGTCGCTGCGGTGGCGCAACTGAGTCACCCGCGCTTTGTTCAACTACCCCCACTATGCTTCTAAAATTTGGTATCTCGTTTATTTTTTTTATTATGAAGGTAGTCAACACTGAGGATACACTTTAGATAATCGTTGTTAAATGCCTGGATTCCAACCCGAAATCCCCCAGTATTCATTCACACCAAAATAATAGCCTAATAACTTCATTATAATGAGAACCGTTCACATAACTTAAACGCAATTAACTGACTATCAAAAACCTATACAAATTCGATTCTACCTACATAGCCGACGTCCTATATTACCGCGAGAAGAATGTGTACCTATTCCTTCTACCTATAAAGACTATATATGTGTTTTAACCCCAATAAACTCCTCCCTTTAGTTAATTCTAAACGTGTGGTGTGTAATGTACCTACTCCTATTCTGTAAGGGAACAAGCTAGTCAGACTTGATTTTGTATGACCTATGACTGTGTGCTTGCCTTAGTTAACGGCCGAAGCCAGGGATGTTAACTAAAGCCCTAACGAGATATATAATTGTGTGTATAAATAAATATATAAATAAAGACTGAGCTATCAGCTCCAACGACACCGATACTTCGGGCCACTGGTCACCGATACCCAGAAGGCTTTATTCGACCCTGAGACAGGTAAAATCGAATAGCTGCTCGCCTTAACTTGATCAGCTCCCTAGCTAGACAGAGGACAAGGGCTTCGTTGGCACCGTTAGATGTTCCACCCAAGACCGATCACTTCGATTGGCTTTCCTAAGGGACTCCTAGCTAAAACCCCCCCATCACTGCTGCTTGTATGTTATCTACTGATTCTACCCACTTCAGAATCCCTAATCTCCATTCCCATCCTGCCTTGTTTCATGAAGTCACGGGGAAGACTCTCCCAAGCGTGAGTAACTACTCCATATGAGCCCTTCAGCCCATACTTCGCAGTCACAGAATTGGTGTCCTATCTCAGCATAAATCAAGGCGGGTTTATATAATATTCACTAATACCCCAATTCGATATTCAAAATCCTAACAATCCACTCGACAGGTAGATTTCCAAATCTCCGTTCCCATCCTGCATTGTTTCATGAAGTCACGGGGAAGACTCTCCCAGGCGTGAGTAACTACTCCATATGAGCCCTTGAGCCCATACTTCGCAATCACAGAAATGGTGTCCTATCTCAGCATGAAACGATGCGAGTTTTATATATTCTCAACACTTGAAGTTACGTTAAGATTCTCAAATAATTTCAAACGCGAATAAAATTAATGTACAACGGAATTTTAACATAGTAACCTCCCAGTACCCTCTTAACACAATTTATAAAACGCGAAATGACCCACCAGACTTTCTACTCCTGACCACCTCTCTTCAGCAGCTCCCAACAATTAATGATCAATCTTTTCCCTGTCCTCAACTATCCTCACCCCAACCGCAATGATCCCTACTTCTCGAAACAAAATATCGTACGATTCCAACCAGCCAATCGTAGCGCTGTTTGAAATCATTGTCAAATCAATATATCCACAAATAATTCTAATTTGGATTTATCTTCCTAGAAATCGTTCAAACTATAACTTAAAATTATTGTATTTATTTTCAAATTAACTGCGATCAATTAATATCGACAAAATCTTATCCATTTAGTATTTTTGCTTAAATATGTAACGTATATCTCTGATATTCGACCAGAACTTCCTTCACATACGAATTTCGTTCAAAAACTTAAAGTTTAATAAAACACGGCATTTGAATATTCAAATAAATAACTGATTTATAAATGTCCTTATTTGTTTAATTAATCTTTAAACCCAAATTATTGTAATAATTTATCACGTAATTTTATATTCAAAATTGCTTTTCTTCATATCTCATATAAATAAACATAATTTATATTAGCGCCATCTGTGTGATTAAGAATGTACTTCTACTACAACAGATGACAGATTTCGTTCCGTTAGGCGATTGGCACACTGCGACGCGCGACGCGGCGTCGAGCGTTGTTGCGTCGACGCGGCGTCGCGCTCGTCGCCTCTACGGAGCTCATTTTGTATAGAAAAACGCGGGGTCCCACACACTGACAACGCAATCACGCGCGTTGCCGCAGAATACGCGCGTACAAGCAGAAAACGCGAGGTATGGCACACTGACATCTGCATTCACGCGCGTGTTTTTCGAGGGATTTTTAGTCCGAGAGCTGTTAGAAATTTCTGTGTAGGTAATTGAGACGAATTTTAAATTAATATTATTGCAATGCAACATGACAAATTTAGAGCGCTTTCACATCAACTGACGTCCGATATCCAATATCCGATATCCGAAATCGGAGGAAGTCAAATATCGATGCCCAATATCGGGTATTGGAGCCCACACCACTGTTTTGGCTCGTTATCGGAACACGCAGAGACTGCAAGCGACTTTCAACCTAAATGGCATTATCTTAGTTACGTCTCTTTTCGTGTTAATAGATGACGCTGATCACGAATATAAGAAAAAAAATTAGTTACTATGTCATGTCAATAAGTCGAAAATAGCTTGCACTTCTAATCATTTTCTTTTCATCTCTAGCGTTCTTAATATAGTCTGGGCTATCGAGCTAATGGTTGGATGGCTTTACTTTACTTTTCTCAAATTTTAGATTACTTCACACACTTACCTACCAAAAAAATTCTAATATCTCTCGGACTATACTAGCTCTCTCGCGTCGACGCGCGTCGACGAACGACGCCGCGTCGAGCGTTGCAGTGTGCCAATGGCCTTACATGTTTGTGATAAGAAAGGCTTTGAAGTTTGGTGTAGGTGTTGTCATTATATTTTCATTTTAGTTAAGAATTGATTTAGATTCTAAATTAATTTACTTTTTATTAAGATCGACGAAGGTATTAGGACAGTTTAAATATTTTTAGGAATTGCAGAAGTGGAAGTGTTGATTCTGTGGATTTGAAAATACAAAAAGAGTTTACAATAGTTCGGGACTTCTACGAAAAAATTAGAAAAACTTACTTTTGCCGACGTTTCGTGTGCGTTACAGCACCTGTGGTGTGGATCCGACTTGACTGGATTGTGAGTGTCGTGCAGAGTGCGGGATTTCATTTTTATTTTTGTGCGCCTACCTCCCATCACTTTCACATTAAATGTAAGGGTGGCGATACACCACACTCACTATGCCAGTTTTAGAAGGTATCAGCACTGTGTTCTTGGGTCTTAATGTGATTCCAGGTTCAGGTTCCGGGATTATCGCATGAAATTCCGAATTATTATAAACTATAAATATACACCATCATAGTTTAAAAATAAACTAATAAGTTATTGTCGATGAGTCTAATATGGTAGTTTCACGACTTTCTCTTTCAGTGGTAAGCAGAGACTATAGCCTGTCATTTACTTCAATCCTTATACACTTCAAGAGTATATAGACACATATAATATATTATATACTAGCTTTTGCCAGCGGCTCCGTCCGCGTGGATGTCGGTTATCGTGGCCAAACATAGCCTATGTGTTAATCCAGGATGTCAGCTAATTCCATACCAAATTTTCATGAAACCAGTCCAGCCGTTTAGACGTGAAAGAGTAACAGACACTCATCCAGTCATCCATACATACACAAGTCCTAGGCGCCGTTACAGTGTTCCTCTCTGTACCACGCCATGAACCTGGCGACCGCACGGTGAATCCATGGAATACTGAGAACCGGATCTCCCTCGCTCGTTAAATACGTGGAACTACAGTTGTCAATGTCAAATGTATACTATTTAATTCATAGACTTATACTACACTACGTTATTTTATTGCACCTCAAAGTCAATTTGGCTTTATATAACAACACTAAAGGGTTGGTGCCATCGTTCAGTTCAAGAACCAAAAAGCAACAATATACTCGCTCATTCTTTGGCCACACGAAGACTATTTTCCGAAGTAGCATTCCGTGAAATAGTAGGTGAAGTTGGTCGTGGCGTGACGAACGACAGCACTCTTGATGCAATTCCAACATCGCCTTCCTATACTACGTTTCACCGCGACTTGTTCTACAAAGCGTTGTGGCGAATAGTAATGAAGGTGGCTTTACCGTATTAGAATGAAAAGGGAATTAGTGGTTTCTTAGAATGTCTAGAGAACTTATATCCATATTAATAATAAAATTCTTTTACTTCATCCGACCGCAATGCCTGTTGCATTCAAAGTTTACATTTTGAAGTCCATGATCGCTTCCCGGTGACCTTGATGAGGTCGTCCTTCCACCTGGCCGTTGGGCGTCCTACACTACGTTTGCCCGTACGCGGTCGCCATTCCAGAACTTTTTGCTCCATCGGCCATCTGTTCTGCGCGACATAGTGCCAAGTATTAAGACAAAAATGGAAGGTACTCAGTTTGAAAAGTGAATTTCTGCTTGCTGAGTATTTGAGATCCCTTACTCCTCCTTGAGATTATTTGAACTAAAAAACACTTTGCAAGAACCTTGCGAAGTGGAGAAGTTAAAACCAGAAATAGAACCCCGAACTCCAAGGTGAAAGGCTTAGGTAGGACTAACGCAAAGGTAATGACAATGACTTTGCCAGGTCCAAAAAAAAGGAGCTAAACCTAAATTTGTACGATATAGGTATCTTTCAGCAATTATTGTAAGTGTGAAACTGCCTATAGTCTAAGATTGCTTTGTTACGATTTTTCAGTAATTAAGTACGTGTAAAAGATACGATGGGACTGACATGCCTGTATAAAAGTCCATAATAATAAATGAAGAGAAGATAAGTTCCAAAAACCGAACCTAATACCTTAAACACAGTAGTAACACTCGCTATCTTGTTACCTGTGATATTGGCATGATTAATTTTGTTTAAATACTAGTAAGGAGTTAGTTACAAAAATAATAACACCATCTTTCAAACCGTAACATCATTAAATATTCCTCGTCTCGCCTTCTTACAAGACATTTAACCGCGAATTATACAAATTGAGTTCGCAACTCGCCGCCACAATAGAATTGTCTCCCGCCATGTCGCTCGCTTTTTTAATGGCCGCATTTCTAGTGAAGTTGATAATTGGTTTGCTAGCTTTATGTAGTGGCCCGGAATTCGTTTTTTTTTGTACTCGTAATGAAAGTTTGAAATCGGTCTTGTGATCGTTTAGTTGCTAATTATTTGAGTGTTTAACTTTGAGAAGTTGATACTTGAATGAAATTTTATAGCATTTATTATGCTTCGAAATACATCGATGTAATGATTTAATTTTCAATATAATTGTATTAATGTCCAGAAGTTTAATTTCAGTCTAAAATTATGAATGGTTGTTAGTTATTTTAACCCTCCATGCAAAGCATCTAAATAATCTAAAGAATTGTAGCACAGCAGTTGATTATATTATAGTCCCTGATATCAGAATACCTATTGAAGAGATTGTTATTGAAATGAATTATTTTGCATAATTATAGTTTTTTTAAGCCCCGACGCAAAAACAACAGAGTGTTATATAATATATTATCACAGAACAGATATATTACTAAGACTACTGAAGTACAAAATTTTATACTTTAACATTCTATTAAAATTCAATAATTCATACTTTGAATTTGAAATAATTTTACCATTAATTTGAAGACAATCATGTAAAGAAAAAAAAAATTAAATTATAAAAGTATATATTCACGAAGAAAATACCTTTATCCCCTTATGACAAGACGTAATGGGTTTTCTGAATTAACCTATTTTGTTTGAAAGCTTTTTAGCCCCATAGGTTTTATCTTAAGCTTTTCTATCATACAGTAAACCTGTTGAACTCATCATAGACTTGTATCAAATAGACCTCTAGCTGTTTCGTCCGCGATTTCGTCCTCGTAAACTTTATATTTAATACGCAGACATCATATGATTTTTTATAAACGTAACCCACGTTATAGGCCAAGCCTTATATCTTGGACCTAAATCGAGAATTATAAAAGGCCCTAGCGCGCAGATTGTTCTGTAATCCATACTAATATTATAAATGCGAAAGTAACTCTGTCTGTCTGTCTGTATGTTACGCTTTCACACCTAAACCACTGAACCGGTTTTGATGAAATTTGGTATAGGGGTAGATTAGACCATGAGAAAGGACATAGGCTATGTTTGGTCGCGATAACCGACATCCACGCGGGCGGAGACGCGGGCAAAAGCTAGTAATCTATATTTGTGAAATTGAGATCGTCCACCGCAGTAGCACCCCGTGCTATCTTCAAAATACAGCCAAGAAATGCGCGAGAGCACATTTTAGGTCCAGGATATTATGATTCGACTTATACGCCTTATATCTACTTAACATAACTGATCTACAGTTCAGAGTTCAGATCTACAACAGAAGCGAAAAAACTGGTGGCTGACATAGGTCAGCGATTAAGAGAAAAGACTGGTGACTCCCGCTCCGGATCGTACCTGGTGCAAAGGCTAGCTATTGCGATCCAACGCGGAAATGCGGCCAGTGTTCTGGGCTCCCTTGCACCAGACACGACCCGGGGCGGATTATTTACGTGACAAAAGCTTGGCTGGCTACTTGACTACTATTATTATAATTTACTAGCTGTCCCGGCGAACTTCGTACCGCCAATTTTTTAGATCCCGTTCCCGCTGCACCATTTAGGGGGATGAAAATAGATGTTGGCCGATTCTCAGACCTACTCAATATGCTCACAAAATTTCATGAGAATCGGTCAAGCCGTTTCGGAGGAGTATGGCAACGAAAACTGTGACACGAGAATTTTATATATTAGATTATTTTTTTATCTACAGTTAAAAAATTCATTAAATTCGTGGAAGCCATCTAAGGGATCTGGAACAGATGGAAAGCATATCAATATAAATATTCCAAAGATTTGTTGCCCTTTTTCTGGTGTCACCTCATTGAATCTATGTGTAATAGGTCTGTGTGTAAGTCTCGTTTTATAATTTAAAATAGATTCTTCGTCTTATAGTGACTTATATTAGACATATAAATACGTAGTAAACTAATTTATATATTTAAAATCTTGTTGTGTCCAATACGGCGTATAATTAATATCTTTGAGACGTATGAACCAGGCTCAAAAATCTGGAGCGTCAGTGAAAAGTGATACATCTCGAGTTATATTACTTATTATATTTTTGCATATAGAAGATCTATAAAAAAATATCTATCTTTGACTCTTATCCCCGTATCTCTAGGGTTTAAAATGAGCGAGTTGATTTGGAGCATAATGATATAACTGAACGTTTTTTTACTACTTCAATTGTGTAAAATAATACTATTAAAATCATATCAAATTGAACTGAACAATGTTTTTTATTTCTGTATTGTATAATGATACAAATTGAATTAACGAGTTTAACACAATGTAGATGTATAGATTAGAAAATATTAGTGTGCAGGGGTGCTAGTGGCCTAGCCACCTCAGAGTACCACAATCGTTAGTAGAATAGAATAATATAATAACGTATGAGAATGACACGTATTTTAAGCGTCGGTAGCTTAGTGGATTAGTCATTTAGGTTCTAATATTCTTTTATAAAAAAAAAGAATTTTATGACAGTTGTAAACAAAAGACAATCACATACATTGTAATCTACTCTACGAAGGAATTGCCTATGTTTTTTTGACAAGCGAACAAAATAGGTTAATTCACATCATTCCATTACGTCTTGTCATAAAAGGATGAAGGTATGTGACTCATTCCTATGCCGCATTATTAAGACCTGGAGCTGCCTGCTAGCTCACGTGTTTCCTTCTTTCACAATCCCGGGTCATTTAAGCGGAGCGTGAAAAGGTATCTGATGAGGCCGTCAAGCTGAGTGCCACCATTGTTAAGAGCGCGCATAAAGCTAGAAAAAAGTCAGATTTCACCCGCACACTTCATACGTCCCGCTCTCGTCTGTCCACACGTCTGTCGCCCCGCAGTATTTTGTGTGGCAGCTAACCGCTGTGTTTAGTACGCAGGCGCACAGTATACCCAAAATAATCAGATAAAATTTGGCAAAGTACGAGCTGGATCATTATCTAAAGGTATACTTTGAACACACAATAATTTTATTTTTGGTGATAGATAAAATGAGTGGGATTTGTAAAATAAACATAAGCATTGCAATAAAACCACTTTTTACGGATTCTAACGCGTATATTTGTTATTATTTACTTTTTAAACCGACGTTTCGGCTGCTGCAAATTTACGCAGAATGAGCTCACTGTGTTGTTAAGTCTTGCTGGATTTTGTTGCTTACTGGGTTTGATTAAGTGGATGACTGGGTCCCAAGCTGGTGGTACGTTCCATCCATCCTCTCTATTAAAATTTGGGTGTTTTTTAATTTCAATAGCCTCGCGGATCATTCTAGGAATATATCGATGTTCTTTGGCGAGTACCTTCAGATACTCGCCAAAGAACATCGATATATTAATAAACATCTTTGCATCTTTGTATACCCGTATATCGCAATAAAATATATTTGAATTTGGAATTTGAATTAATATTAATATATAAATTTATTTTGGTGATAGATAAAATGAGTGCGATTTGTAAAATAAACATAAGCAGCTTAGCTTTAATAAACAGCTTAAAATATAGTGGTCAAAAAATGAATGGATATTTTTTGAAATCGTCAAATATTTATATTAAGACAGTTTTATCACGATATAAATTTTAATAAATTTTCACTGTATTATTATAATTTGTTGTGTTTTAGATAAAATCTCCCTAAGAACTCTGCGAATCGCTGAATAATTTTACAGGTAGTGCATAAATAATACGAAAAAGTAAGTTATAGAAATATTTATTTCAATAATAATTACAAAATGCTTACATGTAATCTACTTGTAATTTTGTTATGGGTAGATAAGAATAAGGTAAATAAATGTATATTTCATACTGAAATTGGTTCAAGACGCCTAAAGATATTACTTTCAGTTCAAAAAAGTAGACGATCACGGTAGAAATTTAATTCCATTACGTCTTGTCATAAAAGGATGAAGGTATGTGACTCATTCCTATGCCGCATTATTAAGACCTGGAGCTGCCTGCTAGCTCACGTGTTTCCTTCTTTCACAATCCCGGGTCATTTAAGCGGAGCGTGAAAAGGTATCTGATGAGGCCGTCAAGCTGAGTGCCACCATTGTTAAGAGCGCGCATAAAGCTAGAAAAAAGTCAGATTTCACCCGCACACTTCATACGTCCCGCTCTCGTCTGTCCACACGTCTGTCGCCCCGCAGTATTTTGTGTGGCAGCTAACCGCTGTGTTTAGTACGCAGGCGCACAGTATACCCAAAATAATCAGATAAAATTTGGCAAAGTACGAGCTGGATCATTATCTAAAGGTATACTTTGAACACACAATAATTTTATTTTTGGTGATAGATAAAATGAGTGGGATTTGTAAAATAAACATAAGCATTGCAATAAAACCACTTTTTACGGATTCTAACGCGTATATTTGTTATTATTTACTTTTTAAACCGACGTTTCGGCTGCTGCAAATTTACGCAGAATGAGCTCACTGTGTTGTTAAGTCTTGCTGGATTTTGTTGCTTACTGGGTTTGATTAAGTGGATGACTGGGTCCCAAGCTGGTGGTACGTTCCATCCATCCTCTCTATTAAAATTTGGGTGTTTTTTAATTTCAATAGCCTCGCGGATCATTCTAGGAATATATCGATGTTCTTTGGCGAGTACCTTCAGATACTCGCCAAAGAACATCGATATATTAATAAACATCTTTGTATCTTTGTATACCCGTATATCGCAATAAAATATATTTGAATTTGGAATTTGAATTAATATTAATATATAAATTTATTTTGGTGATAGATAAAATGAGTGCGATTTGTAAAATAAACATAAGCAGCTTAGCTTTAATAAACAGCTTAAAATATAGTGGTCAAAAAATGAATGGATATTTTTTGAAATCGTCAAATATTTATATTAAGACAGTTTTATCACGATATAAATTTTAATAAATTTTCACTGTATTATTATAATTTGTTGTGTTTTAGATAAAATCTCCCTAAGAACTCTGCGAATCGCTGAATAATTTTACAGGTAGTGCATAAATAATACGAAAAAGTAAGTTATACAAATATTTATTTCAATAATAATTACAAAATGCTTACATGTAATCTACTTGTAATTTTGTTATGGGTAGATAAGAATAAGGTAAATAAATGTATATTTCATACTGAAATTGGTTCAAGACGCCTAAAGATATTACTTTCAGTTCAAAAAAGTAGACGATCACGGTAGAAATTTAATTTGAAAAAATATCTGTTTAATCTATAATTGGAAATACAAAAAAGAGTTGAAGCTATTCTATGCATATGACGTCAATAATGTGGATATTACGAGGCCGTTTTCGAAATTTTGTAATTTTGCTCGATACATGTGATTTTAGAAATGTGATTTCATAGTTAAAAACTGTATTAATTCGAGTTTAAATTAATAAATAAGAAAGATCATCTCAAATACTAATGAGAAAATGAGCTAGGTACGGTATTTACTTATTTTTATTACATGATTTTGATTATTCTACCTGAAACCTACGCCTATTTGTGAATTTTTGTGGAAAAGGTTTAGGAAATGACCTATTACTTATTGTTTTGACGGCTAAACAGTATGAAAAACTTACTACGTATTTTCCTGAAAACTATCTATTACTTGAGTGTATTACTTTTAACTAGTTCATACAGAATATGAAACTAAAAATATTCAATTTGGACTGAACCCTGGCATTCCAGTGCTCTTACTCTGAGCTAGCCTTCCACGGGCGGTCGTCCGTGTTCCATGTGGTCGAATTTTTCTATTACTTGTTTTATATTTGATTTGCTTGATTTATATAAATGGATGTTTAACCAAAGCAAAGGAAATGGCTTATTATGTACTGAGATTTTGAAACTCACTTATCTAATATATTTTTTTATAAACAGTACTAGTCGGGATGTACATAACTAATGTGAATGACCATGTGAATCTCAAACCACTCTACTTGTTTTTATTACACTCGGCGCTGGATAGCCAGTTCCTTTGCTTGAACTTAGCTTACACGCTACTGCGTGTCTAGATTTTACAACGTTGCATATTTTTTAATTCTATTTACGAGTAGTGAATAGAATCTTAAATGTTTAATGAGAGAAAAAAAAATTGCAATAAGCTTACAAGTTACAGTTTTTACTAAGCGATGCGACTGATGATATTACAAGTGCAGATTTTAAGATTTTGATTATTTTATTTTTATTTTTTACTAACACTAGGTCATAAGAGCAATGTAACTAACAAAAATATGGGCTTGCCTGAAATAAATCTTAATTATTATTATTACGAGCTGAAGCAACTCTGAAAAGCATTAAAATTGATAATACAATGTATAAGTACTTTCGCAAAATATAATTATATTACTGCTATAAAAAATAACATTAGTTACATACTTCAAACGCGATGTGGTCTAAGACATCTATTTGATTTTCATATACTATACCCGAGCTCCCTGGCAACGGTTGATACAAAAACTGTACTTAGTAACAAAGTAAAGAAAATAAAGAAATATTACTTTCGACAATTAGCCGAGAGTTGAATTCTTAGTCTTTTAGATTATCTTTAAGAGTTTAGCTTTTGATTTTTTTTATTTCCCATAATTTCGACGAACTTTTTCGACGGAAAACAGAAAAACAGTCCTGTTGTCTCAACGGGGCGACCCCGACTAATTGGTGAAACAACAGATGGCCGGCACCTCGGGTCAGGTGCGATAGCAAGAGACCGTTATGCGCGGAATAAGAACGTCGTAAGCGCCGAATTAGTTTTTTTTTAATTACTCGTAAATTCCAGATAATTTTAACAAAGTGAAAAATTGAGTCACTAGGTTTTATAATTTTATACTTTGTACATAAAAATTGACTCAGTTATATGAATAATCTTGAAAATAAATTAATTATAATCAAAAATTAGGCCTAACTTTGTGATCTTATTTTATCGACAAAATATTATTATTTTATGTTTTCACCAAATTGAGTACCTCTCAGATATAACGTATTTTCTATTAAAAAAAAACAAGCTCATTTGTGGCACACTTTCGGGTATAAAAATCAAATCAAAGATCGGCAATTTTCCTTTATACCCCCTCTTAACATGGTAGGTACTTGTTTATGGTGACTCTCTTTCCGAGACTTTGCGTTTACTATCAGGCGAGGGGAAGTCAAATTGATGTGTCCTTTTATATAAAAAAACGCTACTTGTCTAAGGAGACAGGTCCCTGCTTTGCCATGCAATGACATGTTGCGCCGACCCAGATAATTGGGACACGGGCATAAAGATGATGATGAAATGAGTCGTGAAATTTCCAAAATCCCTTTCTTAATGGATACCTAGACCTTAAAAGGCATCACCTGCCAAATATCCAGAGTTTTAGGCTTTGCGTTGATGAATTAGTCAGTTGGGACAAGTACCTACCTACTTTTATTAGGTACTAGCTGACCTGGCAAACTTCGTACCGCCAATTATTTTCCACTCGCGTGGCGTCCGATCCCGTTCCCCCTGCACCCTCTTATATAATGATATAGTTATCTAAACAGCTATAGAAATAACAACACGGTCACTTCTGCGTATATACCCATGCCGGCCGAATTTGTTGACATTAAAGATCACTGCTCCATTCCCTTGAGTAGTAGCGTGATGATTATATGGCCTATGTGTTATTCTGATATATAAGCTATATTATTGTAAAGTTTCATGAAAATCCATTCAGTAGTTTTACGTAAAAGACACAAACACACATCCATCCATATTCACAAACATTCACGTTTATAATATTAGTAGGATGTACCTATAGTTGTATGTAGGTAGGTATACGAGTACCTTCAACCAATGGTATATTGTACCCCGTGTGACGTAGGTCGAACCACGTGCCTGCATACAATCTGAGGTTAAGCCGATTTCAATTGAATTTGTATAATATATTGGCTCCTATATTTGCTTTTCTATGTTGAGAACTTTTCCGTATTCTACAATGACACTCAATTTGAATCTCGATTTATCTGAGGACAGATTGTATAGGCAATACTTTTATCAAATCTGTCTTTTTTTTATACAATCTATCCTCAGATAAATCGCGACTCAAGCTGAGTATCATTCTAAAATACGGGCCTAGGTCTACCTATAGGTGTAACTGATTAATAATATTGCTGTTACTTTTCACTTGGAATCTCAGATTCCGAAATAAGGTACTTCGGACTATAGTAAATGCTCCCTGGTACGTCAGAAATGATGACATCCACCGAGACCTTGGAGTGGATCTTGTAACTGACGTTATACAAAAACACGCCGAAGCACACGAACAAAGGCTTCTTCATCATGTGAACGTCGAGGCTATCCAGCTACTAGACAACACGGACATAGTGAGAAGACTAAAAAGAACTAAACCTTTTGAGTTAGTTATGTGAATTAATGTAACAAAGTGCAGTGAGTGCTATGTTTAAAGAACACAAGATCAAAGTGTCTATCAATAACAATAGAGACAATAAGAAAAGTGCCAATGGACACATTCTTAACTTGTAAGTGCTAGCAAATTAAGTTAAATTTAAATTACTTATTAGCCTCAAGGTCTAGATTGTAATTGTCTGAGTATCCGTTTAATAACGAATACTTACTAAAAAAAAAAAAAAAAACTTTTCACTTGAAAGGCAGCTAGAACCGTGGATTACAGCTAGTTAAATATAAAGCTGATAGCTCCATAATAATGCCACATAGCTGGCATTGCAATTCTAAATATACAAAACCAATAACGTATAAACTGAGTAGATAATAAGAAAAAAATACGTACGTTTTCGTTTCCCTTCTATCTTAATTCAATATACGAGAAATGGATAAAGCAATCGTTTAGTATTTATTGACGTTCGTAATACATGTAGAGCAATTTCACACTTGACATAAGTGCCCTATTATATTCGACGAAAGCAATTCAATATCATAGACTGGAAAAAGGAAATTGAAGGTCCTGTGTAAAGGGTGGGGTGCTAGTGATGGCGGTTTTGAACACAGGTTTCTTTCTCTTACAGGGGGAATGCCTTGTTGACCAATTCGGCTACCGAGATAGCCTGAATAGATGAATTCGATTGAATTGTGAATTCATAATTCAATCGAATACACAGGGAAAATAAATCTTCTCGGGCGGGATTCGAACCCGCCGTCTTTCCCTTACAGGAGGAATGCTTAAAATTAAATTCAACGTTTAAAAATGGTTAAAAAATCATTCATTGGTTCCAACAGCTCGTTAGAATGTTGGTAGATGGCTCCACCGTTGCCCTTACAGACGAATATAAAGAGAAGGAAAATTTGAAGTGATTCAGGTGTGGCTCAATAGCTCTGTTGGAAGAACATTCCCCCTGTAAGGGAAAGGTCGTGGGTTCAAATCCCACTTGAGTATTTCATTCTCCCGATGTTTTTCGAATTTTAAAGTTAATTTAGCAAATGCTATAAAAAATGATGTAATGTGAAGATAAACTCCTCGCTACAGACATAGACAATCACGTCGTCTATGGCCGCGCGTGTGTCACTTTTTATATATGTGATAGTCACTTATTGTCGCAGGCTGTCTTGTATTATACTACTATTACTATTTAAACTTTATCAGTTTCACTTTATTAGCTTTATTTACTTTAGGTTATGGGCCATTAAAGCTATCAAAAGTATTTGTGAAACTCCGTAAATAAAGTTGTCTAGTACCGCGTAGTGGTTCCTTTGTTTTTTAGGTAGCCATTTTTTACATTACATAGTACCGACGTAAAATGGCTATGAATATGAATAACGTTCATATAGAAAAACTATTGGGACGAGAGAATTATACTACGTGGAAGTTCGCAGTTCAAACATTTTTACAGCTGGAAGATTTGTGGGAGTGTGTTGAGCCCGCTGCCGCTGGAACAGGAGTAGATCTTAAGAAAGATCAGAAAGCGAAAGCAAAAATCATTTTACTTCTAGATCCGATAAATTTTGTTCACGTACAAAATGCGACGACATCCAGAGAGGTATGGCAAAATTTGCAAAGTGCATTCGGAGATTCTGGTTTGACAAGAAAAGTGGGTTTACTCAGAGATCTAGTCAATACTACACTGGATGACTGTTCTAACATAGAGGAATATGTGAACAAAATCGTATCTACCGCCCACAAATTACGAAACATTTCATTTAATATTGATGATGAGTGGTTGGGAACATACCAACCTATGATCATGGGTCTAGAAAGCTCCGGTGTAAAGATTAGCACTGATTTAATAAAAACGAAACTTCTGCAAGAGGTTAAGGGGTCAGGTGCTACCGTCCTTTACACAAAGCATAAACCTACCCCCCAACTAGAAAATAAAAATAAGCCATCAGGCCCCCGTTGCTACAACTGCAATAAGTTTGGACATTTGAGTAAGAACTGTAAAAACAAAAAGAAAAATAACGATAAGTCTCATAATAATGATAAAGGTTTTGCAGCAGTTTTTTCAGCAGGTCATGAATCAATCAACAGTGTGAATTGGTATGTGGATTCCGGAGCATCTTTACACATGACTAATCAGCCTGACTGTATGTATGATGTCCGGGCACCTCCGATTCAGCATATAAAGGTTGCCAACAATACATCAGTAGCTGTGGAGAAAATAGGTAATATTAACCTTTATGTAATTGGTGAAGATGATGTAATAAATCACATACAGGTAAGAGACATTTTATATGTCCCACAATTAAGTACCAACCTGCTGTCTGTTAGTCAGTTGACAAAGAATGGTTGTCAGGTTATATTTCATGAAACTGGCTGTGAGATATATAGTAGACAGAAAAAGTTAGTAGCAACGGCAAGGCTAATTAATAATATGTACAAATTAAATATTGTGAAAGGTAATGCATATATGTCAACCTCAGATGGCCAGAGTGTAGAGGTATGGCACCGAAGAATGTGACATCTTAACTATAGTGATGTCACCAGACTACCCTCATGTACTGAAGGTGTAAAGTTTCTGAATTCTAATGCCTGTAACAGTAATAATTGTATTCCATGTTTGAAGGGTAAACAGGCAAAACTAACATTTAAGAATATAGGCTCACGGGCTACTGCACCACTGCAGCTGATACATTCAGACTTGTGTGGACCCATGGAAACACTATCTATGGGTGGAGCCAGGTATTTCATCACTTTTATAGATGATTATTCAAGAAAAGTGTCTGTTTATTTTCTGAAAAATAAAATGAATATCAAAGAAGTTTTTGAAAACTATAAGAAAGAGATGGAAAACCAATTGGATTGCAAAATAAAAATTCTACGCACCGACAATGACCTTTTTTTTTTTTTTTTTTTAACCGTGGGGGAAAGCCGGACTCCTACCGACTAAAAACCCCCACGGTAACGCCCAGAAGCCTATGGATGGGAGCCCCGGGTAAGCCCTCGGAAGGATGTCCCAGGACTCCCATCAGACCTACGGCTACAATTGCGGCCTCGTCTCGGGGGTGGTTCGGGTGCTATCCCGCGTCTATGGGGGGGTTTTCGGGTGTTATCCCGCTTCTTAGGGGGGGGGGGGGGGCGTGCGTGAATCCCTCACGTCACGCTGCCGTCATGGGCCTGCTTCTGTAAAGACGGTGAGCAGCCAACTCACCGTCCTCAGGCCCCCGGTCATGGAGGCCGATGGTCTTCAGCGAAGACACGTCGGTGGCGCCCAAGCCGCCGACTGCGGAACTCGGGTGGGAGAGTTTTCTCCCGCTCTCGCCCCGCCGCCTCTTTCACGAGCATGATCTGCTCACAGAAAGAGGCGGCGCAGTTCCACTTACTCCCGCTGGAGACCATGGCGCGCACCATGGTCTCGAGCGAGAGGGTGCCCACGCCCAGACCCACCACGAGGACCTGGCGCTGTTGCGCCCACGCCGTGCACTCCACCAGCGTGTGGAGCGCTGTGTCATCGCTGCGGTCGTCACAGTGCTGACACTCGGCCGTGGTTTCCCGGTGTCTTCGCCACAGATACCTACCGAAGCTACCATGCCCGGTAAGTATCTGTGACAACCGGTAGGAGAGAGCACCGTGTCTCCTCTCCAGCCACTCGTCCATGACCGGTCTGACGGCCGCAATTGTGGCGAATCCCCCCTTTGGTTGCTCAAGTCGCACCTTCCATGTCTCCACGGTTTCCTGGTAGAGCTGGGACCGCTGGGCCTCGATTTCTCGAGACGCAGGCCATTGGCCCCGCTCCAGCGCCTCCTTGCGCCATATAAATAGAGACGCAAGGGCTCTCGCTTCCAGGTCCCATGGAGGGGTCCCGGCTAGGAGGCATGCCGCCTCACCAGAGATCGTGCGGTATCCCCTTATCACCCTGACGGCCATCGCCCTCTGTGGGCTCAGCAATCTAGACCGACAATGACCTAGAATATATTAATAATCAATTGTCTAAATACTTGGCAGGTACAGGTATCAAGCATCAAACAACTGCACCATACACCCCGGAGCAGAATGGTCTGGCCGAGCGAATGAACCGCACTCTTGTGGAGCGTGCCAGGTGCATGTTGGTCGATGCTGGACTTTCAAAACAGTATTGGGCAGAGGCAGTGGAGACAGCTGCTCACGTCATTAATCGTTCACCTACTCGAGTTCTTGACTACGTGACACCACTGGAGAAACTGACAGGTATCAAACCAAATATTTCTCACCTTAGAATTTTTGGCTGTAAAGCCATGGTTCACGTGCCGAAAGAGAAACGACTGAAGTGGGATTCAAAATCCACTGAAACTATATTCCTCGGGTATTGTGAAAATACCAAAGGTTATAGATTATTGAACCCACTCACAAGGAAGGTTATTAAGAGTAGAAATGTCATTTTTATAGAAGACGGCTCTGGCGATAAAAAGGAAAGTTTGAGTCCAGATAAAATTAGTAAAAACAATACATTACAGATACCTGAGCCATTGACCATTTGTATGCCATTAACTGAAACCATGCAGACTTCAGAAAGCTCCGCTCCTGTTCAAAATGACTTGAATGATGATTCTACGTCTAATTCAGGGGAAAGCTTTGATTCTACAGTGGAAACAATTGATCAGGATACAACTTACGAGCCTAGCACTGAATGCTCAATTGATTCTCCAAACCGATTTATAAATTTGAGGCCTCGCAGAAGGCAACCCATTGATGAAGATCAAGGAGAATTAAATTATGCCTGTTGGACTCTAAGTCAGGATCCAACTACGGTAGAGGAAGCCATGTCTTCATCAGAATCCAGTCATTGGAAGAAAGCCATGGAGGAGGAGTATTCCTCTTTAATGCAAAATAATACTTGGATATTATGTCACTTACCCGATGGCAAGAAGGCTTTATCCTGTAGATGGGTTTATAAGACCAAGAAGGATGATAAAGGAAACATAGCAAGATACAAAGCAAGGTTAGTCATTAGAGGTTGTGCACAAAGGAAGGGATTAGATTACAATGAAGTATATTCACCGGTAATTAGATATTCATCCCTGAGGTATTTGTTTGCATTAGCTGTGAAGTATAATTTGGATATAAACCAAATGGATGCTGTGTCTGCGTTTCTACAGGGTGATATAGAAGAAAGTATTTATATGTTACAACCTCCAAGCTTTGAAGCTAATAATACACAAGTATGTTTATTGAAAAAATCATTGTATGGTTTAAAGCAGGCCAGTCGACAGTGGAATAAGAAATTGGATCATGCACTGAAAGATATTGGCATGAAACAGTCTTCACTTGATCCTTGTATTTATTATAACATAGAAAGGGAAGATATAACTTTCTTAGCTGTATATGTCGATGATTTAATCCTTTTTACAAACTCTACAAAAACTAAGACTTTTATAAATGAAAAGTTGTTTTCTAGTTTTGAAATGAAAGATTTAGGTGATTTAAAGTATTGCCTGGGTTTTCATGTTCACAGAGACCGGGAAAAAGGGATTCTGTGTATTGATCAGAAGCAATATATTGTGGATATATTAAACAAATTTGGAATGTCTAACTGTAAAGGCGTCAATACACCCATTGATCCCAAAACTAAGTTCAAGATGAGTACAGAAGAAAGCTCAACTGTTGATACAACTTTCTATCAAGACATTATAGGTTCTCTATTGTATTTATCACAAGGAACCCGCCCAGATATTTCCTATGCTGTGAACACTTTAAGTAAATTTAATGCAAGACCAGAAATGCAACATTTGATAGCATTAAAGAGAGTGTTGAGATATCTGAAATATTCTGAAAACTATGCTTTAACTTATAAGCAAAATATTGAAGAAGAATCTATACATGGCTACTGTGATGCAGATTGGGCTGGTAATGAAGATGATCGAAGATCATGGTACTGGCTATGTATTTCTATTTCAGAGTGGAGCAATTTCCTGGAACTCACGCCGGCAACAAACTGTCGCGTTATCCACCACCGAAGCTGAATACATGTCGCTATCTAGCTGCACTCAAGAGGCTATCTGGCTTAGACAAATGCAGGAAGAATTGTGGTCACACTTATCTACTACACCTGTCATAATCTTCTGTGATAATATAAGTGCAATTAAACTTTCAGAGACTGAAAATTATCATCACAGGACTAAGCACATAGACGTACGGCATCACTTTGTACGGGACAAAGTACGGCTAAAGAAAATAGTCGTTCATTATATACAATCAAATGAGATGGTGGCCGATTCATTAACAAAGGGGACTCCGCGCCTTAAGCTGATGTATTGTTCTACCAAAATGGGTTTATCTTCAAGGGAGGATGATGTAATGTGAAGATAAACTCCTCGCTACAGACATAGACAATCACGTCGTCTATGGCCGCGCGTGTGTCACTTTTTATATATGTGATAGTCACTTATTGTCGCAGGCTGTCTTGTATTATACTACTATTACTATTTAAACTTTATCAGTTTCATTTTATTAGCTTTATTTACTTTACCGCCAAGCATACTCACTGGGGATCGAGACTAAATAATACTAAAGGCAGGCAACTGTTCAAAGCCATACAAGAATTAAACTGTGAAGCTATATCCACAGGAAAACCAACATACTGGCCTACAGACCCTGACAGAATTCCAGACTTGATAGACTTCTTCGTCGGCAAAAACATATCTAGTAATGAGATTAATATAGAAGAGTGTCACGATATGAATTCGGACCATTCTCCCATACTATTGACGTTATGCAGACGTATGTTGTATAATGAGAAACGACCAATCTTAGTTAATCAGCATACAGATTGGGATAGTTTTAGAATAGATCTAGACAACAGAATAGAATTAAGAGTTCCATTGAAAACGATAGAACAATTAGAGTTAGAAGTTAGACAATTTATAGTAAATATACAGCAGGCAGCTTGGCAAAATACACCAATCAAGCCAATACGAGTCACTAGAACTGTATATCCTGAATATATTAAAAATCTTATAATGCAAAAACGAAAGCAGCGCAGAAGATGGCATCTAACCCGATGCCCTCAAGATAAAACCGAGCTTAATAATCTGACTAAAGGTCTGAAGAGAGAAATAGTAAGTCATAACAACTCACTTACTAACAACTATTTACATCACTTAACCACAGATTCTAAGTCAGATTACAATCTATGGAAAGCAACCAAAAACATGAAAAAACCTACAACACAAATTCCTCCTATAAGAGAAGAAAACGGGAAATGAGCCAGAAGTAATCAACAAAAAGCTGAAAGGTTCGCTAAACACCTGGAGCTTATATTTCAACCCAACGTTGAATCATCTAACGCTACTGAGATGACGTGTACTGAACAACTGCCAAAATATGATAACTTAAAAATAAAGCTCGTCACACCAAAGGAAGTCTCGAATATGATCAAGTACAATATAAATTCAAAAAAATCACCTGGCTATGACCTTATAACCGGTGAAATTCTACAAAATTTAAATCGTAAAGCGATCGTTAAACTGACAACTCTAATAAATGCTGCTTTTCGATTAAAGCATGTACCCGACCTGTGGAAAGTAGCTGAAATAATTATGATACCAAAACCTGGCAAACCACCACATGAACCCGCTTCATATAGACCAATTTCCCTGCTACCAATAATATCAAAATTGTTCGAGAAACTATTGCTAAAAAGACTAAAACCAGTCATTGAAAACAGTAATATTATTCCTGACCATCAATTTGGCTTTAGAGAAAAGCATTCAACAATTGACCAGGTACATAGAATAACAAATATTATAGAAAAAGCGCTAGAAGAAAAAAAGGTTTGTTCTACCATATTCCTTGATGTAGCACAAGCTTTCGATAAAGTTTGGCATGAAGGACTCATACACAAACTTAAAGTAATGCTACCGCGACAATTTGCTGAGATTCTTGAATCCTATATACTGAATAGGGTATTTCGTATCCGTCAAGAAGACGTCTATTCAGAAATAAGGCCAATCAAAGCTGGAGTTCCACAAGGAAGCGTATTAGGCCCAATTCTGTACCTATTATACACCAGTGATATTCCAGTCAACGAAAACCACCCAATTGCAACCTTTGCCGACGACACGGCCATAATGGCGATAGGTGACAATCACAAAGAGGCTGTTGAAAAGGTCCAAATAATAATCAATGAAGTTATTTCCTGGACCAAAAAATGGCGCATCAGGCTGAATGAAAGCAAGTCGATTCATGTTGACTTCACAAATAAGAGAACACAGTATTTCCCCGTATTTATGAATGGAGAACAAGTACCATACGCTAATACAGCCAAATACCTCGGCATGACTCTAGACGCCAAGCTGCGCTGGAAAGCACACGTCAAGAAGAAAAGATCAGAACTAAAATTACGCTACCAGAAAATGTACTGGCTTCTTGGGAAAAGCTCTCCTGTATCAGTACACAATAAAGTCCTACTATATAAACAGGTATTGATGCCAGTATGGACTTATGGTATCCAGCTATGGGGCTGTACCAGTAAAAGCAATCGTCAGATTATTCAACGATTCCAAAATAAAGTGCTCAGGGATATTGTCAACGCACCCTGGTACATTCGTAACTGTGATCTACATCGGGACCTGAACATGGACGTCGTAGATCAAGTCATTCAAAAGCATGCCGAAGCCCATGAAAAGAGACTTCATCATCACGTGAACGTCGAGGCAATCCAGCTCCTTGATAACACTGATATAGTGAGAAGACTAAAACGCACAAAGCCGTTTGAGTTAGTGTAGTGTTTTTAGTGTCAAATAAATGCAGTGACAAGTGCCGCGCACAAAGAACACATGAACAAAGTGTCTTCGCCTTAACAAAAACTAAGTAAGTGTTAATGGACACGCTCTTAGAATTATGTTTATGTAGTAATTTAGGTGAAAGTTATTTACTTATTAGTCAATAGGCTAGATTGTAATATAAATAAAGTATTATATAAGTACTTTATTAGAAAAAAAAAAAAAAAAAAAAAAAATTACTTTAAAAAATCATTAAAATTGTATATAACAAATGAAAAAAAATAAAAACTTCAAATCCCGCCTGAACCGATTCATTTTTTTCCATCTTAATCGATCCGGCTACACTTAGCATATGCATTCCAAATGCTGAAAAACTCAAAATGGTGGTCCCTACTTTGACGGCAAGGACAGATGCCATTACACGATCCGCTTGAAGAACCCGAGATAGTAAGAAGAGGGTTTTCATTGACATATTTTTGATATAAAAAAATTACATAATCAATATCTCTCTAAGGATGGTGATATACTCCAAAGGGTCACCCATGAGTACCTAAGGAACCGAAACTAATGAAAGTTAGGACTTTTTACTTAGAGAACATCTGGATAGGTGGTCACTGGGATAGTGATAATATTTTTTCCAAAGAGAACATACCTTTTTTTCCGTCTGGAAATCACGGATACCACCCCGGTGGCCGGAAAACGATTATGTCGGACTCAAATCAACTAAAACTGAACGCTGTCTTGAGTCTCAAGTTCCGGAGTATCGTACTATAACAAGGTGTATCAAAAATCGCTCCCGCTTCTAACCCGCTCTCACTGAAGCCACACATGTGGGCATTTGTTTGTATGAGTGTGCAAAGGAAATGAAACGAGGGATGCTTGCTGGCCAATAGTAGGGATTGTGGTGAGCCCGGCATTTAGCGAATCTACATGACACTGGAATATTTTTATTTCGTTATGTATAACACATTTATTTTGATTAGAATGTACTTTTTTGGTATGTGTTTTTGTTTACGCCATTTTGAAAATATGCGATGTTATGCCAACTTTCATTCAACTGCAAGTTTGGTCCTACAGATTGAAAGGTTCCTGAGAGGTTCCTGGAAGGGGGACAAATATAGAGAATATTCTTCAAGGAGTGGGGTTTAGTGGACGGAAGAGGGCGAATGTACACAATTTAATTCAGGCGAGGCAGGGAGGGATACAAACATGCAGACTCACCTCCGGTAACCAAGGACCCAAGACGGCGTGCGTTTTGGTCGGTTCGAGTCCGACATAACCACCTCCACCGGCTCCGTGGGGGTGGTATCCGTGGGGATTTTTCGCACGATAAAAAAAAGACTTTTGTTCATTTCTGTATGAGATTAGATAATAATCGAATGTTGTAAAAAAATAGTAGTATTAAGTTAAATTGCATGAATGGATAAATAGATAGATATGCTTTGTTTTCCTTGCGCGTCCTTATATATAACACGATATATTTATTCATATATTCAAATTCTAGTTAAGCGCGTCCATTGTACGTGTCGCGGACTTATTGTAGGTCTCCGGAGGGCGATTCTTATTTGGGATTTGACGGATGAGGCCGGGTGAAGGCCGCCTAAGCCATTGTCGTCATGTTACATCACTATTCTCATGTTTTTGAACGCAAAATCTTGTTTAGACGTTTTGGCTATTTTGGAAGGGTACATAATTTTTAACCGACTTCTAAAAAAGGGGAGGTTCTTAATTCGATCTCTTGATTAGACTTGAAGATTTTGTGAGTTTGTTACGCAATTAAAATACCGCAATTATGAATGGGTTTTTATAAATTTTGGTTAGCTGAAAGGGGGATACTTTTAGAGTCCCATATCCCAAAGGATTGAAGATCTGGTGCTGGTATTCTGGGGAAGTTAAAGGACCAGTCATCCACTTAATCAAACCCAGTAAGCAGCAAAATCCAGCAAGACTTAACAACACAGTGAGCTCGTTCTGCGTAAATACGAACACCAATAATTCACCATGATTCGGGTATTTTGAGATAGCTTATACTTCAAACTATGTGACAACTACCATCGTGAGTCACACCGCGAAAATGGCTGCTGCAAAGCAGCCGAAACGTCGGGTTAAAAAGTAACAATAACAAATATATCGCGATAGAATCCGTAAAGAGTGGTTTTATTTCAATAAGTTAAAGGAAAGTAATAAAATGTAGGCAAAAATACTTCATCATTTTGATTTCAGTGTTTGCGTTTAGGAATCGTCTTTATGATATTGAGCTGATGATAGAAACCCAAGCCAACGGTGGATCGATAGATCGGTTATAATTTATCAAACATCGGTGCTTGAGCTACTATAATGCAATCAATTAAGGAATGGTCTGTCGAAGGCACTGACTAGTAACTATTCAGTAAATCTGTACATGCAGTTATTTTTCGCTTTTCAGTGTCTCTTTCTTCTTTCTTGAAGTCTGTTTAACTTTTTTGTTAAAATTATAAAAATGAAATAGGTATATTTACAAAAATTAAAAATATAAAAGCCCGACACTCCCCATCCCCCCTTTATCCTCCATAACTTTCATCAACATGTCTGAGAACACTCGCACGTAGGTAAATCACCTTCAAAACAAAAAAGAACTAAATTGAAATCGCTTCATTCGTTCAGGAGCTAAGATGCCACAGACAGACAGACACGTCAAACTTACCTATAACATCCAGTTGCGTCGGGGTTTAAAAATGGCCTGTAGTGAATGTTTCATATTATAATGTATATTTGATATTATTCGATTGACAGCCTCTGTGGCGTGGCGGTAGTGAACGCGACTGCTACGCAGGAGGCGCGGGTTCGATTCCTGCTCAGTGCAAATATTTGTATGCATGAATATGGCTATTTGCATTAGTCTGGGTGTTTCTATGTATAATATGTATGTATTTACAAAAAAAGTATCTAAGTATGTTTATCCGCATTCTAGATTCCATAACACAAGCTATTAAAAAAGCTTACCATGGGTCTAGATAGCGTTGTGTAGAATGTTGTGGAATATTTATTATTTATTTGCAGCATTTTTACCTAACCAGGGTTATAACGCTTATGGCCATAAAAGCAATCTACTTATTCACAGGTCAAGCTTTACTCAGTAGAGCTGCTGAGTGGAGCTATTTCGTTTAAAACCTCACCTGAAATACTAAGGTTCAACGGAGCTAACTATTTTTTTAAATTAATTTAGAGCTTTTAGTCCACATCTCTACGTTTATTTTTGCTTCTCTGTGGCTTCAGCGGTGTAATTAAAAAAAAAAAGCAAAAATGGCCGCGTGGTTCCCAGCAGAGTAGAATTCGGGCCACCTCATCTCTTATGTGGTGTCGTACAAGGCGACCAAGGAATAGGGCTGTTTAACATCAGACAGATAATATACAGTCCAGACTCAGTTGCATGATTTATTATATTACCGACGAGTTTTATATGCTTAAACGCTTACATTATCATGTTTTAAGGTTCTGAAATAATTTACGTGATTATAAATGCGTGTTTTAACTTTTTTGGTAGGTAGTTCGAAGGTAGTTACCGTGGTTTATATAGACGTACTAGCTTTTACCCGCGGCTCCGCCCGCGTGGATGTCGGTTATCGCGACCAAATATAGCCTATGTCCTTTCTCATGGTCTAATTTACCCCTATACCGAATTTCATCAAAATCGGTTCAGTGGTTGAGGCGTGAAAGCGTAACATACAGACAGACAGACAGACAGACAGACAGACAGAGTTACTTTCGCATTTATAATATTAAGTATGGATGCAACATCAGGGGCATCACGTTCACGCAACCGACTCTATAAGAACCTTCTAATGCCCTTCTTGAAGAACCTCCTAAATGTAAGACGAACTAAGCTAGAGTTACATTAACTGCAGCACAAAGGAGTAATTTAAATATACTCTTTACCCGACGCGCGGGAACAAAACTAATCTACATTTTTCTACACTGTTATTTCCTAGCTTTAAGTTGTGGTCTAGACATCAGCGTTTTACAAAGCAGAAGCGGTAGCGAATATTACGAGTAGACTCTAGAAGAATATCGAAAGGAATATTTTTAGGTAACTTCAGAAAAGGAAAAGGTTCTCAATCGACTTTCTTAGTATATTGTTCAGCGATAACGTCGTCAAATTAACCGATATTGATGATTATTTTTAAATATCTGTATAGCAACGTGGCTGGAGTTGTGTTGCTCAAAGCTTTTCAAGTAAAGAAAAATTTGTTATCTAACCAAAAGGACCCATTCAATTGGTCAAAGATATTCGAGGAGCTCATTTCGTCTGAGGTGAAGGAGTGAAAATATATACAGGCTTATAATGTTGGCCAAGCGCAATCTTTACTTATCATCATACGCCTTCTAGCGATTTCCATTATGCCAAAGTTTACACTTCGAAGCCCTTTGCTTGGATTCCAAAGATCTTGGTGGACCCCCTACTGAGTGCGGCTAACTGTATTATCAGTCTAAAATACAGCCCAACCTGCTATGGCCTCGCTCACCGCTGTTACTGAGGACACACCTTTACATCTCTAGGTTTTAACCTAAATTTGGACTAGTTAAGTTAAATTTAAGTAAGTTAATTACCGTTTGTTCTCTAGATGTGGTTTTAAGCAAGAGGTATCAAGTTAAAAGGCTTAAAGGTTATTTTATTACCTGTGTACGCAAGTACTCAACGGCTTGACCGGGGAAGTACCACTACAGATACCATTTAAGTATTTAAGATAGAATTCAAGTATCAAATCTATTTTTACTCTCTTTCAAATTTAAGTAAAAGATCTAAGTATTATAAAATTGTACATTGATTGTCTGCATATTGGAGAAATTTTAAAAATAACTTGGGTTATGTTACTCGTAAATTAATGAGTATGAGTTGATTTTTTTAGAATCTTCTTTGTTTTTCTGTTTAAAAAACTAAAGAACAGGTTTCGATGTGCGGGTATTCCGTATGGATCCCCTATTTCGATCCCTCAGGGGATCTAAAAGGAATCGTTATTCCACTTCGATCCCCAAGGGATCGAAGTGGACTTTACTATTCCACTTAGATCCCCTAACCCTAATTTAAGGGGATCGTATTGAGCAAAACTAAAATAATCACTCCTACATGGATCCCTTTTTAGTAAAATGATCAAGACAAGATAACATAGGACAAGATGAGATGTGGTGAGGTCAGGTGAGGTTAGGTGATACGAGATTTTGTTTAGAAGGTCTTGGTCAGACTAAAATCTAACATTTGTTTGATTACAATCGGTTAAGTGGAACCGGAGAAATGAGTAAAAATATAATAAATGAAATGAAAACTTTAGTTTGTTGTCTCGCAATATTATGATAACTGAAAAGTTTGGAATAAACTTAATTATTAAGAAAACAAAAAATACGACTGCATAAAAATTAATGGGTACCGCTTACTATCAAACTTGTTACCATCTTTTCAGCATCGGTCGGCTTTCTTATTTTTAATAAATTTTTTTTGCTTTTCATTTGATTTTTACAGTCAAGTTTTTTGTTTTCTTAATATTTTTTTTTATCTGGTAACGAAATCAAAAAAGAACTTTGCAGTTAGAGTTTTTTAAATAAATATTTTAAATATTTTTTAATAAATTTTAAATATTTTCCAACATTCTACACAACGCTATCTAGACCCATGGTAAGCATAGCTTAACTAGCTTGTGTTATGGAATCTAGAATGCTGATAAACATACTTAAATACATTTTTTTTTGTAAATACATACATATTATACATAGAAACACCCAGACCAATGCAAATAGCCATATTCATGCATACAAATATTTGCACTGAGCGGGAATCGAACCCGCGGCCCCTGCGTGGCAGTCGCGTTCACTACCACCACGCCACGGAGGCTGTCAAACTGTTATAACATTACTTAGAAATAGGATTTATCTAGGTACGCTTGTCCTACATATTTGTTGAAGCCTAGGACTCGTCTTGACAAAGGTGGCCTAATTAATTTGCCCGTTACAAATGGCCCGGGATGAGATTGCGAATTTCCCAAACGACCGCAGTATTCTTGAGGTTGGTTTATACAGAAATCGTAATAGCAGCTAGAAAATTCTTTTTGTACGAGGTCAGGTCAAAAAAGTAAGGGAATCATCAGCCTCGCGTAAACTCGGAGTCCTGAACAGAGTGAGACGTTTTTTCACGCCGGAGCAGCGGTGTCTTCTATACAAGACCCAAATTCGTTCCTGCGTGGAATACTGCTCACATCTCTGGGACGGCTCCGCAAAGTACTTATTAAATGCTCTCGACAGGTTGCAGCGACGTGCGGTCCGCATTATTGGGGATCCTGAGGTCACGAACACCCTCGAGCCTTTGCAGATGCGTAGAGATGTTGCGTCTTTCCTTCACAGGACGACACGTGCAGGGCTAAGATGTCATCCATTTACGGTGCAGAGTATACCTGCTAGAACCAAGCGTTTCAGTGATTCATTCCTATGCCGCACCACTAAGACCTGGAATTCCCTGCCAGCTCACGTGTTTCCTTCTTCCTACAGTCCCGGGTCCTTTAAGCGGGGCGTGAAAAGGCATCTAATGAGGCCGTCAAGCTGAGTGCCACCACTGTTAACATGGTAAATGTTTACGATGGTGACCCTCTTTCCGAGACTTTGCCTTTAGCTTAACATCAGGCGAGGTGAAGTCAAATTGACGTGTGCTATATAAAAAAAAAAAAAAAATTTAGTTTCTAATTTAGTCACTTAATACTTCAACACTTACGGCACCTTTTTTTTTATCGTGCGATAAATCCCCATGGATACCATCCCCACGGAGCCGGTGGAGGTGGTTATACTCGAACCGACTAAAACGCCGTCTTGGTTCCTTGGTTGCCGGAGGTGAGATTGCCAAAAGCATGTCTCTCGCACCCCGGCAGACAACACTTAAGACTTTGACACCGTCGCCTTTAAAGACGGATATAAAGAGAAGGGAAATTTGAAGTGATTCAGGTGTGGCTCAATAGCTCAGTTGGAAGAGCATTCCCCTGGATTAGTATTCGAATTTTGAAGTTAGTATAATAAATGCTATAAAAATCATTCAAACACTTAATATTATTAAAGTTTATGGTAGTGAAAGTTAATGAAGTAGAGCATTGAAGTGTCTTACAGGGTCAGCAGCACGAGTGTGACCCCCTTGACAACACCAGGGAGTCACACTCAGTGGTACCTACTTTCCATCAGTGGGCCATGCGCTTATCTGCCACCTAAGAAGTATAAGGGTCCGGTCGAGTACAACCTATTCCCAAAATGCCTGATTGCACTATAAACGAATGTCAAAACGTTTCAAACTGTTTCCCGAGATGTCTGAATTCAATATGCCTCTGTGGCGTGGCGGTAGTGCACACGACTGCCACGCAGGAGGCGCGGTTTCGATTCCCACTCAGTGCAAATATTTGCATGCATGAATATGGCTATTTGCATTGGTCTGGGTGTTTCTATGTATGATATGTATGTATTTACAAAAAAAAAGTATGTAAGTATGTTTATCCGCATTCTAGATTCCATAACACAAGCTATAAAAGCTTACCATGGGTCTAGATAGCGTTGTGTAGAATGTTGTGGAATATTTATTTATTATTTATTTATTTATAATATGACTTAGGCCCGATTCACCTGAATTCGAAAATATCTTCTTCCCACTATGCCTGAAATTCAAGGATATGATAGTGTTCACTATCAAGCCAAGCTGAGTGCCACCATTGTTAACATAGTACACGTTAATAGTGGTGACCCTCTCTCCGAGACTTTATTGTAGCTTACCATTCAATAACTGTATCAACATATTTGGGGCCCAGTGGTCCAAGGCCAAGGTACCAAATATCACTATAATTTAACCCCCACACGTAGGTACGACAAAAGCCCAATAAATTACAATTACCCCATTCCACCCACAATTGCCCCGCTTTATTAAAATAAAAAAGAAGCACAAATATATTACATTAGGATGGCATCCCCATTTAATCCTTCTATTTTTTATTTATTTCCTTGTTCCAATAAATTTCTCACTAACTTCATATAAATTAATCACATACGACCTCAAAAGACCAATAATCCGCAATGCCCCCATTCCATCCACAATTGCCCCGCTTTATTAAAATAAAAAGAAGCATGTAAAATGTCCGACATGCCGTATATTAGTACCCGCGTCGGCGACTTTTTACTCAGTGGCTTAATTAAACCATACCGACGGTTTACAGCTTGAAACTTTGTGCCCTTATTGTGTCACAGTTCATTTTGTATTTAGAAGGTTATTTGGGGTGTTAAATTTTTATTACGGGGCAATTTTGGAAGTTTGACGGTTGGGTGATTTATTAAAGGGGCCAATGTTGTTATTTATAATCGATGTAAATTAAAAAGTTTACTTTAGATTCTAGAGAAATAATATTGCGTGTGAATGTGTGTGTGTGTGTATGTTTTCTGATTTATTTGACTTTTATGAGAGTTGTATAATTCTGCCTACCTCTTCTAGCGTTAAAGGCATGAGTCTATTATATAGAAAAAATATATTTAGTTCATATGTCGAGTTGGTTACTTAACTTCGGTTGACAGTATACATTTTTTCATTTTTCTATTTCCTATCCCCATTTTCCTATTTACCCTTCCATCAAATTTCCTTTCCTAACATCCTCTTGCGTTAGGGCTGTAAAAAACAATAATTCATCTTTATTACAAAACATGTAATTATAAAACTTTGTGCTTCACAAAATGAAGACAAATGTCATAGAAACATAATATAGGAAACAATTAAGCGATGATTTTCCATACATCGACGCGTATTCACAGGGGGATACTAAATGATCGATGGGCAAGATAACGATACGCTCCAGTTGGTTTGCTCCGGTGTGATTCATAAGCGCGAGCGGAGGCAGATTGATCTATTTAAAGTTTATTCAGACACAAAAAATACATTACAGAGATTGGATGGTGGGAAAAGTTGTACAAGTGTACCGTTTATTTGTTAAAGAAATTCGTCACAGAGTCTTTCAGCCACTTCACTTCAACAAAGAAAATAAAGATGGAAGCTTCTTAAAAAAGCCTTAGTTATTGCAGAGATTATTATGTTTCAGTACCTAAATGATATTATCGGTAAGTAGTTTAAGAGAATATCACATATTGGAATAAAATTACTATAAAATCACGGTAAAGTCCGTTAAAAATACACAAATTGAGAACACTTGTACTTTTTCCACTGTATTTATTATATTACACACCTGACCGGTTTCAAACCTACTTAAACCTTTGAGAATGCCGTAAGGCAAAACCGGTCAGGTGTGTAATAGAATAAATACAGTGGAAAAAGTACAAGTGTTCTCTATATGTGTAACAATGAATTCCACCAAGTGCCATCAATCAACAGTACAAATAATCCGTTAAAAATAGTTTTAATTTAATGTCTAAGAACATAATTATTTCAACTAAACACCGCATTTTGGGTTCTTCTTGAACCACACAACAGAGTAACGGCAGCGAGCAAACGGTGCAGTTGGGACGTGCTACATACACAATATAAATTAATTATAAATTCAAACCCGCTGTATATTTACCAATATATTCTTCGTTCTAGTTTGTAGACTGAAAAATGATCACTTTTGTAGGTAAGCAGAGTTCTTTAACAGACAGAAAGTTATGTAAAAAAACCTGATTAAGAAACTTGTGTCCCTCGAATCATTTCGATTAATGAAATCTCAAAAAAAATTGGCACGGGTCCAAAATGTTTTAGTTTGTATCGTGTTGGTTTAATATCGATGGTATTAATATTTATGGTGTCGTTTGGTTAGGTACTCAATCATTCCTGTGTCGGATCGAAAAGGAGCCAACGTCCGAGTGCCATCACTGCGACGCGAGCGAGGACACGGGGCTGCACACGCTCACCGAGTGCCCGGCATGGGCCGGACCGAGGCGGGAGCTAGTGGCGGCCCTGGGAGTGAGAGTTCTCACCCTCGCCACCCTGCTCACAGCAATGGTCCGCTGCGCGGACGCGTGGGCGGCCGGCGTCTCCTTCAGCGAGCAGGTAATGGTCGTGAAGGAGACGGCGGAGCGGGAGAGGCGGCGCGAGCGAGAAAGACTCGCGGATCGCGCCGCCCGCGCGCGCAGGCAACTCGGGCGTCGGAGGGCACTGACTGACCTCCGTCCCCCATGAGCGCGGGCCTGGGGGTGACGGGTGGAGCCGCCTGTCACCCCAGCAGAAGCAGGCCACGGCGACGGCGCGCTGAATAGCGCGCCTCCCCATTCCGGGGGCGAGTTGGGGACACCGTTGTCCCCCCTCCTGAGGAGGGCCAGACCGTAAGGGATGGCTCTGGGTCAGCCGGGGTGCGAGGGATATGTCTTTGACAACCTCACCTCCGGCCTAGCACCAAGACCCACAGTCGGCGTGCGGTTTTAGTCGGTTCGAGTCCGACATAACCTCCCCTTCCGGCTCCGGCAGGGGGGGTATCCGTGGGGATTTCCGCACGAAAAAAAAAAAAAAAAGGTACTCAATCATTCAATTATTTGAATAAACAATGGTTAGATTTGGTACATACATACATATAATCACGCCTTTATCGGAGGGTTAGGCAGAGGTGAATTAACACCCAAATTTCACCAATCATTGTATTCGGTCCCACGTAATTGGGGTGAGCCTATTGCCGTATTCCGGGCACTATTGTTGACTCGAGACTATATCTGAGACTGAGTCTGGGCTGTATATATGTCTGATGTAAAACAGCCCTATCCCTTAGTCGCCTTGTACGACACCGCATGGGAAGAGATGGAGTGGTCCAAATTCTTCTCTACTGGGAATCACGCGGCTTTTTAGATTAGATTTGGTACAAGGATAGATTATATTCAGGAAGGAAGTCTTCTTTTGGTGTCGTAAAAGGCGACTAAGGAATAGGGCTGTTCTCCATCCGACAGTAAACATACAGCCCAAGATAAAAGGCTCGCTAGGTGGCAATAGGCTCGCTATATATCAAATGTCAGTAACAGTAGCTAATAAAAAAAAAAAAAAAAAAAAAATATATATATATATATAGTGTGAAGATTTAATAGAATTGAAATCATTTACAAATATCCTGATTCCTACCAGCTTCCTAATGTGTCGCACACTGTATGATAAACAAATCGATGTAAGTATATTTCCATCGGCTTACCTTTTGTTTTTTTTACCTACTTTTGTAAATCCATAATCTCAAGTACACAAAAACAGTGCATCACGGAGAACGGCATAAATAAGCCGAGCGTTTCCGATTCGGGGCACGTCCAAAAATTTATTGGTTGGCAAATAAGTTGAAAGCGCTTGAGATAAAGCTAAAGTTCTGTAGCCGCGGGGATGGTGGGGATGGTGACCTATTCTAATGTCTTGGGACAGCTTCCTAGAATGAAGAATCAATACTGCCATCTAATATTATAAATGAGAAAGTAACTCTATCTGTCTGTCTGTCTGTATGTTATGCTTTCACGCCTAAACCACTGAACCGATTTTGATGACATTTGGTATAGGGATAGGTTAGACCTTGAGAAAGGACATAAGCTATGTTTGGTCGCGATAACCGAGAAACACGCGGGCGGAGCCGCGGGCAAAAGCTAGTGTTCAATAATTTTGTTTTCTTGTTCATTTCATTCTGACTGGGAGCCTGAGGACGGTGAGTGGGCTGCTCATCGTCCTTACAGAAGCAGACCCATGACGGCAGCGTAACGTGTGGGATTCACACGCGCCCCCCTCCCCCTAAGAAGCGGGGTGACACCCGAAAACCCCTAGGTCCCGTAGGTCTGATGGCAGTCCTGGGACATCCTTCCGAGGGCTTACCCGCGGCTCCCAACCGTAGGCTGTTGGGCGTTACGTGAGGGTTATGAGACGATAGGAGTCCGGCATAGCATCCATGAAGGATTTTCCCTCACGTTAAAAAAAAGCTCACTATATTCTGTGTTGAAAGTAAAAAGAATCTAGACGTGAAACAATTATTTCGATATATCAACTAGTCTTTGATCCATAGTTCTTCCATGACATCCACGCGGGCAGAGCCGTAGGCAAAAGCTAGTTATAAATAAAAATTCCACAACATTTTGCACACACCTTTAGTTCGGACAATATTCCATATCCATATCCATACTAATATTATAAATGCGAAAGTAACTCTGTCTGTCTGTCTGTCTGTCTGTATGTCTGTCTGTCTGTCTGTATGTTACGCTTTCACGCCTCAACCACTGAACCGATTTTGATGAAATTTGGTATAGGGGTAGATTAGACCTTGAGAAAGGACATAGGCTATGTTTTGTCGCGATAACCGACATCCACGCGGGCGGAGCCGCGGGCAAAAGCTAGTTAATATTATACATGCGAAAGTAACGCTGTCTGTCTGTCTGTATGTTACGCTTTCACGCCTTAACCATTGAACCGATTTTAATGAAATTTGATATAGGGGTAGATTAGACCTTGAGAAAGGACATAGGCTATGTTTGGTTGCGATAAC
The DNA here is from genome assembly GCA_914829495.1 of Eilema sororculum. Classification (NCBI taxonomy): domain Eukaryota; kingdom Metazoa; phylum Arthropoda; class Insecta; order Lepidoptera; family Erebidae; genus Eilema; species Eilema sororculum. Next base: position 2,662,799 of record OU618556.1, read on the forward strand.
CGACATCCATGCGGGTGGAGCTGCGGGCAAAAGCTAGTAGGCTATATTCTTTATTTTTATCCTTTCTCTATAAAAAGACACTTTCTCTAGAAAAACAACAAGAATTGTTCACCTGTTATCCTTCGACTGAGATTGATACAATTGTATTCTTTTTCCATCACCACATGGATAATTAATTATTGGTAAAAAAAGCAATTTTGTAACAATATAATTCTTATATATTACTTACTAGCTTTTGCCCGCGGCTCCGCCCGCGGGGATGTCGGTTATCGCGATCAAACATAGCCTATATCCTTTCTCATGGTCTAATCTACCCCTATACCAAATTGCATCAAAATCCGTTGAATGGTTTAGGCGTGAAAGAGTAACATACAGACAGACAGACAGACAGAGTTACTTTCGCATTTATAATATTAGTATGGATATATGTATACTATAATTTCCGATGTTTTTCGAACTTAAATGTTAGCATAATAAATGCTATAAAAAATTCATTCAAATATACTACTTTTTTAATTAATTACTTTTTTTAACTCAACACCTAGAACTTAACTTCAAACTCGTAACGCAACCAGTTCCTTACTCTTCTTTGTCGACTGTACCAAATACAGTTGTGCAACAACAGTTAATTAAAACAATATTCTCTCAGATGTTGTTCTACAATAAAACTAAGAAAACTCCCATATCCGTTTCCCGTTTTATAACTAGAAACTAACATGTACAATTCTATAAAAGACGAATGTATTCGTGAGTGAGTGAAACAATATCGGAGCTGTATAATAGAAGGTAAATGTTTACGATTCGCCTACTAACTGTATCGGCCAGCTGGCTGTACGGTCAGACAGTTAAAGTTACGTGCTATTTCCTTTTTTATTGTATGGTTAAATAAGTTTCTTGAGATGTAAATAATTGTATTGTATTTTAGGACATTATTGGACATTCAAAATACATCGGGAAAAAGAAGTGCTCAAATGGGACTTGAACCCGTGACCTTTATGAAAACCGTGAAAATATTAGTTTGCTAACTTTTTAAATTCGAAATACATAGGGATAAATTAAGCACTCAAGTGGGACTTGAACCCACGGCCTTTCCCTTACAGGGGGAATGCTCTTCCAACTGAGCTATTGAGCCACACCTAAATCACTTCAAATTTCCCTTCTCTTTATATCTGTATTTAAAGGCGATGGTGGAACCATCTACCAACTTTCTTACGAACTGATGGAACCAATGAATGATTAAAAAAAATAATTAAATATTGATTTTTGATGACTACTATTAGCTTAACATCAGGCGAGTTGAAGTCAAATTGACGTGTCCTGTGTAAAAAAAAAAAAAAAAAAAACTACGCCCAAATATTTGAATGAAATTTTTATAGCATTTATTATCCTAACTTTTTAAATTCGAAAATATTTAATAAAAATAACGTAATCATTAGGAAAGTATAAAATCTTTCCAATTTCAATTTTATAACGGCTATAAAATACTAATACCTGTATAATATTGGTTATTAAATATTTGAATATTTTATTGTAATTGAAATCGGCTTTTATGTGTATTTCAATTTATTGAAAATCGTACGCAATAAAAAGTTTAGTGCCGATTTAAAAATTGATTGAGGTATCTTGCAATAAAATCGGAATTTATTTTTTTATATCACTTAGGTGACACAGCCCACCTGATGAAAAATGGTTAGAGTGGCTCTTATGGACGAGTGCAACACCAATGACGTCACTCTGTCACTCGTGCTGCCGACCCTATTAGAACCTTCTAATGCCCTTCTTAATGAACTCCATCGTCAAAAGAACATAACAGGGAGAGCAGCTAAACATAAACTGGCGAAACCACCTACAGGTGCTAGCACCTCTGCCTACCCCTTCGGGGAATACAGGCGTGAGTTTGTGTATTTTATGTTATATGTAACATAAAAATCCATACTATATATATAATACATACTAGGTATTATAACTCTAATAAAGTAACTCTGTCTGTCTGTCTGTCTGTCTGTCTGTATGTTACGCTTTCACGCCTCAACCACTGAACCGATTTTGATGAAATTTGGTATAACGATAGATTAGACCTTGAGAAAGGACATAGGCTATATTTGGTCGCGATAACCGACATCCACGCGGGGGGAGCCGCGGGCAAAAGCTAGTAAAGAATAAAGAAGATCGCGTTCCTATTTAAAGATTATGCCGTAATTACAGCAAATTAGAAGGGGGCAGCCCCCTTCTAATTTAAACTCACGCCTGTATTCCCCGAAGGGGTAGGCAGAGGTGCTAGCACCCACATTTCGCCAGTTTATGTTTAGGTCCCAATGTAATAGGTGGCGAGCCTATTGCCAATAACCGGGCATTAATAACCTGCGATAAATACACACATAACTTCGAAAAGCATCGAAAAGTCATTGGTGTGTGCCATGGTCAACCTGGGATCGAACCCGAAACCTCATCTCAGCAGTCCATTACCCATACCACTAGGCTACCGCAGATTAACTTAAAAAAAAGCTGTAAAATGAAATTTTTATGTTAACTTAGGTTAATTATTTTATTATAAGTTTTTTTATATATTTTAATTATCTTGACACGAGACAAATGTATTATTCGTTCATATCTAGTCTTAAGAAATCACTTTTTGTAAATTGACGTCTGCAAAATGCTACAGTGGAGTTTGTTGCGCCGTTTCTTCTCCACTGGTGCCTTTTTTTTTTTTTTTTTTCGTGCGGAAATCCCCTCGGATACCCCCTTGCCGGAGCCGGAAGGGGAGGTTATGTCGGACTCGAACCGACTAAAACCGCACGCCGACTGTGGGTCTTGGTGCTAGGCCGGAGGTGAGGTTGTCAAAGACATATCCCTCGCACCCCGGCTGACCCAGGGCCATCCCTTACGGTCTGGCCCTCCTCAGGAGGGAGGACAACGGTGTCCCCAACCCGCCCCCGGAATGGGGAGGCGCGCTATTTAGCGCGCCGCCGCCGTGGCCTGCTTCTGCTGGGGTGACAGGCGGCTCCACCCGTCACCCCCAGGCCCGCGCTCATGGGGGACGGAGGTCAGTCAGTGCCCTCCGACGCCCGAGTTGCCTGCGCGCGCGGGCGGCGCGATCCGCGAGTCTTTCTCGCTCGCGCCGCCTCTCCCGCTCCGCCGTCTCCTTCACGACCATTACCTGCTCGCTGAAGGAGACGCCGGCCGCCCACGCGTCCGCGCAGCGGACCATTGCTGTGAGCAGGGTGGCGAGGGTGAGAACTCTCACTCCCAGGGCCGCCACTAGCTCCCGCCTCGGTTCGGCCCATGCCGGGCACTCGGTGAGCGTGTGCAGCCCCGTATCCTCGCTCGCGTCGCAGTGATGGCACTCGGACGTTGCCTCCTTTTCGATCCGACACAGATATCTCCCGAAGCACCCGTGCCCGGTGATAATCTGCGTCAGTCGATACGAGAGGCTGCCATGTGGCCTCTCGAGCCATTCCCCCATGATGGGCCTTACCGCCTCTATGACGGCATGCCCTGCGCGTCGTTGCTCAAGTCGTCGCTCCCACTCCGCCATCCACCAAGATCCCGTGGAGCCGGGACCTCTCGGCCCGAATGTCTTCGGGCTCGGGATCGAATCCCCGCTCCCGCGCCTCCTTACGGAACCGATACAGTGCCGCAAGGGATCTCGCTTCCAGGATCCACGGTGGCGATCCGGCTAGGAGACTCGCTGCTTCAAAGGATATCGTGCGGTACCCCCTTATGGCCCTGCAGGCCATCGTCTGCTGCGGAGCATGCAGCAGTTGCACGAATCTGGCCCGCAGGGCGTTCTCCACTGGTGCCTAGGAAGCGGTGGTAAACTTAGTTTTAAGCAGAATTTGACGTCAGCTGTAGTAGTACTACACAACTTTGAATAAATACTTTGACTTTGACATTGACATTCCACAGCTTGAGCGTGCGCGGATTGAAGTTCCTTTCATACCTGACTGCTCACGGTTTCCAGTAGCAACCGTGCGGGTGGATAGCTTGTTGTAATTTGATGGATGGGGTATCACCTGTAAGCCTGACCAGATTTGGGCGTAAGGTTTAAAAAAAAAAAAAACACGTCTATTTGACTTCACTTCGCCTGATGGCAAGCTAAAGGCAAAGTCGAGGGTCGTAAACATGTACCATGTTAACAATGGTGGCACTCAGCTTGACGGCCTCATCAGATGCCTTTTCACGCTCCGCTTAAAGGACCCGAGACTGTAGGAATAAGGGAACACGTGAGCTGACAGGGCGTGTTTCAGAATCCATTCATAAGTATTGTTACATTCAGAATCCGTGAGCAGATGGTTGTCGCTCCTTCTTCGAAGTCAAAAGGGGAAAAGTCGGGCTTGCACACTTAGGGTTCCGCAACTTAGGGCCGGCGCCCATTATCGGCATCGGCGAGCTTCAGGATTTTTTTTTGGCCAAGCATAATATACCTTATCACTATCATCCTAAAATTGAAATTTCAATGACGATCGTCGACTATTGTCGGCATCGTTCGGCATTCTGCAACGTTATGGTTACCAATTAAAGTTCAATCTTATATCGTGGCGTGGTGGTAGTGCACGCGACTGCTACGCAGGAGGCGCGGGTTCGATTCCCGCTCAGTGCAAATATTTGTATGCATGAATATGGCTATTTGCATTGGTCTGGGTGTTTCTATGTATATTATGTATGTATTTACAAAAAAAAAAATATCTAAGTATGTTTATCTGCATTCTAGATTCCATAACACAAGCTAGGTAAGCTATGCTTACCATGGGTCTAGAAAGCGTTGTGTGGAATGTTGTTGTGAAAAATAAGATCTATTGTTATTCGACAAATATAAATCCTCATGCTTGCCGATGCCGGCACTGGGCGCCGGCCCTTAAGGTACATAAACCTTAATATATTTTGATTGTATTGACTTAGAAGTTTGATTTTTGCACAGCTTCAAGACGTTATAGACCTGAGTATGTGATATGAATTTCAACTTGATACTCCCAGGCATTCCTGAGAAAAAGGTCTTGACACAGACGGACATACAGACAGACTGACAACGAAGTAATTACTATTTTCCCAGTAAATAAAAGTCACTCCTTAAAAAGGAATACCAATAAAACCAATAAAAGGACTTCGAGCTTTAAAGTTTTTTTTTTATACGGGACACGCCAATTTGACTTCACCTCGCCTGATGTTAAGATAAAGGCAAAGTCTCGGAAAGAGGGTCACCATCGTAAACATTTACCATGTGCGGGAGCAGGGACGGGAACCCGAGCCTGATGAAATTCGGGCCGTGAGGTCTCAGCTCCACAGGGACATGGTAGCGGAATGGGAGCTACGACTTGGGCGACCAAGCGCAGGGCACGCCGTAATAGCGGCGGTAAGACCCATCATGGAGGAGTGGCTAGAGAGGCCACACGGCAGCCTCTCGTACCGGCTGACGCAGGTGATCACCGGACACGGGTGTTTCGGGAGTTACCTGTGTCGGATCCGGAAGGAGCCAACGTCCGAGTGCCATCACTGTGATGCGAGCGAGGACACGGAGCTGCACACGCTGACCGAGTGCCCGGCGTGGGACACGCCGAGGCGGGTCCTAGTGGCGGCTCTGGGGGTGGGAGTCCTCACACTCGCCACGTTGCTCACAGCGATGGTACGATGCGCGAACGCTTGGGGTGCGGCTGTCTCCTTCTGCGAGCAAGTAATGCTCGAGAAGGAGGCGGCCGGTCGGGTCCGGACCAGACTCCGGGCCCGGGTAGTCCGCGCAGAGCGAAGACGAACCGGACGTAGCACCCACATTTCGCCAGTTTATGTTTAGGTCCCAATGTAATAGGTGGCGAGCCTATTGCCAATAACCGGGCATTAATAACCTGCGATAAATACACACATAACTTCGAAAAGCATCGAAAAGTCATTGGTGTGTGCCATGGTCAACCTGGGATCGAACCCGAAACCTCATCTCAGCAGTCCATTACCCATACCACTAGGCTACCGCAGATTAACTTAAAAAAAAGCTGTAAAATGAAATTTTTATGTTAACTTAGGTTAATTATTTTATTATAAGTTTTTTTATATATTTTAATTATCTTGACACGAGACAAATGTATTATTCGTTCATATCTAGTCTTAAGAAATCACTTTTTGTAAATTGACGTCTGCAAAATGCTACAGTGGAGTTTGTTGCGCCGTTTCTTCTCCACTGGTGCCTTTTTTTTTTTTTTTTCGTGCGGAAATCCCCTCGGATACCCCCTTGCCGGAGCCGGAAGGGGAGGTTATGTCGGACTCGAACCGACTAAAACCGCACGCCGACTGTGGGTCTTGGTGCTAGGCCGGAGGTGAGGTTGTCAAAGACATATCCCTCGCACCCCGGCTGACCCAGGGCCATCCCTTACGGTCTGGCCCTCCTCAGGAGGGAGGACAACGGTGTCCCCAACCCGCCCCCGGAATGGGGAGGCGCGCTATATAGCGCGCCGCCGCCGTGGCCTGCTTCTGCTGGGGTGACAGGCGGCTCCACCCGTCACCCCCAGGCCCGCGCTCATGGGGGACGGAGGTCAGTCAGTGCCCTCCGACGCCCGAGTTGCCTGCGCGCGCGGGCGGCGCGATCCGCGAGTCTTTCTCGCTCGCGCCGCCTCTCCCGCTCCGCCGTCTCCTTCACGACCATTACCTGCTCGCTGAAGGAGACGCCGGCCGCCCACGCGTCCGCGCAGCGGACCATTGCTGTGAGCAGGGTGGCGAGGGTGAGAACTCTCACTCCCAGGGCCGCCACTAGCTCCCGCCTCGGTTCGGCCCATGCCGGGCACTCGGTGAGCGTGTGCAGCCCCGTATCCTCGCTCGCGTCGCAGTGATGGCACTCGGACGTTGCCTCCTTTTCGATCCGACACAGATATCTCCCGAAGCACCCGTGCCCGGTGATAATCTGCGTCAGTCGATACGAGAGGCTGCCATGTGGCCTCTCGAGCCATTCCCCCATGATGGGCCTTACCGCCTCTATGACGGCATGCCCTGCGCGTCGTTGCTCAAGTCGTCGCTCCCACTCCGCCATCCACCAAGATCCCGTGGAGCCGGGACCTCTCGGCCCGAATGTCTTCGGGCTCGGGATCGAATCCCCGCTCCCGCGCCTCCTTACGGAACCGATACAGTGCCGCAAGGGATCTCGCTTCCAGGATCCACGGTGGCGATCCGGCTAGGAGACTCGCCGCTTCAAAGGATATCGTGCGGTACCCCCTTATGGCCCTGCAGGCCATCGTCTGCTGCGGAGCATGCAGCAGTTGCACGAATCTGGCCCGCAGGGCGTTCTCCACTGGTGCCTAGGAAGCGGTGGTAAACTTAGTTTTAAGCAGAATTTGACGTCAGCTGTAGTAGTACTACACAACTTTGAATAAATACTTTGACTTTGACATTGACATTCCACAGCTTGAGCGTGCGCGGATTGAAGTTCCTTTCATACCTGACTGCTCACGGTTTCCAGTAGCAACCGTGCGGGTGGATAGCTTGTTGTAATTTGATGGATGGGGTATCACCTGTAAGCCTGACCAGATTTGGGCGTAAGGTTTAAAAAAAAAAAAACACGTCTATTTGACTTCACTTCGCCTGATGGCAAGCTAAAGGCAAAGTCGAGGCTCGTAAACATGTACCATGTTAACAATGGTGGCACTCAGCTTGACGGCCTCATCAGATGCCTTTTCACGCTCCGCTTAAAGGACCCGAGACTGTAGGAATAAGGGAACACGTGAGCTGACAGGGCGTGTTTCAGAATCCATTCATAAGTATTGTTACATTCAGAATCCGTGAGCAGATGGTTGTCGCTCCTTCTTCGAAGTCAAAAGGGGAAAAGTCGGGCTTGCACACTTAGGGTTCCGCAACTTAGGGCCGGCGCCCATTATCGGCATCGGCGAGCTTCAGGATTTTTTTTTGGCCAAGCATAATATACCTTATCACTATCATCCTAAAATTGAAATTTCAATGACGATCGTCGACTATTGTCGGCATCGTTCGGCATTCTGCAACGTTATGGTTACCAATTAAAGTTCAATCTTATATCGTGGCGTGGTGGTAGTGCACGCGACTGCTACGCAGGAGGCGCGGGTTCGATTCCCGCTCAGTGCAAATATTTGTATGCATGAATATGGCTATTTGCATTGGTCTGGGTGTTTCTATGTATATTATGTATGTATTTACAAAAAAAAAAATTATCTAAGTATGTTTATCTGCATTCTAGATTCCATAACACAAGCTAGGTAAGCTATGCTTACCATGGGTCTAGAAAGCGTTGTGTGGAATGTTGTTGTGAAAAATAAGATCTATTGTTATTCGACAAATATAAATCCTCATGCTTGCCGATGCCGGCACTGGGCGCCGGCCCTTAAGGTACATAAACCTTAATATATTTTGATTGTGTTGACTTAGAAGTTTGATTTTTGCACAGCTTCAAGACGTTATAGACCTGAGTATGTGATATGAATTTCAACTTGATACTCCCAGGCATTCCTGAGAAAAAGGTCTTGACACAGACGGACATACAGACAGACTGACAACGAAGTAATTACTATTTTCCCAGTAAATAAAAGTCACTCCTTAAAAAGGAATACCAATAAAACCAATAAAAGGACTTCGAGCTTTAAAGTTTTTTTTTTATACGGGACACGCCAATTTGACTTCACCTCGCCTGATGTTAAGATAAAGGCAAAGTCTCGGAAAGAGGGTCACCATCGTAAACATTTACCATGTGCGGGAGCAGGGACGGGAACCCGAGCCTGATGAAATTCGGGCCGTGAGGTCTCAGCTCCACAGGGACATGGTAGCGGAATGGGAGCTACGACTTGGGCGACCAAGCGCAGGGCACGCCGTAATAGCGGCGGTAAGACCCATCATGGAGGAGTGGCTAGAGAGGCCACACGGCAGCCTCTCGTACCGGCTGACGCAGGTGATCACCGGACACGGGTGTTTCGGGAGTTACCTGTGTCGGATCCGGAAGGAGCCAACGTCCGAGTGCCATCACTGTGATGCGAGCGAGGACACGGAGCTGCACACGCTGACCGAGTGCCCGGCGTGGGACACGCCGAGGCGGGTCCTAGTGGCGGCTCTGGGGGTGGGAGTCCTCACACTCGCCACGTTGCTCACAGCGATGGTACGATGCGCGAACGCTTGGGGTGCGGCTGTCTCCTTCTGCGAGCAAGTAATGCTCGAGAAGGAGGCGGCCGGTCGGGTCCGGACCAGACTCCGGGCCCGGGTAGTCCGCGCAGAGCGAAGACGAACCGGACGTCGGAGGTCGCAGAACGACCTCCGTCCTCCATGAGCGCTGGCCTGGGGGTGACCGGTGGAGCCGCCTAGCAGAAGCAGGCCGCGGCGGCGGCGTAAAATGCGCCTCCCCGTAACCGGGGCTAGATGGGGACACTGTGGTCCCCACAACCCGAAGGGGGCCATCTCGATAGAGATGGTCCTGGGTCTGCCGGGGTGCGAGAGATATGCTTTTAGCAATCTCACCTCCGGCAACCAAGGACCCAAGACGGCGTGCGTTTTAGTCGGTTCGAGTCCGACATAACCGCCTCCACCGGCTCCGTGGGGGTGGTATCCGTGGGGATTTTTCGCACGATAAAAAAAAAAAAAACATTTACCATGTTAACAGTGGTGGCACTCAGCTTGACGGCCTCGTTAGATGCCTTTTCACGCCTCGCTTAAAGGACCCGGGACTGTAGGAAGAAAAAACACGTGAGCTGGCAGGGAGTTCCAGGTCTTAGTGGTGCGGCATAGGAATGAGTCACTGAAACGCTTGGTTCTAGCAAGTATACTCTGCACCGTAAATGGATGGCATCTTAGCCCTGCACGTGTCGTCCTGTGAAGGAAAGGGGAGGGTGGGACTAAGTGTAAAGTGCAACAAACCTTTTGAGGCAACTAAGAAATTGCTATAAGGATAATGACTTCCAAAAACACCTTCATCCTGTTGTTATTTTTCTCCAGATGAGTAAATAACTTTCAATAATACAGCTAATTAACGATCAAAATATACTATTTTACTTTACAATTATATTATTCCACCAAATTATGAGTTGTTTGTGAATTTATCGAGCTAATTATGTAAGCAACCAGCCCACGTCAACCCTTATAAATAAGAACACCCAATTGCCTTTGGTTTAATTTAAGCAAAGTTGAATTTCTGAATATTAGTTCGTTTCTCGGTCAATATTTACTGACTAGGTTTGTTTAGGGAATTGTTCGAAATGGAGGATAGTCTTGATACCGGACTCGTGGCCATACTTCTCGAAATTTCTAGTTGTCACATTGGTGTGACAACAAGAAATTTCTTTCTTATTTATCGCACCGCCAATAATAAAACACCTCGAATACATAGGGAAAAATAAATCTTCTCTGGTGGGACCGAACGGCGACGGTAGATGACTCTACTGTCGCCGTAAGAACGTATAAATAAAAGGGAAATTTGAATCACGTCGGGCGTGTTTCGGTAGCCGAATTGGTCAAGGCATTCCCCCTGTAAGTGAAAGACTGCGGGTTCGAGTCCCGCCCGAGAAGATTTATTTTTCCATATGTATTCGATTTGTATAGTTAGCACACTTAATGCTGTAAAATTCATTCAAATAAAACACCTTTTATCGTCACTTTTCGTTATCCATTGTGTAACCCCAGACACTTTAGACAAGTGGCAATTCGTTAGTAGAATACAATAGAATAACCAATATATGGAATTGACTGTCAAGACTGTTATAAATTTATCAATTTATTATTTAATAAGCAGGCGAACGCCACTTGTCTAAGGGGCAGTGCAACCATAAGTCTATCTATGGTTGGGAGCACGAGTGTGACGTTCCTGGTTTGAACAAGGCCATAGGTCTTACCGTGTGGACTTGTGGACTTATGGACTACCTACCTATGGACCATTTTCCATTAGTCGGGCCACCTAAGCAGTATAAAATTTAAATGTAAATCAATTTAAAAATACAGTTAAGAACAAACTGTGCCAGAAAGGCTAGTATAAAATCCAAGAATATTTAAATGATAAACCAGCTTGGAAATAAGCTGTTTGCTCAGCTATGCTACTCAAGCAAAGCATTGTATTTAGACCATAAGTTTTAGGCTAATTAAATGTTTGTAAATAGACCAAATTATTACAATTACACAATATTTATACAATAGACAATCATTACAATTTCTTGAAACATATTAAAAACAAATTCATAGTAACATACAATTGGCGGCCTTATCGCACAGGGCAATCTCTTCCAGGCAACCATGGGATGGAGTGATAGTGTAAATTTAATTTTTTTCTTTTTGTGGTCCATACAAAGTCAATATTCTATAATAGATATTTATAAGGCTATAGATACATGACTTACTATAAATAATATATACTACATGGTTAAATTCATAGTTAAATAGTACATACCTAAAGTCAGGCACATGATATACATAATACATATACTTACATAAAATACTAAAAACAGTGAAGCATGATTGAGGGGGATATGGGAATAGAAGATGAATGATAATAGCTATCGTTCTTGCAAATAATAGGCCGTGACCAGTTTTTTAAAGATAGGCAGAGATTGCGCACGTCTTATGGACACGGGTAAGGCATTCCACAATCGGACAGCTTGGACAGTAAAGGACTTGTCCATAAAACGCGTGGAGTGCCCTGGCATCTTCAGCCTCAGATTCTCTGACGATCTCAAGACCCTAGAATGCGAGTCACCAAGAAATTCGAAGCGTTCTTTTAGGTAGATAGGAGTGGAAGGTTGAAATAAAATATTATACAATAGATAAAGATAGTGAGCATTCCGGCGAAGGCGTATAGGTAACCACTTGAGCTTTTCGCGAAATTCGGAGATGTGATCATATTTGCGAAGTCCAAATATAAATCGTATGCAAAGATTTTGGAGTCTCTCAAGTTTATTAAGTTGGTCTTCGGTGAGATCTGGCATCGGCATAATCAAGGATGGGAAAGAGAAGACTTTGTGCAAGCGCAGTTTTCGTGGCAATGGGAAGAAAATTTTGAAGCCTACGCAGGGACCCCGCGCTGGCAAACAGTCTGCGACTGGTTTCTTGAAGTTGAGGGCTCCAAGATAAGCCGCTGTCCATATATATCCCCAGATTTTTTATTTTGTTACTATATTGTAGGTTGATCCCATCACAGGACACCTGAGGTAGCAGTGACCAGTCAATATTAGATATATAATTTGGGCTACCAATAATTATGACCTGGGTCTTAGATGGGTTGACCTTCAGACCAATAATCTTTTATTTATTAATAATAAATCTTAATTTACTCCAGTCACAATTATACGGGCCATATCCCTGTTGATGATACCTACGGCATCCGTAAGTTTATCTGGTTTATCATACAATCAGGATATTTTCCTTTCTTGTCACAATCTGTTTAAATTAATAAGATTACGTGGTACTATTATCTCCATACAATTATAAATTCATAGCAGATACGATACAATTGTTTTACCAACGGTCCTATTCACGGTAGCGTCAACAATAAAACTGACTTGAAAAATAAACAGAGTGTGTTATCTCTATAGAAGGCAAGCGTCCAGTTTGGTTCTAAAATAAATAAATATGGTTAGGATTATTTCTGGTAAGGGTTCGTGCACATTAGGAGTATGGTTACGTATTGGATGAAGGCAAACTTAAACTTGCGTTTTGGGGGTATAACCCTTAAAATTAAAATGTAAATGTTAGGTAAATGGCTTACGTTAGTAGTGATATTATATTATGATGGCTCGCAGACTGGTAGGGTAGGTTTAGGTAATACTAGGAGGCAGTCAGACAAAGACATAACAAAATCTTTTCTTCAAGTAGATGAAAATAATACCTACAAAGTGCACGCAATGAACCTAGAAATACAAAACAAATTTTGTATTCCCATAGCCTTAAAATGGCGTACCTTAATATACGACTGGTCACCGGCTCACCTTAAATTCTATCTCAATGCATTCCAGTTGACCCTCCACGACCAAAGCAATCTTGTCAGATGGGGAAAAGCCACAGATAAAACATGTAACTCATGTGGTGAAGCAATTGGTACTGCTAGGCACCTACTGGTGGGTTGTAGGACGCTATTAGACCGGGGTCATTACTCGCGCCGACATGATAAAGTATTAGAAATCATACGTGAGGCGGAAAGTTAGGCGGTAGCTAGAGCAAAAAAGGGTTTAACTACAAACCAATGAAATGACGTCGCGATTGTAAAGGAAGGCTGCTCAAAAAAGACAAATCAAAAGCCGTACTCAATTTTGATAGCAGCCGCTGATTGGACATTACTCGCAGATTCATATGAGAAACACTATAAAATACCGGAGGATGTTTGTGCCTCGTCATCCAGACCCGATATATTTCTATTCTCGAAACAGCAAAAGCGTGCAGTACTAGTAGAACTCACAGTACCGTGGGATACTAACATACCTAAAGATCACGCTATAAAATAAACAAATACTTTGACTTGACCAACGAGTTAACCAAAAATGGCTATGTGGTTAAACTCTACGCCGTAGAAGTAGGAGCAAGGGGAATTTCAGCTAAATCCCTGTATAACTTATTTAACGACCTCGGATTGCCAAGAGCTTCAGTAAGCTCTTTACTCAAACGAATATCTAAAACGGCGTTGATAGGATCTTACCAAATTTGGATAGGTAGAGGGGGAACACGACTGACGGTGGAGGTGAGCGCTGATGCATCACAAGGTGGCCACTCTAAACCTACACCTGGGTCGCAAGTCCCAGGCGCCGTCACAGTGTTCCTCTCTGTACCACGCCATGGACCCGGCGACCGTACGGTGAATCCATGGAATGCTGAGAACCGGATCTCTCATCTCTGTAGGGCATCTACAGAGATGAGATCGAATACGCAACTCTTGATAAAAGTCACGACAACGTCGGACATACGACGTTCTATACGGTTTTGTGAGAATATCGATTGGGATTTACATTATTTTATAACCTTTTTTCTAGTTTTCTCATCTTTCCAAACTAAATATATCCACTTCACCTTCTTATACACTGTACATCGCAACTCACGTGATAGAAGTTATGAGTATTTATGACCATTTACCACCACTGTGTTACACGGTATGCTAGTTTGATAATTTATTACCCCTTTCAATTTACTGGTACCTTTCAAACTCTCGCGTTCCATGATTTACAATAATAATAACGGGAATTACAAAAATACATAAGGGAAATACAAGAAACATAAAAAAATCAATCGGGAAGATGGGTTTAAATTATCAGCAACAAGGAATCCAGTGATACAAAGCATGCAACCTCGTTTTGCTACGCAGTTGGATAAACACCGGACAGGTTGCTGACAGAATAGGGACACTGAGTGTTGTATGTGACGGTACATGGCGAAAACAAAATATCGAGAATGTGCGGGTAGATGAAGAACCTACTACCTCACGGACTCGAAGTCGGCGGGCGTGCCTGTGACCACGGATGATGTAACCTGGTCGAAACATCAGGCAAATCAAAGGTACGTATGTACCTATACCATGACCTTATATATTATATATATATATATAAATTAGCAAACAAAACATTCATTTTTATACCAATGACGAAGTCTATCATACAATTTATTTTACGTTGAAGTTCAATACCACATGTTACACCACAGTGTACACAAACCTATAAGCTTATTTCTATTTAGATTTACGTGTGGCGGTTGTCTGTCTATGTGTTTGTACAATCTCACACGGTACACATCTATTGATGTTAAATAAAGATACGTTCCGATTAGCGATCGATTGAAGTCGGGATTTTCTCTTTTGTATTGATAGATGTGTTTCTGGGTTTTTTAATTTACTTTTTATTAGCTTTTGCCCGCGGGTATGCCCGCGTGGATGTCTGTTATCGCGACCAATCATAGCCTATGTCCTTTCTCATGGTCTAATCTACCCCTATACCAAATTTCATCAACATACAGACTGACAGACAGACAGACAGAGTTACTTTCACATTTATAATATTAGTATGGAAGTATGGATTGTAATATCAGAAGTGTTGTGTGTTTGACAGCCTCTGTGGCGTGGCGGTAGTGCACCCGACTGCCACACAGGAGACAGGTACGATCCCCGCTCAGTGCAAATATTTGTATGCATGAATATGGCTATTTGCATTGGTCTGGGTCTGCTCTACAACAACGATCGGTAGAAGAGTTGGAAATCGGGTTCAGTCTGTATCCGTTACATTCTTTTCTTAGTTTGTATATATTTGATATGTAATATATGTATGTGTATGTATGTATGTGCTAGTAGGTCTATGTATGTATATGTATGGATATGTGTGTATATGTATATATTGATCTATATGTGTATGTAGTATATAATAAGTTTATGGTATGTAGTCTATGATGTTTGTATATATTAACATATGTATGAACATATTCTTATGTTTATGTTTATTAAGTTTAATTTCATATTTATTATGTAAGCATGTGTACCAAACTAGGCAAAAATTCTCACCTGAACACTTCGCGCACCTACCTTTGACCAAAATATCTCTGCATCACCCTAAGGTTGACTGGCAGAAAATGCCCATGGCATTAAGTCCGCCTTTGTACAATCAATTTGTATTTGTGCAAAAAGTTTAAATAAATAAATAAATAAATATGTATGTATTTACAAAAAAAAAAGTATATAAGTATGTTTATCAGCATTTTAGATTCTATATCACAAGCTATAAAAGCTTACCATGGGTCTAGATAGCGTTGTGTAGAATGTTGTGGAATATTTATTTATTTAATGTCACATGAAGGGAGAAAATCATAATCCGTGTTGGTTCCCGGTGGAGTAGAATAGGGTCACCCCATCTCTTTCTGTGGGTGTCGTACTAGGCGACTTAGGGATAGGGCTGTTCTTCATCCAACAGTAAACATACAGTCCATGACTAAGTACCCGTTGGACAGCATTAGGCTCGCCCCCTATTACGTGGGATCGAAAATCATAGTTGGATGAAAGTGTTAGTGAACCTCTGCCTACCCTTCGGGGGTTTATAGGCGCGAGTATATATGTATATTATGTATCAGCACATATTCATGCAGATGGAGAATTTTTAGTTCTGCGGTAGCCTAGTGGTATGGGTAATGGACTGCTGAGAAGAGGTCTCGGGTTCGATCCCAGGTTTACCATGGCACACACCAATGACTTCGATGCTTTTCGAAGTTATGTGTGTATTTATCGCAGGTTTATAAGTGCCCGGTTAATGGCCATAGGCTCGCCACCTATTACATTGGGACCTAAACATAAACTGGCGAAATGTGGGTGCTAGCACCTCTGCCTACCCCTTCGGGGAATACAGGCATGAGTTTATGTTATGTTATGTTGGAGGATTTTCTACACCATTGTCATACTGTTTTAAAGTAAAGACAACGAGACGAGAGATAAAATATAAACAAAGCGACCATTACTGAATTACGTTGCGATAACTAGCGATTATTTTCTCTGTCCTTGTCACACATGTCACACGTACGCGATAATGGCCGAGCAATAGCTGTCATTGCGTGTTTCGTAGTACAGGAAAGTTGTCAGCACAGCGATTCTAAACTGTCAGATCCACCATCTTATGAGCAATTTCATTCCTGTCTGGAATGCGCTTGAAGTGATACGTAATAATTTTCACATAAAAATGTTTGGAACCGCTGAAACTTTGTTTACCTTTTTTCTCTCGTTCGTTGTCTTTACTTTAGTTATAAATAAACATGTATATCAACTGTGTCGTATCACACGAAGGTTATAAAAGTCAGCTGAGAGACAAATTATTGCGTCGTAGTGTCGTTTAGAAGCTTTTGAAGCCAATGAATTGTGATATTCTTGTCCAATATGGCATATCATTAGTATAACTCTTCTAAGGAATAACGCTTTGATGCTTTTTGTATCTTTGGACTATTTATATGTTATTTCTTAATTGCTACTGGTTGACTGCTACCTTTTTGTTTTTACTGTCAAATAAAGTAAAGCCAACGAGACGAGAGAAAAAAGGTAAACAAAGTGACCATTACTGAGTTATGTTGCGATAACTAGCGATTATTTTCTCTGTCCTTATCAGACATGTCACACGTACTAATGGCCGATAATGGCCGAGCGACAGCTGTTGTTGCGTGTTTCGTAGTACAGGAAAGCTGTCAGCTCAGCGGTTTTAAACTGTTAGCTTCGCCATCTTATGAGCAACTAGATGACGGTTATCTTTTTTTTTTCTCTAAAATTTTTATCGCGAGCAAACATAGCCCGTGTCCTTACTCATGGTCTAATCTACCCCTATACCAAATATCATCAAAATCGGTTCAGCGGTTTAGGCGTGAACGCGTAACATACAGACAGATAGACAGACAAACAGACAAACAGACAGACAGACAGACAGACAGATAGACAGACAGACAGACAGACAGAGTTACTTTCGCATTTATAATATTAAGTATGGATTACTTTGTTGTGTACAACAATAACAAAAAAAAAGTACAATTACTTATTCATGTATTTTTTTTACTTATCCATTTTTTGATGTTTTTTAGTGATGCTAATATGTTGTACATAATTCTTGTGCATCATAATTGAACGTTAATTTTTTTCTCGTTATCATGATCTATCCCCTGATTGATCACCCCCGTGCGTGTATAATGTAACGATAGCTTACCACGGTAAGTGATACTGAAGACTTTGTCACGTCTTCAAACTTAAAACGTTTCATCCATGAACAACCATCCATCCATTCATCTATATACTCAAGTCTGTAAACCCCCGAAGATGTAGGCAGAGGTTTACTAACACCCACGTTTTGCCAATTATGATTTTCAGTTCCATGACGTAATAAAGGGCGAGCCTATTGCCGTCTAGCGGGCTTTTTGTCTTGGGCTGTATGTTTACTGTCGGATGGAGAACAGCCCTATACCTTATCATCGCCTTTTAAGACACCATTCTGACGAAAATAATACCAAACCACAAAAATAGATGAGAAATTCTAAGTAAAATTCAATCATTGTGGAAGGTCACACAAAGGAATACCACACTGAGATTTTATTCTTATTTTCATTTCAGAGGTTACATACTATTGGAAGCGTGTGGATCCGTGAAGGTAACATTCTCTGGAAGTACAACCTGTGAGAGACTTAGGCTACCTGTCCACTCGATAGTTGGGCAGTGAGAGAATCCTACTAATATTATAAACGCGAAAGTTTGTGAGTATGGATGGATGTATGTATGAATGGATGTGTTACTCTTTTACGTAAAAACTACTGAATGGATTTTCATGAAACTTAACAATAATATAGCTTTTGCCCGCGGCTCCGCTCGCGTGGATGTCGGTTCTCGCGACCAAACATAGCCTATGTCCTTTCTCATGGTCTAATCTACCCCTATACCAAATTTCATCAAAATCGGTTCAGTGGTTTAAGCGTGAAAGCGTAACATATAGACAGACAGACAGACAGACAGACAGACAGACAGAGTTACTTTCGCACTTATAATATTAGTATGGATACATCAGAATAACATATAGGCTATATATCAAAACGCTACTACTCAAGGGAACGAAACAGTGATCACGCGGGCGCAGCCGCGGACAAAAGCTAGTAAGTAATAAAACTGAGCTGAGGTTTTCAGGATAGAATGTCAGCATTAGAGACACCAAAATGTTACAATGGTGACCCTTAGTTTGACGGCCTCATCAGATTGAGTCATCATCGGTAGCTTAGTGGTTATATAAAGAGTCGGCCGTACGATTGAGAGGTCCCAGGTTCGAATCCTGGCCATTACACTACCGACGTGAACCCACTCCTAATATTTATTTATTTATTTATTATAACTCTTTTTTGTATGGTACACAGTTGAACCAAATTTCAATTTCTTGAAACATATTAAATAACAAATTATAGTACCATACAATTGGTGGCCTTATCGCACAGGGCAATCTCTTGCAGGCAACCACTCCTAGCACAAGCAATTTAACTTAGTTGGAGGGGTTAAAGGGAATAGTAGTAATATCGGTCGTTAATATTCTTTATAAAAAGAAGTAAGTTTTCGCTTCCGTTTAAATGACCCGGGACTGTAGGAAGAAGGACACACGTGAGCTGGTAAAGAAATCCATAAGTTTATGGTGCGGCAAAGTAAAGAGCCGCCGGACCTTGAAAACCAATATACTTAGGCATTAAAAGTTGAAAAATAACTGATTTATAGAATTTTTGGTCGATTTCAATTCAATAAGAAAGAAAATAAATAAAACTTAGGCAATCAGTAAGAAACTTAATTACATTTTACGAGTGTATTACCCTTTGAAAATCAGTCATCGCTTGTCTGCATTTTGAATTAGATTCGAAATTTAAATTTTATGAGTTTCGTAAGTTTTTTAATCATACATTTAAAAAAAGTTACTTTATTGAATTGGAACTTGGAACCCTGCAGCCAATTTTGAACAAATCACTTTTAAGTTGCAATCATATATCTAGTGGACAACTATCCTTACAATGAGATACCTCGTTGGCATTTCAATAAAACAAGAATATTCAATCGCAATAGTTAAAATATCTAAAGGTAACTATTTCGTACCCAAACGGATGTCCTTGGTTTAGCTATATGGATCCAATTGGTCCCTTTTGATCCTTTTATTGAGGAACGATGTATTGCGTCATATGGCTTCGCACGTCATCGTTCATACGTCATTTAAGCGATCTAGGTTTTGAAAATATACACTTTCAAGTGACTTCCAAAAATATTACAAATATGTATTGCCCGCAGTAATTTTGATGCCTTTCCCGCAACCTATGAGAACTTTTTTCGTAATAATGGTAGCCTACAGCAAAGGTATCTCCTTTCCTTCCCCTTCCCACAGAGCACACCACTGCCACTGCAGGATCACCTCAATATCCTCGGTATGGATGTTCGCTGCAAACTGAATAACAAAAACTATATCGAGAGCATTATCAAATCAGCCTCGCGTAAACTCGGAGTCCTGAACAGAGTGAGACGTTTTTTCATGCCGGAGCAGCGGGGTCTTCTATACAAGACCCAAATTCGTTCCTGCGTGGAATACTGCTCACATCTCTGGGACGGCTCCGCAAAGTACTTACTAGATGCTCTCGACAGGTTGCAGCGACGTGCGGTCCGCATTATTGGGAATCCTGAGGTCACGAACACCCTCGAGCCCTTGCAGATGCGTAGAGATGTTGTGTCTTTGGTATTATTCTACCGTCTCTACCATGGTGAATGTTCTGACGAGCTCTTCAAATTAGTCCCACCCTCTCCTTTCCTACACAGGACGACACGTGCAGGGCTAAGATGCCATCCATATACGGTGCAGAGTATACCTGGAA
The DNA here is from genome assembly GCA_914829495.1 of Eilema sororculum. Taxonomy (NCBI): domain Eukaryota; kingdom Metazoa; phylum Arthropoda; class Insecta; order Lepidoptera; family Erebidae; genus Eilema; species Eilema sororculum. The sequence continues at coordinate 2,683,082 of OU618556.1, forward strand.
GAACCAAGCGTTTCAGTGACTCATTCCTATGCCGCACCACTAAGACCTTGAACTCCCTGCCAGCTTACGTGTTTCCTTCTTCCTACCGTCCCGGGGCTTTTAAGCGGGGCGTGAAAAGGCATCTGATGAGGCCGTCAAGCTGAGTGCCCCCACTGTTAACATAGTACATGTTTACGATGGTGACCCTCTTTCCGAGACTTTGCCTTATCGTCAGGCGAGCTAATGTCAAATTGACGTGACCTTTATAAAAGAAAACATCAATACTCTATAACAACACTTAATCGAACCTATACCTCATGCAGAGCATTCGATAAAACTGTACCATCGAGACATTCAGATAAACGTACACATTTGTCACTTTCACCGCCATTTCATGCATCGTTTTTCAAATTTGATTGGTTTGGGCAAGGGGGAAATTTATAGTTTGGTTTGAAATGAGTGTTATTAATTCTAAATGGCCCCAGGGTGTCTTAAAGCTTGATATGCGATTAAATCTATAATGTTTATTGACAAATTAGCCTGGAAGTACGAGTGGGTATAGAGTATCAATTTTAAGGGACCAGTAGATTCGTTACTATTTATTGGTGCATGAGGCCCCATCACCATTCATATCCATACTTAATATTATAATTGCGAAAGTAACTCTGTCTGTCTATCTGTATGATACGCTTTCCCGCCTTTACCACTGAACGGATTTTGATGAAAGTTGGCATAGGGGTAGATTAGACCTTGAGAAAGGACATAGGCCATGTTTGGTCGCGCTAACTGTCATCTACGCGGGCGGAGCCGCGGGCAAAAGCTAGTACATTATATTCACGTCTGTAAGTACACATTTCCCAACTACGATTTTCCGTCCCACGTAATAAGAGGTAAAGCTATTGCCATCAATTGGGCCCGAAGGGGTAGGCAGAGGTGTACTAGCACCCACGTTTTACCTGTTATGATTTTCGGTCCCATGACGTAATAGGGGGCAAGTCTATGCAAACTAAGAGCGTTTGAATTAATTGTATTATTTTGCTTTTTAATTAAATAACCCTATTTATGTTTGATTAAAATTTTAAAGCATTTAGTAACTATTCAAAATGATTAAGATAGGAACCGTCACCCCAAAGAGGGATATATAACATGACTGATGAACAAGAATATGACAGCCTCTGTGGCGTGGTGGTAGTGAACGTGACTGTTACGCAGGAGGCGCGGGTTCGATCCCCGCTCAGTGCAATTATTTATATGCTTTTATGTGGCCTTTTGCATTTGTCTGGGTGTTTCTATGTATAATATGTACAAACAAATTATATCTAAGTATGTTTATCCGCATTCTAGATTCCATAACCCAAGCTAGTTAAGCTTGCCATGGGTCCAGATGGCGTTGTGTACAATGTTGTGGAATATTTATTTATTTATAAGGATTAGGGTGTTGAGGGTACCGTCGTCGGCAGAGGAAGACCTAGGCGCACATACCTGGACCAAATGGGGGAAGTTTTAGAAAAGGGGCAGGTCAGGAGTACCCTAAACCGACGAGCATGCATGAAGAATGTAATGAGAGTGAATGAAGCGAGAGTAGTATGTCAGGATCGTAGCAAATGGAGATCCGTGATCTCTGCCTACCCCTATGGGAAACAGGCGTGATTTTATGTAAGTATATGTATGAATGTATGTAGGATTAGGGTTAGTTCGGATGGGGAAGAATCACGAGTTCGAATCCCGTCTGGACCAATCATAGATTGTTTTTATCTTAATATATTTATATTCTTTCTTTTCGTCCAAAACTTTATAATTTGGAACCTTTTGTGTTTTTTTTCTAGCAACCACGATATGGGGTTCTTCAAGACAGCATTAGAAGGTTCTTATAGGATCAGCAGTACGAGTGTAACAAACTTGGTGTCGCACATGTCTTTAAGTGCCGAAAATCAATCCAGGACCGCGGACCTGGACCTTAAAGTCTCCCTACAAATAGAAGCAAAACTCGAAATAAAACCCTGCACCAACCAGTCAAGCCAGCGCAGCATGGAATTAGTAGACCAAAGCCTCCCCACATTGCGAGAGGCCTATGTCCAGCAATGGAATGCGATGTGCTATTTGAAAAAAAAAACACTTCCCGCACGTTGCCAACTAAGGGCCAGGTCGACCAAACGCGAGTAAAGTTTATTCCTAGAATAAACAGCCACTAAGTAGGTGATATTGCCTGTGTATTCTAGGAATAAATTTTATAAACTTGGTCGAATGTACTATAGGTGGAATAAAAATATATGCGGAGCAGTTTTTGGGGACTGCCGATAGTAGGGCATGTATTGTCGTGACGGTACGGAATGGGACGGTGATGATGATTGATGATTCCATGTTTTTTTTTCGCCTAGAGAGATGAGATCCGGTTCTTAGCATTCCATGGATTCACCGTGCGGTCGCCGGGTCCATGGCGTGGTACAGAGAGGAACACTGTGACGGCGCCTGGGACTTGCGACCCAGGTGTAGGTTTAGGGTGGCCACCTTGTGATGCATCAGCGCTCACCTCCACCGTCAGTCGTGTTCCCCCCTCTACCTATCCAAATTTGGTAAGATCCTATCAACGCCGTTTTAGATATTCGTTTGAGTAAAGAGCTTACTGAAGCTCTTGGCAATCCGAGGTCTTTAAATAAGTTATACAGGGATTTAGCTGGAATTCCCCTTGCTCCTACTTCCACGGCGTAGAGTTTAACCACATAGCCATTTTTGGTTAACTCGTTGGTCAGGTCAAAGTATTTGTTTATTTTTATAGCGTGGTCTTTAGGTATGTTAGTTTCCCACGGTACTGTGAGTTCTACTAGTACTGCACGCTTTTGCTGTTTTGAAAATAGGAATATATCGGGTCTGGATGACGAGGCACAAACATCCTCCGGTATTTTATAGTGTTTCTCATACGAATCTGCGAGTAATGTCCAGTCAGCGGCTGCTATCAAAATTGAGTACGGCTTTTGATTTCTTTTTTGAGCAGCGACTTTACAAACGCGACGTCATTTCTTTGGTTTGTGGTTAAACCCTTTTTCGCTCTAGCTACCGCCAAACTTACCGCCTCACGTACGATTTCTAATACCTTATCATGTCGGCGCGAGTAATGACCCCGGTCTAATAGCGTCCTTCAACCCACCAGTAGGTGCCTAGCAGTACCAATTGCTTCACCACATGAGTTACATGTTTTATCTGTGGCTTTTCCCCATCTGACAAGATTGCTTTGGTCGGGGAGGGTCAACTGGAATTCATTGAGATAGAATTTAAGGAGAGCCGGTGACCAGTCGTATATTAAGGTACGCCATTTTAAGGCTATGGGAATACAAAATTCACCTAGTGTTAACCATTCGTTTTGAATTTCTAGGTTCATTGCGTGCACTTTGTAGGTATTATTTTCATCTACTTGAAGAAAAGATTTTGTTATGTCTTTGTCTGACTGCCTCCTAGTATTACCCAAACCTACCCTACCAGTCTGCGAGCTGCTCGAGTCGCGCCTCCAATTCCATAAAAAAATCATGATAGGCTCGCAGACTATCATGATTTTTTTATGGAATTGGAGGCGCGACTCGAGCTCTTTAGTACTTTGGTCTTTTGGAAGAGCTTGCACGATTTCGTCTTTTGATTTCGCTAGGACGTGCATTTTGGTTACTCTTAGATGTTTATAGAGTTCCGATGGTATCTTGAACGTCATTCCAAAGTTATTTGAGGCTCTATATAATGTCGATGGGTCTGCCGACTGAGCTAGCCCCAGCCACGACTTCAATGTCTTCGTAACATTCGCATCTAGTTTTTTGAGAAGGCTCTGGCTTATATCATAAACAAGAAACGGCCAGTTAAGACGCGAGGTTAAATAGTTGTCGTAAATCCACGCTTTTTTAACATTACTTAGTGGCTGTTGATCTACCTTTTTCGCTTCCGAAGTCCAGAACGCGCCTAAAGAAACTTTTTTCATATTACTTAGGTGGCACACGGCCCAATATCGAAAAACCAGCATGGACACAATCAAACTGATGACATTTCAATAAAACGATACAAATCCTGTAATTAAAATGTATTATTGAACTACTACCGAAAATATTCGGTCACCGAAGGCAGCGCCGGTGGTTATTACGTACTTCGTAAATTATAGAGTTATAGGGTTACCTCGAGACATCCGAAAATTCGGACTCGTACAAAACATGAATTGAATTAGAAGCATTTGGCTATGTAAGTACGGCTACCTACCCACCGTCCACCTGCACAAACCACCTGGGTGGTAAGTATTTTTTCACAACCGTTCACTTTATCTAAATTTTTTATCCTCGTTTGGTGGTGAACTGAAGGCAAAGTCTCAGGAAAGGGGTCACCAAACACCCACCTTGTTACAATATTAGCAATCAGTTTGACGGCCTCTTCAGATGCTTTTTGCCCCGCTCAAAGGAACCGGGACTGTAGGAGAAAGGAACACGTGAGCTGGTAAGGAATTCCAGGTCTTAAGGGTGTGGCAAAGGAAAGAGTCACCGAACCGCTTGGTTCTTGGCAAATATGATTTTCCACGGTACCATGAAGTCAGTTCGGTTTTCGTACGGTTCAAATCAAAATGTAGTGTCGCGGGCCGTCTTCGAATCCGGTTTCGGAATGAATGAAATCGATTGCCCGAAAATTCGATTCGATATTTCTTGGTAGGCCTACAGATTATATTTGTCAGTCTTTGAGGCAAAGAGTATTTTCTACAATTTCATTTTTGTTTTTATTTGTTTTTTGACAACAGATTTTAATTGTAGGTAATCTGTTTGGTTCGTTTTAGGTATATGTGTTGTGAATAAACGAATTATATAAGGGTGGTATTTAAACGCAAATCAAATAAAATACTTTTTTTATGAAATAATAATCCAAATTTTCATCAAAATTACTGATTGCACAGCAGAATACTAAACTTAAACACACTACAATTTATTTTCGTAACGTACGGCTGTTTATCTTAATGCAAAGCAGTTTTATTAATGCACTGCTAATGCTGCTAACTCACGACAAAATAATCCAAATTCACATCAAAAATGCCGATAGAGCACTGTCGCGTACTGTCATTACGTTTAACGGCACAAAGTCTATTTATATTCTAAAATCAATTGAATGAATGCACAACGTCTTGCCCATTAAAACTTGAAAATTTCAGAAATTAGGTTTTTTGTTTAGCAATTTAAACCTTCATAAAGACTTTATTGAATACTATTTCATATATTTTCATATTCATTTCGAATAATGGTAAGCTTTTAGTTTGCACTATAAAGACTGGCTGGTTTTAAATTAGATAAAAAATTTACTAAGAAATCTCCGAAGAATAAATAGTGTTCGTAATTTGAAAATGTAGACAGAATGAATGAAACTTGAATGAATGACTTTGGTACCTTTAATAAGGACTGGCAAAAAAAAAAGATTTAAATTCCCTGAAGAACGACCAGTGTTCGAAACAGTAAAGGTGTCGAAACTTTTCAAAAAGGTTTCGTGTATCAAAAAAAAACACTAGCTGCTCAAGTTCCAACCTTGTCCGTGAATATATTAGGAAAAATTCTCATAACCCGATTGCAACTCTATCTGCCTATATGAAAACGTACCTAAGGACTTAAATCAAAAGCGGATTGTAGGAATATTGTGTCTGAATTTCAGCTTAATCGAATCAGAGTTTTTTGCGTTGGCTATACAAAATAACTTAACATTTTTTAGTCTACCTACATTCTTATGATTACATTTTTTTTCTATCGGCGTAGGTAGAGACAACAGCCAACCATCTGCTTATATCATAACATACTTCATGAACCTCCTTTAATGTCATTAATTTTTTCATATAAGTCCGCTTGTTTTTAGTGCTTCTGACCTGCTTTTTTTTTCAATATTTTATATGTCATTATGGTATCAATGTCCATCTAATACGTCTCAGTTATCATGGTGCCCATCAGCAAATGACGTCGAACGACATCATTATGAAACCATCATGGATTCTAATTTCCACCCACCCATGTGCTAAGCACGAGAAATTTTTCAAAGCATGTTTACTTTACCTACCTAACGAGTCTCGGAAAAGTTCCATTTTCAAGCACACCTATGTGTATAATACTACTAAATACGGAGTAACCTTATTGCCAGCAATTTGTTTTAGAGGTATTCTCTCTTGAATTTGGTGGGTTAATACTACGGTAGGTGCGAGTCGCCCGTATATTTTATTTCAGTGCGCATCGGGTCGTGGAGTAGGGAGCCCGCTTTGCTCCTTGATTTTCCGGGATCGTGAGTGAACTTTGGTGACGAATTTTATCGTGATTGTGTTTTCTTGAGTTTTTGCAAAGGAATGTTATTTACAGCCGCCTATAAAATTACTGTAAGTAGTTTTAATTTATTGTCTTATGTTTCAAAACTTTTTAGGGTAAAGAAAATTAAAAAACATAAAATATCTTGATGATTAAATGAAAAAAAAAAAAAACTTTTATCATAATTATGAGTTAGGTAATATATATTTAAGGTGTCATTATAATAAAGTTTTAGTTAAGTTTTTATTTCGAAATAGTTGGATTTGCCTGTCTTTGATGTTACATTATTCCAGGTATTTCAATTGATTTTCAAAGGCTTCTAATAAGTTTTCAAAGTTAAACTCAGCCATTTGGTTTTGGGTACTGGTAGGTATATTAAAGTCTGCCACCATTATATTAATAATAGTTTAATAATGAGATGTAAAGTTATGAACTTTGAAATATCTTGAATTATTGGATGTCATAGTTATTCGAAATTTAAATCTGTAATACGAGAATGTGTTGCATTTCTCACGGCTTTTTTTATGCACGCGCATAAGTGTTTTTTTTGTAATAAGATAAATAAAATAACAAATATATAAACTTTTTTTCTTTCCAACGCTGATCTTTATATTTAAATATTTGTTTAGATGGCATTCGGTCTTTCATTCAACAATTTATGATTATTTATATTTATGGTTATTTATTAAAAAAGATTTTTTTTCATTGTTTCGACTGAAAATGTTAATATAATAACAAGAATATTCACTTTTATATATTTTTCGAACAATATATGATTAAAAGTCGCTTAAATATTCATACTTATAATATATGTTTTAAAGATGAGATTTAAGTTTGCAAGCTAATTAAAATATAGCTAATGAAGAAAATGTGATTTATAGAACGCTTTATGAATGTGATCAATATTTTAACAGATTAAAAATAGAAATAGAAAAGGAAAGGAACCTAAGATAACTCACTCGGTCAGAGTTTTCCCCCTAAAATGGTATTTGGTTAAAATTCCGTCACAAATTTTGCCTCTTTCCGATTAAAATGTATATACCTATAAATTTAATTACAGACAGTTGCCAGAGGATAATAAAAAATAGTTTCAAATATCAAACACACAAAATAAGTTAGTTTCATAATTCAACGTGGCTCTGAAGACACGGCGACAAAAAAAAAGAACATTTTTTTAATGGATTAGGAAGGCAAACGAGCAGACGTATAGCCTGATGGTAAGCGATCACTGCCGTCCATGGACACCCGCAACCCCAGAGGAGTCACAAGTGCGTTGCCTTCCTTTTAAAAGAGGGTAAAAAAATTAAACTCAATTTTACGGTGTTTAAGCCAATCATAGATTGGCAAATTACTTGCTCCAATTCTACCTTAGGTCTGAACAATTATATAATCAGAACTTTGATCATTTCAACAACTTTGAACAGCTCAATTAATTACATATCGATTTAATTACTAAGAACTTCATTGATATAACAAGTTGGCATAACCTGAAAAGTTTAATCATATTTCAAGGTTTCCCGGAGGAGACTAGGGCCACCCCATGTCTTCCTGTGTGTATAAAAGCATAATTTAAAAAAGGAAGATAATCGAGTTCACCGAGTTTCTTGCTGGTATCTTCTCAGTAGAGAAGTAGTATCTACAGAACCAGCGAAAGAATCATTTTCAAATGATTTACATATTTTATTTATTTTTCTTAAGATTCTATTCATCAATGAAAAATTTTGACGTTCATATGTGCTCTTTGTGTGCCTAAACTGAATATATGAAATTGATTCTTTGATTCTTTGATCGGAGAAGAAGAAGAAAAAAAAAATTACGTGGGACCGATAATCATAGGTGTCGAAATGAGAATGTTCTAATGACCTCTGCCTACCCCTTCGGTGGTTTAAGAGCGTGAATATTATGTGTGTAAGTAATTCATAAGCCTACGTAGGTTAGGTACAGTTGTACCTCTAGGAATTACCCGCTGTATCTAGTAACTTCTATTCAGGTATTTTTTTATTCTCATCGCCTACATGCTTTATGTCTTTGTTTCTATTTATCTACTTATCACTCAGCTCATAAGAGTCTTAACGTTTCTAGAACGGAGCTATAAAAGTCTACGTAGCTTCATGGTACACGTTCGCGGTACGGAACGGTTATGACCGTTTTTTATTTCATTTAAAAATTTGACAGTACGGTCATAGCCGTAAGTTTTTAAATTCTTCGTATGCTCAGTACGGCTTATGCAGTTAAATTTTAATAAGATATTTATACAACACATTTCCATTGGCATTCTGTGTGAGGGATGGAGAAGCTTACTGTCAAAATGCAATGCGCTAGGCGGGATTGAACCGTGACCGGTTTGTGATACCTATGTGTGAGTCTGCACAAAGATGAACTACGGCTCTCACCGTTACCGTATAATGGTTATACCCGTACTGATATCAGGATGACATTTTTGTATATTGTGTTTCGACAGTACGGTTATAACCGCGCTGCTAAAATGTATGGATTTTTTTTGTGATTTTCGGTATAGTGTTAAGTACAATTTTACCGCGCGTGTATGTGTTAAAAAGTCGGGTTTACGGTTGAGAGGTCACGTTTTCGAATCCTGATGATTCACTACCAATATGAACCCACTCCTAATACAAGCAATTTAGCTTAGCAGGAGGGGTCGGAGGGAGTATTAGTAATTTCAGTTCTTAATATTCCTTTAAAAAAAGTAAGTAAGTACTTAAAATGAAAATATAATTAACTGATAATTTAAGAGATTTGCGTGTTCAACTTCAAACAAATTCTTTACATTTATTATTAGTATAAAGATTTTGAAAGTACATCTTGTTAAATATTTCCAAAGCAAAGGAACTAAGTTAATTTCGGTACTCAGTATTTTGTACGGAAAATAACTGAGTTAATTTCGTTAATGTTTCACAGAGGGATCGAGAGCGAATTCTGACGCAATGGCGATTACGTTTCGGTACTGCGTCAGTGATGGTCAATGCGGTTAAGTACGTTATTATAGTTAGTAGAAACAGATGGGTTACCGGTTAAGAATTTTTTTTTGTATCTTTTCTCTTCATATTTTCAAATAGCAATACGCGAAGGGCTCCTTTGAAGTTGAAAGATACATAGGTCATGGTATCCGCGTAACATTTAGTAGATAATATATTTATTTTTAGCTAAGCAGATACATACAGATCAGATAAATTTAAGGGGAAATCTAGTCCTATTTAAGGAAAGGACAGGTCAATAGTACTCACTATAGGCGGATTTTTTATGAAAATAATTATTATTAAAGTAGAAGAAGCAAAAGGTAAGCTAAGATAATCTAAAATTGAGAAACTAAATCTTTACATACCTCTATCTGAATGAACATGATTGTACGTTTTTATCTAAATCAGGATCGTCCTAATGACTTTGAGAAATATTGAAAGAAATAAAAAAAAACACTTTTAATAGGAATACGCGCGAAAACTTTCCATAGATTCTTATAATTCATATTGTTTTTTTTGGCAAAGGTAGCATCAGCCACAGTCCTCTAACTGAACGAACGAATGAATGATCGTGTATATTGTACGTAATGTAATCCATTATTCGGATCACTTCACCCATTTATTATGTATGTATGTCGGCAATAAAAATGCCAGAAAAGGCTTTTTATTCTTGTCTATGTTATACTCCCTTTTGTTTTGATACTTTCAGGCAATAATAAAATTATTTTAGGTTATATAATAAATTCAGAAGTAGCTCGCGGCAGTAGCGTTTGTTTTTTGTTGTTTCAAATAACATGGACTGATTAGTTAGTAACAAATAAAAGACTATGGTACGTACCTATTGAAAAAATACATTTAGAAATAAAATAATACTCAACCATATCGCAATTTATTTGATGTTATTTTATTTTAATATATTTTCGGTTGCTTTTCAGAAGTAAATGGTCACGGAATAGAGCCCTTTACACTTACAGTCTTTGTTTAGAGAAAACCGCATTTGCGTGTGAAAGAGCGCGTCGCGACACATCGCTCGTTTTTGGGGCGTTCAGTAACTTTACCATCGAGCACTTACGCGAATCTTTATTGGTCTGCCTAGAACCAAACACTATTAACCCAGCGGTAAGAATGTCGACTCTATAGAAAATAATTGGATGGAAATGTGCTGCCATCTATTGGGTACCCACAAGAAGCAACGAAGTGACAACTACTACTGACAGAGTTCCGATTTTGGTCTTCCTTATTACATTTTAGGTCTTTCTTAATACATTTTTCAACTGGCAACACCTTTATTTGTATCTCACGTAGGTATGCCTCATTATCATTTATCGGCATTTGATAGATTAAGCTCCGCAATACGGCCTCAGCAAATTCGTGCCATGTATAAAGTCATGGTAGTGCTAAAGGATTTCATTGCGAAGTGCACGCTCGCATAACAGCGTGATTGTAAGAGAAAGAGAGGGAAAGAACGCTCAGCGCTTGGCTCTGAACTATCGTGCCTGCGCAATCATGTCTTTTGTTTCGCGTGGTCTATACTGCGTGAAAGATTTTGTGCACTTGAACTTGAAATGATAATCGTGCACGATTATGCGTACGAGAGTTCCGACACACGATCCGGGGCGCTCGAGAACACGTGATTATGTGACCATGTAAAGGCTGCTAATCTATATAGTTAGTTTATTACAATACTATATAGTTGACTAGCTTTTGCCCGCGTTTCCGCCCGCATTGATGTCGGTTATCACGACAATACATAGCCTATATCATTTCTCAGATTCTAATCTACCCCTATACCAAATTTCATCGAAATCGGTTCAGCGGTTTAGACGTGAAAGCGTAACATACAGATAGACAGAGTTATATATTAGTATGGATGGCCGCGGCCCAGCCCAGTTCATTTGGGCACGTCTCTGATTTTATTCAAACAATTACACGCAACATGAATAACGCATCCATATTAGATTTCGTGTCCATCGCGAACAAACCCACAAGTATCAAAAAAATATAATTGGGGTTCAGAATCCTTCATTTCATATAGGCCAAGTTTTTTATTTTTATATCTACAAAGTACTCGTACAGTATACATAAATAAAAATTTTATTGACAATAAAAATATACATTAGTTAACTAATCTAGGTTTGAATATTAGAACAGTGTGACATTAACGTCGCGTCGTCATTATTTCTAAATAATTATGTTAACATATTTTAATGAACCCTGTCTCCTAAACTAGGATATCCTGTGACTTAGGAGACAGTTTACAGACTATGTATGTACAGATACAACTAATTATAATTTTTAAATAGGCTAGTTGACTCCCTTTTTTTACTTTAGAAAAATGACCACTTTGTAATAATATAATGAAATGTAAAATTAAATTTTCGTACGACAAATAGTTTTCGAGATATTTGATTTTGAAATATCCATTTTGACAAAATGGCCGCCCGAAAACGCTCCATAGAAAATCGTACGAAATTGTGACGTCACGCTTCCGTAGCGCGTAGTGCAAATGTATGGAGTGCATGAGGATATCGCGTTTATCTCGATCTACGTTGCGTTTACACATATATAGTTCATGATAAAAGTTATTTAAAACTTAATGAGTAATCTAAAAGCTATATTTGAATAGAATTTGATTGTTTACATTTCGACTTTTTTTGGGAATTCAACTAATGAAAAGTAATAGTTTCAGTTTAGATATGCAATATGGAATATTTTTTTCAGAACAAGCTAACATTACTAATCAGTATTGGGAAGAATCGACGACCTAGGCAAATAGCCTATGGAATAGATGGAAATGAAAATTTCGTCCCCCTGAATCCAAGTCGTAGATTCGTCCCCTATTAGGTGCCTGTTGGTCCCTTGTAGAAGACCAGTTAACATTCACAGAGAGATGCAAATATTCACGTAAACTTCCACAATAACATCAAAATGTACGTGTTATGAAGTTCCCTGACAAACTAAGGCGTTGTAATTGCAATTAAGAAGTTGTGGGCCTGAACTACACCTAGTATACTACCGGTATGAACACGTTTGTTACCAAGAATGCCAGTATCTTGAGGCAGGCGTTTTCAGGACTATTTTTATTATTATAATACAACTAGCCTTCACCTCTGGTTTCACCCGCGGCTCTACCCGCGTGGACCTCTTAACTCCGGTTCCTCTCATAAAACGAAAGTAAGATTTTAAATTGATGATAATGTTGATGATCGCAAAAGCTTTTCAAAGCTTATTGCCAGTCATTCTACACGTGCAGTCTGTGGGTGAACTTTACTCAGCGTGCATATAGTGCTCTGCGCGTGCAGTATAATAACGCGTTCAGGCTGATGTTCGGCTTGCCGCGCTACTTTAGCGCTTCATCCATGTTCGCTGAGGCGCGCATGGATTGCTTTTAACACCATCATCACTATGGTCGCGCGTGCGCGGCAGCTCGAACGTCATCCTTAACACGCTGGCTAATCGGTGGGACTCCCCACTGGAATGCCGTTGGCTTTTTTTTTTTTTTTTTTTTTTTTTTTTATCGTGCGATAAATCCCCACGGATACCACCTCCACAGAGCCGGTGGAGGTGATTATGTCGGACTCGAACCGACTAAAACGCACGCCATCTTGGGTCCTTGGTTGCCGGAGGTGAGATTGCCAAAAGCATATCTCTCGCACCCCGACAGACCCAGGACCATCTCTTTCGAGATGGCCCCCTTCGGGTTGTGGGGACCAAAATGTCCCCATCTAGCCCCGGTTACGGGGAGGCGCACTTTGCGCCGCCGCCGCGGCCTGCTTCTGCTAGGGTGACAGGCGGCTCCACCAGTCACCCCCAGGCCAGCGCTCATGGAGGACGGAGGTCGTTCTGCGACCTCCGACGTCCGGTTCGCCTTCGCTCTGCACGGGCTTCCCGGGCCCGGAGTCTGGTCCGGACCCGACCGGCCGCCTCCTTCTCGAGCATTACTTGCTCGCAGAAGGAGGCGGCCGCACCCCAAGCGTTTGCGCATCGTACCATCGCTGTGAGCAATGTGACGAGTGTGAGGACTCCCACCCCTAGAGCCGCCACTAGGACCCGCCTCGGCGTGTCCCACGCCGGGCACTCGGTCAGCGTGTGCAGCTCTGTGTCCTCGCTCGCATCACAGTGATGGCACTCGGACGTTGGCTCCTTCCGGATCCGACACAGGTAACTCCCGAAACACCCGTGTCCGGTAATCACCTGCGTCAGCCGGTACGAGAGGCTGCCGTGTGGCCTCTCTAGCCATTCCTCCATGATGGGTCTTACCGCCGCTATAACGGCGTGCCCTGCGCTTGGTCGCCCAAGTCGTAGCTCCCATTCCGCTACCATGTCCCTGTGGAGCTGAGACCTCACGGCCCGAATTTCTTCGGGCTCGGGTTCCCGTCCCTGCTCCCGCGCCTCCTTACGATACCGATATAGCATCGAAAGGGCTCTCGCATCCAGGTTCCACGGTAGGGATCCGGCATGGAATGCCGTTGGCTGCAGCTACATGCCCCTATGTATCGCCTTCTGTATATATAGCAGAGGGAGCGGCACCGAGGGCCATTCTAGTTTATATATTATTGCTAAGGTACTAACACTAGATTAAGATTTTATTTTATACGCTACTAACACTTATGGATTCGATAATAATCTGAAATAAATTAATTCTATTCTATTCTATTCTATTAGTGTAACAGAGCGTACTCTCTTTTAAAAGGAAGGCAACGCACTTGTTACTCCTCTGGTGTTGCGGGGTGTCCATGGGTGGTAGTGATCGCTTACCATCAGGCGATTTTCCTGGCGATCTTTTCTTGGTCAAGTCATTCCCCCTATAAGGGAAAGATCGCGGGTTCGAGTCCCGCCCCAGAAGATTCATTTTTTCCTAAGTATCTGATATTTCGGCGCTGTTTCAATCATCAAATCAAACAGTGCCGAAATCTATAAAATGCTGTACATTTAATGGCATTTAGTCGAGTAGTTTATGGTTAGGGGTCCAGTGGACACATTATTTATTGAAGGTCGAGGTGTCGAGAGTGGACTAAACGTTTCAGACACACATCACAATGAAGAATGATTAAGGTTGCATTTGACCATATATCCACGTAAATAGAAATAGAAATAGAAATGTATTTGCTCATAAACATGGTAACAAAGATCTTAGCAAGTAACTTAAGTATAATAGCACAACATATTTAGCCGCAGTAAGTGCATTTTGCCGTGAACACCATTATAATAAGAAATCACAAAAGATCTGAAAGATACTTAAAAACTAAGAAGACTCCAAGATATTCGTGAAAAGACAGTCCCTCACTATTAAATGTAATAAGTTCGGAGCAGAACTGCTCCAATTTCTTAGTTTGATTGATGATTATGAAGAAAGTTTGGTAGAAGGAGATATAGATGTCTGCATAAGTAGACGTTTTAAATGTAGATTAGTATTATTACAAACAAAGAACCTTATTACAAGTACTTTGAAGGGATTTTTTCTAGAAGACTAGAAGTATTTGAATGATTTTATATAGCACTAGCTTTTGTCCGCGGCTCCGCTCGCGTGGATGTCGGTTCCCGGCAATTATTCGATTTTTTCTCAACGTACAAACCTTCCCTGGACTTCCACAAATAATTCAAGACCAAAATTAGCCAAATCGGTTCGTGCGTTCTGGAGTTATAGCGTCAGGAAGGAAAACCCGACTTATTTTTATATAGTAGATTTATTGTGCTAACTTCAAAATTCGAAGAGAAGTGAAATTTGAAACGATTCAGGTGTTGTTCAATAGCTCAGTTGGAAGAGCATTCCCCCTGTAAGGGAAAGGTCGTGGGTTGAAGTCCTACTTAAGCATTTCATTTTCCTGATGTATTCAAAGAGTAGCAGAAGTCGGAATTATTAGTATTTCTGCTAACCTGTCTAATTTATGCTAAATAACTTGTGCTAGGATACAAAACCGGGACATTTCGATTTACGTCTAAGAAATTTATCAAAATCATTATATATCATACTCGGATATTTACCATCTGGAGTGCGGGGTTCGGCAGAGAGGACTAAGCTCGCCTAGGTTATTTAATCTGTACATGAACCAACTATTATTGAAGCTAAATAGTACCGGCATAGGTTGCCACATAGATGGAATTTGTTTAAATAATTTAAGTTATGCTGATGACATCGTGCTGCTTAGCCCATCAATTAGTGCATTAAGGCGTCTAATCGCTGTCTGTGAATCCTATGCGGTGAGTCATGGGCTCAGATACAATAGCAAAAAGAGTGAGATTATGATCTTTAAGGCAAACACAGTGACATACTCAGATGTGCCCACAGTCTCACTATATGGGAAACCCCTTAATAGAGTTGACAGTACAATGTATCTGGGCCACTGGATCACCGAGGACTTGCGATATGATTGTGACATTGAGAGGGAGCGCAGATCGCTGGCTGTCCGATGCAACATGCTGGCCCGTAGGTTTGCACGCTGTACTAAATCGGTGAAGGTTATGCTTTTTAAAGCATACTGTCAATCCTTCTACACGTGCAGCCTTTGGGTTAGCTATACGCAGCGGGCATACAGCGCTCTGCGTGTCCAATATAATAACGCGTTTAGGGTTCTGGTGGGGCTGCCGTGGCACTGTAGTGCATCAGGTATGTTTGCAGAAGCGCGTACGCAATTCTGAGGAAGCGGTGTGCGTCTATGCAAAACCGTGTACGCGGCAGCACCAATAGTATCCTTGGCGTGTTCACGGATCGGCAGGATTCACCCATGTGGCGAAGATGGGTGCAGATTCTCTTAAAATAATAATATAAATGTATACTAACCCTAGTTTATAAGGATCATTGTTACTAACACTATGGATAATTTTCCGAAATAAATGGATATAATAATAATAATTATTATTATTATTACATATCATTTCTGAAACTTTTGACTATGATAACTATGTTACCTTTAGCAGAATCGAAGTCCAGGTGGGTCGTGTGCCTGACTGCTCCCTAAGAAGTAGCATAAAGAAATATTGCTACTTCAAAAAAATTTGCATCATAAATCACAAAGAACAAAATAGACTACGTATTATTGTAATAAATATTCCACAACATTCTACACAGCGCTATCTAGACCCATGGTAAGCTTAATTAGCTTGTGTTATGGAATATAGAATGCGGATAAACATACTTAGATACTTTGTTTTTGTAAATATATACATACTAGCTTTTGCCCGCGGCTCCGCCCGCGTGGATGTCGGTTATCGCGACCAAACATAGCCTATGTCCTTTCTAATGTTCTAAGCTACCCCTATTCCAAATTTCATCAAAATCGGTTCTGTGGTTTAGGCGTGAAAGCGTAAGATACAGACATACAGACAGACAGACAGACAGACAGACAGACAGAGTTACTTTCGCATTTATAATATTAGTAACCCGCGCCTCCTGCGTAGAGGTCGCGTTATCTACCGCGACGCCACAGAGGCTGTCAACAACAAATCAGAGGTTACACCGGCCGTGGTCACAGGCTGACTGCTAATGACAATATTAGATATTGTAGTATGGAAAAGGTGCATTGTTTTTTTTTATAAAGGACACGTCAATTTGAATTCACCTCGCCTGATCGTAAGCCAAAGCAAAAAGGGTAACCATCGTAAACATGTAGCATGTTAACAGTGGTGGCACTCAGCTTGACGGCCTCATCAGATGCCTTTTCACGCCCCGCATAAAGGACCCGGGACTGTAGGAAGAAGGAAACACGTGAGCTGGCAGGGAGTTCCAGGTCTTAATGGTGCGGCATAGGAATGATTTTCTTTTTTTTTTTTCACTGAAATGATTAGGTTTGTCCTGTGTTATATAAAACAAAAAACAAAGTTACGAAATTGTGGGCGTGAATATATGTCTGTCTATTCTTTTGAAACCAAGGCGTGAGCATACGAAAGATTTATACGAGCGTTTTACGTGTTAATGGTGGTCACGTTTAACACTGTTTGGTCACGTATATACTGTCCTTGCCCTTAAATAACTGGTGACCAGGCCAATATAACCCTGACCACCAACGACTAGAGAGTTATTCTTAACTGCCAGTAAAAACACTGTTAAAATTACAATAAATAAATGCAGTTTTATGAGGAGATCATGGAATAAAGTTAAAGTCAAAGTATTTATTTGCGTTCATGTGTTACAGGTGTTTAGTTATTTTATGTCTCAATATCTCCACATAAACATCAATAATCTCTATAACTGATTCGTCGAATAATCTCCTTAACTCTTTTTAACCCCCGACGCAAAAACGACGGGGTGTTATAAGTTTGACGTGTCTGTGTGTGTGTGTGTGTGTCTGTGACATCGTGCCACCCAAACGGATGAACCGATTTGTATGTAGTTTTTTTTTGTTTGAAAGGTATATTAGTCGGGAGTGTTCTTAGCTATGTTTGAAAAAAATCGGTCCAAGATGGCCGCCGCCACAACATGTCGGAATACATATTTTTTTCATAACTCCCTCAATATGGGTATCAAATGAAAGAGCTTGACTAGTAGATCACTTTAAAAAGTATAAAATAAAAATTAAATTAAAATTTTAAAAAGCCCCCGTCACAAAAAACACCTCCAAAAAGTTGAAAATAAATGGAGTTTGCCTTTTAACTTTAACGGTTGCCATGTCGGGGGACCTTTAATTGTTCCGATAATATAACGGAGTGCTTAACCAGTTAGGGTCCCCCGACATGGCAACCGTTAAAGTTAAAAGGCAAACTCCAAACTCCATTTATTTTCAACTTTTTGGAGGTGTTTTTTGTGACGGGGGTTTTTTTGTGAAAAATATATTAATGGGGACGTTTAGGTATTATGTCCTATGGTACGGTGCAAACAATTTCATCAAGAACATCTCTACTTGTGGGTGTTGTGGAAGGCGACTAAACCATCCGACAGTAAACTGAGTGCCCACTAGACGGCAATAGGGTCGCTCCCTATTACATGGACCGAAAATAATAGTTGGTGACATGTGGACATTAATACACCTCTGCGATACAAACAAGTCTTGGAACTCTTTACTAGCTCACGTGTTTCTTTCTTCCTACAATCAAGTCAAGTTGAGTGCCGCCATTGTTAACATGAAACATTTTTATAATGGTGACCGTCTGTTCTAAAACTTTTTTTTTATAAATGACATTTCAATTTGATTTCACCTCGCCTGATGGTAAGCTAAAGGCAAAGTCTCGGAAAGAGGGTCACTATCGTAACAGTGGTGGCACTTAGCTCGACGTCCTCATCAGATGCCTTTTCACGCCCTGCTTAAAGCAACCGGACTGTAGGAAGAACGAAACACGTGAGCTGGCAGGGAGTTCCAGTTCTTAATGGTGCGGCATAGAAATGAGTCTTTGACTTCAAGTTATCATCAATCATAGTGTTAGAAAACCCTATGGAACGTCCTATATAAGAGCTTAGTCTGTTGAGCTGAATAAAGACCTGAAAATGTTATACACACACAATAAGGGGTTATAAAGATGTACAGTGATTTTTAGGGTATAATTTGATATACCTACTTTAAAAAATACTGTACATCTTTAAAACCCTATAAATAGAATTTGTAGTAACAATATCAAACATGGCCAGACAAACCATTCTATAGTTACAAAAATTTCAAATCCACAAAACCTTTCAGGATTTTATACAAAATATTATGTTAGCTAACCAATAGTGCGTCCGTTCACCACTTTTATTTCAAAGCCTGAAAGAGAAATAAAACTTTTCTCATTATATTTCCAGCCCCGTGTGGTTTGTAATATACCTATACAATCAACATATACATTTTTTCCATACGCCTAGATAATCCATTTTTGTAAATGTATACTTTATATGTTGATTTGATAAGATTTGAACCTCGCTCAGCTGTTTCATCTGTGTATATTCTATTCCTGTGAATCAAAATCAAATACCTACCTCACCGGTAAACTGAAGAGATTCTTACGCCGGGTTTTTTTGACAGCCTCCGTAGCGTGGCGGGTTTGATCCCCGCTTAGTGCAAATATTTGTATGCTTTTATGAGTATTTGCATTGGTCTGGTCGTACTCGGAGAGCACGTTAAGCCGTCGGTCCCGGTTGCCATACGAATTGGGTGTAATGGCCCCACATAGAAGGGCTGATCACCTATCCGGTCAAAACGGCGTCCCCACTGGCAATAGTAGTAGTAGTGCGCTGGCTTTGCTCTCGGGGATTTTTACCCGACTGCGCGACGCAAAGGAGGGTAATGTGTTTATCAGTCTATGTATGTATGTATGTATGTATGTATGTTTGTTTCTATGTGGCGTTCTAGAGACCAAATGCGTAGGCCGATTTTGATTATTCTTACGTCAATCGATTCGTCTTAACCTTGCGAGTGTCACTAAAGACATTCCAGTAATTAAAATTCACCACAGCGACAACCAGACGCCATTTTGTCAAAATGAAAAAAAAAGTCGATGAACTATGTCGAGTGGGGTGTCATTGAATAGGTATTTTAAAATCATCTTTAGGTTCCTTTTATCATTTTTCATTTTAAACAATAGTTTAGGATATATAGCGATTTAAAGTTGTTTAACGAAAAAATCATTCTCGCTAATTTTCTTACTTATTGATTTAAGTTTTTATTTCAAATATAAACGATATGAAGGAAATTACAAAAAGATATACAACATGTCATAATAATAACTAAAAAGTATAAAATAAAACAAATTATTAAAAAATAAAAAACCCGACTGCCACTGAAAAGACCAAAATAAGTTTGATAGCAGGCGGTACCCATTTGCCAATCATAAACCGAAAGAAAATTAATGGGTACCGCCTGCTATCAAACTTATTTTGGTCTTTTCAGTGGCAGTCGGGTTTTTAATTTTTTTAATCATTTGTTTTATTTAATACCAGTATGGTGGTAGACAAGCACGCCGTCCACCTGACGGAAGGTGTTCACCGTGCCATAAAGATGTGTGCAACACAAGATCACACTCGTGCTTCCGAACCTTTATAGAAACCTTCTAATGTTCTTTGAGAACCCCATCGTATCTTGGAAAAATTACAGCGGAGATCAGGTGGTCCTTTAACAACCAAAATCAAATATATATGTAAAAGAGGAGTAGGATCCCGTAGAAGGCGATTCAGGGATAAATCTGTTCTCCATATCACAGTAAACAATATAGACCATGACAGTGCCCTCTATAATAACCTATAAACTATCGCGTTCCTTGAAGACTGAAGAATGTCTGGCTTGAGCATGGTGCAGGCCCCTCCTAAATTGCTGTAATTACGGCATAATGTTATAGGAACGTGAACTTCTATATTCGTTATTTTTATGTAAAATAATTAACTTATTATTTTATTATAAGTTTTTTTATATACTTTAATTATCTTAACTACGGCATAATGTTGTAGGAACGTGAACTTCTATATTCTTTATTTTTAAGGTAAAATAATTAACTTATTATTTTATTATAAGTTTTTTTTATATACTTTAATTATCTTGACACGAGACAGTACATTCGTCCATATTTAGTCTTAAGAAATCACTTTTTGTAAATTGACGTCTGTAAAATGCTACAGTGCGCTGTTTTTTCTCCACTGGTGCCTAGGAAGCGGTGGTAAACTTAGTTTTAAACAGAATTTGACGTCAAAAAGCTGTAGTAGTGCTACACAAAATTCAATAAATACTTTGACTTTGACTTTATTCAATAATGTTTACGTGTATTAAGAGTCCGTACTACCTCAAATGACATAGCATAAACGTGTATAATATCAAAAGTTCTAAAGCATGGACTTTTTAATTCATGTGTGGTAAAGTTGAGGATAAATACTAATGTTTATGTGTGGCAAAAACACGATTACGTAAAATTTTCTTGATAGAAAACCATTGCAAAGTTACCTCTAAACCGTACAAATAAAACGATATTATGGATTAATTACGCAAAATAGGATCACTAAACTTACACAATAAATGCAGTTTAGTGGTTAAAAGACATTATGTGTTTCAAATTTTACAAATATACATTGGTTTCTGCGTAACTAGCAAATATCTAAATTTTTACTCAAGCGATACCATTAAACTTAGAACCGCCCTGCCGTCCGGCCTCCTCCTCAGTGTTGCTTCGGCTATCATACGGGGAGCTTGTGTCGCACGCGCTCTGCGCAGACGATTACGATAGACGATACGAAAGTTTTCAAGTACCTACCTTTTGACAGGCGAAATGGGTTAATAAAGTAAACCGAAAGAGGAAAATTGTATGTTGGCGTAAAAAAACATTAAAACATATGAATGATGTCTTATGTAGACAGCCTCTGTGGCGTGGTGGTAGTGCACGCGACTGCCACGCAAGAGGCGCGGGTTCGATTCCCGCTCAGTGCAAATATTTGTATGCATGAATATGGCTATTTGCATTGAACTGGGTGTTTCTATGTATAATATGTATATATTTACAAAAAAAAGTAATACGTATGTTTATCCGCATTCTAGATTCCATAACACAAGCTAATTAAGCTTACCATGGGTCTAGATAGCGCTGTGTAGAATGTTGTGGAATATTTATTTATTTATTACTAGCTTTTGCCCGCGGCTCCGCCCGCGTGGATGTCGGTTATCGTAGCCAAACATAGCCTATGTCCTTTCTCATTGTCTAATCTACCCCTATACCAAATTTCATCAAAATCGGTTCAGTGGTTGAGGCGTGAAAGCGTAACATACAGACAGACAGACAGACAGAGTTACTTTCGCATTTATAATATTAGTATGGATTATAGTAAGTATCTAATCTACCTACATAAGTAGCTTATACTGTACATAACAATTTGCAATAGGTACTATATTAGTAGAAAGTAATAAATAGGTCAGTAAAATACCTAGGTACCTATTTCAAAATTTTGGATTGACATAGGCATACCTGCCTGTGTATCGACAAAAATAATCTTGCAGTAGCAGCCCAAGTCTTTCAGGCAGGTCCTGCCTACTACAGGTCGCTCACTGTGACGACGCGACGGACGACGCGGTTGGGCGACTCAGAGCCGAAAGTCGAAGTGCAGTAACTCTAACTTCTGTAGGTTAGGTTAGGTTAGAACTGTGACCCCAACGCATGAGCCGAGCGAGCGTAGCGAGCGTGCCGCAGCAGGCAGCGGCCGGCGAAGTGCCAGATCGGGTTATGATAGGAACGAGACCGTCGGGTCAGGTTAGGAAGAGGGTTACGTTCGGAACAAATTTTTAAAGTTTCTACCTAACCCGCGACCGGGTCTAGTTTTCGGGTCAGGTTCGGAATAAACGGAATATTTCTGTAAATACATGAGTACCTACCAACCCGAATGATCATAATATAAATATAGCAGTAGTTAGGTACTACTACCATACATATTCCTATATTTATTATAGACAGTACGTAATAATTATGAATTTCCATTCATCTGTTTCTATTGTAGGGTCATCGCCCTCTGTGGGCTCAGCTATCTAGCCACATTACTGGCCGTCAGATTTGCGGCCCATACGGGGGCCCCCTATATGGCCATACTTCGCACGATCCCCAGGTACAGTCTCCTGCAGGGAGCGTTGGGTCCCCTGTGCGGCTGATGCCCCCCTCAGTTTTGGGACCAAACTTCGGAAGTGATGTCTGAAGTTCCACCGGCCATCGAGCCCCAGATACTTCATCGTGGGCTCGATGCCGCTGCTGACGCCCCTTACCTGTAGGCTGGATCCCGCAGGTGCAGCCGCCGTGTCTGACCCACGACTTGAGCAACCCCTGCCGTGGCCTTTAGTGCTGCGTCTCGGTGCGCTGCTCCCCGCGCCGTAATGATGGTGTAATGCGAACCGGACGTTGGAGGTCGCAGAACGACCTCCGTCCTCCATGAGCGCTGGCCTGAGGGTGACCGGTGGAGCCGCCTGTCACCCTAGCAGAAGCAGGCCGCGGCGACGGCGCAAAGTGCGCCGCCCCGTAACCGGGGCTAGATGGGGACACTGTGGTCC
Source organism: Eilema sororculum (assembly GCA_914829495.1). Classification (NCBI taxonomy): domain Eukaryota; kingdom Metazoa; phylum Arthropoda; class Insecta; order Lepidoptera; family Erebidae; genus Eilema; species Eilema sororculum. The sequence goes on from OU618556.1 coordinate 2,706,239, forward strand.
CCCCGACCCGAAGGGGGCCATCTCGAAAGGGATGGTCCTGGGTCTGCCGGGGTGCGAGAGATATGCTTTTGGCAATCTCACCTCCGGCAACCAAGGACTTGGGACGGCGTGCGTTTTAGTCGGTTCGAGTTCGACATAACCACCTCCACCGGCTCCGTGGCAATTTATCGCACGATAATAAAAAACGAGGGTGTCATCGGCGGAACACGGTACGCTGACCCCTCTGAGCAACGGACCACGCATCACCCAATCGTAGCCGATGTTCCTCACCCTCCGTAACTACGGGCAAGTCGTTCTCCACCACCTCCCCTAGGTGCCGTCTTCTTAGGGGCGAAGGCCTTGGCTTGGGACCAGGAGCACCACTTGGCCACACACAGGCTTGGGATCATGACGCGACGACGGGTGCCGCCAGCGGTGGGCGGTATGCCAGGGTCCTCGAGGACGCCGAGGCGTGGCTCGATGACCTCCAGCAGCTGGACCACCGTTGGTGTCACCTTAGATGGAGCACGGGGAGCGGGGGTGTTCACACCCCGAGCCTCCCCGGCCCTCTGGACCAGCAGCGTCAGCTGACCGATCTCCTCCCGCATCAGCCGTTGCTGCTTGTGGGAGTCAGCAATCTCCATCTCCAGGCTCGCAACCCGAGCCCGGAGTTTCACCTCCTCGCTGGAGACCCTCCTTTCCAGGAGCTCCTCCAGCGCTTTGGCGGCACCTTTTATCGCGTTCGCCACGACCCTCTTCTTTCCCGTAATTTTCTGGCCTTTTACGGCGCCAGAAATGCGGGAAAGAGCCGCCAGGATGTTCTGCACCGCCGGCACCTCCGTGTCCTCCTTTGGTAGCGGGGACACAATCGCTGGCGGCTCTACTCTCTCTTTCGCTGTGTAGAGGTCGGCTTTCGACCTCTACTCGCGCCTAGCCGTCTAGCGTAGCCTTACTAGGAAGGTCCTCCTCGCTGTTCGATGATTCAGACCCACGATGAACCTGGGCGGGGGTCGCCATGACTAGTCACCGAATGGGTATCCATTCGATCACCAGTCACAGCTAGGGATTCCCCAGACGGAGTCCGGGTACCCTCATGGGTAGATTTATCCGTTATCGTTTCCATAGCCATATTTTGTTCAGTCGTCTACCCAAGTGCGACCGGGCTCGGTCGGCGAGAGATGTCATGCGGTGTTCCGCAGGGATCGGTCCTGGGACCGCTACTATGGAACATCGGTTACGACTGGGTGCTTCGCGGTGAGCTCGCGGACGGTGCCGCCGTCACGTATTATGCGGACGACACGCTGGTGACGGCGTGCGGGGCTACATACCGCGAAGCGACCCTGAAGGCCACGACCGCGGTTGCCCAAGTCGTGGAGCGGATTCGGCGGCTGGGTCTCGAGGTGGCTCTGCATAAAACCGAGGCCATGTTCTTTCATGGGCCTCGGCGCGTGCCACCGGAGGATTCCAGCCTCATAGTGGGAGACATTTCTATCGGCATCAAGGCCCAGATGAAATATCTGGGGCTCGTGATCGACAGCCGGTGGAACTTCGGGGAGCATCTCCGAAGACTGGCCCCCAAATTGAAGGACACAGCTGCCGCTTTGGGGCGGCTGCTGCCCAACATGAGGGGGCCGGATGACTCCTGCAGGAGACTCTACGCGGGAGTCGTGCGGTCCATGGCCCTATATGGGTATCCAATATGGGCGGACACCCTGACGGTCCACAATGCGCGTCTGCTGCGTGGACCGCAGCATGCAATGGCCAGCAGGGCCATTAGGGGGTACCGCACGATATCCTTCGAGGCGGCGAGTCTCCTTGCCGGATCCCTACCGTGGAACCTGGATGCGAGAGCCCTTTCGATGCTATATCGGTATCGTAAGGAGGCGCGGGAGCAGGGACGGGAACCCGAGCCCGAAGAAATTCGGGCCGTGAGGTCTCAGCTCCACAGGGACATGGTAGCGGAATGGGAGCTATGACTTGGGCGACCAAGCGCACGGCACGCCGTAATAGCGGCGGTAAGACCCATCATGGAGGAATGGCTAGAGAGGCCACACGGCAGCCTCTCGTACCGGCTGACGCAGGTGATTACCGGACACGGGTGTTTCGGGAGTTACCTGTGTCGGATCCGGAAGGAGCCAACGTCCGAGTGCCATCACTGTGATGCGAGCGAGGACACAGAGCTGCACACGCTGACCGAGTGCCCGGCGTGCGACACGCCGAGGCGGGTCCTAGTGGCGGCTCTAGGGGTGGGAGTCCTCACACTCGTCACATTGCTCACAGCGATAGTACGATGCGCAAACGCTTGGGGTGCGGCCGCCTCCTTCTGCGAGCAAGTAATGCTCGAGAAGGAGGCGGCCGGTCGGGTCCGGACCAGACTCCGGGCCCGGGAAGCCCGTGCAGAGCGAAGGCGAACCGGACGTTGGAGGTCGCAGAACGACCTCCGTCCTCCATGAGCGCTGGCCTGGGGGTGACCGGTGGAGCCGCCTGTCACCCTAGCAGAAGCAGGCCGCGGCGGCGGCGCAAAGTGCGCCTCCCCGTAACCGGGGCTAGATGGGGACATTTTGGTCCCCACAATCCGAAGGGGGCCATCTCGAAAGAGATGGTCCTGGGTCTGTCGGGGTGCGAGAGATATGCTTTTGGCAATCTCACCTCCGGCAACCAAGGACCCAAGATGGCGTGCGTTTTAGTCGGTTCGAGTCCGATATAACCACCTCCACTGGCTCTGTGGGGGTGGTATCCGTGGAGATTTATCGCACGATAAAAAAAAAGCCATATTTTGTTTTACGGTTAATGTCCACCGACATTGAGGTGGAAGTAGAGAGGTTGGGAGTGTATGTGAGGATGGGAAAGGTGGGAGTGAGTGAGTGACGCCCTAGGCACTGAGTTCCCCCCAGTGATGCATCCCATTGCCAGGCATGGGGTTCGGGGTGATTTTTTATAGAGGTTTTCTTCCTCGCAACTCCTAAGAGCTACAATGCCCTTCTGTTGCCAGACCGCGGTACGGCTCGGCCGATCGATGGTCCGGAATTGGTCCCCATGGGACCTTGTATTTCACCACTGATCGTTCAGTGGCAAAGTACTCGTCGCCCTTAGAGTTCTCCGCTAGGCCTAGCAGAGCGCGTGCGGAGAACTCGAAACCGACCATAAAGGCCCCCCCTCCTTAGTGGACTATTGGCCATGGGCGACGACGTGCGCCTCGCGTGAAGCCCACGCCGTCGCCCACGTTACCAGGGTGCACCACGCGGAGGTTTTCCTACCCAGCACCTCTACCAATATGCATTGGGTTCGCGTGGTGGAGTATTTTATTGTACCTTCAGGTGAGAGCCACCAGCAGTGCCCAGCATTGAAAGGGCTGCTATTATTATATTATACTAGCTGCTGCCCGTAGCTTCGCCCGCGTGGAGGTTTGTTCCCGTTCCCGCAACCCATGGGAACCTTAACCCGGAATAAAAAGCAACCTATGTGTTATTCCAGGTTCTAACCTACCCCTGTATCAAATTTCAGCCAGATCCATTTAGTAGTTTTTGCGTGAAAGAGGAACAAACATCCATACATACAGCGATACATACTCACAAACTTTCGCATTTATAATATTAATAGGATAAGTATAAATATATTATAAGTTTTATGTAAATTATCATTACAATATGCACACTTTTCTCAACATAATGTTGTAAAATTCATAACTTTCTTGATGTCTAATTACTAGCTACTTTACCCTATCGATTGATACACGCGTGAACTCTGAACGTGAACACGGGGTCATCGCGGGAGTGAGATAGCTGCATCTGCGCGCGAGCAGTGCCGGCGCGGGTGCGTTGATGAAGCGCGCGGGGGTAAAATTTGAATTCGAGCTGGAGTGGTACGGACTCTTAACGTGTTCATGGCGCGACCTTCGATTTGCCTGACGTTTTGACCAGGTCACAGAATACGACCATTTTTCTTATAAAGGACGCGTCAATTTGACTTCACCTTGCCTGATGGTAAGCTAAAGGCAAAGTCTCGGAGAGAGGGACACCATCGTAAACATGTACCATGTTAACGGTGGTGGCACTCAGCTTGACGGCCTCATCAGATGCCTTTTCACGCCCTGCTTAAAGGAACCGGGACTGTAGGAAGAAGGAAACACGTGAGCTGGCAATGAGTTCCATGTCTTAAGGGTGCGGCATAGGAATGAGTCACTGAAACGCTTGGTTGGAAACCATTGTATAATAAGCTCGCTACCTATTAAATGGGACCGAAAATCATAGCTGGTGAATTATGGATGCTAACACATCTCTATCCTATCTACTTCTTCGGAGAGTTAAAGGCGTAAATTTTGAATGCAAAGAAGACATTGTATAACTTATAAAAAATAGGAAATGACATATTGCCAACTTGCTAACTACGTTACATCTGGGATAAATAAAAACGAATTGTTTCCCCACTATAGTGGGCTATTACCCTAATCCTTGGATCTGCGAGGGTCTGTGGCCGTGGCTAGTTGTGGACGCATTACCTCGGAAAAAGCCCATTAGATTGTCTCGAGTTTATAATGGGAAAAATAACGAGTTTTGCCCGCCGAAGTGAATTGTGTGTTCAGTTATTAGTTGTTTATTTATTGTTTTAGTTGGCTATATAACTGTGGCTTCATCTGAGAGAACTACTGAGCTTATTCCTGAGAATTACAGCAACTTATTCTTGGAATAAAAAGTTTTTTATCTAATTTATAGTCGTATCTTATTATTGAGCAATATTTCTCAATAATTTCCAAATCCATGATCATTTTACATTCTTTTTAACCCTGACCCAAAAACGACGGGGTGTTATAAGTTTGACGTGTCTCTGTGTGTGAGACATACACACAGACACGTCAACAGGCACGGCATGACAACCATTGACTCAAAATATTACTAGGTATATCAAAAGTTAAAAGGCAAACACAATTTATTTTCAACTTTTTGGAGGTGTTTTTTGTGACGGGGGTTTTAAAAATTTTTGATTTAATTTTTAGCTTGTGGGTACAGTTTTGAGGGTACAAAATGGAAGCACTCCATTTTAACATCCCGTTTGTATCCAAGATGGCTGACTTTAGAACCTAAGTCCCATTTTACTCTTTCTCTTGGCTTTTACAGAAATAACTGTTATCAGGATGAATAAAATGCGCTGGTTTGGACTCCCTTTTTTATACTAATAGCGACTTCGATATACTGTTGGGTATCGAAATCCCCCTCCTCTATAGTGAGACACGACTCATTGCCACCTTGCACCTGTTTCCTCCCAGGGGAGATCCAGTGCTCGGCATTCCATGGCTTCGCCGTGCGGTCGCCGGGTCCATGGCGTGGTACAAAGAGGAACACTGTGACGGCGCCTGAGACTTGCGATCCAGATGTAGGTTTAGGGTGGCCACCTTGTGATGCATCAGCGCTCACCTCCACCTTCAGTCGTGTTTCCCCCTACCCAAATTAGGAAAGATCCTATCAACGCCGTTTTACATCAGAACTAACTATGAACAAATTTGAGAAGTTAAAATCAACCAACTTCTAATGGGTATAACAATGTTGAGGCCATCTGAAAGCGCCACGAGGTCACAATAGGTCCCGCGCCCTAAATACTTGATTCCCGTACAAATTGTGTTACACTAACAGCGACGGAGTGACGGTATTGTTAGGCATAGGCTGTGTACACATCTAGCGAAAGTATCGCTAATAATGAAGTAGCATGCCCTCTGCACGAACGCGCAATTTTATTTTGAACATGTGGGTACAACACCAAGACATCGATGTCCACTCCGTCGTTTCCCTGGAGGAATACGTGAGCTTCATGACCTCACACCGGCAGCAATAGACTGGCTTCGCCAACTGGACGTCGACATATGAGGACTCGAGCAGGGGCCATACGAAATGATGATGACGTCACACTAGAACTACCGATCCCGTAAGAACCTTCTGATGCCATTCTTGAAGAACCTCATATTTTAGTTGCTTGGGAAAACAGCAGGGAGAATTATTCCTCAGTCTAAATTTAATATATCACTTAGGTGGTATTCAAGCACACGGCTTAATTGAGGAGAAGTGATTACCATGGCCTATGAACGTGTGCAATACCAGGAGCGTCACACTCGTGCATACTTACATAACTGATGCCTGTAAATCCTCGAAGCGGTAGGCAGAGGTTATTAACACCCACATTTCGCCAACTTTAATTTTCAGTTTCACGTAATAGAGATCGAGCATTTTTTTTATCGTGCGCAAAAACCCACGGATACCACCCCCACGGAGCCGGTGGAGGCGGTTATGTTGGACTCGAACCGACCAAAACGCACGCCGTCTTGGGTCCTTGGTTGCCAGAGGTGAGATTGCCGAAAGCATATCTCTCGCACCCCGGCAGACCCAAGACTATAGAGGGCGAGTCTAATTGCCGTCAAGCATTTAGACATGGGCTGTATGTTTATTGTCGGGTGGACAACTTACAGCCCTTAGTCACCTTTTACAACACGAAGAAATGGGGTGGACCTGTTCTATTTTACCTAGAACCAACACGGCACTTAACATATCCACCTTATATTCTTATTTATGTAACCTGCTATCACAGTATACAGTAATATAGCATTCGCGCGTGCATCGCAGTGAGATCACATTACAAACGTGCAGTCCGTGAGCGTTTCACCAACTGGCGCATTCTCAGCGCATTTGTCAAATGTGCACATGTCCTTAGACGGATTAAAATATGAAAAATGACATTGTGCAACCTAAATTGTGGCGCGAAACGGACGTGAGTGTATGACGCGAAAATGTATTTTGTTACAACTTTTATTTCGTTGCATGTTTGACATATTGTTGTTTTAAATTAAGGTTATGAATATGACTGCAACATATGCACTACTAGCTTTTGCCCGCGACTCCACCCGCGTGGATGTTGGTTATCGCGACCAAACGCTTATGTCCTTTCTCATGGTCTAATCTACCCCTATACCAAATTTCATCAAAATCGATTCAGTGGTTTGGCATGGCGTGAAAGCGTTACATACTGACAGACAGATAGACAGACAGAGCTACTTTCGCATTTATAGTATTAGTATGGATATTCATGCCATTAAATCTCCGAAGGGGTAGGCAGAGGTGTCCAAACATCCACATTTCGCTAATTGTATTTTTCGGTATTGTTGGTTCCCGGTGGAGTAGAATAGGACCACCCCAGCTCTTCCTGCGGTTGTCGTTAAAGGCGACTAAGGGATAAGGCTGTTCTCCATCCGATAGTAAACATACAGCCCGAGACGGAGAGCCCGCTAGACGGCAATAGGCACACCCCCTATAACGTCGTGGGACTGGAAATCATAACTGGCGCAACGTGGGTGCTAATACACCTCTGCCTACCCCTTCGGGGATTTACAGACGTGAGTATATGGATGAGATGGATTTCGCTAAACTCGGAGCTTTTGAACTTTTGCGTTCCATGATATACTTACAATAATGTTAATGGGAATTAACGTGGAAATTATCGTGTTAATTCACGTTAACATTATTGTTTAAACTGCAGTATTATTCACTAACATGTGACTAACTATAGTGAATATACCATTTGGACTATCTAGAATCGTTAAACTTGATAAAATGACTTTTAATTGCAAGCCAGCGTCCTTTATACTGTCTGCTATCTTGTTTTCAGTGTTTTGATAAGCTTATGACGTCATTAATTCTTGTGGACGCTCGGTACAGTATAATAATAATATCTGTATGAAATAATATTGTTGGAACTTTATGCGAATAGTTCTTACATATTGTAATCATAATATTTTAACGAATTCAGTCGCGATTTCACTAAATTATTCACTATAATAATTCAACATAGTTCGGGTACTCAAGAACTAAGCGGTTCTGTGAATCATTCCTATGCCGCACCATTAAGACCTGGAACTCCCGGCCAGCTCACGAGTTTCCTTGTTCCTACAGTTCCGGGTCCTTTAAGCGGGGCGTGAAAAGGCATCTGATGAGGGCGTCAAGCTGAGTGCTACCATTGTTAACATGGCACTTGTTTGTAATGGTGAACATCTTTCTCAGACTTTGCCTGTAGATTGACGTGTCCTATTATAAAAAAAAACATGAATGCTGAAAAGGTATTCCACGAAGCGCACCCAAACGAAGCGCACCCAGACGAAGCGCACCTAAAGTATTCCACGAAGCGCAACCATGAAAAGCGACTGAACCATTAAGATTTGAATAAAATAAAGGTTTATCTTTTTTATGGAATAAGGAGGCAAACGAACAGACTGATTGCCTGATGGTAAGCGATCACCGCCGCCTATGGACACTTGCAACACCAGAGGAGTCACAAGTGCTTTGCCTTCCTTTTAAAAGAGAGTACGCGCTTTTCTCTTTCTCGTATTGTTTCGGAAATACCGCTGATGACAGTTCTGTTCATTCCACAGTATAGTTGTGCGAGGCAGAAGGCAGGTGTTATAAATATAATTATGTTCCAAATTCGTCAATTGTCAGGTTCTGTAGATATCGCTAGTTGGTTGTGGAGGTCATATGGCAGTCGCTACACGGAAAACATCGAAGTTCACCTATATCACAGTTAGACTGGAAAGCAAACCCCAATTGTGTTGAGAAAATGATCAGAGGATGATGTTGATACCATAGCAGGAATAGTAGATTACCCAACAAGTGAAAAAGGTGAATTCTTTTCGAGACACTAAGTTGGATCTCTGTAGGAGTGAAGGTTTTTACGGTAGAATCTCGACCGTAGTGAGAGATTCTAGATCCTGAGCGGATCGAGGGATACAAGAGCCGAGACGAATTATTTTTTCACGTGTTAGGTACTCACTTTTTATCATTGACTACGAGACTCTCAGTTACTCTCTGATTATAAATATTTTATTCTTAATTTAACATTTTAAACTGAGCCATATTCCATACAGCCTGTTATTTTTTTAATACGTTTTTAAACAGAGTGTGCACCCTCTTTACATGTTTTTTTTCTTACTATAACTATTCCATAATTATATTTATGCATGTTCTAAATTTAGTTCACGCCTCCACTTCCTACCTAGAAATACAAAACGAATGGTTAACACTACGTGAATTTAGTATTCCCATAGCCTTAAAATGGCGTACCTTATTATACGACTGGTCACCGGCTGTCCTTAAATTCTATCTCAATTCATTCCAGTTGACCCTCCCCGACCAAAGCAATCTTGTCAGATGGGGAAAAGCCACAGAAAAGACATGTAATTCATGTGGTGAAGCATTTGGTACTGCTAGGCACCTACTGGTGGGTTGTAGGACGCTATTAGACCTATTAGACCGGGGTCATTACTCGCGCCGACATGATAAGGTATTAGAAATGATACGTGAGGCGGTAAGTTTGGCGGTAGCTACAGCGAAAAAGGGTTTAACCACAAACCAAAGAAATGACGTCGCGTTTGTAAAGGAAGGCTGCTCAAAAAAGACAAATCAAAAGGCGTACTCAATTTTGATAGCAGCCGCTGATTGGACATTACTCGCAGATTCGTATGAGAAACACTATAAAATACCGGAGGATGTTTGTGCCTCGTCATCCAGACCCGATATATTTCTATTTTCAAAACAGCAAAAGCGTGCAGTACTAGTAGAACTCACAGTACCGTAGGAAACTAACATACCTAAAGACCACGCTATAAAAATAAACAAATACTTTGACTTGACCAACGAGTTAACCAAAAATGGCTATGTGGTTAAGCTCTACGCCGTAGAAGTAGGAGCAAGGGGAATTCCAGCTAAATCCTTGTATAACTTATTTAAAGACCTCGGATTGCCAAGAGCTTCAGTAAGCTCTTTACTCAAACGAATATCTGAAACGGCGTTGATAGGATCTTACCAAATTTGGATAGGTAGAGGGGGAACACGACTGACGGTGGAGGTGAGCGCTGATGCATCACAAGGTGGCCACCATAAACCTACACCTGGGTCGCCAGTCCCAGGTGCCGTCACAGTGTTCCTCTCTGTACCACGCCATGGACCCGGCGACCGCACGGTGAATCCATGGAATGCTAAGAACCGGATCTCTTCACTCAGTGAAATAAAGAGCGTTTTATTCACTGTTTTTGATGAATCACGGGCCGTTTTTCAAGGGTTAATGGTAAAAAAAATATATTAGATTGCCGACATCCACGACCAAACAATCAATTAGTCTATCGCAGTCTTCTGCTGGACACAGGCCTCTCCCAATGTTGGGAGACTTTGGCCTACTGTTTCCACGCTGGCTAGACGGGTTGGTACAGGGTTTTATTCCGAGTGTTCCTTCTCTCGCAGTGATATCGTCTGCGTATTTTTCCGTAAGTCGCCTCGTACGACACTCCTTGGATGAGATGGGATGGTGATACTTACCGCACGGATGAAATTCAAGAATATCTAATATATAAAATTCTCCTGTCACAGTTTTCGTTGCCATACTCCTCCGAAACGGCTTGACCGATTTTGATGAAATTTCTTGTGCTTATCCGGTATCTATGAGAATCGGCCAACATCTGTTTTTCATCCCCCTAAATGGTGCAGCGGGAACGGGATCTGACGCGGATCGCGGGGCGGGAAAAAATTGGCGGTACGAAGTTCGCCGGGACAGCTAGTAGTTTAATAAAATAGTAAACAAAGTCACAAACTAAAGCTGACGTCTAAATATGCAAGCCACTAAGAAATTTACGTGCGCTTTATAACTTCTATCTCGAAAATTTCGTAGTCTAGTAAGCGAGAAATGCTTATTGCGAATTCTTGTTGAACACTTAGACCATAGACCCTCGGTATATTATATACCTTGCAACACATATCTTGGATCTAAAATGTCAGAGCCGCACCCTAAAACCTCGTTTGTTTCGCAACTTAGGTCAAAGATATGTGCCTCGATGTATACCCTCAGTAGTTATATTATATCAAATATCTTCTGTTCACTTGTTTGAACTATTAGCAACCCTTATTAAGCATTTCGTTGTTTAGACACGTCATCAATCTTCGTCAGCCATGTTCTTGTGGGTAAGTTAGTTTGTGGGCTACTAATACACGTAGAAATATCATTCTAGATACCTACCATAACACCCTACTACGAGTAATATTATAGACACGACAGTATGTAAGTATGTATGGATGTTTGTTACTATTTCACGTGTAAATCTGGAGCGATTTTAATAAAATTTGGTATGGATTTAGCTGACACCCTGGATTAACACATTGACTATATGTGGTCGTGATAACCGACATCCACGCGGGTGGAGCTGCGGACAAAGCAAGTCCATACTAATATTATAAATGCGAAAGTAACTCTGTCTGTCTGTCTGTCTGTCTGTCTGTCTGTCTGTCTGTCTGTCTGTCTGTCTGTCTGTCTGTCTGTATGTTACGCTTTCACACCTAAACCACTGAACCGATTTTGATGAAATTTGGTATAGGGGTAGATTAGACCTTGAGAAAGGACATAGGCTATGTTTTGTTGCGATAACCGACATCCACGCGGGCGGAGCCGCGGGCAAAAGCTAGTATTACATATTTTGAGTGAGATAGATGAACCATGTGTGTAGTAAAATGATTTAATATGGGTGATTCCTATACTCATCATCCACATAAAGACGTTAGTCTTGATTGCATCCGAGTTCACGGTGCCCTCGGAGCTCAGGGTCCGCCTTCTAGCTCTTCCTCCTCTACTTCGCACGATCTTGGGCGTCCAAGGTAGAGAGCACGCATATAACCAAGTCAGCACTTCTTGGGCCTACCCCTTCTACCTGGACCCTGTGGGGGCGCCATTACCAGGCATTTGTTACCCACGTAGCTGGGCGGCAGCCAACACTTCTTAGGCCTTCCCCTTCTATCTGGGCGCCATTGCCAGGCATTTGTTACCCACATTCTATTTCGTCGGAAACGTATCCCCAAAAAGATAACCGAAACGTAAATTTTACGTCCTACAGAGTGCTTTTTTAATATTACATTGTTATGAAGAAAAGTTGTTAAGCTCAAAAGGGTCAATCATTAACGAAAACCATAGTGCGTCAAGCTCTTAAAGGCAGGATATTGCTGTTGTAACTACTTCCGACATAAATGGGTTGAAATGGGCGGGAAAAGTGCCGGCTGTTGCGAAAACGGGGAAGAACCTTTTAAGTTCGCGTTACGTTGACCTGTGTCTTTGGTGTTTCTTAGGTGTTCGATGTTGACTTAAGTAATGATTGAGAATTGGACTAAAGTGATGTCATTCTTTGGAATAAATTGGTCTAAAGTTACTTGTCATCGTGTGGTGTTCCCTATTTTATTTGTCTGCCTTTTTGATACGTGTTCCCTTCTTCGTACAGTTTCGGGTCCCTTAAGCGGGGCGTGAAAAGGCATCTGATGAGGCCGTCAAGCTGAGTGCCACCACTGTTAACGTGTTTATGATGGTGACCCTCTTTCCGAGACTTTGCCTTTAGCTTACCATCAGGCGAGGTGAAGTTTGCGAGAAAAGGATAAAAATAAAATTTAATAAGTGTTACGAAAACAATGATGTCTGCATCATCACCATGTTATGCAGAGAATATACTCTAAAACACATTCAAGACGACGACCCACTGCACATAACTTTAATATAATCTAAATTTACCGACATCACTCGATTTGCCGAGACACGGCTACAGTCGCCAGCTGCCAAATAGCCGTGCCGAGATGCATCTTAAAATGGTCGTTTGGATATTCATGTTGGAGAAAAGAGAAGAGAGAAGCTATGAATAAACAACGTAATATTAATAAAGTTTTGGGGGTTTGGAGGTATGACGGCCGTCATTCCCATAAAAAGCAAGAATTTAAGTTTCATGACAGCCCATTGTTTACAATCCTCCTTTAAGCGGGGCGTGAAAAGGCATCTGATGAGGCCGTGTGCAACCACTGTTAACTTGGTACATGTTTACGATGGTGACCCTCTTTCCGAGACTTTGCCTTTAGCTTACCATCAGGCGAGGTGAAGTCCTTTATAGAATAAAGAAAATATTTATGGTTTAGTGGTTAAGAAGTCGATCTTACGATCTAGAGGTCCCTAGTTCGAAAACTAACCATTATACATATGTATACTATAGACATTTGCCGCATGGTTCCCGGTAGAGTAACATTTGGGCTACCCCATCTCTTCCCATGCGGTGTCGTACAAGACGACTTAGGGATAGGGCTGTTTAACATCAGACAGATATATACAGCTCAGTTTCAGCCTCAGATGCATGGCTCAAGTCAACAATTAGCGCCCGAAATACGGCAATAGGTTCATTTCTATTACGTGGGACCGAATACATTGGTTAGTGAAATGTGGGTGTTAATTCATGTATGTACTAGCTTTTGCCCGCGGCTTCACCCGCGTGGACGTCGGTTATCGCGACAAAACATTTGTCAAAAAACGTAGGTATACGAAGTTTCATGCTTCTAACTTTGAAAATGACGAACTTTCCGTACAACCGTTTATCATCTATTTTACCCTCTTAGTAGTTACATTTTGAGAAACGCTGATACACGTGTTCATTTATTTCTTATAAGACACAGGTTTATGAAATTTAGTGCATCTAGCTCTGAAAATGACCGAGTTTCATACAAACTTCCATCTCTTATTTTACGCCTTTAGTAGCAGAATTTCCAAAAATCCTTTCTTAGTGGATGCTTACATCATAAAATGCATCCACTGTCAAAATTTCAAGTTTGTAGGTCCAGCGGTTTAGGCTCTGCTTTGATGAATCAGTCAGTCAGTCGAGACAAGTAATTTTATATGTACCTATGTACCTATGTACTACCGAATGGATGGGTGCATTCCCCCTGTGAGAGAAAGGTCGTGGGTTCAAGCCCCACCTAACTAATTAATTTTTCCTGATGTATCATTAAAATGTTTAAAACAGTTATATGAACCACATTAAAAATCATAAGAATAAGTGTATAATAGTATCAAAGGTAAAAAGAGCTTAACAATAAATTGCATTAAAAAAGCATATTCACAAAGGCATCGCTGAAATAAGGGGTTTACTTACAAACCTATCACGTTCTGTCGTGATGACCATAAATATGGAAAAGAAAAACGACACAAATGCAAAAGCAGAACTAACCCCAACGAATGGACTCATAAAGGATTGTCTGATAAGTGTATGGTGCCAGTGCGAGAGAGTAGTTGAATTAAAACCACTTTGTAACAATGTTATTATAAAAATTGTAGATATTCGAAAGACATCGGGAAAAAACATCACCCTTATAAGAGGAATATAAAGAGAAGGGAAATTTGTAGTGATTTAAGTATGGCTCAATAGCTCAGTTGGAAGAGCATTCCCCTTGTAAGTAACGTTCGTTGGGGTTAGGTCGTGGGGTCAAGACCCACTTGAGCGCTTATTTTTCCCGATGTATTTCGAATTTAAAAGTTAGCATAATAAATGCTACAAAAATTTCATTCAAACTATAGATAAAAATGTCAACAAAAAAATGATGACCAAATTATGGTCGCCATTTCGGGTGAGTGGCGTTTTCACCCGTTCCCGTTTTCACCTGTTGCGATTCGACCCGTTACCGTCTCCACCTAAATCGTTTTTGCCAGTAGGTGCAGTCAGGAACATAAATAATAAATCTTCCACCAATCAGAGACGCGACAGTACGCTACTCAAAAAAAACGTCTTTAATAAATTTATTAGTAACAGTATGTAAGATTATTATTATAAATCTAAATAATTCATATAAATTAATAACATTGACGTTACTATAATTGTTGATTAGCGTTGACAAAGCTATATTATTTTTATATGTAGGGTTTGCGCTATATTTTAAAGCGGCCATGTACCTACAGTTTATAAAACATATTATTTAAACATAACATAACTCTCATACATAAACTCACGCCTGTATTCCCCGAAGGGGTAGGCAGAGGTGCTAGCACCCACGTTTCGCCAGTTTATGTTTTGGTCCCAATGTAATAGTTGGCGAGCCTATTGCCATCAACCGGGCACTTATAAACCTGCGATAAATACACACATAACTTCGAAAAGCATCGTATAGTCATTGGTGTGTGCCATGGTAAACCTGGGATCGAACCCGAGACCTCGTCTCAGCAGTCCTTTACCCATACCACTAGGCTACCGCAGATATTATTTAAAAAGATTGAAAAATCATTAACTTGGTTCTAATAGTTCATAAGAGTGTCGGTAGATGACTCCACTATCGCCTCAAACACGGATACATAAAAAGGGAAAAGATTGAATTAGTTCGGGCGTGGTCTGGGCTTAATGGTCAAATCATTTTCCCTGTAACAGTAGGGTCGCGGGCTCAAATCCCGCCTGAACCGCTCAAAAAAAAATCCTTTCTAAATCGATTTGGATAATATATGTTTTAAAATTCATTAAAATAGATTAATATTTCTTTCCTATCGTCCTGAGAATAACTACACTACCGTGAAAGTGTTTAAAAGGTACCAACTATTGTCACGGAATGGAACTTAATGTATTTTTACGAGTTTCATAAAAAGTTTATTGTCCGTTGTCTTTTTAGTACAAAGTATTTCTGTTCCAATCTATATCTTATTTTATGTCGCAATAAAACTCTGCACTTGTTAAATTACATGCGCTTTTTTGTGGAGCTGGTGAAAAGTGTTTCTTTTATATTGATTGATATTATAGTGGTCTTTTTATGGTTACATACTTACGTACGTGATATACTTATATACTCCTTATCTGTGCATAATTAAATGAATTTATTTATTGACTAGCTGTCCCGGCGAACTTCGTACCGCCAATTTTTTCCTGCCCTCGTGGCGTCAGATCCCGTTCCCGCTGCACCATTTAGGGGGATGAAAAATAGATGTTGGCCGATTCTCAGACCTACTCAATATGCTCACAAAATTTCATGAGAATCGGTCAAGCCGTTTCGGAGGAGTATGGCAACGAAAACTGTGACACGAGAATTTTATATATTAGATATTATCTGTAACTGACACATTTAGAAGGCTTATTTGTGTAACAGAATTTGGTCCTTTGTATTGTTCTACTTTAATAGTTCTGTTGTGATATTGTGAGATGTTTTTGGTTTTTTTTTTTGGTGGTGGATATATTTTATTTCTTTTTACGTTTAGAGTCATTCGGAATTACAGTGTGTTTTTGTGAGTGTGAGATTGTTTCGGAATTACAACACTTAAAACATCAATGTAAACCTTTGAGAATGCCGTAAGGCGAAACCGGTCAGGTTTAGAAATAAAATAAACTCAGTGGAAAAGTACAAGTGTGTTATTCAATATGTTTAAAGTCAATGTTAGTGTGAATGCGTGTTTAATAAATGTTCTTTTCTTTCCTTCTTTCAACATATAAAATTCTCGTGTTAGTTTTCAAACTCTTCCGAAACGGCTTGACCGATTCTTATGAATTACTTTTGTGCATAATTGGTAGGTGTGAAAATCGGTCATAAACTATTTTTTATCCGGGGAATAGGTTTGTGTGGACCACAGGAACAGGATCAGTATTTCACAAAGGCGGAGCCTTGGGCAACGGTTAGATTTAATATAAAGAGAAGTTTATAAAGTTACGTCTTGTAAGGTAACTTCTTATAAGGACATTTTGAATTAAGAAGTAAATCTAGAATCCATACACAAATAAAAAATTCCAGAATCCATTAGGTAATATAATAATAAATAAATAATAATAAATATTCCACAACATTCTACACAACGCTATCTAGACCCATGGTAAGCTTTTATAGCTTGTTTTATGGAATCTAGAATGCGGATAAACATACTTATATACTTTTTTTTTGTAAATACATACATCTTATATATAGAAACACCCAGACCAATGCAAATAGCCATATTCATGCATACAAATATTTGCACTGAGCGGGAATCGAACCCGCGCCTCCTGCGTGGCAATCGCGTGCACTACCGCCACAAAAACTAAAAGTCAAAACCAATCAATAATTACAGAACAGCTCTCCGCCAAAACTGACACCCCACCCCATTCCCTGAGCGTATTCAATACAATGCAAATAACAGTCCTCTGCGGGACAGTGATAGGGAGTATTAACATACATTGTGCGGTACCCCAGTTAATCGGACCGTGAATGGCCCATCGCAAAAATTTCATTCGGTCAACAGTTTTAATGGCCCACTTTAATGTTGGTTGTGATTTTTTATGCGGTTTAAAAAATGGTTTCATTTGTGATGAGGAACGTTGTCAAAGAAATTCATAAGATGTTTTCTAGAGAGGAGCGAAAACTAAATTGAGTTAGATATTTTGTTCTAAAATTAAAGTAGCTAATTCCCGGGATGAAAAGTGGCATTTTTTTTATTTTTTTTATGGATTAGGGAGGCAAACGAGCAGACGGATCGCCTGATGGTAAGCGATTACCGCCGCCCATGGACACCCGCAACAACAGAGGAGTCACAAGTGCGTTGCCTTCCTTTTAAAAGAGAGTACGCTCTTTTCTTGAAGGTTTGAAGGTCGTAATGGTTCGGAAATACCGCTGGTGGCAGTTCATTCCACAGTTTAGTTGTGCGAGGCAGAAAGTTTCTCGAGAAACGCACAGTTGTGGACCGCCAGCTGTCCAGATGGTGAGTGTGGAACTGCTGTCGCGTGGAACGATGGCGGAAAGAGGCGGCGGGGATTAATCCGAACAATTCCTCGGAGCACTCCCCATAGAATAGGCGATAGAAGATGCAAAGCGAAGCCACATCTCTACGCAGTGCCAAAGAGTCTAGCCGATTTGAAACATCCCGGCAGTTGACGATTCGAGTCGCTCTCCGTTGGATGCGGTCCAGAGGGAGAAGTTGGCACTGAGGTGCTCCTGCCCAGAGATGAGAACAGTATTCCATATGTGGCCGTACTTGCGCCTTATAAAGTTGTTGGCGGTGAGCCGGAGTGAAATACTATCTCGATCTATTGAGTACACCCAGCTTCTTCGAGGCCAATTTAGCTTTACCCTCTAAATGACCGCGAAACTGGACTTCGCTCGATATGTCAACACCAAGTATTCCAATATCGACTGAGACAGTTAAGGGGGTGCTCTAAAAACGAGGGAATACGACCAACGGCTGTTTTTTTGCGGTGAACGCACAAACTTGTGTCTTTGTGGGGTTGAAACGGACCAAATTAAGTCTACCCCAAATAGAAACTTTATCTAGAGAGGTTTCAATTTCAGACACAAGTTTGTTTCGGCTCTCGTTGACGTTTTCCCGAGAAATGTTCGCGCAGCCGGTATAGAGGGCACCGCTCGTACTGTCGTCCGCATAACAATGAACGCTGCTAATTTGCAGCATGTCATTGACATGGAGGAGAAACAGAGTGGGCGATAGTACACAACCTTGAGGGACACCAGCATTCACAGACATAGAGTCAGAACATTCACCGTCGACTACGACTTTTATGCTTCTGTCTGTTAAAAAGCTAGCAATCCATTTGCACAATGTCTCGGGAAGCCCATAAGAAGGAAGCTTTGATAAAAGCGCTTTGTGCCAGACCCGATCAAAGGCCTTCGCTATGTCCAAACTAACCGCCATGGCTTCTCCCTTGGTCTCGATCGCCTGTGCCCAACGATGCGTCAGGTATACTAGAAGATCACCAGCCGACCGACCCTTACGGAAACCGTACTGCTGGTCACTGAGTAGCTGATGACCCTCCAGATACCGAAGGAGCTGGCAGTTGATAATGGACTCCATTATCTTCGAGAAAAGGGAGGTAATGGCTATTGGTCTGTAGTTGGAAGGATTTGAGCGGTCGCCTTTTTTAGGGATCGGGTAGACCAGCGCTGTCTTCCATAATGTCGGGACTACGCCAGAAGAGTAAGAGAGCCGGAAAAGACGCGTTAAGACCGGTGCCAACTCTGGAGCGCACATCTTCAACACTATGGGAGAGATTCCATCAGGCCCATTCGACTTATGGATATCGAGGGACGTAAGTGCTAAACGCACTGAGCGTTGGTGAAACCGGATATCCGGCATACAGCTCTCGCAACGCATATGCGTTTTTGTGGACTTTAATATCTATATAACATCTTCTACATAATAATATCAAGCGTTAGTCCCGGCCGCATCCATAGCATTCACCTCGGAGTCCGCTTTGTCCAGTCTAACGGATTTTGGCTGAAATTCGATATTTATCATGAAGCGACTGCTATATGACCTCCTCCGCACAGACTGACCTCCGTCCCCCTGGAGCGCGGGCCTGGCGGTGACGGGTGGAGCCGACTATCATTCTAGCAGAAGCAGGTCACGGCGGCGGCGTGCTGAGAAGTGCGCCTCCCCATTCCGGGGGCGAGTCGGGGCGAGTCGGGGCGAGTCGGGGACATCGTTGTCCCCCCTCGTATTTATATTATGAGTCTAGCGTCAAAGAGTAAATATACTCAAGAACATTTGGCCGAGAAAGCGGTTCAAGAAATTTGGCTACTGATACCGTACACATCTATTATAATTCTGTTTCAACTCGTATTATCAGGAGTGTCGTAAAGATCCTCAGATCTTCAGAAGTAAGGCTCGAGGGACCAAGAATGTTCAAATTCAGATATATTTCCGACTTTATATTGTAAGGCTTGTTGCACACTTAAGTAGAATTTTAGTGGTGCAAGTAATTATTAAATATTTTTTTAAACTCGGTTGTTTTTTTAAACCATATTATTTTTTAATGTAATAAGTGTAGGTTAATGATTTATTTAATTTCAATTATGTACATTATATACGTAATAATTATTATAAATAAAAATATAAAACAAGATATGTGCAAAACTGCAGGTTCAGGCGTCAAAAAATTCCTCCCCATCGACGTCAACCGGGAGGGTGGTCAGAAGGCTGGTGGCATTGCCACGTTGAATGGCAATGCCAATCCTTTGCGCAAGGAATAAACCATCCTTCTGGTCTCAGGTAGTGTCTATTAAAATTAATAATATTAATATTGTTACGAAATTATTATTAAAGCTAGAAACTATTATAACGTACTAAAATAAATAAATAAAATATTTACATACATAATTTGTCGTGAAATACCTTCGCATCTTCACCAGAAGGCTGGCAATGTTGCCACGTTGAATTGCATCAAAGCAACTGGGTTCTTAAGTTTATAAAACACATTTCTTGGGCCAAACGTGAACATATAGTTCGGTTTGATTGTGGTGAACACTTAAAGTCGGTAAACCTATTAATTTTCGGATTAGGCTGCAACCTGCATCGGGATTCTTATAGGGTTTTGAAGGTAAGTCACCAATCACTCCTATAAGAGCCACACAAGTCTAATTCGAAAGAGGTAACCCAGAAAATGGACTGCCGAAGCCTCAAATTTAATGCAACTTAGAACCATTAAAATGATGCCAAAATAAAAAGTTTACATAAGCTCAGGTATTACTATGGGGGCAAATTTCAAAATTTCTCAGTTTTCTTATTGGATGAATTCAATTGGAATTGGCCATGAAACATAATGTGAAAAGGAAAATTGGATGGCAATAATAAAATAAAACAGGAGTATAATTTATAATTATTCGAAAATGGAATTCCAAATTAAAACATCGGAGCACCAATTGGGGCATTAAGTCGACAATACGACTACCCTCAAAATTTATGTTTATTAGAGTGTGTTACATGTACATACATGTATAACAAGTACAAGTTTATATTAGGAAAAAGGAGGGAGAACCTGCAAGGAGAATTACTCATGATTCTGACTTTGAAGAGCTGGTAGCCCTTACGAAATGACTATCCGAAGACTACAAACACCGATCAGATTATGTATACTATACTTTCTGCACGATTGATTTCTGGGTAGTCCACCTGGATATTTCTTTTAGTTCATTGTATTCAGTCTTAATAAGTAATATTTTACATAATATTCCAGTACACCGTGTTTCGTACATGTATACAATCACATTATTGCATGGATGTTCACTATTTTACAACGCACTATATGCTATTATATATAATGCTATTGTATATCATACCATACCTAAACATACTCATACTCATAAATTAAAACACACAATTGCAAAAACACACTATATACTAGCAACATATTTTACACCGCATAATCAACTTTGCATTATCAACGCCATACATCAAATACTATACAATTATAGATCTTATTCTTTTAACATAATAACACTATGTGCCCCCTACATGATATATTTCACCATGAACTATGATAAAACATGTCAACCACGGCCACGATTTCACCCAACAATCAAAGGGATCTGTGACCTACATGATTATCATGTTTGTAATTGCACAATATACCTTACTGCTGTATCTATAAAATTATCAAATATATATGCACCTCCTAATGCCCCAAGTCCCTTTTATAATTTCCATGGCAGGCTTCACTTAAATATTATATCCAACCGAAAATATATAAAATACTCTGCAATTGAACATAAAATAATCAGACTTTTATTACTGGTCACTACAGGTATTATCGTTCGATCTCGTACTATATACTATTTATTGTTAATTGTCACTACAGTTATGGCACACTCATATATATTAAAAATTCGATTTTAAAAATGTAACAAACGAAGTAGACAAACCTGAACTGATAGAATGTATTTCACTAAATGACTATAGTTTATGTTCACAAGTGTTGAATTATGACTCAAAAACACGTAGATCGTTGTCGATAATTAGCTTCAACATTAGAAGTATAAATCAGAACCTTGATCAGTTTTTAGCATTTATTGCCTCTCTGAATATGATAATTGATGTCTTCGCATTATCGGAATGTTGGACGGATGTTGATAATCCGCCTCCAGACATCACGAATTATAGCAAATACTGGAGTTTGAAGAGGTTGAACCAAAACGATGGCGTTGTTGTTTATGTGCGTAGCGACATTACAAGCAGTGCGTATGAACCACCCGAGTCTCAGGAAGGCAACTTTCTTGTAGTTAGTATCAATCCGGACTATACAATAGTCTGCTCCTATCGACCGCCGTGTTTTACGGATACCAATAAATACATAGAATCACTTGATAAAATCCTATACAACATACGAACAAAAAATATTATTTTCACAGGCGATATAAATATTAATACCCTACCGACAAACTCAAAACCACCAAACAATTATTTTAACCTTATGGCGATATACGGACTTAAACAAGGTATAACCATACCTACACGTATGGAAAAGACATGTCTTGACCACTTCATGATTAAGTGCTCCTATTGTTGGAAATCAGTAGTATTCAAACGACTAATGACGGACCACTCTCCTATTTTATTATACATTAACAGTTCTACTGTGATAAGAAAAAATCTGACGCAAACCAAAGTACAACTTGACTATAAAGCGATACACGAAGCACTTACTCTGGAGTCTTGGATATTTCTCTATCAAAATACTAATCCTAATATTGCAAGTGAAATGTTAATTACCAAATTGTTAAATGTCGTCTCGAATAACACAAAGATTATGAAAACCACTAACAGAAACAGGCCGTTAAAACCCTGGATAACTATAGGAGTAGTTAAATGCATAAGAAGAAGGGATAAACTACATAAAGCCGCTTCTCAGTCTAAGAGTAGCAATGATGAACTACTTCATAAATACCAATCATATAGGAATATATGTAATTCCATTATTAAAAAGTTAAAAAAGGAATACTATAGGGCAAGATTGCATTCTGCTAAGGGTAATATTAAGGAGACTTGGAAAACTATTAAAGAGGTATGTGATATAAAACGAAAAAACGAAATACCTGATGAACTGCTCAGAATAGATGATACCCCAGTTGACGCTCTAAATAAGGTAAATACTTACTTTACCGAAGTTGGAAGTAAACTGGCTTATCACTTGCTTAACGTAATGGGTAAATCTGAAAAAGAATTGGCACGCGAAGCCAAACGAGATACTGGTCCGATGAACTCTATGGCATTGTTGCTCACAGACCCAAGCGAGGTGAGGAATGTGATTCTAGGACTTAAAAAGAATAGTGCTCCTGGATGGGACAAAATTACTTCTGACATCCTAATTCAAAACGTCGGGTCACTTGCCCCTCCGATTGCTTACGTGTGCAACTTGAGCCTGGAAACTGGCGTTTTCCCGGCTATGTTTAAAAAAGCAGTAGTCTGTCCAGTTTTTAAAGCTGGGGACAGATGTAAGCCCACAAATTACCGCCCTATTTCCCTTCTATCAGCACTATCTAAAATACTAGAAAAAATAGTCAACAAAAGATTGATGTCATATTTGGAAAAAAATAAAATTCTTAGTGACTCTCAATTCGGTTTTAGACATCAAAAATCAACAGAAGACGCTGTTCTAACTTTAACAACATCTATCGTTAATTATCTAGACACAGGTGAAAAATGTTTGGGGGTCTTCTTAGACCTACAAAAAGCGTTTGACACTGTTTCGATTCCAATTTTGTTAACACGTTTGGAGAATGTTGGTATAAGGGGGGTTGCTTTTGACTGGTTCAAAGATTATCTGACCCATAGATCTCAACGTGTTCGAGTGGGTGACTGTGAGAGTGACGAGTCCAAATGCAAATATGGCATTCCCCAGGGTAGCACGCTTGGTCCATCATTATTCCTCATTTATATTAATGACTTATGCAGTGTCGCTACTTTGGATGGAATGGATCTATTAATGTTTGCTGATGACACCGTTCTGCTATTCCATGATCGCTCATGGAATACTGTATTTAAGAAAGCTGCAATAGGACTGGCTAAAGTTACTGTATGGCTGGAGGATAGTCTCCTTACACTAAATACGTCTAAGACCAAGTATGTATGTTTCAGCATTACAGATGTTGGTCAACCTATTGTAGATTCCACTCTCCAAATACATACCTTCCCATGTAACAGGGAAGATAAACTCATTAAGTGCGATTGCACAGCTCTTAAGCGAGTGGACTCTATTAAGTATCTAGGTGTGGCATTGGACAACCACCTGAGTTGGCACATTCATCTTGAATCTACAATGACGAGGATCAGAAGACTAATATACATTTTTAAGAATTTGCGAACAGTGGCTGACCCCCAACTTCTTATACACACCTATAAAGCACTGTGCGAGTCCATCATTAGATACTGTATCTGTGCTTGGGGGGGTGCAGCAAAAACCTTAATGGAAGATGTCGAACGAGCCCAGCGTGCAATACTAAAAGTCCTTCTATTCCTACCATATAGATATCCCACAACTACTTTATACCAGCAGGCTGATGTGTTATCTGTGAGGAAACTGTATATCTACCAAATAATGCGAAGATACCATAAGATAACTTTTCAAGATTCTCAGGTACAAAAAAGAAGACTTCAACGGTACCCGATACCCCTGGTCAGGACAACATTTGCACAGAGACACTATAACTGCTTAGCGCCACACACGTACAATAAATGTAATAAAATAAAAAAAATAAATAAAGTAAATAATAATGCAATGAAAAAAGCTGTAAGTACATGGTTAAAAGAATTTGATTATGACACTACCGAGGACCTCGTAAAAATTTCCTACATATGAAACCTCTGACATTTATTTATACACACACTAACACACACACACACACACACACACACACACGCACGCGCACACACACACACACACACACACACACATACACACACACACACACATGCACTGGTACAAAATAGTTTATCTTGTTTTTTTTGTTTATTTTTCTATTATTCTTCACTGACATTAAAATTGTAATTGTGTCCAACTAAATACGAGGGGAAGACTCTGCCTCCTGCAACACAGTTTCGACTAGCGCAGGAGTCAGCGGATCCTTAATTATTTGTACAACAGTTAAATGTCAATAAAGATTATTATTATTATTATTATTACATATACATATACTCACGCCTGTAAATCCCAAAGGGGTAGGCAGAGGTGTATTAATACCCTCATTTCGCCAACTATGATTTTCATTGCTGTCAAGCGGGCACTTAGTCATGAGATGTATTGTTTACTGTCGGATCAAGAACAGCTTTATTCCCTTAGTTACCTTCTACGATACCCACATTAAGAGATTAACCAATACGGTAAACAATTATGTAATACTAGCTTTTGCCCGCGGCTCCGCCCCCATGGATGTCGGTTCCCGGCAATTATTCGAAATTTTCTCTACGTACAAGCCCTTCCTGGACTTCCACGAATAATTCAAGACCAAAATTAGCCAAATCGGTAAAGACGTTGTTGAGTTATAACATTACAACGAAAAGTGACATTGATTTTTATATATATAGATGTGTATGAAAGTTGATCGTGTGTACTTTGCCTTATTATGAGTTTAGGACATGTCAGACAGTCATTTGCCCTATAGGTTGAGACGTGGAGAATTCTATTAAATTAATTATTATATATTATAATTCTGTTTTGTAGAAAAATGTCCTACAACCCGTTGGACAAAATTTGTGTCGTTATTGAATTTTGAATTTGGAACGGCATCATTGAATTTCAGCGCGCTTTTTTAGTAATGTCATCTAATATAAGGTGTCAAAAGTTGCACAATTATTATTGTAAGCTTTAAACAAACTAATTACTCAGTTGCTCATTTATTATTAAAAAAAAAACAGCGGTCGAATTGATAAACTCTTCCTTTTTTGAAAAAGACTGTAAAACACAAAGTTTAGAATAATTAAATACATTAGAAAAAAAGGCTATAGACCAAAAATACATTTTATGTAGGCCGATTTTAGTATGTAAATTTAATTATAATTTTTATATTTGTTTGGAGTAAATTTAGTTGAAATTGATATTATTGTAATTTTCTTTGACATTTTAATCTGTAAGTAATTGAATTGAAATTAATTAAATTGTAAATTTCGTTGACATTTTAATTTATTCTAATTGTAATTTTGATTTTAATTGAATTGATTCAAGACTTTTCTTAAATAATTATACATACTAACATAGATATAACTCAATTGTTACTAACACATTGAGTCTTGTTGCTCGAAATAAAGGAAATTTATTATTATTCTTTATTCAATTATAAAACTTATCAATTACATTTTTAAATATATCGTAAAAAAAAATACAAAATATATTTAAAAATATAAAAAATAGTATCCCACCGGCATCGAGTACAGGGACCAAGCTACCGGTGGTTAGGGCTCCAGAGAAAGGAACTTCCTCACGATGCGCGCCGTATCAAGGAGTACTGCCTTCTGCATCTGGCCCTTGACCCAACCATCCAACCCGAGCCTCTTCAGATGTTGGTCGAGGCTCTTTGCTATCAGTCCGTTGACTGATACGACTATCGGTACAATGATTGCTGAGTCAACATTCCACATGTCGACAACCTCGTGGGCCAAGTCCAAGTATTTAACTTGTTTATCTTTCTCAGCCTTCACGAGATTCTCGTCATGAGGAATGGTGACATCAACAATCAATGCTCGGCGTTCGGATCGGTCTATCACCACAATGTCAGGCTTGTTAGCTACAACAGTCCTATCAGTGATGATAGATCGATCCCAGTACAATGTGATATGGGTATTTTCTAGAACTGGCTCAGGAACATACCTATAGTACGGCACCTCAAATTCCACAAGGTTGTATTTCAGAGCAAGTCGCTGATGGATTATCCTGGCTACTTGATTATGTCTGTGCAAGTACTCGCCGTTAGCAAGACGAGAACAACCGGAAGTAATATGCCTGAGGGATTCACCAGGTTGGTGACACGCTCGACAAATGTCAATTGTGCCATCCCTCATTATATACTGCCGGTAGTTATTCGTCTTAATAACTTCGTCTGCAATTGCACAGACAAAACCTTCAGTTTCCCCAAAAAGGTCACTGAAACGTAGCCAGGACACGGACGCCAATAGATCTACTTCGGGCCTGTGTAGGGCCCGATAGAACCTGCCATGTAGCTCCTTACTCTGCCATACCTCCCTGCGGCTGTCAGTGCTAACTATTGTAGGCCTGCGCCAGTTCTCTTTAGCCAAACCGAGCGGGGTGAGCCCGGTATCTACGTTGACTACATCACGATGCATATCCACGTTCGACTTAAGAAAGTAGTCTCTGAGATTGCACACCTCGCGATTATGAAGGGTCTTGGCATTTAAAAAACCTCGACCCCCACATTTCCGCGGAATGTACAATCTCATGACTGACGACCGTGGGTGGTGCATTCGGAATGCAGTCAACTGAGTCCGGACTTTCCTATCGATAGTATCGAGTTCAGTCTGAGTCCACTTGAGTATGCCAAAAGAGTACATCAAGAGTGGTATGACCCAACTGTTACAGGCACGCACTTTGTTACCACCTGACAAAAGACTGTTAAGTACCTTTTTCAGGCGGCCAAAGAAACGTTCCTGTAACATTTGTTTCATGTCGACCTCATTGATGCATAACGCCTGTGACATACCCAAGTATTTATAGGTCTCAGTTACGAGGAGTGATCTTAGGTTAGTGGAATCAGAGAGTTGTATACCCTCCGACTCCACCACCCGCCCTCGTTTTACATGAATGACTGCACATTTGTCCACACCAAACGCCATTTTAATAGAATTACTGAATGTTTCAGTAATCTTCAGTAAAGCTATTAATTGAGGGTTGGTGTGGGCGAATAGCTTTAAATCATCCATGTAAAAGAGGTGGGATACCATCTGACCCTCTCTTCGTAGCCTATAACCTAACCCTGAATTCACTAGTAAAGTACTAAGTGGATTCAGGGCTAAGCAGAACCAAAGGGGACTCAGACTATCCCCCTGGAAAATACCCCGCTCTATTGTTATCGGCACGCCACCATCCAAAGCCTGACGACACCCTGGATAGAAAAGAACCGTCCTCCATTGCCCCATACATGACCTTAAGAAGGTACATAGAGTTGTATTGACTTTATACAACTCCAGCACCCTCAAAAGCCACGTATGTGGCACGGAGTCAAACGCTTTCTTGTAATCTATCCAGCATGCTGTCAGATCCTTACGATTGCGGCGAGCTTGTTGGCTAATAGCCATATCAATCAGGAGGAGCTCCTTAGTACCCCGGGCCCCATTCCTACATCCATTCTGATAGGCACACATAATAGAATTATTGTTTATATGATTGTTAATCTTAGCTCTCAGGATGGATGTAAGAAGTTTATAGACCGTTGGGAGACATGTAATCGGTCTATAATTATTGGGCTCCAGAGTACTACCAGTTTTATGGAGCAGGTGAGTAACTCCTGTCGTCATAAAAGCTGGTAGCGTCCCAGATTCTACAGCGGATTGAAATTGTGAGGCCAAAACAACATGCGAACTCCGTAGCCATTTTAGCCAGAAATTGTGCAGTCCATCCGGTCCCGGAGATTTCCAATTAGACAGCGAACGGACCGCACAATCTACATCAATGGCATCAATGTTAATTTCTTCCATTTCTGGAATGGTTTCGCATGCTCTTTCGACCTCATGCATCCAATCCCCTTCAGTGTGGCTAACGGGCACCGACCAGATGCTGCGCCAGAACGCATTTGTGACTTCAGCATCCGGCCGTCGCACGTCATCCACACTTTCTTCTGTTCGCTCCCAGCTTCTATATACCCACCTTTGGTCTCTTTGGAACATACGGTTGACGGTATATCGATCAACTCGTTTTTTATATCTCCGAATACGGTTTGCCCATGCATAGACTTTCTGCTTCAGGAAGTCAATACGCTCTGTGACCCGAGACGTATAATCTTGGGGACTAATATCAGTTCCCGCAAACGCTCGGGTCACATAGCGCATCACCCTTGGGCGAGTATTGCCCGACCTGAAGCAGATTAGTTTACCGATGAGCACCCTTGCCTCGGTCACACGTCGTTCAATTCTGCATTGCCATGCTGGTATGGCAGACTTAGGTCGTATGGCAGGATCTTTAATGGGAAATTTAGCACCTGCCATACGACATGCCGCCACAGCAGTACAATACAGAATTGAGTGGGTGTCACCGAGGTTTTCACTATTTTCTAGATACCTAGGTAATAATGAATCAAGGGCACTCACCAGCGCTATATTACGCCTATGTATGGGCAACCGCGGGAGACGTGGCCTGACATGTACGGGCATTGATCGATATTCCCGCAAGGCACATTCCAAAGCCTCCTTAATCTCTTCATTGTACTGAATACTTACAGGAATAGGTGTGTCATCCGGTGCAACACAAGTATCATCATTTAGTTCTACTGTAGAAGCAGGAACAGGAACCGGGGCGGGGGTGACACAGATATTTCGCAAGCATTCTAGCCGTAGAGTCTCAAGTACGGTTTCATTCAACATGCGATTGCGTTGAATGACCCGCACTTGGTCCGATAGTCGTTGTGCCGATACGTTGATGGAAGGTTCAAGCGCCTGAAACAGAGGAAGCATCCGAGTACGGTACGCACTGAGGTTAGTTCCCCCCTCTGTAGCCGCAAAATATGCCCGCATGACGTTTTCGTTGATAGAATTAGTCCATCGCATGCGGTGCACATAACCACTGGTAGCTGGGGCCCCATTCGAAGCCGGAGGGCGTCGGGGTCCCAAGCAAGTCGGTGGCCTAAAAAGAATTATTATTATTATTCTCTTTATTTAATTCTTAAACTTATTAATTACATTTTTAAATACATATATAAAAAATAAAACATATATTTAAAAATATAAAAAATAGTACCCCACCGGCATCGGGTACAGGGACCAAGCTACCGGTGGTTAGGGCTCCAGAGAAAGGAACTTCCTCACGATGCGCGCCGTATCAAGGAGTACTGCCTTCTGCATCTGGCCCTTGACCCAACCATCCAACCCGAGCCTCTTTAGATGTTGGTCGAGGCTCTTTGCTATCAGTCCGTTGACTGATACGACTATCGGTACAATGATTGCTGAGTCAACATTCCACATGTCGACAACCTCGTGAGCCAAGTCCAAGTACTTAACTTGTTTATCTTTCTCAGCTTTCACGAGATTCTCGTCATGAGGAATGGTGACATCAACAATCAATGCTCGGCGTTCGGATCGGTCTATCACCACAATGTCAGGCTTGTTAGCTACAACAGTCCTATCAGTGGTGATAGATCGATCCCAGTACAATGTGATATGACTATTTTCTAGAACTGGCTCAGGAACATACCTATAGTACGGCACCTCAACTTCCACAAGGTTGTATTTCAGAGCAAGTCGCTGATGAATTATCCTGGCTACTTGATTATGTCTGTGCAAGTACTCGCCGTTAGCAAGACGAGAACAACCGGAAGTAATATGCCTGAGGGATTCACCAGGTTGGTGACACGCTCGACAAATGTCAATTGTGCCATCCCTCATGATATACTTCCGGTAGTTATTCGTCTTGATAACTTCGTCTGCAATTGCACAGACAAAACCTTCAGTTTCCCCAAAAAGGTCACTGAAACGTAGCCAGGACACGGATGCCAGTAGGTCTACTTCGGGCCTGTGGAGGGCCCGATAGAACCTGCCATGTAGCTCCTTACTCTGCCATACCTCCCTGCGGCTGTTAGTGCCAACTATTGTAGGCCTGCGCCAGTTCTCTTTAGCCAAACCGAGCGGGGTTAGCCCGGTATCTACGTTGACTACATCACGATGCATATCCACGTTCGACTTTAGAAAGTAGTCTCTGAGATTGCACACCTCGCGATTATGAAGGGTCTTAGCATTTAAAAAACCTCGACCCCCACATTTCCGCGGGATGTACAATCTCATAACTGACGACCTTGGGTGGTGCATTCGGAATGCAGTCAACTGAGTCCGGACTTTCCTATCGATGGTATCGAGTTCAGTCTGAGTCCACTTGAGTATGCCAAAAGAGTACATCAAGAGTGGCATGACCCAACTGTTACAGGCACGCACCTTGTTACCACCTGACAAAAGACTGTTAAGTACCTTTTTCAGGCGGCCAAAGAAACGTTCCTGTAACATTTGTTTCATGTCGACCTCATTGATGCATAACGCCTGTGACATACCCAAGTATTTATAGGTCTCAGTTACGAGGAGTGATCTTAGGTTAGTGGAATCAGAGAGTTGTATACCCTCCGACTCCACCACCCGCCCTCGCTTTACATGAATGACTGCACATTTGTCCACACCAAACGCCATTTTAATAGAATTACTGAATGTTTCAGTTACCTTCAGTAAAGCTATTAATTGAGGGTTAGTGTGGGCGAATAGCTTTAAATCATCCATGTAAAAGAGGTGGGATACCATCTGACCCTCTCTTCGTAACCTATAACCTAACCCTGAATTCACTAGTAAAGTACTAAGTGGGTTCAGGGCTAAGCAGAACCAAAGGGGACTCAGACTGTCCCCTTGAAAAATACCCCGCTCTATTGTTATCGGCTCGCCACTACCCAAAGCCTGGCGACACCCTGGATAGAAAAGAACCGTCCTCCATTGCCCCATACATGACCTTAGGAAGGTACATAGAGTTGTATTCACTTTATACAACTCCAGCACCCTCAAAAGCCATGTATGTGGCACGGAGTCAAACGCTTTCTTGTAATCTATCCAGCATGCTGTCAGATCCTTACGATTGCGGCGAGCTTGTTGGCTAATAGCCATATCAATCAGGAGGAGCTCCTTAGTACCCCGGGCCCCATTCCTACATCCATTCTGAGAGGCACACATAATAGAATTATTGTTTATATGATTGTTAATCTTAGCTCTCAGGATGGATGTAAGAAGTTTATAGACCGTTGGGAGACATGTAATCGGTCTATAATTATTGGGCTCCAGGGTACTACCAGTTTTATGGAGCAGGTGAGTAACTCCTGTCGTCATAAAAGCTGGTAGCGTCCCAGATTCTACAGCGGATTGAAATTGTGAGGCCAAAACAACATGCGAACTCCGTAGCCATTTTAGCCAGAAATTGTGCAGTCCATCCGGTCCCGGAGATTTCCAATTAGACAGCGAACGGACCGCACAATCTACATCAATGGCATCAATGTTAATTTTTTCCATTTCTGGAATGGTTTCGCATGCTCTTTCGACCTCACGCATCCAATCGCCTTCAGTGTGGTTAACGGGCACCGACCAAATGCTGCGCCAGAACGCATTTGTGGTTTCAGCATCCGGCCGTCGCACGTCATCCACACTTTCTTCTGTTCGCTCCCAGCTTCTATATACCCACCTTTGGTCTCTTTGGAACATACGGTTGACAGTATATCGATCAACTCGTTTTTTATATCTCCGAATACGGTTTGCCCATGCATAGACTTTCTGCTTCAGGAAGTCAATACGCTCTGTGACCCGAGACGTATAATCTTGGGGACTAATATCAGTTCCCGCAAACGCTCGGGTCACATAGCGCATCACTCTTGGGCGAGTATTGCCCGACCTGAAGCAGATTAGTTTACCGATGAGCACCCTTGCCTCGGTAACACGTCGTTCAATTCTGCATTGCCATGCTGGTATGGCAGACTTAAGTCGTATGGCAGGATCTTTTTTGGGAAATTTAGCACCTGCCATACGACATGCCGCCACAGCAGTACAATACAGAATTGAGTGGGTGTCACCGAGGTTTTCACTATTTTCTAGATATCTAGGTAATAATGAATCAAGGGCACTCACCAGCGCTATATTACGTCTATGTATGGGCATCCGCGGGAGACGTGGCCTGACATGTACGGGCATTGATCGATATTCCCGCAACGCACATTCCAAAGCCTCCTTAATCTCTTCATTGTACTGAATACTTACAGGAATAGGTGTGTCATCCGGCGCAACACAAGTATCGTCATTTATTTCTACTGTAGAAGCAGGAGCAGGAGCCGGGGCGGGGGTGACACAGATATTTCGCAAGCATTCTAGCCGTAGAGTCTCAAGTACGGTTTCATTCAACAAGCGATTGCGTTGAATGACCCGCACTTGGTCCGATAGTCGTTGTGCCGATACGTTGATGGAAGGTTCAAGCGCCTGAAACAAAGGAAGCATCCGAGTACGGTACGCACTGAGGTTAGTTCCCCCCTCTGTAGCCGCAAAATATGCCCGCATGACGTTTTCGTTGATAGAATTAGTCCATCGCATGCGGTGCACATTACCACCGGCAGCGGGGGCCCTATTCGAAGCCGGAGGGCGTCGGGGTCCCAAGCAGGTCGGTGGCCGGCCTCTCCCCGGCCGACGTACAGGTGTTGGCGACGTCGGCGGGGAGAAGAACTCGTCGCTCGAAGAGGAGCTCGACGCCGCTGGTTCCACTGCTGGAGGTTGCGCGGCGGAGCTTAGCGACGAGTCCGGAGATGTTGTTGGTGCACTTCTGTTTCGACTGGCTTGTGCCCGAGTCAGCATTTTTTCCAAATTTTGTAAATATAACTTATGAAATTGTGATTTTTTTGGTGACAGCTGTCACCTTGGGACGGCATTGTTGTATTTTTCTAATAATTCACTACTGAAACTTAAATCTTCGGGCTATTTATGTGAGTTTATGTTGCTATTTATTATTGCACTTTATTGAAGTTAAAATATTATATACGAAAATTAAAATTAAAATTGAAATCGGAAAAATATTTTGACGCAGGCGATGTAGTGTTGCCATATTATTATTATTATTATTATTATTATTTTTTTGTTGTGCTGTTTTTATTCTCGATGTGTTTAAGACACTTCGGTTAGTTTAATGAAATCACGGGTTTAAACCAAGTGAGTTTCATTTTCTGGTGATATGGGTTGGTTGTTTAAGTCTTCTTCGAGAAATTTGCGAACTATGCGGCATGTATTTAAAATGGCAGCCTTTTGCATCGTCATATATGTACTCTCGGCTATGTCTACTGTTTTGAGGGCTTGTATTAAATGTTTGGGTATCACTCCTGTACTGGACAGCACCAGGGGCACTATGTAGACTTTATTCATTTTCCAAATTCTAATTATTTCTTCTTTTAGTTCTGTGTATTTGTTTATTTTTATTATTATTATTATTATTTAGAGATAAAAATACATACCTAATTTACATAAAAACTTAAAGCTTAAAAATGAGCTAGAAACCTGTATTTCGGTTGAAATTTTTTACTTTAGTTTAAAAATATTGAACGACTCATAAATCGTTCTTATATGAATCTCAGGCCCATATTAACCTAAGTGCTCACCACAGACTTAGAGCAAGGTAGAACAGCAAGTCGTCGAGGAAGCTGCACTTACAAGTGAGGTTGACTTGAGTCTCAAAGATCTTAATACCACACTCATTATGAACCTTATTGGTCTTATAGATCACATTAAACAGTTAAGTTGCATTGCATTTGAAGTTTTAATCTTAGAGCCTGTGTCCGCTCACTCCTTCCCCTCCTTTTGGTTGATTTATTAGCATTTTTTAAACGTACGCCAAACTTAAACTGTTGTAACATTTCATACATTTTGTAGCAAATCATACAAAATTTGAAATGTTCTGAATTTAATCGCAAATTATAAACTTGCATGCAAGAGAGGTTGACTTGAGTCTCAAAGATCTTAATACCACACTCATTATGAACCTTATTGGTCTTATAGATCACATTAAACAGTTAAGTTGCATTGCATTTGAAGTTTTAATCTTAGAGCCTGTGTCCGCTCACTCCTTCCCCTCCTTTTGGTTGATTTATTAGCATTTTTTAAACGTACGCAAAACTTAAACTGTTGTAATATATCATACATTTTGTAGCAAATCATACAAAATTTAAAACGTTCCGCATTTTTTAAAACGATCCGCATTTTCATTTGACTTAATGGCTACTATAGGAGACAATTGCCGTTTAATCTCCTAATTTTGAGAGGCAAATCTGAACCAGAATTTCGTCTATCAATCAACAAGTGCATCGCAGGCAAGGTTGGCTTCACCCACGATAAGTATTATCTATAAGAGTTACAAATGACGT
Source organism: Eilema sororculum (assembly GCA_914829495.1). Lineage (NCBI taxonomy): Eukaryota > Metazoa > Arthropoda > Insecta > Lepidoptera > Erebidae > Eilema > Eilema sororculum. Next base: position 2,740,888 of record OU618556.1, read on the forward strand.
CAACGGTTGTGATGAAATATTGTCTTTTTTTCGTCCGGAAATCCCCTCGGATACCTCCCTGCCGGAGCTGGAAGGGGAGGTTATGTTGGGCTCGGACTGACTAAAACCGCACGCCGACTGTGGGTCGTAGTACTAAGCCGGAGGTGAGGTTGTGTTCGACATATATCCCTCGCACCCCGGCTGACCTATGATGAAAATAATGCCACGCTCGGTATTAATGCACGTTTGGTATCTCGAATATTCTAAATCTGTGGTACTTATAGTCAAATAACATGTGTGGCTGAGGATGGAACTCGCAGCACAAATGATCTCCCATGGGGGCTTAATATCACGGCGGGCGTGTTGCTAGCCGGCTGTGTCAACCGGCTAGCAACACCGACTGTCACGTTTGGGATTTTTCGGCTATATTTTGTTGGATTTTTTAGGGAATATATAATTTTAGAGTGTCATGAAAACTGATTTTTATGAAATAAATGTGAAAGAGAAAATAATTATGGCTTTTTTCGGGTTCCTTGATTTAGTAAAAAAAATCAATAACTAAAGTAAGTATCTTAACTTCAAACCATATATTGATTATGCGGGCTTATAAAATACCGAAGAAAATGACTGGTGAAATGTGGATGTTAAGTCAGCTCTGCCTGGCCCTCCGGGGATAAAGGCGTGATTGTATAAAATAGGTTAACAAACAAATGAAAATAGTCCACAGAGAACCAGTTATTACAGGTATTTCAATATTTATTATCAATTTTTTCAGATTGCATTTGGGTTTTAGCTTTTTAGGCAGTTTATTTATTGCAAATAAAAAACATGGGATGTTATGTTATTCATTGAATAGCTTCCGAAATGGAATTTTGAAATCTATATATATATATAAATCAATTGCTGTTCGTTAGTCGCGCTAAAACTCCAGAACGGCTGAACGGATTTATCTTATCTTGGTCTTGAAATGTTCGTGGAGGTCTAGGGAAGGTTTACAAGGAGAGAAAAATTTGAATAATTGCCGAGAACCGACATCCAAGCGGGCGGAGACGCGGGCAAAAGCTAGTTTAGAATATACAAAATATACCTGAGTACGAAGAAATGCCACTGGTATTAGAAATGTGATACTGAATCGGAATATATCTTAGACGGTTTAAGAATTAAACTGATTAATAAATTGGAATTTGTTACATAATTCGAAACACATCGGGAAAATAAGAACGCAAGTTAGCATAATAAATGCTATAAAAAATTCATTCAAAGATTTGGGCGGAGTCATCAAAAATCAATGTTTAAAAATGGTTTAAAAGTCGTGACCACGGGTGCTGCAACGCACCTGAAACGTCGGCAAAAGTAAGTTTTTCAGAAATCATTCATTGGTTCCAACGGCTCCACCAGATGGCTCCACCGCGTCGCCCTTAAAGACATAAAGAGAAGGGAAATTTGAAGTGATTCAGGTGTGACTCAATAACTTAGTTGGAAGAGCATTTCCCCTGCAAGGGAAAGGTCGTGGGTTCAAGTCCGTGGTTTAAAAGTTAGCATAATAAATGGTATAATTTTTTTATTAAATACATAATTTTTGTCATTACTTTTACTCTACATTTACAGTAAAACAATTCCGTTTTCGGGCAACAGATATACCGTTATCCTCTTAAAATTCATCCGCATTCATTCCTATATTCAAATTTCACGTAAAATCGTAATTACTCGTATAATTGCTGTTAGACTTTACCATCGTAAAATGATACCAGCCTAAATATTATCTCCATTATAATATTTGTTGCTTTGTTTTTGACAGCTTGTAATAAATATTTTATAGAAATATAATCATCTATTTCTTCTTTGTTATGTCCGAATTTTCATCTCTCAATTTTGTCTGTTATCTTAGACATTATTTATGATTATATTATTCTAATCATAAAGCTGAAAAGATTACGAGTGTATTAAGTGCCTTAAAAATCTTTGAGGCGTAAGTCCACCTTAAGTGAAGAGTGTTTTTACATTATCCGATCCGACCGGAAAATGTGAAAGACAGAATTTAAAAAAAAAACTAAAATTCAAAAATAATTTATTCTGTATAGACCATTAAATCGAGAAAACGTCAATATAAAATAAATATTAAATACTAGCTTAGGAAATGGACCGCCGGTTCGAAACGCGGCCCAGACATGAAAAGACTTCAGCAAGAAATTTAGCGGGCAGTTTTTTTGGTCTATTTAAAAACATTTACTTAGTTTAATGCTTATAGTCTAGATACAGTGGTTTGCTTGAATAGCTAGCTGATTAAACAGCTCATTTCCAAGCTTGTTTATCACCTGAATATTATTGGATTTTATAATAGCCTTTCTGGCGATACATATTTCATACAATTTACTTCCCTCGCTATCGGATCGGTGTCGAACACCGATATCGGATCGAATAATGTGAAAATGTTCTAAGGCGGGCTGCACAACAATTACAGTACGTCAGTACCAAGCACACAGTAAATATTATTACATTTATAAATAATATTCCACAACATTCTTCACAACACTATCTAGATCCATGGTAAGCTTAAGTAGCTTGTGTTACGGAATCTAGAATGCGGATAAACATACTAAGATACTTTATTTTCTGTACATACATACATATTCTATATAAAAACACCCAGACCAATGCAAATAGCCATATTCATGCATACAAATATTTGCACTGAGCGGGGATCGAACCCGCGCCTCCTGCGTAGCAGTCGCGTTCACTACCGCCACGCCAGCGCCACGGAGGCTGTCAGTAAATTTATTAGTAAAAGTTTTTTGACAAATGCAGTCAAGAATTTTTTTACGAATCGGGTACGGCAGATAAAACAGGGGTGCATAATTAGTGTTTTGTACAATACTTTCAATAGCCTTGTTACTTTTTTTCAAAGCTTGTACAGACAATTGTAAATAAAAATTAAAGTAGAAGTAAAAAACCGTTTCAGCTTAATTTTGGGTCATGTTATTATACTTTTACATATTTATGCTTTATCTCAGAAATTAAAAGTCTTGTTAAAATTAAGTTAAGAAAAGTATCTCTATAATATTATGTAATTACTAGCTGTCCCGGCGAACTTCGTACCACCAATTTTTTCCTGCCCTCGTGGCGTCAGATCCCGTTCCCGCTGCACCATTTAGGGGGATGAAAAATAGATGTTGTCCAATTCTCAGACCTACCCAATATGCACACAAAATTTCATGAGAATCGGTCGAGCCGTTTCGGAGGAGTACGGGAACGAACATTGTGACACGAGAATTTTATGTATAAGACTAGCTGTCCCGGCGAACTTCGTACCGCTAATTTTTTCCTACCCTCGTGGCGTCAGATCCCGTTCCCGCTGCACCATTTAGGGGGAGGAAAAATAGATAATAATTAAATGACGATTGATCATTTTTCTACCGGAAAGAAAAAATGATTAAATTACTAAAATGGCTATTAAAAAATAAGGGTTGATCGTAGAAGGGTGAAAATTGAGGATTGTATTTATTTTTGTATGTTGTATCATAAAAAAATAGAAATTAAAAATGTTGTCTAAAAACTAAAAAATAAAAATTTGGGGGTGGACTACCCCTAACATTTAGGGGGATGAAAAATAGATGTTGGCCGATTCTCAGATCTATTCAATATGCTCACAAAATTTCATCAAAATCGGTCAAGCCGTTTCGGAGGAGTATGGCAACAAAAACTGTGACACGAGAATTTTATATATTAGATAAAGTGTTTTTTATAAATTCGAATACATCGGGAAAAATGAAATGCTCAAGTGAGACTTGAACCCACGACCTTTCCCTTACAAGGGAATGCTCTTCCAACTGAGCTATTGAGCCACACCTGAATCACTTCAAATTTCCCTTCTCTTTATATCCGTCTTTTAAGGGTGATGGTGGATGGGTATACCTATATATTGGTGATATAAAAAAAAAACACTCGGGTTATGTTATTTAAGTGGTCACACTTAAAATCTTAAGTTTAATTTTATCGCGAATAGTTGAGTAAAACTGGATATGTGTGAAAAAAAAACCAACATCCACACGGGCGAGGCCGCGGGCATCAGCTGGTATCCAATAAATTTATATTATTACTAGCTGTCCCGGCAAACTTCGTTTCGCCTTAGAAATTAGAATCAATTAGCTGTATCAAATTCTCCCTATTTATTTTGAGAACGGAAAGCATTTCGATTCGGGCCCTATACGTCCACGGAGCTCCCGACACTAATAGGTCACCGGGGCCCATACTTACTCCTACGGAGCCTATATACCTATGGGACCCATACAACCATATACCTCTACGCTCAGGGGCGTTCATAAATAAAAAAATAGCCACCATAAATATTTTCGCGGCCCAAGCAACGGGCATTTTGTTAATTCAGTAGAATGTCTACTAATCACCCTCTGACGATATTTGCACGCATTATGTCAATTCTATATCAAACGTCAGATAATATAGAAGAATATCATACAGCAATATTAGAATAATAAACACATTTTTTTTCCAATTGGTATTCCAAATTCAAAATTTAGACATGCCGTATGACGGATCAGCTGTTTTACATGGTGGTTATGTATTCTTAAATTTACTAATTTTCCGCGCAATTTTCCTCATTTTTTCTTTCATAAGAACCTTCTCCTAACAATAACGAACACAACAAAAAAAGAATTAGCGAAATCGGTTCAGCCGTTCACGCGTGATGTCGTGACCAAGGGAAATAGGGGTTCATTATTATTATTCATTATTATTATTATTCAATCAAAGCAAAACCTCTACGAATGTACAAAACATCTGCTACGAAACTATAGCTACGAAAATAGGTTACGAACATGTGCTACGAAACAGTAGCTACGACTATCGTAGATTGCGCGCTCTACTACCAAACTGAAGAAGTAAAGATCGTGAAACCAATATAGAACCTTCTCCAAATAGCCCTAGTGATCGGGCTAAAACAATACATAAGCCCATAAATCTTTGAAGGGGTAGGCAGAGGTGTATTAACACCTACATTTCGCCAACTATGATTTTCGTTTCCACGTAATAGGGAGCAAGTCTATTACTATCGAGCGACGACTTTCGGTATGTTTACTGTCGGATGGAGAATAGTTCTATCCCTTAGTCACCTTTTACGACACCCATGAGAATAGATAATGAATTAAGTTATAAATAATAAAAAAAAATAGAATAGAGCAGAAATAATCCCTTCACAGGACATTTTTTGTATAGCCATATTGACACACTAAGAAAATAATAATATTATTGTTTCATTTAATAAGAATATGTATTTAATTTCTTGAGAGAATAAAAATATTTTTATTTTTTATTTATTTATTTTTATTATCACCCGTATACGGTGCAGAATATACCTTCTAGAACCAATCGGTTCGGTGAATCATTCCTATGCCGCACCATTAAGACCTGGAACTCCCTGCCAGCTCACGTGTTTCCTTCTTCCTACAGTTCCGGGTCCTTTATGCGGGGCGTGAAAAGGCATCTGATGAGGCCGTCAAGCTGAGTCCACCACTGTTAACATGGTACATGTTTATAATGGTGACTCTCTTTCCGAGACTTTGCCTTTAGCTTACCTTCAGGTGAGGTGAAGTCAAATTGACGTGTACATATATAAAAAAAAATAGTAAATCAGACAAAGTCGTGAATAGCAGCTTTTTTTTTTAATTTATTTATTTATCGTTTACACAATTTATATAAGCAATATACTTAAGCATTACAGAAACCTATGCGGTTTATAATCTATGCCTAATGTGTTAAATAACATTATAAAAGTGTGTTTAGATAGTGTGATTTGAGTCGGTTTTTGACACTATGAGGCTTAATGGTACTCTTATACTCATATAAATCACAGGTGCGCCCACATGCAAAACCTAGCTATATTAAAAGTCCTCAAAATGAAGGTTTAATCACCTATAAACCGTAGTTGGGGTAAACAATTTGTTATAATGTCGGTTCAGGAGGTCAAGGTCAACTCATTATTAATTTTATGACAATGGCAACCTTTTTGAAGGTTGTGGCGGCGATTGTAGTACTGTGTACTTTTTTGTTTTTCTTCGGTACCATGCTTTTTATTGTACAAGGAAGTGTAGTTTGAGTTATATTATCTAATTAAGTGCTGGTAGCTTAGTTGTTTAGTAGTTGGATTTACGAACGAAAGATACCCAGGTTTGAATCCATACATTACCGACATGAACTATTTTTTTTTTCTTTAGTCGTCAATTTGACTTCACCTCACCTGATGGTAAGTTAAAGCAAAGTCTCAGAAAGAGGGTCACCATCGCAAACATGTACCATGTTAACAGTGGTGGCATTCAGCTTGACGACCTCATTAGATGCCTTTTCACGCCCTGCTTAAAGGACCCGGGACTGTAGGAAGAAGGAAACACGTGAGCTGGCAGGGAGTTCCAGGTCTTAATGGTGTGGCATAAGAATGAGTCACGGGTGGGATTAATTGGAAGACCTCATCAGAACATTCAACATGGTAGAGACTGTAAAATACTGCCAAAGACGCAAAATCTCTACGCATATATCATTGAATAGTTTTTGTAATTTTTTTTTTTGTAAAAGAATATTATAATAGAATTAATAATAGCAAGAACCTGGAAGTATCTTAAATTATAGTAAACGTTCAGTAAAGGATATGACTAGAGTTTGCCATGAGCTTAATTTGATAATATTAATAAATATACCGATCGAATTGAGTACTCCCTCTAAGTCTCTAAGTCGGTAGGAGCAAGGGGAATTCCAGCTGAATCCCTGTATAACTTGTTTAAAGACCTCGGATGGCCAAGAGCTTCAGTAAGCTCTTTACTCAAACGAATATCTAAAACGGCGTTGATAGGATCTTATCAAATTTGGATAGGGAGAGGGGGGAAGACGACTGAAGGTGGAGGTGAGCGCTGATGCATCACAAGGTGGCCACCCTAAACCTACACCTGGGTCGCAAGTCCCAGGCGCCGTCACAGTGTTCCTCTCTGTACCACGCCATGGACCCGGCGACCGCACGGTGAATCCATGGAATGCTGAGAACCGGATCTCTATTAAACACTCACATTAATAAATTGTTTTTGCTATTGTTTCTGACAAAGGTTCAATCGATGCACACAATTTATTTGGTGCAGTGATTAGTCAGTAGATAGAGCGTAGGATATTCGGTTGAAAGGTCTTAGGTTTGAATGCTGGTCATTACTAGTATACCTAGTGTAGCTTTCGAGTATGTTCATGCTATCTAACGAATACCTAAATGTTTTAATAAGATTAACTATTAAATTATTAGGTAGTTAATATAAATTTATTCAAAATATAAATAAATGAATATTCCACAACATTCTACACAACGCTATCTAGACCCATGGTAAGCATAGCTTAACTAGCCTGTGTTATAGAATCTAGAATGCCGATAAACATACTTAAATACTTTTTTTTGTAAATACATACATATTAAACTCGGAGTCCTGAACAGAGTGAGACGTTTTTTCACGCCGGAGCAGCGGTGTCTTTTATACAAGACCCAAATTCGTTCCTGCGTGGAATACTGCTCACATCTCTGTGACGGCTCCGCAAAGTACTTATTAGATGCTCTCGACAGGTTGCAGCGACGTGCGGTCCGCATTATTGGGGATCCTGAGGTCACGAACACCCTCGAGCCTTTGCAGATGCGTAGAGATGTTGTGTCTTTGGCAGTTTTCTACCGTCTCTACCATGGTGAATGTTCTGACGATTTGTTCCCGCGAGGTTGAGTCCCATTATGTCGAGTTCCCGCTACGTCTACTTTGAAAACTCAGCTTTTGGTACGTGGTACCGCCACGTCGACTTTACAAATAATTGTACAGTCGTCCGCGTCAATACTTCGATTCAAAGGTGTTACCGGAGTTTCTTGTCATTTCTTCTTCGGCTTGGCTTTACTTACCTAGTCATCGGCGAAGTGGACGGTAGGGTGTGGCATAATTTTAAAGGAATAAATGATTTTGACTTTGAAAAAAAAAAAAAAAAATTTAAACTAGCTTAATATGTATGTATGTAGAAACTCCTTCATCTTAATTCATCTGTACACGCGTTCTTGTGGAATGCAACCTGGACTCTAATCCTATTGCATCGTAGTATTATTATATTTATTATTGGTTGTAATCTGTTACGTGTGATAAATAAATAAAATAAAAAATAAAAAATAAAATACTAATAGTTGTTATTTGGAATCATAGACCAACACGGCGGGTTGAAAGTATAGCGCGTTATCCCAGTAGGTACGAAAGAAATAGAAAAAAGAAAATAGAGAGATCGTCATGAGATAGTAGAGTGTTTGCAATAAAAATCGGGAATTTTCCAAAAAAATGCAGTGTGAGACCATGCTTGGGACTTCATTTTGTCTTTTAATTGGCATTTATTATCTAGACCACTGCTCTGATAGCTCGAATGCTCATTAAATAATGCTTGATACTCGCTTTATTATTTAACTCGTAGTTATTATTTTATCTGGATCTTAATGCGGCCGTTCGAACAACCATAACATACATAACATGAGGTGCTAGCACCCACATTTCGCCAGTTTATGTTTCGGTCCCAATATAATAGGTGGCGAGCCTATTGCCATTAACCGGGCACTTATAAACCTGCGATAAATACACACATAACTTCGAAAAGCATCGAAAAGTCATTGGTGTGTGCCATGGTAAATAAAACCTAAAAAAATCGAACCTGAGACCCCGTCTCAGCAATCCACCCATACCCATACCTCTAGGCTACCGCCGTTCGAACAACCACAACCTGTTAAAGCAGTATTACTTCAATCTGGCTTCGTGTTTTGGTACCACGTCCTCTTCAAGCAATATTACAATAATGTTGTTTAATTAGCAGTTTTGGGCCATAGTTTTCGTTATTTTTATTCGTTCAGCGTCAAATATGACATTCTTTAAAAAATCACTCGTTACAAAAAACTAAGTTACACAACGCACCTGAGTGTGGACGCCCAGGGCCTCGATTCTACTAAAGCAAAACTATTGTCAAGCCACTGAGATTGGAAAAAGCGGCAATACATTATAGACTTTAAAGCGATGCATTTAAAGTTCAATATTAAATAACTGTTAGCAGAGTGAATAAAAGAGTGTAATGAAACTTTTGTCATTTAATTTTGGACCTTAGTGTATAGAAATAAAGTCTAAACTTTAATGCCGCTTTTTCCAATCTCAGTGACTTGACAATAGTTTTGCTTTAGTAGAATCGAGGGCCAGGTTGCTTCTCGTATTCTGGGGAGGAACTGCGCGAAGGAATGCTCGAGGCAAGAGCAAAAACTCAAGGGCACCTCCTGCCACGCCAACCGTGGACTTTTGTAATTACACACTAACCTAAATACTGTCCACCACCACCTTGAGAAGATATCGTCTCCGGCGGGCACATCCTACCTCATCTATCCTGGGTACGGACTACAACACTCCTTTCTGTCTAATGCTGGAGTGTGTGTGTGTGTGTGTGTGTGTGTGTGTGTGTGTGTACGTCAGAGACGATATCAGTTCTCGTAACCTCAGCAATCTTGAAGGTAGGGACCTCTCCATTCTATGGCTCCGTGTAGACAGCCACGACCATCTCCGCGTCTACGCGTCCCTCTGTAGATCCCACAGCGGTGATACTGAAACAGACCGACTCATGGAGCATATCCAAATGGCCTCAGACCTCGTGCAGCAGCAGATCCCATCCACAGAGATAGTCATACTTGGCGATTTTAACGCCCGCCACGCCGACTGGCCTAAGAAAGACGACAGGACAGACCCGTCCAATTACAGGCCTATCGCTATCACCTCCCTCCTCTCGAGCGGTTATGGAGCGTGTTATTAATACACAGCTCCTGGGTTAACTTGAGGGTAACGATCTACTGAGCGACCGACAGTACGGCTTCCGCCAGCGTCGCTCAACCGGTGACCTTCTTGTGTATCTCACAAACCGTTGGGTGCAAGCCATTGAGAGCCAAGGTGAGGCACTAGCGGTCAGCCTAGATATAGCAAAGGCCTTCGATCGGGTATGGCACAAAGGTCTTCTTGTGAAGCTACCATCTTATGGACTGCCTGAGGGGCTGTGTAATTGGATTTCCAGCTTTTTGTCCAACAGAAACATCCAAGCCGTTGTGGACGGCAGCCGCTCGGACCTCATGGACATAAACGCTGGTGTCCCACAAGGTTCCGTGTTGTCTCCGACCCTGTTTCTGCTGCATATTAATGACATGCTGTCCGATGACTCCATTCATTGCTATGCGGACGACAGTACTGGAGACGCATGTTACACGGGCCGTGCAAACATCCTCCAGTTCGAGGTGGAGAGAAGTGGCGAACAACTTGTGTCCGAAATCGAGACTACTCTCTCGGGAGTATCCGATTGAGGTCGACTAAACCTGGTCCAATTCAACCCCACTAAGACACAAGTATGTGTATTCACCGCTAAGAAAACCCCCATTTATTGTAGCGCCGTAATTCCTGGGCACACGGCTTACCACTGCCCCGAGTATCGGGATCCTAAGCGTCGACCTTTCAAGTGACGTCCAGTACCGCAGTCATTTAGAGGGCAAGGTCAAGCTGGCATCAAAGAAACTTGGAGTTCTTTACAGGGCGAAGCAGTACTTCACTGCGGGGCAGCGACTCCTTCTTCATAAGGCGCAGTTTCGGCCCCACATGGAGTACTGCTGTCATCTTTTTGCCGGAGCGCCCGCACGTCAGCTTAACCCTTTCGACTCGGTGCAAAAACGTGCGTTGAGGCTCGTCGACAGTCCCATACTCGCAGGCGATGTGGATCCTCTCAGCCTCAGAAGGGATTTTGCCTCACTGTGTGTTTTCTACCGCCTATATAATGGTTTGTGCTCAGATGAATTATTTGACATGATGCCCACAGCTACATTCTATCATCGCACCGCTCGCCATAGGCAGGGAATTCATCCCCACACACTGCAACCGAAAACGGTGCGGACCGTGCGGTATGAAAGGAACTTCATCCCACGCACGCTCAAGCTGCGGAATGAACTCCCTGCCGTGGTTTACCTAAGCGACTACAATATGGGGTTCATTAAGAGGGGCATTAGAAGGTTTCTTCAGGGTAGGCAGCACGAGTGTAACGCCCCTGGTGTTGCATACGTCCATAGGCCGCGGTAAGCACTCTCCACCAGGTGGGCCGTGTGCTTGTCTGCCACCTAAGTGGTATAAAAAAAAAGATTTCGGCCTTGGTTTGGTCAATCTTCCAAAACGGCTTGTCGCAGGAATTACGAAGCTTACCAAGCCTGGGCTAATGCGGTGACCGCACAGGACCAAAATACCAGCGTACTAAGAAAGCATTATAACTTTGCCTCCAGGTCCTTCAAAAGAGACAAAGCATGGGCGAAGTCGGAGCAGATCGGTAGAATTGGCGAGAGGCTCGAGTGTCTACCTTCGGGAACTCGTGCGTTCTGGTCTCTTCCCAAAGTTATCGAAGGGAATTTCTGCAAGCCTGCATTTCCGCCTCTGTACATGGAAAATGATTCGTTGGCCCACAAAGCAAAGGAGAAAGGCGATCTTCTGGGCACACTCTTCGCGTCTAACTCGACCTTGGATGACGAAGGACAGGAACCGCCAACTACACCGCGGTGCGATAGCTGTATGCCGGGTATCCGTTTTCACCAGCGCTCAGGGCGTTTAGCACTTACGTCCCTCGTCCTCCTCGAACGGGCCTGATGGAATCCCTCCCATAGTGTTGAAGATGTGTGCTCCCAGAGATGGCATCGGTCTTATCGCGTTTTTTTCCGGTTGTCTTACTCTTCTGGCGTAGTCCCGATATTATGAAAGACAGCGGTGGTCCACCCGACCCCTAAAAAAGACGACCGCTCAAGTCCATCAAACTACAAACCAATAGCCATTACCTCTCTTTTCTCGAAGATAATGGAGTCCCAAGCATGGTCTCACACTGCATTTTTTGGACAATCCCTGTATTTTTATTGAAAACACTACTATCTCATGACGATCTCTCTATTTTCTTTTTTTTATTTCTTTCGTACCTACTGGGATAACACGCTAAGGTGTCCCCCCTCCGTGTTGGTCTATGATTCCAAATAACAACTATTAGTATTGATAAAGACAAAGTCAAAATCATTTATTCCTTTAAACAAACAAACATAATTATGCCACACCCTACCGTCCACTTCGCAGATGACTAAGTAAAACCGAAGAAGAAATGACAAGAAACTCCGGTAACACCTTTCAATCAAAGTGTTAACGCGGGCGACTGTACAATTAGAATTTGTAAGTCGACGTGGCGGTACTTAAATCGACTTTTTCAACGACTCGACTAGGTGGGAATAAAGGCGAGAGTTTTCAAAGTAGACGTAGCGGGAACTCGACATAATGGGACTCGACCTCGCGGGAATAAATCGTTCTGACGAGCTCTTCCAATTAGTCCCACCCTCCTCTTTCCTTCACAGGACGACACGTGCAGGGCTAAGATGTCATCCATTTACGGTGCAGAGTATACCTGCTAGAACCAAGCGTTTCAGTGATTCATTCCTATGCCGCACCACTAAGACTTGGAATTCCCTGCCCGCTCACGTGTTTCCTTCTTCCTACAGTCCCGGGTCCTTTAAGCGGGGCGTGAAAAGGCATCTAATGAGGCCGTCAAGCTGAGTGCCACCACTGTTAACATGGTAAATGTTTATGATGGTGACCCTCTTTCCGAGACTTTGCCTTTAGCTTAACATCAGGCGAGGTGAAGTCAAATTGACGTGTCCCGTATATAAAAAAAAAAAAACATAGAAACACCCAGACCAATGCAAATACCCATATTCATGCATACAAATATTTGCATTGAGCGGGGATTGAACCCGCGCCTCCTGCGTAGAGGCCGCGTTCACTACCGCCACGCCACAGAGGCTGTCGTAATACAATTAACCGTAATTATTACCTTTACATAATTAAGATGTCAACTATTACCACTGTGTAATTTATATGCAGGTACTAAATTATGATATTGTTCCCACTAAATCATATTTATTTTTGTTCCAGGTACTCAATTCTACTTAGACAATAACTTACAATGACAATAAACAATGTAGAGTGTTATGTCAAAATGACAGTCCGCCATTAAAAACAAGATGGCCGACAGTTTGAGCGGGAGAGTGGTGTGGCGTGTGCTGTTATTTGCCATGCTATTAGACTATGTAATTTGTCAAATAGGATGGACAGAGGAAAATGAAGCCCTCGGTAAGTGTAATTTCTTGATATTCTTGTTATATAATTTAGTTTGGCATAGGTGAATGGGTAGGTCAGCCGGACTGATCGCGTGATATATCACTGACATCACTTTTACTTTACTTTCTACTTTTTTTTAACAATATTAGAACCGAAGTTACTAATATTCCCTCTAACCCCTCCAATTAAGCTAAATTGCTTGTGCTAGGAGTGGGTTCACGTCGGTAGTGTTATGGCCAGGATTCGAACCCGGGACCTTCTGATCGTAAGGCCGACTCCTTAACCATTAAACTACCGACGACGCTTCGATTTTTTGTAACGGTGTAGTCCTTAAAATAAGTAGCGAGGTCAAAAATCTTGGCATACGGATAGATAGGACACTATCCTGGGGCCTCCAAATACGAGAGCTCAGCCGCAAGATGTTCCATGCGTAGACTTCGAAACTTTTTACCAACAGTCACTAAACTTACACTTACAGAATCGCTTCTTCTTCCTCTACTTGACTATGCTAATGTAAGCTATCTTGATCTCACTGAGGAGCAACTTGATAAGCTTGTGCGCCTACAAAATTTCTGTATTAGATTCATATTTGGTCTTCGCAAATATGATCACGTATCACAGTTCCGCAACTTGCTCAAGTGGCTATGTTTGGTCGCGATAACCGACATCCACGCGGGTGGAGCCGCGGGCAAAAGCTAGTAAGTGAAGTTTTGAAAGGGCAGGTCAGGAGTACTCAGAACAGGTGGACTTGTATGAAACTTTAATGACAGTAGAGTAAGCGTATGAACTATGTAAGGATAGAAGCCGATGTTTTTTTTCTATTTTTATTTATTTATTCATTAAAACCATAGATGGGCTGTTGTCTCTGTCTAGCCTAGAGGGAATTAGGCGTGAACGTGTGTATAATTTAGTTTGAAATTAGCGTTATTGAAAAATTACCTGTGACCTGTGGTTTCGTCCGCTTGGAATGATCCCGTGCCCGCAACTCAATGGAACCTAATCCCGTGATAAAAATTAGCGCATGTGTTATTTCAAACTATAGACTATACCCTGTACTAAATTCTACAAAAACACTCATACGATCTCATTTTAAGACCTGCTAATAGGTGATTATGGTCCGGTTAACTGTACTATGTTTTTTTTACCCATAGTCTGGTTAACCGGACATCTTAACCGTACTACGGGTAATAGATGATTGGTTTATACCTGTTGCCCGCGGCTTCCTCCGCGTGGATGACGGTTATCGCAACCAAACACAGTCTATGTCCTTACTCAAAGTCCAATGTATCTCTGTACCAGGCGTCAAAGCGTGACAGACAGACAGTTATTTTCGTAGTTAAAATTAGTATGGATTGCAATCTCGCGACAACCCTAACATATTTCTATATTATTATATCAGGCACGCGTAACAATACCCTCGTTGCGTGTACCTTACCCAGGGAGACCATAAAGATTAGCCCAGTTAGATGTAAATGTGGGCCTAATGAGGCAATATTATTATGTCTGAGTCTGATAGCTCTTGATTGCCGGCGCCAAAGTATCGATCGTGGTTTAGTTCCGATTTGGATCTTATGTCATGTGTGTAAGTCACGAAATAGAACATAAAATGGTTTCAACCACTTGTTCCATCTCGCCTGAAAAAATAAACTAGCGGAGTTCCCCGCAAGTTCGCTGGCGTGGAATATCTAAAGGGTGTGACTTAAATTATTACCAAAATAATAAGCATTGTCTCCCTCTACTAATATTTTCTAATGTATATCTAACCATGTCGGGGTGTGCGATGTACATGAAAATTCGTTTGTAGAGTTTAGGTATTTTGCGAACAGACAAACGTGGTTGGGGACTTTATTTTATAATATGAAGTGACATCAGCTTTTTTTGTTAACCCTATAATTTGACTTTCTTTTTCTTGGGGTCTCAAAATAATAATTAATTTTATACTTAAGGGGAATCAGTGTCCGCGATTACGGTCAAAAAGCCTCCCTACCCATTCCATATTTCCCCTTTTTAAATAGTTGCAATTAGGATGTGTGCTTTTTTAAAGTTTCCGTTCGATCTAATAAACTTTCTTTTCAAAAAAACTTTCCACAAATTGTTAAATTTAATAAAGATAATGAAATTGGTAAAGTTCCATCTATCAATCCACATACTCATATCTGTAAATCCCAGAACGGTTAGGCAGAGGTGTAGCATCCACATTTTGCCAATTATGAATTTCAGTCCCATGATGTAAAAGGAGGCAAGCCTATTGCCGTCTAACGTGCCCTTTCTCTTGGGCTGTTTGTTTACTGTCGGATGGAGAACAACCCTATCCCTTAGTCGCCTATTACGACACCTAAGAAGAGCTGGGGTGGTCCTATTCTACTCCACGGGGAATCAACACAGTAAAGTTCAGCTGAGCTCAAAATAAACCAATCAAAAGGTTCAAACATCTTGTTGGGACTCCATATACCCAGCCGGGGTGCGAGGAATGTGTCGATGACAACCTCACCTCCGGCCTAGAACCACGACCCACAGTCGGCGTGCGGTTTTAGTCGGTTCGAGTCCGACATAACCTCCCCTTCCGGCTCCGGCAGGGGGGGCATCCAAGGGGATTTCCGTACAATAAAAAAAAGAGTCTCCATATACATACATCCTGTATACCTGAGTTCCCTCTCAGTATCTAATAACTAACTTCTTCTTACCTTAAACATTCTCAATTAAGATGAGATTTGGGCCCTTAAACACGAAACAATTAAGGCTATAAGGTTAATTTAGGCCATTACCCGAAGGTCAAGGTGGGGTAATTTGGACAGGTTTACAATTTCGCTTGAGGCGGTGTGGCGGGCCATCAACACGGAAGAGGGTCCAAGTAATAACTGTTCAACATTTGAGGCATTGTTGTTGCTAAGTCAGCAACTGGGGTAATAATGGGCCTTTGTGACCCTTTTGTGGCAACACCGTTTATATACAGCGTGTTGTGATAAACTAAATTAATTTATTAGTATAGACTTATAGTAATTATAAGTTGTTAATTTGCATAAATACATACATATAGGGTGTTTTTTAACTCCATTTAAGTGGCAGACAGTGAAAGTGGTTACCGTGGCCTATGACCGTGGCCTACGGCCGTCTACAATACCACGACCGTTATACTCATGCTGCCGACCCTATGGGACCGTCTAATGGCCTCTTTCAAGATCCTCATATTTCATAAGTGGGTTTAGTTGGTCTAATTCAAAACTATGAGGAACAGTAAAGACGAGGAACAACGAAGGATTTAGATGAAAACTGAAACAGCATTATTGAATTTCTTAATGAAGTTTTTATAGCCTTTTTTAATTATCTATCAACTTTCTTACGACCTGTTGGAACCAATAAATAATTTTTCAACCATTTTTAAACATGGATTTTTGATGACTCCACCCAAATATTTGAGTGAAATTTTTATAGCATTTATTATGCCAAGTTTTAAATTCGAAATCAAGCATTCTCCTGTGAGGGAAAGGTCGTGCGTTCAAGTCCAACTTGAGTGCTTCTTTTTCCTGATGTATTCGAGCATTATTGATTTTTTAGCATTAAGTATGCTAACTATACAAATCGAATGCTTGAAAAATAAATCTTCTCAGACAGGACTCGAAAACCGTGGTCTTTCCCTTACAGAGGGAATGTATTGACCAACTAGGCTACCGAGACACGCCCGATGTATAGTTGTGGTGTAGATGATATATAGTTGGTCAACGCAGTCCTCCTGTAAGGGAAATATCAAGGGTTCAAGTCCCGCCCGAGAAGATTAATTTTTCCCTATGTATTCGATGAGTATTGTTACTAGACACGTGTCTAGTCTGGAATCGAACTAGCTAATCTTAAAAATATGTTGTTCCAGAATACAATCTAAATATGTACCAAATTTCAGCCAAATCCGTTCTACCGTTTCATTATAATTGAGTTATAAATATCCAAACATCGTCAAAGACTTCAACACTTATAATATTAATATTAATAGGATAAAACATCCTTTGATTAAAACACATCCTGTATGATATGAGTATCTTGTTGACTCGTTGTTTATCTTTGAACACCTCTTACAAGCCAAGTGTGATCTTAGTTTTATTACCTGCTGACGTGAGGGATGGGTAAACGTTTAAGGGAGCTTAGGTATATTTGTCAACATTTTTGAAACTTTACAGACTACTTATGAATGTTAGGAGAGTCCAAGTCACTGCATACTTTGTATATTAACCCTTGTTATCAACGTTATATTAAATTTTCTATAATAAGTAAAGTCCTTACTTTTGTGAAAAAACTTGAGGGTTAAACACAACACTTAAAAACATAACATAACATAAACTCACACCTGTATTCCCCGAACGGGTAGGCAGAGGTGCTAGCACCCACATTTCGCCAGTTTATGTTTAGGTCCCAATGTAATAGGTGGCGAGCCTATTGCCATTAACCGGGCACTTATAAACCTGCGATAAATACACACATAACTTCGAAAAGTCATTGGTGTGTGCCATGGTAAACCTTGGATCGAACCCGAGACCTCGTCTCAGCAGTCCATTACCCATACCACTAGGCTACCGTAGATCTCATTACCCATACCACTAGGCTACCGCAGATCACAACACTTAAAAACACCTTAAAAAAGTTGAAAATAAATGGAGTTTGTCTTTTAACTCTTGATATACCTAGTAATGTTTTGATTCAACGGTTGCCATGTCGGGGGACCTTAACTGGTTTAGCACTTCCCTATATTATAGGAACAATTCAAGTTCAACTTCAACTTTTTGGAGGTGTTTTTTGTGATGGGGGTTTTTTAAATTTTTAATTTGATTCTTATTTCATACGTTTTAAATGGATGTACTAAACGCCGGAGGTTAAAAAGTGAAAATAAAAAAAAAAGTAGCTATACCCGTAATTTTTTTTGGAAAATATGCATATTTCTGAGCCTTTTTCCAACACAGTTGGATTCGGTTTTCTGATATAACTGTGATACGGCTACATTTCGATGTTTTCCGTGAAGCGAGCCATCAGTGGCCTGAGCACGAAAAATATTCGTATTCGTAACGTAAACTTATCAAGAGAACGACGAATTGTGATGGGCACACATGAGTTCCCAGTAGGCAAGCGGCCAATCGCAATGCTCTATTCTATCGAAACTTTTAGATATGAATGTCGACGTTACGAATACGAATATTTTTCGAATTTCAAATATTCCATAACACAAGCTAGTTAAGCTATGCTTGTCTAGATAGCGTTGTGTAGAATGTTGTGCCCCTTATTCCAGGTGACAAACAGATTCATAACTACGCGTGTTCGTAAAAACCAACATATTTAAGTTGGTCTAGTTTTGCGTCATTTCTCTCTTCTATGTTTACCAGTAGAAATCTGCCGTATTATCATACTATTTATACTGCTGATTGATGGCACTTGGTGGTATTTATTGTTACACATATTGAGAACACTTGTACTTTTTCGATACTATTTACATTTAGCAAAGGTTTTGTATGTTAAAATTGCTAGAATGTTAAATAGTTAGTAGTTTTTAGCAATTAGAACATACAAATAGACTTCCGTTATAAAGGCAGACAGACAGAGTATGCAGTTAAACTTTTAATGCCGGTTCCACATTGCTGCCGTGAAGCTCCATAAACAGGCGTGAACGCGAATGTGAACGGTTTTTGCGAGATTCACGCGCGTTCACGCATTTTCCCTTGATTGGAGTCAGTATTTTGTCCCACGACAAAAGGTTGCGATGTCAGAGCGAGTTTATAGTCTACAATAAACAATGCCTCCATTAGATAACTCAATCTCAAAGGCGACAGTAAGTTTACAAACTTTGAAAAAAGGTAAAGGGTGAATTTCCCGGGACCAAGAATTGCGTGGCATCGATGAAATCGGTACTAAAAATCATAGTTATAATGCTCTAAAATTTTTTGCTAGTTAGGTGAAATAGTGTGTGTGGCACTAAATATTTTATTAAATAGGATTATAGGTACTCCAAAAAAAAACAATATACACCGAAATCTTTCATTGCCGTGTTTGTCCACACGTCACCTACTGTGTCGTGATACCTCATTGAAAAAAAACTATTTGTTATTTTTATTAATACCTATTTTTATTTGATACGTGAATAGTTAAAGTATTGTTACGAAATACATTTATACAAATATTTAAACAATACAACGAATGGTTAAACAAAAATCATCTGTCCCAGAACTACCTTTCATCGCCGTGTTCTAAACATGTTTTAGAATATTGTTTTATCTAACAACTTTCGACCTCCCTTATATGCACTAAACGTTGCATATAGGTGCCGCCTAAGTGCTCGACGCGGAAGAACGTACACACGTACCTGCGTTTTGGCGCCATAGATGTAAGTATACCATTTTTCTGTTACTGGACATTTTTTCTTTCATCGCCGTGGATAGGTATAACTTTATAATCCAATAAGTTTATCCTCTTGATTAAACATTCAATAGAACGCCATTTCTCTTGTTTATTTTTGTGAAGTGATTAGTACTTCGAATAATTATTAGATCTTTTGTTATTTTATATTTTTGTCTTGTTTTTCATTGCCGTGCTTTCATTGCCGTAGTTTCCGTGGTCAAAATTTGCTATGGTAATGAAAAAAAAAACACGGCAATGAAAAAAACATCATTGCCATGCATTGTAAAACAATTTACTTTCATTGCTGTGGCCAGATGTTTCATTTCCGTGACTTATGTTTTCATCGCCATAGTATGATTAGGCATTACATTATAGGTAGCACCAAATACTGACATTACAGGATTCGAAAACTTTCTGCAATACGATGAAAGATTTGATGAGTTTTTTACTGTACAATCAATTATAAATAGTTTGATTTTAATAATGGATTGTTTATTTTTAGGATGCCAAGACTATGAAGAAGAACCTTAACCGGTGTGGGCTGTGATTATTTTGTCTTTAGATTTTGTAAAAATGTTATTGTTCCGCTTCACATTAAATATTGATGCGTAAATTAAAAACTTGTGGTGTACTATGTATGTTCTTTGCATTTAATTTACTTTTGCATAATTAACAAAAGTATACCATATTATTTGTTTTATTCATATTAGTGTATTGTTAATTTCTTTTTTGTGTGGAAGCATTTAAATAAATGATTGGTCAATTCTTTGATTCTATTATATTTGTTTTGCAGCTTTTTAACCTATGAAATTTGTATTTATTGTATGTAAGTAGGTATATAAATTACTATGTTTTATATGGATTTTTATTTCTGTGGTTGATTCTTTCATTTCTATGGAATAATTCTTTCATTGCCGTGGACGCTTGTTACATTGCCGTACACGCATGTTTCATTGCCGTGGCATGTAATTTTTAATCTTGTATATCTCGTTAGTGTTTTTAGTTATCTGCTAGATATTAAGCGAGAATACATATAGTATCAAAACCTTTAATTAACGCGATGTTTTTTTATTATAACACTTAAGGTAAAAAAATCCACGGAAATGAAGATTTTAACGGACCTGTTGAAATTCACCCTAAACTTTTAACTTTGCCCACTCTTTTCGGGAAACATATCTTGGACCTAATTCACGAGATAAATGAGGCTCTCGCGGGCGTGGATTGTTTTGTAATAATCTATTCTTGGTGAATTTGAGCTCGTCCACCGAAGAAGTACCCCGTGCTATCCTTAAAAGACATCCAAGAAACGTGTACTGCGCGTATAGAACACATTTTCTCAAGGTCCAAGATATATTATCTTTTAAACTCTCGCGCTCCGTGATATACAATAATAATAACGGGAATTAACGCGATCATGGTATAGGTACAACGGCGCACTTTGCGCCGCCGCCGCCGCGGGGCGCAACCGGGGGCGTAACCGGGGCTAGATGGGGACATTTTGGTCCCCACAACCCGAAGGGGGCCATCTTGAAAGAGATGGTCCTGGGTCTGTCGGGGTGCGAGAGATATGCTTTTGGCAATCTCACCTCCGGCAACCAAGTCAAAGTCAAAGTCAAAGTCTTTATTCGTTGAATATGGTACAAAATGGTGTTTAGGTACATAATGTTCAGATCTCATATTCTGCCGGTTCTGGCGTACAAAATTTTACATTGATTATTATAGTATTATTATAGTATTCCGCACAAAAAAAAAAGGTGTTACCTAGTCGAACGGTAACCATGATCGCCCTAATTCCCGTTATTATTATTGTATAGTCCACAATATATGTCCTGAGGTATACCCAGCTAAAGTAGGTAGAATGAATCATACTAAAATAGTAGTTTGTTGCAAAGGATGGGTCGAATCAGGATTAGGGAGCAGTTCTTTGTTTATTCACACATCTCGCGAGATTGGACGTGTTCTTTTATAAAGGCGGAAACACACTTCTTTATATGTTTCTAGCTCTTGCCTGAGCCTACGTTTGCGTGGAATTTTTATCCCATACATGTAAGCTATGAAAACCTATTCCAGAGACAAAAAGAAACCTATATACTTTTTCTTGACAATTTTTTTTAAATACAAATGAAAAGGCAAGAAATCAAAGGTACAATTTATATGGTACACAATTGGCGGCCTTATCGTACTGAGGCAATCTCTTACAGGCAACCATAGGATGGAGTAAGATATACACAAAGGGATTCGGGGCAGTTTGGTGTACTTAGAAATTATTATAATGATATAAATCTAATCTATCACTGTACCTAAATTAACTATAATAAAGGAGACTGAAATGATTACATACAATCTTGGGCCTAGTTGTAAGAAGATGAAAGTGGTGTCAATTATTAGCTTATGTATTATCAACCTTTCACTGAAAATTCTGCGGATTTTGTCAATCTGAGAACAGAGATATAAGAGATTATGTAAATGTGAGGTTATGTTACAATCTTCATCTAATAGCTGATTCCTGAAGTGCAAAATGTGTTCTTTTGCACTAATAGTTATTATATTTACTAGAAAATGTTTGAAAAATCATATGAATGAACGTCAACGACTTCAAGCGATAGGTAGGTAACAGGTAAGGAGAAAGGGAAAGGATGTCTAAAATAAAATAAAAAATCATTGAATATAGTGTTTGTTCACCTTCTATTAAACACATTTTACATTTTAAACCTGCCAGGATGGTAGCTGGTTAGATGAGGTTACAGGTATTTACTTACAGACTGAGGTGCAAGCCATTGCTGAATCACTAACAGAATTGTTTTATCGTGTAAGGGCCGTCGGCCCAGTGTATTGCAGTGACCAGAGTGGATATACCACAATTCACTCAGCGATCCATAGTTTCAATAATACCCAATCCACAAGCTGGCGGTAAAATGCAAAATAACAATTCCAAGTCAAACGTGTGAGCGATATTCGGTGTCCAAGGTAGGCAGGATTACAATCCGTAAAATACAAAGCAGTTGTCGTAAAAAATGACGAATAATCGGGAAAGCACTCAAAACGCATCGGAAAACACGAAACGATGAGCAAACAAAAACAGTCAGCAACTGTCTAGTGTCAATGTTAGTCAGCTGCCATGTCAGTGACATAGACTACAAATATAAGAGAGATTGGAATCGATATGAAATCGATAATCATTTATATTGGTTTTTCAGTAATTAATTGATATTTGATTTAATAATATGACTGTAATTATATGCACTATAATGCATGTAAGTATATATAGTGCATTTAATTACTTTGAGTTAATTATTTACAGCAAATATTTTAGTGTAATCGATTACTCAATTGATAATCTCACGAAAACTATTTTCTCATATTTCTCCGCATCCAGATTGAGAATTGAGGTGATTTTTCATATTCTAAGATAGAAAAATATGACTAATTTTTTAGATCATATCTCAACTCATTACATTTGGGCCCACCATTTTCCATCTCCTTTGGTTATGTCAGCAAAATTTATTCAGTCGCTTAAGCTTGACGCAAAAATACATCAAAAAATAAAAATATCTTCACAAACTTTAATATTTATATATGTTTATTTTTTAAACGGACACGTCAATTTGACTTCACATCACTTCATGGTTAAGCTTAAAGCAAAATCTCGGAAAGAGGGTCACCATTATAAACATGTACCATGTTTGAATGAATTTTTTATAGCATTTATTATGCTAACTGTTAAGTCGCCCTGTAAACGAAAGGTCGTGAGTTTGAGTCTCACTTGAGCATTTCATTTTTCCAATGTTTTTCGAATGTACCATGTTAACAGTAATGGTACTCAGCTTGACGGCCTCATAAGATGCCTTTTCACGCCCCACTTATATGAGCCGGGACTGTAGGCAGAAGGAAATAACACGAAGCGTGGATGTTTTATTCGTCTTTATTTGAGTAGTTGTACGCGTAATTTTTTCTTAACGCTTTTTTTTATTTTAAATCGTTTATTTCTTTTTAAATAGTACAAGTTTCGTAAAAACATATCCCACAAAACCGTGTGACTGGTTTGTCTGTGGGTCACGGTCTCTTTTATATATATTATGACAACTTACACACATTACAGTTACAAATAAGCTTATCAAATGACACGATAGTTCGTTAGTACAGTGCAACAGTTAGTAACACATATTGGCTTCACAAATTGAGAAAAATATTTGGGCGAATATAGCCTAGTCCTAAAATAAATAAAAGATGCCGAAGTGTGGTTCCGCCTTAAAGAATGGGTTTTGATCGAGTATTGCTTTGTTTGTGACCTTTAGTTTTATGGAGAATTTAGATCTTTGTCGTGTAGCTAACTTACTTCAAATATACTCACGCTTGTATAGCACTAAATGGGTTGGCAGAAGTCTAATAATATACTTTTTTTTTTTTTTTTACCGTGGGGGAAAATCCTTCATGGATGTTATGCCGGAGTCCTACCGACTAAAAACCCCGGGTAAGCCCTCGTAAGGATGTCCCAAGACTCCCATCAGACCTACGGCTACAATTGCAGCCTCGCCTTGGGGGTGGTTGGGGTGCTATCCCGGGTTCATTGGGGGTTTTCGGGTGTTATCCCGCTTCTTAGGGGGGGGGGGGGGGCGTGCGTGAATCCCTCACGTTACGCTGCCGTCATGGGCCTGCTTCTGTAGAGACGGTGAGCAGCCAACTCACCGTCCTCAGGCCCCCGGTCATGGAGGCCGATGGTCTTCGGCGAAGCCGCCGCCGACTGCGGAACTCGGGAGGGAGAGTTTTCTCCCGCTCTCGGCCCGCCGCCCGCCTCTTTCACGAGCATAACCTGCTCACAGAAAGAGGCGGCGCAGTCCCACTTGCTCCCGCTGGATACCATGGCTCGCACCATGGTCTCGAGCGAGAGAGTGCCCACGCCCAGACCCAGTCTAATAATATACTTACGTTTCATCAGCGGTTATTACATTCATTCCGAGATTAAATTCGAAGACTACTACCAACTTCGGTTTGACTTAAACCCTCTTCTTCTTCTTCATCTTAGCGTTAATCTCAGTCGCATCCGAAACCTTCAGCTTGGAGTCTGGGGTCCGCTTTACCAGTCTAACTGCGGATTTGGCTAAACTTCGATATTTTCTGTGAAGCGATTGCCATCTGACCACAACCCAAAGGAGATATGGCGCGGCGCCCGCAGGAGGGGAGACGTCGAACCGAATGTATCGGTGATCTGACGCTGTCCCCACCTCCTCAAGGACACGCCAGCCCTGCACACGGCCTGAGAGCGGGGCGCTCGCGAACGAAAGGTCCACAATTGAGTCACCCCAGTTCTTCACGCACGTGGCGACGGCCCCGCGATTCAGGAGAACTAGGCTGAGACTATCAGCCCAGCTCTCCACTGCCCTGCCCCTCGGATTCGTGCGCCGGGAACCCCAGTTCATAGACCAGGCGTTAAAGTCCCCGAGCACCAGAACCGGGTGAGGGTAACAGGTATTGACGACGACGGTCAGATGATCCAGCCACTGCTGGTACTCATCTATGACTCGGCTCGGCGAGAAGTAGACTGCCACGACCGCTATTCCCCCCACGAGTGCCGCTACGCAGCCATTCCCCCTTGTCACGACAACAAGGGGGGGACTGCCGGCAGCGGCGTTGTGCACCAGTGCCACCGACCCGTCCAGGTCGGTTTCCCAGGCAGGTCCGAGAAACCGGTGAATGTACGGCTCGGCGACAGCGGCGACATTAATGCCCCACTGTGCGGTGCTCTGGAGCAGAAGTGCCTGAGCATCGACACAGTGGTTTGCATTTGCCTGCAGGACGCGGAGCTGAGGATCCATTATGGAACCCCCCCATCTCCGCGCCCTGCCGCGAACCAGAGACGGAGCGCCTGCCTCCCGGCTTCGGCCTCCCCGCGGTGCAGGCCTTGGCACCAACCCTATGGTCGGCCGGCTTGCCCTCCGCTGCACACCTGAAGCAGTGCAACGGAGCTTCGCAACTACCGGCCTTATGACCGGGTTGGCCACAGCGGAAGCAACGGTCACCGACTGTTACCTCCGCCGTGCACTGCACCCCTACGTGGCCTACCGACAGGCACCGGAAGCACCGTGCCGGTCGGGCCTGCAGGAGCCGCACCTGCACCTTCTGGAAGCCCCCGATGAGGAGGCTCCGCCCATCGGCAACCTTTTGGGCTGCCGCGATGGGGCAGCCGACAACTGCTGCCCCAAGTCCACGCCGGCCGAAGCGTATAGCTCCGACCTTTACTGTGTCCTGAGGACAGCCTCCGGCCTCAACCACGGCGAGCCTAAGCTCCTCGGCCGTGATGGAGTCGTCCAAACCCGATATGCGCACTTCTGCGCACTTGTTGGGCCTGGACACCCGGACATCAGCCGCGTCCAGCGTCTCCCTAAGCGTAGCCGCCAGGGCGTCGGCTTTAGGGCCGCTGGTAGCGCCGGGGACCTCGAAGATCCGAGATCCGGTGCGCGTGGGCTTGCACACCAGATCCGGGATCCCAAGGGCTCCCAGGTCGATGCAGGCCCTTGCCTGCCTCACCACCTGGGCGTACTCCACACCCCTCTCCGACGCCTCCGCCGTCAGTGTGATGACGACGGCCGTTGATCGAGGCGCGCGGAGCCTCCTCGGCGCTGTTGCCATCGCGGCAGCCTTGGCCCTTCTGGCCAATTTGGCTGCCTTTTTGGCGGCATTCCGTCTCTGTTTATTGGCTCCCGCTACCTCCCAGCCCCCGATGGGGGGCTCGAGGACTTTGCTGGAGCCAGAGCTCGGGCCGGGGCTGAAACCCGGGCTGGGGGCGGGGCTGAGATCAGGGCTGGGGACTTCTTCCCCTTGCCCTTCCCCTTACCCTTGCCCTTGCCCTGGACGCCCTGAGTGGAACCCGGAGGACCTGGAGGGGGGCGGCGAGCCGGCACCGCCACCGGGGAGGCAGGCCCCCCCCTCACTGCGGCGGCGTACCCGGCCGGCGTCGCGAGAGGAGGACGGCGGGCGATATCAAGGATCGCCTCGAGCCGCCGGTTGGTGCGCTCCTCCTGCGCGACCATCTCCGCGCGTATGGCCGCCATAAATTCGGCCAGCGACGCCGGCTCTGCCGGTTGAGTCGGCAGCTGCACCGGTTGCCGCGGTAGCTGCGCAGTTTGCGCTGGCCGCGGCGGCTGCGCAGTCTGCGCTGGCCGCGGCGGCTGCGCAGCTTGCGCTGGCCGCTCCGACTGCACCGGCCGCCCCGTGAGCGCCGAGTGCGCCGACCGCTCCAGCTGCGCCTTCCGCATTGACCGAGTCACCACTCCCGGCAACTCGGTCAGGTCCTCGACCCTCTTTTTGAGGGCCTTCAGCTCCGCTGTGACCCTCTCGAGTCGGCGCTGGGACTCGACCTCTTGTTGTTGGGCCTCGTCCGCCCTCCTCGCCTGCTCGGCCACCTGCTCGGCCAGGCCCGTGCTGGCGGCAACGATCTGCTGCACGACCCCGAGCATTGCAGCCTGCTCGGGAGTCGGAGACTCCGTCTGCCCCGCCATCATCCGGCCGAGCCGATGGCCGAGGATCATGGTCCTTCGGTAGTTCGCCAAGACCAACGGCACCTCCTTCCCTGGGTCGGCTCCAACCCACGGGGAGGAGTCCCGAGGGGGGGCGGCCTCACTACCGCTCCTCCTCTCCCTTTCGCGGCCGGTGGCCTGCACCTTGACCACCCGCTCCTCCTCGCCGCTGCTGCTGCTACTGCTGTCATTGTCGGGGATGAAAGCCTCATCCACCTCGGCCACCAGCGACAGGGGAACCTTTTTCCCCAGCTTCCCTTTGCGTTTTTTGGCTGCAGACCTAGTCTGCAACCCAGGCAGCGCCTGCCTGTCCTCCTTGGTGGTGACGCCAGATTCCTCTGACGTCACTGCCGCCGCTGTTGGGGACGACGAATCGTCCAGGTGTAGCGCGACCTCCGCGCTACTGTTAGAGTTGGGGCCGGATTTAGAGCTCGGCGCCGGGCTCAGGCAATGGTTGTCCACCCCAGAATACGAGGGACTGCCGTTGCCGACTGGCAACGGGAGGGACTCCCCAGCTAGGCTGGGACCCTCCTGGGTAGTTATATCCGTAATTTTTTCCATTGCATATTGTGAGGTTTACGTCCTCCGACCTTGACGCCTTCGGGACTGGACTCCCTCCAGCCACTCATCCCATCGCCAGGCGTCAGAGCTTGGGATTAGGGATTTTTTATAGAGGTTAACTCCTCGCGGATCCGGAGATCCACCGGTCCTGTCAGTTCAGGGTTACGGCCGGGCGGGGTCGGTAACGTTCCGCATGGCGCAGGTCCTTTCGGGGCATGGATGCTTCGGAAGCTACCTGTGCCGGGTGGGACGAGAGCCGACCAGTGGGTGCCACCACTGTGGCGGCGATGATGACACGGCGCAGCACACCCTAGAGGAGTGCCCCGCGTGGGCTGGGGAGCGCCGTGCTCTCATCGCCGAAGTGGGGACGGACCTCTCGCTGCCGGCCGTAGTTCTGTCTATGGTCGACGGCGGCGATGAGGCGTGGGCAGCGGTTCAGACCTTCTGCGAGACGGTTATCTCGCAGAAGGAGGCGGCGGAGAGGGAGAGGGAATGTGACCCCCTTTCCCTCCCACAGCGCCGCAAGAGAACCGGGGCTCGGAGGAGGCGGTACCACCAACTCCTCCCCCCCTAACCGGGCCGGGCAGTAGACGCGGGGGCGTCTGCTGCCCTTACATAGGCCTCGAGGTTGAAGGCGCACGTCGTGTCGCGTGTGCCTTGCCTAGGCGGGTGGCAGAAGGACTCCTCTTCTGCCGCACCAGAGATGGGCCTGCCGTAGATCAGCGGCGGGCGACCCACACGACGATGGCGGAAGATGTTGTTCCCGCCATCGTCGATATGTGGTGACGACGGACACCGTGGTGGTTTAGTGGGTAGTCTGGCCTCCTTCGAGGCTAGGAGTCCCACACGAAGCCCACTCCCTGCCCCCGTGGGGGGTGAGCGAAGTGCTTAAAAGCATTCCACCACGTAAAAAAAAAAAAAAAAAAAAAAAAGGGTTACGGCCGGGCCGAACGGGGTCTGCACCAGACCGAGTCCGTCCGCCCCTGGGGGTAATTTTTTATAGAGGTTGTCTTCCTCGCAGCCCACTAGGAGCCACCGTTCCTGACTTAGGTCAGGCTTACGGCTTGGCCGCACGGAGGTCTGCACCAGACCCTGTCCCCCACCTCTGGACGAAGCCAGAGGTGAAGAACCCGTCCGCCTTAGAGCGTACCCTCCACTACGCCTTCTGCAAACAGAGGGACGTGTGGAAGGCCCACGAGCGGCCCCTGATAGGGCCACTCCCGCCTTGATTGTCTGAACGTCTCTCCCTTGTCCCCTCTGAAAACAGAGGGATACTGGGAGAGACGACGATGACCACGGGCCTTGCAGGCCCGTCATCCCACGACCCCACCTCAGTGGGGTCCGCCGATGGGTTATTTGTCAACGGCCAACAGAACTCCCAAAGTGGAAGTCTGTTAGCCGTTGTCCAGGATGCACCAGCCCTCCCGCTTCCGCTCCCCAGGACCGCAGTCCAAAGGGGGAAGAAACGAGAAGGCCAACGTGGAGGTTACCCAACCAGCACCCCTGAGTGGTTCTTCGTGCCGAAATCCCCTCAGATAGGTACCTCCCACACCGGAGCCGGAAGGGGAGGTTATGTCGGTCTCGAACCGCAACCTCGTGGTGCAAGGCCGGAGGTGAGGTTATCTACGACATATCCCTTGCACCCCAGCTGACGCAGGGCCTCGTTCGAGTGGTCAGGTGTGTGGCCGAAGTTTTGGAATTTTCATGGTATGTACCCAGCATATGTAGGTACCCAGCATATGTACCTAGGTACCTTGCACCTGTTATTACAATGTCACCGACACGGTCAATAATCAGAATGTCTGTAAAATCAAGTCTGCGGTCAATTGTACGGTACATTTGTGTATTGGCAATGAAAATTATGAAAACTTTCGTGTTTCAAGTAAAACTATTTGTTACGGATTTTATCGCAATTTATTTGATGTTATTTCTCTCCTCCGTTACCAATTTGTGTGCATAATAAAATAATCTTTATATAAATGCGAAAGTAGCTCTGTCTGTTTTTGTACTGTGTGTCTGTGAACTGATCTTGATGAAATTTTATATAGAGATAGACCTTAATAAAGGACATAGGCTATGTTTGGTTGCGATAACCTACATCCATGCGGGAAAAAGCGTAAGTTCTTTAAGAACCCCATATTGTAGTTGCTTGGGAAGACCACGGCAGAGAATTCATTCCACTGCTTAAGCGTGCGTAGTTTGAAGTTCCTTTCATAGTACATATAGGTAGCTGTGCGTAATATCAGTTATGTTCTAAATTGGGGTCACGTCAACACGTGTTATGAGTCAGCATGCATCCTATACATCCCACTAGCACTAGTCTAGGTGCTCTTCCTGGACAATATTGTAAAAAATAATTAGTATCCACGAATAGCACAGCCTGCCAAAAATCTTGATAGGTGGTCTTCGTGGACATGGCTAGGAGCTATTCGCTCAGGTGCTATTCAGCTGGGTGCTCTAAGTGGCCTACACCCTTTCAAAGTACCTAGTCATGTTTGTGTTTAATTAATCTCGGCAAGAATCAATCAAGAGCGAGTATGGCTCGTGCTGTAAGAGCCCGTACAAATGGAAGCCTGCCTCCATTTGCAATTATACATTTTATTTTATTTTATTTTTATTTCCCATCTTATACGTCTTTAAGGCGACGTGGCGTCATCTACCGATTTTCTTACGAACTATCATGGGCGCAGTTATCAAAAATCAATGTTTAAAAATGATTGTAACATCATTCATTGATTCCGATAGTTCGTAAGAAAATCGGTAGATGACGCCACGTCGCCTTAAAGACGTATAAGATGGGAAATTTGAATCATATCGGGCGTGTCTCGGTAGCCGAATTGGTCAGGCATTCCCCCTGTAAGGGAAAGACTGCGGGTTCGAGTCCCGCCCGAGAAGATTCTTTTTCCCTATGTATTCGATTTGTATAGTTAGCATACTTAATGCTGTAAAAATTCCTTCAATTTATTTTTATTGTTGCGGTGTTATAGACGACGGTAAAATTAAAACAAAATAAGTAAAATTAACCGTAACTAAATGCTCAACAGTTTAGTTCCATTAAACCAGACAAATACGGTTAAAACCGGCTCTTCAGTAAAAATCGGTAAATTTGAAGTGGCTCGTTGGTTTCGCAGCTAAAGCCTGCACTTATTCGGCCTAAGTGTTATTGCACTTTTATGTTAAGAGTTTCTCTGCAGCTGTACGGCTTCTGGAAACGTGCCCAACAGACGGCAAAACGCTTGATCCTATAAAATAATATAAATGGCGATATATAGGTGTAAATTTTGCCTTCTAGAACATAAGTAACTTAACATACTATCACAGAATAGATAATACTACTAGGTACAGTCAGCATCAGAAAGATGTTAGAAAGAAAGAAAGAAAATATTTTTTATTATACACACAAAAAATTGGTTGACAATAAAAAAAACTAAAAAATAAATTAAACACAACTGTGCATAATAATGGTCGCCTCTCAGCGTGAATGCTGTCCGCGTAGTAGTGCAGGCGGACAGCGCTGGTTTTCAGAGGCGGCCGCGAGTATGACATAAAAGCAAAAAATATAATCAATAAAAAAAAATAAAAAATAACCATAGCTGTTAATAAAAAGAAAGTATTCAAAATGCACGTGTGAATTTCAAACAAAACGAACAAACAAACAAACAGTATTAAGCAAAAAATAATATGCACACACAGAAAAAGAAAATTAACAAAAAAAAACATAACAAAATAAAAATACAACAAAAAAGAAAAGAAAAAAATAATATGTTGACGAACAGAGTGCTCAAAATATACTTAATTACGTTTTTTGACTCCCTTCCAGTTGACCGATTGTTCTGATATTTGGTACACACCTTTAGTTCGGACAATAATACAATAAAAATCAATAAAACAGTTTATTTGTCCTTAATACGAGAGTTTTAAGATCATTTTGAGACTTCCAGCTCACGTGTTTCCTTCTTCCTACAGTCCCGGGTCCTTTAAGCGGGGCGTGTAAAGGCATCTAACGAAGCCGTCAAGCTGAGTGCCACCACTGTTAATATGGTACATGTTTCCGATGGTGACCCTCTTTCCGAGACTTTGCCTTTAGCTCAGGCGAGGTGGAGTCAAATTGACGTGTCTTATATAAAAAAAAACTTCGCCGTCAAGATATTTATGACGCTGACTGTACTATCATCATATCGTTAATCTCGCTTGTAAAAAGCTATGCGAGCTTGTTAAAGCTTATACTTTGGAGTCCAGATCCCGCATCCTACTCTTTCTTTTGGCTAATCTTGGTTTTAGTGGGATCGACTGCCACTTGACTATCCATTCATGACAGGATAACCTTAGACCACAGAATAGATAATAGTACTAGCGTACGGAACGGAAGCTCACACCCCCGCGCAGATTGCATTTCCTCACCCCGCAGTTCTCGAATCAGAGGTTGAACAACAATTCGAATGTTTCATACATATTGTCGAGAGCTTCCGAGGTGTGCTTAGACAGAGCTCGCTCTGTATATTTTTTGCAGCCACCATAGTCTTTTCTAGCTAATAATAATTAGTTTATCGCAGTCCACTGCTGGACATAGGCCTCTCCTAATGTTGGGAGACTTTGGCCCACTGTTTCCACGCTGGTCAGACAGGTTGATACAGGATTTTATTTTGAGTTTTCCTTTCTCTCGCAGTGATATCGTCTGCGTATTTTTCTGTTAGTCACCTCTCACGACACCCTTCGGATGAAACGGGGTGGTGATACTTGTATCTTTTTTTCCGTCACCACATGGATACGGCTGACCAGGGGAAATCAATTGGCTCCGTGCTATTCTAAGTTGAGTAGATCTAATCCCAATCATCCAAAGCTTTTAGAATCTAGATAGCAATTTCATTGTACCTTATATTTAGTCACACATGTACTGAAAGCTGTACAAAGTAGCAATATTATCTTCTTCGTAATACGGGTATCAATCAAGGTAAGACGACAAAAACCAGACATAAATAAATGAGAAACCTGTCTAAGGAAAATGGAGCGACGTACGTTAGGTAGGATATATTGTAGGATTTATTAAATGGTGCTAGATAACCGCTTATCTAGCAAAGTTTAGTATTTCCTAGAATATATATTCTAACTGCTGTGAAATTTTATTCTCTAAGCATTTAGTGGCAAGCGCCGTCTCTACCATGGTGAATGTTCTGACGAGCTCTTCCAATTAGTCCCACCCACACGTGCAGGGCTAAGATGCCATTCATAAACGGTGCAGAGTATACCAGTTAGAACCAAGCGTTTCAGTGACTCATTCAAGACCTGGAACTCCCTACTCCCTACCCTTTGCCTTTAGCTTAACATCAGGCGAGGTGAAGTCAAATTGACGTAAAAAAAGCGCAGTGCTGGGATCGACAGTTATAATGATTCTCATTGGTTGAACTGTGTGACGTCACTGAATATAGACCAATGACAAGATGTTTAAGGAATTGCACAGCTGTGTTCCTAGTCTGAATATAGCCTGTGTCCTGAGCCTGTATCTTGGGTGATAACTTATACACCTTATCCTCACGGATACCATCAAGATTTTCTGATGAGGTTCTGGTGCAGGTTTTCTTCTGGCAGGTAGAAGAATTTTGGTTTACTTTAGACTTGATGACTTCCAGGTTATAGCTTTTTTGGAAAATAGACCATATTTTTTCAATACGGAAATCCTTGCGGAAACCCTCCGCTCTCCCCGCTGGAGTCAGTGGTAATGTCAGACTCAAACCGACTAAAACCAAACGCCGTTTTGTTGCCGGAGGTGAGACTGCCACTGGCAAATTCCTCGCACCCCGTTTGACACAGGGCCGTTGAGTTGGCCTCCTCAGGCGGTACGGCTCCTTAACCGTTCACACGATAAACATATTGCCAATACGTTTTGTGAAGGAAAATATCCATCAGGCATTTGATATTTTAGGGTGCCGTCTATTTGGTAGAAACTTGATACTCCGAAACCTATTTGGGATAACTCACTTCGCAGAAACTTCTTTAATCGATCATTTATTAGGCATTAAAAATATTTGACATAAATATTTTTAGGCATAATGTGCTTATGACCGAATTTAGAATGGCATACATTTAAGATAGTAGATTTTTATTTGGCATAATTACCTTTGGCATAGTTAAAATTTTGTATTACTTCATTTAGCATAACGTTAATTTAGAGTACAGATTATTTGGCATAATTTGACTAGGCATACTATAAAGAGCATAGAATTTTAATTAGAATAATATAGATTGGGTTACTTTCTTCTTTAAAAATGGGTAGGTTAGGTTAGGTTAGAACTGTGGCCAGAATAGATAGTTGTTTACACCCCGACACAGAGTACCCCGACTCGGATAGGTTAGGTTAGGTTAGAACTGTGACCCCAACAGCGCGAGCCGAGCGAGCGAAGTGAGCGTGCCGCGTCAGCGGCCGGCGAAGCGCCAGAATAGATAGTTGTTTACACCCCGACACAGAGTACCTCGGATAGGTTAGGTTAGGTTAGAACTGTGACCCCATCAGCGCGAGCCGAGCGAGCGAAGCGAGCGTGCCGCGGTAGCGGCCGGCGAAGCGCCAGAATAGATAGTAGTTTACACCCTGACACAGAGTACCCCGACTCGGATAGGTTAGGTTAGGTTAGAACTGTGACCCCAACAGCGCGAGCCGAGCGAGCGAAGCGAGCGTGCCGCGGTAGCGGCCGGCGAAGCGCCAGAATAGATAGTTGTTAACACCCCGACACAGAGCAATAGCAATAGTAAAAATGATAACGCCTGATTAGAAAAGTGTTGCAATAATCATAAAAGATGATTCTTGCTGTAAACATTATGCGAAATGATGGTTCTATTTATAAATAGTTATGGATAAGAAATATATACCAAAAGATGAATCTGGTTTTGAACTTTCTGCGATGTGATGGTTATACATTGTGATTATTATGGATACAAAAATTATGCGTACAGATGATTCTGATTTACAAAATTATGGGTTTCAATGTATGCAAAATGAGTTTATGCCAAACGATATTCTGCGAAAAGAGGTTTATGCTATTAGTTGTTAAGCAATATAAAATTATTACTTAAAATGTTCTACTATATGAGGTGTACCCGATATTTTATACAGTTTGACCGATTTTTCATTGAAACTTATAATGGTGTGTCGTGGGCGGAATCTACCCACTGGTCAAATAACAGCTTCGGCTGTGGGCACCTTTTGAATAATAAATACATACCGATTAACGTTTTATATGGTGGTGTAACACCTTAGCAACTAAACTACGAAGGCTCTATCTAGTTTTTAAAGCTGAGCGATATCTAAGAGTCCATTTGGTACCTCTTGTAATATTTATAAGTAGCCGATCCAAAGTAATATTGGTAAAGATAATAATCTGCCTTTGTACGTCTGTTTGGTTTGATATCAGAACGTCCCATTCACGTTCACACGTCACGCTGTTTCAGATGGTCCCATTCTCAGATGGTCCTATTCACAGATCGTCCTATTCTCACTTTGTCCTATGCCCAGATCGTCCCATTCCCAAATTGTCCTATTCCCAGATCGTTCCATTTCCAGATGGTCCCAGGGATGGTAACACATGGCGCAGTTTTAATGATAGGGGTATGAATTAAATATACTACACGAGCCTATACGAGCTACCATGAAGACTGCTAATGTAAATTTCTGATGCTGTCCAATAGACTACGGATCAAATAGCCATATTTTTTATTGTTTATTTAAATTAGCATGAAAATGTTCATTACGCGATTCAGATACAATAGTTTTGTAAAAGTTCAGCTTAATTCTACTAGATGGCGTTGAACATAAGTAATGTCGCCATGGCAGTAAACAAAATAGAAATTTCCCTTTGTTCATCAGTTGAATAGCATATTTTCCATTATCTTGATTCTTGTAGCAAAGCAATTTTGAACAATTCTTTATTACTTACGCATTACACGATATAAATCTCTATTTTGCCTGCGGAGCTAACGCGCCCATAAAACATTTTTATTACAGTAATTTAGTACTAGATGTGTAAATGTGTTGACCTATTTGCACCTATAGATAAGATATATGTTTATCTCTTTCTGATGATATATGTAATATTGGGAGTATATCATCATCTTACTGTCTTCGTTCTAGCTAGGTACTTTACTTCGGGCTTTTCAGGCTATTTGGTTTTGTGCGGTAATGTTACGGGATTTTCTATCGCTTCAATATCGATGTTTAGTTGAAATTTATGTTAAAGATTTCTAATAATATTTTAATTAAAGGAAAGACGAGTGTGATGTTTACTTTTGCACTGAAAGCGGTCAGGGGCAGGTTATTTGACTAATTTATTGACCAATATGTAGATGACTCGATGTATACATTTATTTGACAATAGTGTAGGGTAGGCAGCGCGAGTGTAACGCCTCTGGTGTTGCATACGTCCATAGGCCGCGGTAACCACTTTGTCTGCCACCTAAGTGGTATAAAAAAAAAACAAAAAAGTGTGTATTTTACATAGAATAAAAATTAATAATTAAAGGAAATACGGGTTAGAATTTTCGTTAACTAATGTCTTTCTTCATCCAAGTCCCAATCTCGGCTGCAATCTTAGCGTGTTATAAGAAACCTAAATTTTCCAGAATTTTCTTTGGTTAGTTTTCACCTGACTGTCGACTGACTCTTCAATCTCAAGAAGAAAGCCTACGTCAGAGTCCATTATTCAGCAGGTGTACCAAGATTGCAGATGAGATTTGTTTGAACCCCGAAGGTCTTGATGGGGTACAAATACAGTCTAACGATTCATACTGCTTACATACTGTCAACGAAGCCGTCGCAGGGCAGGGGAGTGGTGGGGGACGGGGTATTACTCGGTACGCCCATACATTTTACTCGGTACTAAGGATTCAGGGCTGTCTCATTTGTAATCACACTAATCACGTTTTTTATTTATAAAACTTCATATTATCTGGTACATTAGTGGTCAAAAGCATTCTCCCTGTAAGAGAAGGATCGCGGGTTCAAATCCCGCCTGGACCGATCACAATTTTTTTTCCTATAACCTGTAATAATATAATAGTAGGTATGTCTGTTTATCAACATCTCTACTATGAATACGGGCATTTTGAAATAGATTAGCAGATGCGTATTTATATTTTTAGGAGTACACCGTAAGTCGTTGTGTCAAAATGTTAATGAATATGAGAGATTATATTTAACTGTTTAATGTGCAAATCACCGAACAGATATTTTTTCAGTTCCGTAGTATGCACATTGTCTAGAATATAAAAAGATAAGATACTTTATTTTAAGCTGAGAAATGAACGAAATATGGCTATGAAGACACTTCTGTCCAGCCCTTCAAGGGTACACTATTGGCGCAAGTGCATTTATGGGCCATTCTCCCATTTTTCCATTATGGGGGCAAATGCCGCCTGACCCCAGAATTGCGAGGGAAGAACTAGCACCCGTGTCTCGTCCGTGAATCAGTAGGTGTCTCGTATTTCAGACTGGCTTATGCTTGCCTTGACTAAAAAACCATGGTGGGACCCATTCATTTCATTATATTAACATGCAGCACATGTTCACGATGGTGACCCTCTTTCCGAGACTTTGCCTATAGCTTAACATCGGGCAAGGTGAAGTCAAATTGACGTGTGCTGTATAAAAAAAATACTAAAAATAATAACTCTAACTCATGTTTTTTTATTTCCAATAGGTTTCGTTTCGCGTTTCGGTACTGCTCAGCCAGATGGTAAGCTTCTTTTAAATATACGCACTTATGAGCACATTGCACTATATAAGTGTTAGGTTCACTTAACCTAAC
Organism: Eilema sororculum; assembly: GCA_914829495.1. Taxonomy (NCBI): domain Eukaryota; kingdom Metazoa; phylum Arthropoda; class Insecta; order Lepidoptera; family Erebidae; genus Eilema; species Eilema sororculum. Next base: position 2,778,310 of record OU618556.1, read on the forward strand.
ATTATAGCACTTAATAATATTAGCACTTGCACTATGAACTAAAGGTGATAATGAAGATTTTATTAGATTCTGAAATGATATTTTATAGTTGTTATTTTAGAACTGATTTCATGGATCAACAATTATAATGATCGCGCGATTAAGCCTAACTAAAATACATTAATAAGTTCTATGTTCAAGGCTCTTTTTAATTTTTTTAATAAACATAAGTATTTTATTCTACTTTTATTATATAAATTTGCTTTTTAACCGAGTTTAAAAAAGGATGAAGTTCTCAATTGTTTTTTAACATAACAAATACACTGCTTACCCTGAGTTTACCATAACTTTTTAGGTCCGTATTCCAGAACAATTTTTAGTTATGAATCGACTCTCACAACGACATTAAAGCCCGTATTTTAGAACGGTACTCAGTCCCGAGTTTAGATTTATTTGAGGACAGACTATCTATACAATCTGTCTTCAAATAAATCGAAACTAAGGACTGAGTACCAGTCTAGAATACGGGCCTAGAACTGTCATATAGAATACAATCTGTCCTCAGATCTAGTTATAATCGAGATTCAGGACTGAGTATAGTTCTGGAATGGGCTTAGGTGATAGTGAAGAAGAAGCGCCGCAAAAACTAAGACTAACTCCTGAAAACATGATAACATCGTAACAGATAACCCTTAGCTCAACCAGGACATTGAACCCAAGGCCTTTACAGTAAGGCTCTCTGTCACCACACCTCCACAGAATTGTTAAGAATAATTAATACAACTTTTACTAAACTCAATTTTAGCTGAAACAATATTTTTCGACACTGACATGGGATTCGCAACTCAAAGGGATTCTAGTTCAAAGGTTTTATACCTTTAAAATTAAGTTAATGATAATATATTTTTTAAACATGTCAAGAACAGTACAAAAAAATAATGATACTGGCTACAAAGATGTTTTTTTTTATACTGCTAAGTACATACATTTTTTTAAGAAAACAGACTCGCATTTTCTTAAAAAAATTAATGAGTAAAATCTTGGAACTCGCGTCTTCGTCCCCCACACCACGCTGACGCGACGTCACGATGATACGATGTACAAGATACTTAATTTTTGACAACTTGTGGCAATTTCATATGTGACATCACTGTACATAATTAAGTATTTTTGAGTGAACAAAATAATTTTGATTCTAGCAACTAAAATACGTATAAACGACGACCTATTACAAACCCGACATAATATAAATTGTACCGGTGTAAAAAACAAAACTACATTTTATCTACGAAAAACATCGGAAAAATGAAACGCTCAAGTGAGACTAGAACTCACGACCTTTCCCTTACAAGAGGAATGCTCTTTCAACTGAGCTATTGAGCCACACCTGAATAATTTCAAATTTTCCTTCTCTTTATATCCGTCTTTATGAACTGTTGGAAACAATTAATAATTTTTCAACCATTTTTAAACATTGAATTTTGTGTGGCTCAATAGCTCAGTTGGAAGAGCATTCCCCCTGTAAGGGAAAGGTCGTGAGTTCAAATCTCACTTGAGCGTTTCATTTTTCCGATGTTTTTCGAACTTAAAAGTCATAATAAATGCTATAAAAATTCATTCACATACATTTTATCTAACATAAGCAAGACATTGTTCTTTTTTATATCATATATTATGATTTATGATAATCAAGACCACAGAACAGACTTTTTCTCTGTTCCGTGATCAAGACATTATACTATTATTTAAAAATACTTCATTTCAAAATATAGTACTAGTACAGATTCCAAATTCGTAGTCATCTGATGCAAAATCTGATTACCCTAATTGTTTAACTGTATGTAGGTACTGTAATGTACTGTCACCATGATTATTTATTGCTTTACTAATTTATGCGACACGAGCTTAAAATAAATTCATCAAAACATCACAAGGCTCATAATCCTGGGGATCTGGTCGCAGCTGTCACCGTAAATAACATAATTTCAAGCACACTTTAAAAAATACAGTTTTTTTACTAAATGTATTGACATTTTTGTCTGAATCTGATATTTTTTCACCCCAAAATCTTCACAGATTCACGTCGGCAGCTTAGTGATTAAGGAGTCGTACGTTAGAAATGTCCCAGGTTCGAATCCTGGCCATTACACTACCGACGTGAACCCACTCCTACCACAAGCAATTTAGCTTAGCTAGAGGGATTACAGGTTATACTAGTAATTTGGGTTGTTAATATTATTTAAAAAATGTTTATAGCTTACATTACAAAAGAGAATACAAATCTTTTATAAAAAAATATATATCACTTATGGCAAATTCGACCACGGGTCGATTCGACCAAACGCCAGTAAAGTTTGTTCCTAGAATAAACAAGTAATATCACCCACATATTCAGCTGTTATTCTAGGAATAAACTTTACTCGCTTTTGGTCGTACCGGTCCGTGGGTGGCAGATAAGCAGACGGTCGTGATAGTGGAAAGTTACCGCGGCATATGGACCGTACGCAATACCAAGGGCGTTACACTCGCGCACCCGACAGATATGCCCCTTTTTTTTAACCGTGGGGGAAAATCCTTCATGGATGTTTTGCCGGACTCCTACCGACTAAAAATCCCCACGGTAACGCCCAGTAGCCTATGGTTGGGAGCCCCGGGTAAGCCCTCGGAAGGATGTCCTAGGACTCCCATCATTCCTACGGCTACAGTTGCGACCTCACCTAGGGGGTTTATAGATATGCCCTAACATTGTATATTTAATACAAAAAGAGCCTTTATAAAAGCTACTTGTAAAAGCAACCTGAATATTCCATTTAACAATCATCGAACGGCGAGTTGAGCCCAAAAATAAGCTCATGAATAAATATTTTAGAAATTGATCAGCCCGATGTGTTTCTAAGTGATTACATTAATGTACGTAATGTAGGCTAAAAAGTCGGTATTCAGTTACTTGGCCTCGCCCGTTCGCGTTTAAAAAGTAATTGGTGCTGTTAGGTTTTATATATCGGAGAAGTAGATGTTGATATACTAAAAGAAAATACGTATAGTATAATCAATTACATTATGTGGCACTTTTATAACGTAAGGCTAGGTTTTCTTTTACGTGCGACCCCCCCGGAGCCTGTGGAGGTGGTTATGTCAGACTCAAACCGATTAAAACACACGCCGTCTTTGGGTCGTTGGTTGCCGGCCGTGAGATTGCAGAAAACATATCTCTCGCACCCCGGCAGACCCAAGACCATCTCTTTCGAGATAGCGGGGATTGTGGGGACCACAGTGTCCCCATCTAGCCCCGGGGTACAGGGAGGTGCACTTTGCACCGCCGCCGCGGCCTGCTTCTGTGGTGACTGGCGGCTCCACGGATCACCCCCAGGCCCGCGCTCATGGAGGACGGACGGTCGTTCCTCGACCTCCGATGCCCGATTTGCCTTCGCTCCTCGCGGGTTTCTCCAGGCTTGGAGTCTAGTCCGAACCTGACCGGCCGCCTCCTTCTCGAGCATTACTTGCTCGCAGAAGGAGGTGGCCACACCCCAAGCGTTTGCGCATCGTAACTTCGCTGTAAGGCTAGGTATGAAGCAATCTCTTACAGGCTACCATAAGAGAACATACATACCTACATAACAATATAGGCAAGCCTTTTTCTCGGCAGCCTCTGTGGCGACGCGGTAGTGAACGCGGCTGCTACGCGTCCAGGAGGAGCGGTTTCGATCCCCGCTCAATGCAAATATTTGTACATGAATATGGATATTTGCATTGATCTGGTCGTGCCTCGGAGAGCACGTTAAGCTGTCGGTCCCGGTTGCCATACGAACATCTATAGCAATCGTTCCCATGGGTAGTTAGAGCCCTAAAAAATTCCACAACTGGTCGAACTGCAATGATTCGATATTGCGTTTGGGTTGTGGAGGTCAATAGCAGTCGCTTTACGGAAAATATCGAAGTTCAGTCAAATCTGCAGTTGCACAGGTAAGGTGGAACCCAGACTCCAAGATGTAAGTTTCAGCTGCGACTGGGATTAACGCTAGAATGATGGAGAAGCCACCCCTCTTTCCCAGTGGGAACAGGCCACGTATTGCCACCTACTACGATCCTGGGGTCCTGGTATATATCTTTCGCTTCTTCTACTTTCATTATTGTTTTTAAACATGCTCACCGGTTTTGGATACTCGTGACATGATTGATTGATCTGATCTATAAAAGCAATAATTTGCCTGTGACCACGACCATCTTTTATATAAAGGACACGTTAATTTGACTTCACCCCGCCCGGTAAGCTAAAGGCAAAGTCTCGGAAAGAGGGTCACCGTCGTAAACATGTACCGTGTCACTCAGCTTGACGGCCTCATCAGATGTCTTTTCACGCCCCGCTTAAAGGACCTGGGACTGTAGGAAGAAGGAAACACGTGAGCAGGCAGGGAGTTCCGGATGTTAATGGTGCGGCATAGGAATATTCTTTTTCCTGATTATTACAAGTAACCCACATACACTATTTGATTTCAGTCTGTGTTTTAAATAAGTTTTGGCACGGCATGTTGCAAAATTCCCTCGTTTACATAAACAATACCACAGATAACTTTTGATATAGAATAACAACCGATAATATATTTTCAAATTTGAATATTTTCGACCTAAAAGTTTACGTATATTAAAATGTCATTTGTAATTCTCTTTGTTTAATACTTACGGCCTTTAACCGGCGCTGTTCTCACTGAGTTGCTAATGCCTACGTTTACACCTACTGAGAAACTACAAAAAATTCAATTCAAAAACTAAAATAGGCCCAGAAATTTTTAAAATAATCTGTATCAAAAAATTGACATAACTAACAAAAAGATGAGTTTGAATTATCTGCAACATGGAATCCAGTGATAAAAAACATACAACCTCGCTTTTCTGCCCGGTCGGACAGTTTGCTTACAGAATAGGGACATTGTGAGTGTGTGAGTGTGATGGTACATGGTGAAAAGAAAATCTGAAAAATTTCGAGAATAAGCGGGTAGATGAAGATCCTTCTGAACTACGTCATGAACTCGACGACGGCGAGCGTGCACCGCTGCGCAAGTCAGCCTGTGTCATGGTTGAAACGCGCGACAAATCAAAGTTATGTATGTACTTACCTATACCGTGATCCTGCTAATTCCCGTTAACATTTGTACACAAAAGTACCAACAGTAGTGCCGCTTATCCGGCGGGGGTGAAGGTGACAGGCAACCGCACGTGTCATCCCACCTCAGGCATATAAAAATACAGGTGTGCCTATATTTAAGTCTCATTTATTCTTATGTGAAGCTAAAGTTCTTTTAGAATGCATATGTAGCCTTCGATTAATCGAACAGCCTGCTCCTCGATATTTAAATAAACTCTCGTCTCGGGCTATTTGAAAGTCAGATTTCTTTGTATACATTATCTGGAAACGCTAACTTCTTTCGTTGTTAGATTCTGTCTTATATGTAATCGTAAATGCTATTAGCTTAAAACAAAATTTACCGACTTAAACAAGTGTGTTTAAAATGTCCACCCTGCGTTGTACATAGGTATTAGCTTGACAATACCAGGTATAAGGGGAACGCTCCCGAAGATCTAGTAGCACTCCAGGTCCTTTAAGCAGGGCGTGAAAAGGCATCTAATGAGGCCGTCAAGCTGAGTGCCACCACTGTTAACATGGTACACATGTTTCCGATGGTGACCCTCTTTCCGAGACTTTGCCTTTACTTAACATCAGGCGAGGTGAAGTCAAATTGACGTGCCCTATATATATTTAAAAAAAGTATTAAAAAACGTTTTTTTTTTCAAATTCATTTTTTTATGCTAATGTGCCATGTACCTTTTTCTTCGTTCAGAAATCCCCTCGAATACCTCCCCCACCGGAGCTGGAAGGGGAGGTAATGTTGGACTCGAACCGACTAAAACCGTACGCCGACTTAGGGTCGACATATCCCTCGCACCCAGGGTGACTCGGGGCCATCCCTTACGGTCTGGCCTCCCTCGGGAATGTGGTATGTACCTGGAGTACTACTAGGGGCTTTCCGGCTTCGGGAGCGTTCCCCTTACACCCGATATAATAAGTGATGTAGTTATATGTTAAAAAAAAATGTAAATGTGTAGCTAGAAATAAATGAGCGGATTGCGAGACTGAATGACCATAAATGTGTAATCGGATGACGTGTCATCTCTTCATACTTCATACATAACTCATTAAACTTGGATATAAATAAACTGCACCATTGAGAAGCTTTATAATATCATGTACCTGCTTAACAATCTGTTTGAACAACTGCGTTGTGATCAATTTGTATGCCTACTCCTACTTTTTGTATCCAAACCTGTAAATCAACTTTTTGTCAATAAATAAATTTTATTATTATTATTATTATTTTAGTAATAAGTAAATTTTATATTACATATTATAATATTATAAAGCTGCAATGAATTAAAACAGTAAATATTGTCACATTCCAGTCTACTTTTATGGTACACTGTATCTTCTACTGCGGTCCAAATAGTGAACATTATTCAATGTTTTGCCCATTATTTTATGAGAGTTATAATTCAGAATCTGTGAAGCTGCTATTTTAGTTGGCTATTAATCAACATTAATCCTTGCTATCGTGTTTCTTTTGCTGCCCAGCCAAATTTGCTATAAACCCTCTAATGCAGATTTAAATGCAGTAAATTGAATACATAGGGAAAAATAATCTTCTCGGGCGGGACACGAACCCGCGATCTTTCCCTTACAGGGGGAATGCCTTAATCAACTCGGCTACCGAGACACGCCCGATGTGATTCAATTTTTTTATCCGTCTTTAATGTGACGGTGAGGTCATCCACCGATGTTCTTACGAACTATCAACTAACTTTAATGATGTTACAATTATTTTTAAACAAACAACAACAAACTTCGCCCAAATACTTGAATGAATTTTAAAGCAAAATATATCGAAAGCCAATCCATTTTCGGGCGTCAAAATTGTCGCCGGCAATTATACCAAAATATGGTTCCTGTTAGGTTTATACCGTGAAATATCGCAGATTATTTCAACTCTGGCGATAATTATATATTCGCTTCCAGCATTAGCTTTTTTGTAGTTAATTTTTATGAAAAACCTAGAGTACTATTATCTTCCTGCAACCCATGGAAGCTTAATTATCCATACTAATATTATAAATGCGAAAGTAACTCTGTCTGTCAGTTTGTCTGTATGTTACGGTTTCACGCCTAAACCACTTTTTAAGAAGTAGATTTTGCTGAAGCGATTTTGATGAAATTTGGTATAGGTGTAGATTAGACCATAAAAAAGGACATAGGCTATGTTTGGTCGCGATAACCGATATGGGCGGAGCCGCGGGCAAAAGCTAGTGATCTATATGTGTTTTTCTAGACATGGTAATGTATCCCTATTCCAAATTTGAGCCACATCCCTTCAGTCGTTGGAGTGTGATTGAATAAAAAAGCATTCAAACAACTCACCGACATCATTATAGAGCGCCATCTGTATCCAAACTCAGCGTACCCTGTAACATGGGCTCTAGAATGCGGATAAACTGACTAACCACTTGAAATACAGCGCACATCCAAAACTGTCGCATTATTTCAATTTATTCAAAATTCAGCAACACTCCTCACGAACACCACTGCGGTCATATAAAATGATGACATAACCGCGAAAATAAACTCACCCTGTAAAGCCGCTGTATATTCGGTATTATTGCGACACATTTAGCATGTGTGTATAATATAATCTAATTTACGGGAACTTTACTGGCCGATAAAAACTTTTTTTTCTCAAATAAAAGCTGTAAGTAACCCAAATATGGTTACAGTAATGAATGCGGAGTTATCCAGCCGAGTTGGAAAGTTTTTCGTTGATACGTCAATACGATACGTGCAGACACATCCTTAATCTGTATCTGTATTCTTTCAAAGGAGCTGTTAGTATTCATTGCGGATAGTGAGAACATACTGCGAATTTCAAAAGCTCCTCAGGGATTTGGGTAAGCGGGCAACAGTGCGGCGATTGAAAGTTGCACAACTGTCAACTTATTGTCACCCCTTATAACTTTTATTATTCCTATAGAGATTCGTCACCGAGCCCGAGTTCACCAATATTTAACCTGTTGATAAGTTGTGATTTAGTTACCAATCGAATACACGAGCTAACCCATAAGTTTTCTATCGACTCTAGAACTAAAAACTTAAGGTTTAATTGGACACTTTGAGATTAGACAATGTAGAATTTAATTTATTGTTTTCGACAAGTAACTTATATTTTCGTATATTTTTGTATGTTTTAAGCTACCTACTTGTTTTCTTTTCCCTATAATCTCCAGTTAAAGCAGCTATCGAGACTATTAAAAAATGAAATGCCAGTAAAAAGCAAACTAAAAATCGCTCGTCCGCACAACCCAAAACTCTGTCAGCTCAACGAATAATATACGGTACACAGGATTTCGTCGAATTATTCCATTGGTATTCAATGTCGAGCCACTGTGGTTAGGGTCCCGGAGAAATTTGTCGGGCAATTGTGCCTACTGTCCATTTTGTTAGTGTTTTTGCCCACTGTGACGAAGGTACGAACCCTTCGGTTCTGATTACCTTTTTTTTTCTAAGGACGGTCTGATCTAATTCTTAGGTGTTAAGGAAGTGTTACGTATAGGGGTTTTGTTTGGTACGCATTGGGCTGAGTAAGTTTAGGGAAGTTTGGGGTGTTTAGTGACGTTTTAAAATAACAATGCCGTTGGTGGAACAGTGGAAGTGTAACTTTTGAACTTGGCTATTCTTAGTTGCAGGCTGAAACTTGTGCTGGAAAGTCGAAATTCTCTTGTAGATAAGTCTTGTTGGTAACTCAGTTGGTCAGAATAATCCCTCTAGAAAAGGACTGAATGTATCAATATATTTATTATATGGGTGAATTTCAACATCTATGAATTTTTAGCTAATTTTGGTGATTTTTTTATTTCTAGGTATATAGGTAATCTCTTTCAATATTTAGCTAGAAATACATATTTAGATGCCTATTATGTTTGAATAGTCTAATTAGCCCTGGGAATTACTTGTTTATTTTATACACCTGAATTTTCAATACACCGAAATTGGTGTCTAACACCAAAATTGCTTATCAACTTATTTTTATTTTTTGTTTATTATTACTTATACTATTTCTTTGTTTTTTTTCTAGAATTTGGTACTTAATAGTTACATATAACCCTTAATTTTCACCTTTTTATCACCAACTTCATTTTTATATGGCAAAACCACTTTAGTTGTTAGTAGTATCAGTATAAAAGCAAAGCATTTGATTGTTTAGAAGCAAGGATTATATTTTACTCTAATGGCGCCAATATTATCGAAGAATTTATTCAAGATTGCTGGGAAAAGATTTGGGCAGTTATTCTCAAAGTGGGAGTGGTGGTACTCGGTATGCCTAAGGGTGGACGGAAGATATGCCATGGACACTTGGTAGTGGCAAGACAAGTTTGTAGTGTGATTTCTATTTCTGAACTTACAAGAGTCCTTCAACTAAGTTTCTCACGCGGTGAGCTGATGGGCATTGCGGTTCAAAAGGGTTCCAGAGGTTTACACCATCCGAGACATGTACCACGATTCTGATTCCGTTGTTCGAACCGCTGTTGGCAATATGAGAATCTTCCTTATCACTGTCACATCTAGGTACATCTAGGATCTGTCCTTAGTCCATTTCCAATCAGCTTGGTATTTTGGTCGGATAGCATCAGACAATCACTCCATAACTGCCCATGTATGCTGTTAATATCGGTGGTGGACGCTGATAGATTGGTGCTACATGTGAGGATGTGGATGTAGGAGCTTGAGGACGGTATAGGTCAAAGGCCTTCTGTGGAGAAGATTGAGTACCTTTTACACGATAGCAAAGTGCTAGCTGCTGGAGCTACATAAGCAGGAGTTGCGTGTCACCTACATCTCCGACTTCATCGCTTTGTTGCGTGGAGTCACGTGCAAAAGATTGCATGAGGCACTCTTGCATCCACGGTAGCTTTCATGTAAGTGAGAAAGCAGAGGAAGAAAAGCCAAATGATGTTGACAGTGGAGAGGAGGGAAGAAGGGTGGGCAGGTTTTAACGGCGTAGGCTTAGTAGTAAAGAGTGAGGCCGCCTTTCACGCCAGTAGAAGCAGGTGACGGAAAGAGCGCACGATGCTCCACCACACCGGCCTGCCCCTACTGCGGCATCAGCTGACTTCACCCAACTACTCGCCCGTCTTTTGTATGGCTAGTTCATATGCTAATGGTTAATCTGAGAGAAAATTAGGAAAGCTCCCGAACAACCCTCAACAGCCAACAACCTCTTTCCCACCTAGGGAGAGAGGCGGTGCTTTCTCCATTGCCCAGGGTATACCACGTAGAGGCCACCTGACCTAGTAGCCCGTCAGACTACGTAGGAGCTTAATCAAATAACTATGAAAACAAATTTTGGTGTAAATATACAATTTTGATGATTAGTAAAACCCCACCAAATTCACCAAAATTGCTCCACCTAAATTAGTTTCACGTCTAAAAAAATTATTTATAATAATACTATTTGAGGAGCTGGCGAACAAAACGGGATAATTACATTTTTGGGCAAAATACTTTTTTTTTTAATCCGGTAGTTTTGGGCCTGCTGAATACGAATTTGAACTCATTTTCAATCAAAATAGCCTAATTCCCTATTTAAATTGTATCCAAAGTTAGTGGTTTCGAACAAAACGGAATAATTACAATAAAGTCTTGACATCTTTGATTATGTAAACACGTTTTCATTCAAAACGAGATAATTTCAATACAAATTTTCAAGATGACGATCAAAACGGAATAAAAGACACTTTTTGTTGCGTCATTTTTTAATAAGGCAATACTAATTTTATTTTATAAAGGTGTAGTAAATATACTCCACAAGCCTCAAAACCAAACATCCACAAGCCTAAAGGATGTAACTATCACTTTTCCCGTTCGAGGGCATAGTTACTTGCCGGCTGATCGCACTTTCGGTAAAGTGGAGAAGGAAAGGCGCAAACACTCGTTGTTGTTTACAAAAGAAAAATACTTCAAGATTTACAGAAAATTTGGAAACATGAAATTATTGGGAGAAGACTGGGTTCTGTATGACATTAAGGGATTGGCTGAGGTATACAATAATTTGCCAGTTACAAGAGAGTTGAAGTGTTTGAAACTTTATAAACAGGCAGTATACGAGGAGTTACAAGAGTGAAAAACCACAAAGAAGGCTGAAGAAGGTTAAACAAGTGGTCACATCAAAAATGGTGACAAAGATCATCCCGTGTGGCTTAAGAACCTCAAAATTTTACAAAGACGATCTTGAAAACGGAATTAACTTATTAAAGAGTAGAAAAGAACATAGAACCATTTTACAAAGAATGGAAATGAAAAATGATCTGAAGAGACCGAAAGTTAAAGATGTAAAAGTATTGTTAGAAAAGCATTTCGGAAACAACTGGGACCAGTATGAAGAACTAAGTTGGTATAAAGAAATTTTAGGCAGTCAGCACGAGAGCAATAATGGTGATAAAAATGAAAGGGAAGATGAAGAGAGAGAATATCAGGAAGATGAACTCGACGAAGGTTGCGACTGCGAGGAAATAGACATTGAGCTTAATTTCTAAGGGATTTTTCTTTTTTGCAGAATTTGTGTTTTTTTAAATTGAAAAGTACTAAACTTATACCTATTATTAAAAAACAATATGAGTTAACGTATTAAACTGTTTTATTTGTTGAAATTAACCTTACCTAACTAATTGTTTGCAATCAAAAGGGCTTAATTGCATATTATTGGCAATCAAAACGTAATAACTGCACCTGTTGCAAACAAAACGGCATAATTGAATTTTTCAAATTTAAATATTTCCTCCATTTATTATAGATAGCGATTAGGTTTTAACATAAAGTCTTATCAGTTCAAAAACTGCATATGGATAAATAAAACAAAAACCCAAAATCCCACTGTAAGTACGTGATTCAGTTTTTTACTCCTCCTGTAAAATTTGGTTTCATGTAATTATCCCGTTTCGTTCGCCAGCTCCTCTTAGAATATAGTGATTACATTACCAAAATTTAATACACATACTGAACCTGTACACTATACTTAAATATTAAAACATACAATGAGAATAAACCGTTTTAAATAATCAACACAAAAATTATAATATTTTTGTCCGAGGCTTATGAAACGACCTACTTACGTGTTTGGCAGAAAAATAAAACGGGACTGGGGACAACTGGCACTGGTGCTCATTAACACCCAACTGAACGTTTCCAACGATGATAGTGTCGTCCTTATAGGTACTTTCAATACGACTCCTTCGATGATTTTATAAATCCCACCAAAATTTTACATTTGCCGCGGACGCATCTTATAAATTATTTTTAAGATAAAGTATAGTACTAAATACTACGAATGACAGTATCGAAGATAGCTAAAATAATGCCGAATCGAATTATTATTAAGTATACTAATGAAGTTTTGATTAAACTGTAATCATTCCCAAGAAAACAGGTTGTGGACGCGCCACCAAGCTTAGAATTTAGGTGAAAAGACATTTTTTACACACTCACAAAAATAGTTTCAATAATATAATTTATACGTGCATATAGAGAAGAACGATATCTTTCTTACAAAAAATAATCATTACTATATGTTAACTTTAAGGTATGATTTTCAGTCACGCCGCGAAAATTTTACGTTTGAGAAATTCACCCATATCGAACAGGTCAATATTACTTTGCCTCGTTTGATGTGGCACTGAAGTCATAGTTCCAGGAAAGGGGGTCTCTATTACAGATATATTATATTACAATAGTGGTCCTCAGCTTAATTTACCCAACAGATTCTGTTCACTGCTCGCTTGAAGGACCCGAGGTTCGATCCGGGCTGTGCTCAAAGGGAATATTTATATATCCTTAAAGGATTACTTAGATTAGCATCATCTTTGTCATTCCTGCGACTGCCAGGCCTCATCCCAGTCCATGCCACACTTGTTCTCTTGCCCACTGAGTCCTTCCACCTGTACTACCGCGGAACTGGCAATGCTGTGACCGAGGCCAGGTATTGGGCCAACATTTTTTTATAGACATTGACACGTAGAAGAAGAATTGTTTCTAGTTGCATCCATGGCTTTCACCTCGAAGATGTGCTCCTAGTTTGACTTATACGGAATGGGAGTCCCTACCGTCTAATCTCCCAATCCTGACAGGAAAGCTTTCATCAGAATCTCATCCGTCAATCAGTCCAGGTGAAGTTGACAAGTTTTGAAATTTGTCCAATTTAATATCTATATTAACTTTTACGTCTCCAGACGAAGTCTGCTGTGAATCTTACGTTACTCAGAACTTATTTTTGAAGAATATACACTTAAAATATAAAATGAAATGTTGTTCCATAATAATAACATTTACCAAAGCGAGGAGCCGCGTCGTCTGGGAACCAATTCTGGCGAACTGCCGAACTGTTGGAACGAAGATGTAACTAAATAAATATTAATAACAGTCTGTCATCCTAAACATTCCCAAAAGGTGCTGATTTGAGCATTCAGCTGTAAACAGAACATTGAGTATTTGCCGTTTTTAGTCTGCCTTTCCAACAGAGATGTGCTATGTAGCTATGTTACGAAGTATCCTTAAAACGAAGCTTTGAAACTATGTGACCGTTTCCACTGTGCTATACTATGTAGCTAAGTGAGTAAGATATGCTATGAAGATAGAGAAGATTTTTTTATTGAAATAGATAACTTTTTTATGCCAATGTGTTTATGTACATGGACTACTACTAGGGGTTTCCGGCTTCGGGAGCGTTTGTATGAATTTTACAGCATTAAGTATGCTAACTATAAAAATCGAATACATAAGGAAAATAAATAAATAAATAATAAATAAATAAAAATCATTTTTTTCAGGCCATTTAGACCCATATTAAAATTACAAAATATAAATCATAAAAATCAAACATAATTAGCTGTAATATTGAGGGCTATATGCGAAGAACAGATTGGCTTCATTTATAGCCCTCAATATTACATTGTCCGATACATGCACCCGTTCCATAAATGCGGCCTTTGTTTTTCTGATGACAGCATAGAAGTCATCGACTCTGTTCTCCGCGAACATACCGGACGCACTGCACCGCCATGGCAGCCCCAGCATGCATCTAAAGGCGTTATTATACTGAACTCGTATGGAGTTATACGCACGTTTTGTATATTTGCGCCAGAGCTGACATGTGTACATCGCCCGGCAGTACGCGTTAAACAGAGTGACTTTTACTTGGGTTGAACATCTAGCGAAGCGCCTAGCAAGCATATTACTTTTCGCTGCTATCCCCCTACGCTGTCTCTCCATGTCGTCATTATCATTAAGCTTATCATTTATAATATGCCCCAGGTATTTGACACTGCTCACCACCCACAGACCGGAACCACACAAAGATATGTCAGGGATATATATTTAAAAATGATTGTAACATCATTAATTGGTTCCGATAGTTCGTAAGAAGGTCGGTAGATGACTCCACACCATCGCCGTAAGAACGGATAAATAGCAGGAAAAATTCAATCACATCGGGCGTGTCTTGGTAGCCGAATTGGTCAAGGCATTCGCTCTGTAAGGGAAAGACTGCGGGTTCGAGTCCCGCCCGTGAAGATTTATTTTCCCCTACGTATTCGATTCGGGAGCGTTCCCTTTACACCCGGTATATACACGCAGATAAGTCTATGCATAGGCTAGTAGACAATATTCCCGTGAATTTTCAACAATACCATATACAAGTAACTTGTTTCCAATGCCGCATAAACACGAAATTTGAGTTCGTTATAATAATTGGTGCAGTTTGAGTCACAGAATAGTAATGTCAGACATTTTGGTAAATTGCGCTTTACTGTCAGGCCTTCGCGTGTCACCCGGGATTTGCACGCCGATGACAGGAGGTTTGGGGTAACAAATGTGTTTGTATAAACCCCGTGTTACATCGCCTTATGGTGATGATAAACTTTTTTTTTATCTAGGACACGTCAATTTGACTTCACTTCGCCTGATGTTAAGCTAAAGGCAAAGTCTCGGAGAGAGGGTCACCATCTCAAACATGTACCATGTTAACAGTGGTGGCACTCAGCTTGACAGCCTCATTAGATGCCTTTTCACGCCCCGCTTAAAGGACCCGGGACTGTAGGAAGAAGGAAACACGTGAGCTGGCAGGGAGTTCCAGGTCTTAATGGTGCGGCATAGGAATGAGTCACTGAAACCCTTGGTTCTAGCAAGTATACTCTGCACCGTATATGGATGGCATTTTTTTTTTCGCCGTGCCGTGTTGGTTCCCGGTGAAGTAAAATAGGACCACCCCAGCTCTTCCTGTGGGTGTCGTAAAAGGCAACTTAGAGATAGGGATGTTCTCCATCCGACAGTAAACATACAGCCCAAGACAGAGGGCTCGCTAGACGGCAATAGTCTCGCCCCCTATTACGTCGTGGGACCGAAAATCATAATTGGCGAAACGTGGGTACTAATACACCTCTGCCTACCCCTTTGGATAGACGTGAGTAAATGGATTGATGGAATTATTTCGCAAAGAACCAAGCTAACCATGGATTCAAACATGGCTGCGAACATTTTCATGATCTTTCTAGCGAACGCTCTCGTCGAAAGCAAGCTCACAGAAAATACTCAATAGATTGCTCGCTTCAACACTCTCATGTTTTTTTTTTGTAATATAGCATTCGCATTAATGCTCATTTCAAGTGAATGCTCAAGTTTATCAGCACCTTTATAAAAAAAAAAACAGTTATAACATTTGGAACAAAATCATGGATCTCACGTCATCGTCACCTTTACACACCAGGGCCTCGATTCCACTAAAGCCAAACCATAGTCGTGCCGAAGCAATTGCAAAAAACGGCATTAAATAATAGGGGAGCGCCTTATTTCGTAGAAAGAAATTTCATAGAATTTCATTTTACAGAAAATGTTTCATATAATATTTGGTTCTTATATTTTTATTTCGAATATTATTGTTTCAAAGACAATTTACCACAATGAATCACTTTTCACAGAAACACAATTTAATGAATTTTTTTTCACATATTTTTGTTTAACATACTTATCAAACTGTAGAATTATTATTTAAGGAATCTTAAAAACAACCACTTACCACCATCTATTTCAAACAGTAAAATTTAGATACATTTTTTTTCCCGATTGCTTGTAGTAATTTAATTAGATAATACCCCGACTCGGATAGGTTAGGTTAGAAGCCTTCGTGGTTATTTTTTTTTAAACCACCCAGAAAATATCTTTGCGCAAATAAGTTTTATATGAAATAACCAATATAAAAAAGAAGAATATTTGATTTGTTATTCTATGAAATGATTATTCTAACATTAAAATTTATGTGAAACAAAAGTCAATGATTTAAAAATCTTTAAAGTAAGTATTATGTATATTGATTATTCTATGAAACGAAATTATGTGAAACATTTTCTGTAAAACGAAATTATATGAAACTTTTGTCTATAAAACAACGCACACCCAAATAATAGACTTTAGAACGATGGGTTTAAAGTTCAAAATTAAATGACTTTTTGCAGGGTGAATGGAAAAGTGTAATGAAAATATTTTCATTTCATTTTGGACTTTAACTGTATAGAAATAAAGTCGAAAATTTTATGTCATATTTTGCGCCGACTATGACATCACAATGGTTTAGCTTTAGTAGAATCGAGGGCCAGAATGGTCGAATATTCTGACGTACAGATATACAATTTTTTAGACTCTTTAAGCACTACACTACAGTGCCTTCGGCTTGGAAGGAGGCGAATGTCCAGCCGATCCCCAAGAAGGGGGATCGCTCGGACCTAGCCAACTATCGACCCATAGCCGTCACCTCAGTGCTGTGCAAGGTGTTCGAGCACATAATTAACACACAGCTCATGCGCCACCTAGAGGATCACTCCTTGCTTAGTGACCGGCAATACGGTTTCAGACCGAAACGGTCAACGGGTGATCTTCTGGCGTACATGACCCACCTTTGGGGTGAGGCTATGGAGAAGCACGGTGAGTCACTGGCAATTAGTCTTGACATCGCCAAAGCTTTCGATAGGGTATGGCACAAATCGCTTCTTTCCAAGCTACCAGCCTTCGGCCTGCCTCCTAGACTGTGTAACTGGGTTGCAAGCTTCCTGCAGGGGCGCCGTATTCGCGTCCTTTGTGATGGACGAGCTTCGGAGTTCTTGCAGGTAAATGCTGGCGTACCGCAGGGTTCCGTCTTATCTCCCACTCTCTTTCTTCTGCATATCAATGACATGCTCTGTAACGGAAACATTCACTGCTATGCAGACGACAGCACCTTACACGGGAGTTATTACACACATCCTGCGGCCAAGCAGTCTGATATCGCGGAAAAAAGGCAGCTTCTTGTCACTGACCTGGACCGGATCCTGGACCACATTTCTCAATGGGGCGCTAGGAACCTGGTCGAGTTCAATGCCAAGAAGACCCAGGCATGTGCGTTTACAGCAAAGGTATCTCCTTTCCTTCCCCTTCCCACTCTTCAGAGCACACCACTGCCACTGCAGGATCACCTCGCTATCCTCGGTATGGATGTTCGCTGCAAACTGAATAACAAAAACTATATCGAGAGTATCATCAAATCAGCCTCGCGTAAACTCGGAGTCCTGAACAGAGTGAGACGTTTTTTCACGCCGGAGCAGCGGTGTCTTCTATATAAGACCCAAATTCGTTCCTGCGTGGAATACTGCTCACATCTCTGGGACGGCTCCGCAAAGTACTTATTAGATGCTCTCGACAGGTTGCAGCGACGTGCGGTCCGCATTATTGGGGATCCTGAGGTCACGAACACCCTCGAGCCTTTGCAGATGCGTAGAGATGTTGCGTCTTTGGCAGTTTTCTACCGTCTCTACCATGGTGAATGTTCTGACGAGCTCTTCCAATTAGTCCCACCCTCCCCTTTCCTTCACAGGACGACACGTGCAGGGCTAAGATGTCATCCATTTACGGTGCAGAGTATACCTGCTAGAACCAAGCGTTTCAGTGATTCATTCCTATGCCGCACCACTAAGGCCTGGAATTCCCTGCCAGTTCACGTGTTTCCTTCTTCCTACAGTCCTGGGTCCTTTAAGCGGGGCGTGAAAAGGCATCTAATGAGGCCGTCAAGCTGAGTGCCACCACTGTTAACATGGTAAATGTTTACGATGGTGACCCTCTTTCCGAGACTTTGCCTTTAGCTTAACATCAGGCGAGGTGAAGTCAAATTGACATGTCCTGTATAAAAAAAAAAAAAAAAAAAAACTTATTGGGCATTCTAGAATCATTGAGAACACTTGTACTTTTTCCACTGTATTTATTCTGTTACACCTGACCGGTTTCGCCTTACGGCATTCTCAAAGGTTTACATTTACCATTCCATCAAGTGCCATCAATCAACAGTTTATATAATAGTTAGTTAGCTTCAAGTCTACATAGCGCTGTATAGAATTTCCTAGAATTATCTAGCTCTCGACGGATTCAACACTCATTATTCACATAAGCTCATTACAGTTTGTAACTTAGTCTAACGCAATCAAGTTTGTATCTAGGTGATACATAGGTAGGTTTCACCGGCATTTTGGATTATGTAAATGTTTCTTTGTCCGTCCGTCCGGCGGTGTCCGGCAGAGTCCGGCGTCGGCCGGCGGTGTCCGACACTTGAATATTATCTTCTCACTTCACTGTTTGGGATCCGAGTTTGCATAAATTTCAATTTAGTTGTTTTGGTAGATACCGGACGAGTGTTTAAATTAGTTAGTTTAAAAGGAATATCTCTCCAATATTCAAAGTTTGATAGATGGATAGTCACAGCAATATATTAAGATAGAATAGCCATAAGCAGTGTTAACCTGTAAGTAACGCTTGGCGACTGTTTCACTGTAAATAATAACCACGAGAGATATAAAATGCTCCTATTTTTCAAATTTACTCCTTCATTTTTATTCTAGAGTTGGAAATAGCACAAAATGGCCTATTGACGTTATTATTAGAAGCTAGTCCTAAAAATACTGAGTAAGCATTTGAAAGTTCCTGTCTCATAGGACAGGAATTGTCTTAATAATTGGCACGTGTTACCCGCCCACATGTCTGTTCTATTATAATAATATAATATTTATGTGTAGATAGCTCTATATTATATTTGTAAGCATCAAATAGATCTTGACGAACAAAGAATTCAAAATGATCTTTATATCTTCGTTTTCTTTCCTCCATGTTAAATAATTGTTGTGATTTTTGGCAAACCTTTAATTCAGACAATACTACGATTTAAATCAAGGAAACAGTTTAATTTGGGCGGATTGATCGGAATACCTTGGGGTTAAGATCATTTTGAGACTTTGTAGTCAAAATGGTTTTGATGCTGACTTGACTGTACTCTAAAAAAACTTCGTAACTAGAGAAAGTTAAACTGCTATTGCTGTTATTATGTTTTTTTAAGTACATTTTTATTTTATGAGCTAATACATTGTCCCCCAAAACCATACAAACGGGTTGACTGTAGGTTCAAATATTTAATTTTAGTCTTGGAGCGCTTGGGAACAAAATCGTGGAGCGGATGGGAATAAGCCAACAAGATTGGCTACGTACCCACTGGACCCTCAAAATTCGACCTCATCTATAAATATGATCGACTGGACCTCCATGTTAGAATTGGACCCTCAATCTTTACTGCATTAAATTTATTAAGTAGGTATACATGGATATAGTGTAACATTATCGCAGTGAGTCTAATTAGTGTTTTTTAAATTTTTATTTTAAACATATTTTTCCTGTTTTCCCTTCTTATTGCTTCGGGTAAGTTATTTAGTATGTAAGGTACTGGTCTGGGTATTTCCGTGCCTCAGAGAACAAGTTAAGTCGCCGATCTCTGTTGTCATACGAACATCTATCATATGGCAGTCACTACGGGTAGTTGGAGCCCAAGTCTAACTGCAATAATTTGATAGCTCCAATGGGTTCTGGATGTCAGATGGCAGTCTTTTCACTGATAATATCGAAGGTCAGCCGTGATGTTTCACTGTTCGGAAATCCCCTCGGATACCCCCCTGCCGGAGCCGGAAGGGGAGGTTATGTCGGACTCGAACCGACTAAAACCGCACGCCGACTGTGGGTCTTGGTGCTAGGCCGGAGGTGAGGTTGTCAAAGACATATCCCTCGCACCCCGGCTGACCCAGGGCCATCCCTTACGGTCTGGCCAGGGAGGGGGGACAACGGTGTCCCCAACTCGCCCCCGGAATGGGGAGGCGCGCTATTCAACGCGCCGCCGCCGTGGCCTGCTTCTGCTGGGGTGACAGGTGGCTCCACCCGTCACCCCCAGGCCCGCGCTCATGGGGGACGGAGGTCAGTCAGTGCCCTCCGAGCCCGAGTTGCCTGCGCGCGCGGGCGGCGCGATCCGCGAGTCTTTCTCGCTCGCGCCGCCTCTCCCGCTCCGCCGTCTCCTTCACGACCATTACCTGCTCGAAGTTATCGTGACCAAACATAGCCTATGTCCTTTCTCATGGTCTAATCTACCCCTATACCAAATTGCATCAAAATCCGTCAGTGGTTCGGGCGTGAAAGCGTAACATACACACAGACAGTATAGTCGTCACATTCGCATATATATATATTAGTATGGAGAATGTAAAAAACAATGAAAACCCATTTAGAAGCTGCCTAATTTAGAACAAAGTATTTTCTGGTCTAGCGAAATGCTTCTGTAACAAGTTTATTAATCTAAAATTAATAGCTGAGATTGGAAATTAATTGAGTTCAGATTATGTTGAGATAGTCTAATATAAATTGAAACCTTATTGAAGATTTAACGTTTAATAAATTAATGCTGTCATAAATGTTATATCTACTCAAATTCAAATGATTTATTCAAAATAATGTAACATTATTACGACTTTTTGACGTCAAATTCTGCTTAAAACTAAGTTTACCACCGTTTAGGCACCAGTGGAGAAGAAACCGTGCAACAAACTCCACTGACCAAGAACTTGTACAGATATAATTTTCTGTTTCCGTTCTCGTAACTCATGGGAACTTAATCTCGGGATAAAAAATAGCCTAACATGTTAGTTCAGGCTATCTATTCCCGTAATTCATTAAGCCGTTCGATCGTGGCAGAAATAACAAACATCGAAACATCAACTACATAAACGTTATTTATGATATTATCAGAACATGCGGTGACATACAAGGCGACTAAGGGATAGGGCTGTTTACAGCCCAGACTCAGAGTCAGATACATGGCCCGAATCATATAATAGTGCCCGGGATAGGTACGGCATTAGGCTCACCGCATATTACGTGGGACGGAATCCAATTATTTTTGAAATGTGGGTGTTAATTCACCTGTGCCTAGCCCTCCGGGGATAAAGGCGTGATTATATGTATGTATATATTTTAAACATGTAACTTGACGTGCCATCAATCAATAGTATAAACAGGAAGTAGGGCATTAGAGGATTCTTACAGGGTCGGCAGCAAGAGTGTGACGGTATTGTACCACTTTTCATCAAGTGGGCCGTGTGCTAGTCTACCTAAGTGGTATAAAAAATAGAATTAACATTTGTCGGTAACTTAACAAGCGTAATTTTTAATTAAGTAAAAAGAAAACAAAAATTAATTTATTTTTTTAATGCAAAACGAATAATCTCTTTTGAATGTTTATCGGGTCACTGCCTCATTAACCTGCCATAAATTAAAGAACATCATAAAATAGGTTATGTCAGCCGGTTTGAACCCCGTGCCACTCAGATTGACCTCATTCAGTGTAATCAGTATGCTAATCATGATGGCGTGGGATGCACGTGCGCTATTGTTGACTTGGAAAAAAAAAACGTTATTTTAAGAGATATTTCTACAAAATGAAACAAAAATAAAAAATTAGGTATCTCTTATGTTTCAGTTCATGTGAAAGTATACAAGAATAGTCGTATTAAATTTATTTACAAAAAAATAATACAAAACTGAATAAACTAGTAGTTTTCCTTCTAAACCCTCTAGCTAAACTAAATTGCCGGGGCCAGGATTCAAACCCGGAACCTCTTGATCATAAGGCTAACTCCTTAACCACTAAGCCTCCGAATTATCTATGATAATCTAACAGAAGTCTCAATAATCAGAATTTTATAACTCAATAGGTACACAATTTCAGATGTAGAAGATGCGAAAATGGGTTGTAAAATTGGGTTATTCCAATCCGACCAACTAAACTGATCAACTGAAAACTGACCAACTATTTTATTTCTGAACTGCTCAATTATATAGTTGGTTGGTTACTAAATAATCGGGCAACTATTTTTTTCCTGACGGTAGAACTGTGGTTTTCCAAAATATTTGTTGTCATTGTTTTATGAATGACTAGCTTACCCGCCCGGCCTCGCCCATGGCGTATTTTTTGATACTTTACTTTCATTGAATGACAAGTTTTACAGAATATACTCGATTGTTTCAGATATTGTTAATATGTATTTAACAGTCACTCCAAAACATCAAATAACTTATAAACTAGGTATATTTCCTAAGAGCTATTACTCATTTTCCACTTCGTCCCAATTTCATATTAAACCAAAAACAACATTGCCATTATGATATTGGCCTTCAGGTCAAAAACAGTATCCGGAGTTGGCAAAGTAAATTTCTCTGAGATGAAACTCCGGTAGAAGCCTTCAATAATTAAAACTTCTGATTGAACCTAAGCTCCGCATTCCTAGCTTCGAAATCAAAATTAATGTTTAACAAAACTTTCAGAATATTTCATTTCCTATTTATTTCATATCACTGAGTTTTGTTACCTTTTTATACTTTAAATAACGGAAAAGGTAATAAATTTGTGAATAATAAAATAACAATGAAAATTCTGATAGTTTATTTCAATGTACAACATTCGTTGAAAATTCCCTTTCCAACTTCGGCCCCCCTGAGCTGCTCCCCCGGTGGAGACGATGGAATTTTTTTCTTCCCCGCGCTCTTAGGGGGCAACATGGGATTTTTTTGTAAGGTCCTACTTCTCCCGAAACGATGGGGATGCCATGGTGCCAACATCCGAGGGGGCCATGGCATCCCCATCGTTTCGGGTGAAGTAGGACGCGACCCCAACCTGCTTCTGCTAGGGTAACAAGCAGCTCCACCCTAGGCCACTGCCATTCGTAAACCTCAGAACATACATCTTTGATCTAAAATGTACTCTATATGCGTCAGTACATGTTTATTTGGTGTCTTTTGTGGATAGCACGGGGTGCAACGACGGTGGAAGACCTCAAATTCAGCACGATTATTACGAAACTACCGGCGTATTGAGGGCATGTTTGTTTCGCGACTTGGGTCCCATGCATGGAGAAAGAAATGATCATATTCTGTCCTCCGTGGTCCCATGTGTCTCGAGGTATAGTGTCACCTGTGTCAGTCAAAGTGTAAACCCTGACTTTTTTATAAAGTGAACGTACTTTGTGCGGAATACTCTAATATAGTCGGCCCCTTCATAATCGTGATATTAAAACAGTGAAACCTTTGAACTCATACGTCCCTGTTCATATGTAAATATACGTTTCCTGCCCTTTGTGTGAAAAATTAAATTGGTTTTAAACGGACTGTCCTTTTGGACATACATAAAAATAGACTGTTGACTGTAGGCTCTTCGTGTTTTTATGATTTTAGTTTTAAGTCGTTGGTGAACTCACATTCACAGGATAAACATCTTTGGCTCTGAGGGCCGGTTCAACCAAACGCGAGTACCTATAGTTTATTCCAAGAATAAACAGCCACATGTGCTAGAGTTCATATTCTATCATGCGTAATACTAAGAATAATGACCTTATTCGGTAATAGATAATATACTACCGTTTCTCATGGAATAAATGGCTGTTGTAGGAATAATGATATGGCGCTCATACTGTCAATTGTAACTCTACGTTTGACAATTTCTGTCACACGTTATAATACGACAAAAGCGAATTGACATGATTTATGCTTATCACCGTGCCTTTTTAAAACAACGCATAATTGCCGGGTACTTTTTACATTAATTCCTTATTCACTTTAGATTAGCTATATGGTACATTGCATGGAAAACGTGTTGATTTACTCCAGGATATAATCCTGGAATAGTTAGATTAATTATTTAGGTTTGGTTGAATCCACCATAAGTCAGTGAACTAACATTCGAAGGATACACAATATTTGCGTATAAGTTGGTAAAGTTACCTTCCTAATAATATCTCCGGGTGTAATAGAGATGTGAATATGTGAGAAAAGTGATTGAGTGGTGTAACGAGGATGGACAAAATAAGAAATATTCATCAAAATCTGGTCGTTGTTCGCAGGTTCCCTGGGCTCCGAGGTGCAGGCCTCGGTTAATTTTTTTTTTTTTCGTGCGGAAATCCCCTCGGATACCCCCCCCTGCCGGAGCCGGAAGGGGAGGTTATGTCGGACTCGAACCGACTAAAACCGCACGCCGACTGTGGGTCTTGGTGCTAGGCCGGAGGTGAGGTTGTCATAGACATATCCCTCGCACCCCGGCTGACCCAGGGCCATCCCTTACGGTTTGGCCCTCCTCAGGATGGGGGACAACGGTGTCCCCAACTCGCCCCCGGAATGGGGAGGCGCGCTATTCAGCGTGCCGCCGCCGTGGTCTGCTTCTGCTGGGGTGACAGACGGCTCCACCCGTCACCCCCAGGCCCGTGCTCATGGGGGACGGAGGTCAGTCAGTGCCCTAACACCTCGGAGCCCAGGGTCTGCTTAGAGCTTCACGGAAAATATCGAAGTTTAACCATATCACAGTTAGATTGGAAAGCCGATCCCATATGCGTTGGCTAAAAGGCGATCGACCATCTTTGTATGGACATTGTATGAGACGAAATGAAAGCAATATCGTTTGAAAACCAAAATCCAACATAACATAACATAACATAAACTCACGCCTGTATTCCCCGAAGAGGTAGGCAGAGGTGCTAGCACCCACATTTCGCCAGTTTATGTTTAGGTCCCAATGTAATAGGTGGCGAGCCTATTGCCATCAACCGGGCACTTATAAACCTGCGATAAATACACACATAACTTCGAAAAGCATCGAAAAGTCATTGGTGTGTGCCATGGTAAACCTGGGATCGAACCCGAGACCTCGTCTCAGCAGTCCATTACCCATACCACTAGGCTACCGCAGATCCAAAACCAATATAATCCAACATGAGATGAAAAGAAGCTGTCGAGTTGGTATCTGACAGAAAAGTATGGGATGTCAAATGGGTCTATTTGGGAAGAGAATATCATGTCGACCTAAAATAATTGAAACAAGTGTAGATGACGAGTTCTGTGTTAAGTGAAATACCGACCCCATAGTACAGGCTAGTACAGGCTTAAGTGACATTCGGTTAAACTTACGACAGTAGCAATTTTTCCTTTCCGCCCCTCTGCTCTCCTGAGCTGCTCCCCCAGGGGAGACGAAGTGGTTTTTTTATCACGCAGTCTCCCCCGCGCTGAATTTGAGGTCTTCCACCATCGTTGCACCCCGTGCTATTCTCAAAAGAAACCGAAGAAACATGTACTGACGCGTATAGAGTACATTTTAGATCAAAGATGTATGTTCTGAGGTTTACGAATGGCAGTGGACAGGTGGAATCGCTTGTCACCCTAGC
The DNA here is from genome assembly GCA_914829495.1 of Eilema sororculum. Taxonomy (NCBI): domain Eukaryota; kingdom Metazoa; phylum Arthropoda; class Insecta; order Lepidoptera; family Erebidae; genus Eilema; species Eilema sororculum. Next base: position 2,803,966 of record OU618556.1, read on the forward strand.
AGAAGCAGGCTGGGGTGGCGTCCCATTTCTCCTGGCAAGATGGGGAGACTATGGTGCTAACATCCGAGGGGTTCATCTCGAAACTCGAGATGGCCCTGAGTCAGCAAGAGTGCGAGAAAAATGCTCAGGCCACGTTACATCAAGGTATCTGAGAACCAAGGCAGTTGGATCGGTTCGAGTCGGACATAATTTAACTTTCATTTAATTTCCACCTTTAAAATAGGCCATTAAAAAGTTATATTTTGGGGTGGCATTTGTCCAAGGAAACCATTTTCTTTTTTAGATATCAAGGAGAGGTCAGTTAAAATGAAATCCAAGTTTGTGGGGTTGCAATCATAGAAAAAGGGCTGCAAAATGTTTTTGTGACTTAACTAACGGACTATAAGGTATCACAAAACGGCTAAGATGCCATCCGTATATGGTGCATAATATACATGCTAGAACCAAGCGTTTGAGTGACTCATTCCTATGCCGCACCACAAAGATCTGGAACTCCCTGCCAGATCATGTATTTCCTTCTTTCTACAGTCCTGGGTCCTTTAAGCGGGGCGTGAAAAGGCATCTGATGAGGCCGTCAAGCTGAGTGCCGCCACTGGTACATGTTTACGATGGTGACCCTCTTTCCGAGGCTTTGCCTTTTGCTTACCATCAGGCAAAATGCAGTCAAATTGAAGTGTCCTTTATAAAAAAAGAAATATTCTATCTATCTACAACTTTTGGTAAGTAACGTTAGTCATATTAATACTTATTAATTGAAAAACTCTTCAGCTATGTCAGACACCGTTTTTTTCACTCCACAAACATGAAACAAACCTTCCCACTTTTCAAAATAACTCCAAACTATCATGATACAACATTATCAGGATAGTAGCTATTTCCGCTAATCGTCGAATCCAATACCAATTTGTAAACATCCCATCCTTACTGGTGTTCCTCAGTTAAGGGAGGAAAATAAACCAAATCAAATACTCTGGTAACGCTCTCCGTTTCCAATACGGACTTCAAAGGCTTTTAGTCCATCATTTAAGATTAGGTACCTCTACATAATAAGAACCAGTTTTTAGTAGTGATGTACAAGTAGATTAATAATTTTTATCGATACCTATACATTTGAAATGTAAAGTAGTCGTGTCTGTACATTGGAGATACGTACTCAAGAAAATTCTTGGGTGTTGGCAAATATTCCTAAAAAAAAGATTATTTTTTAATAAGCTCAGATAATATTCTTAATTCTTAATTCTTTATTGTACACAACTAATACAGAGATCATACAAAAAAACATTTCAAAGAACATGTACAAAGGCGAGCTTAACTCAAAATGAGTTCTCTACCAGCAAACCTTTGAGTAGCAGAGAAGTTGTGGTCGTGAAGGGGGATGTGAAGTGTACATAAAAACAGATAAAAAATGAAAAAATAAAAAACAAAATAAAAAGGAACACGAATAAGGTGTACCTAAACAGGTACATTATACACAATACACACATATTATAGCATACATAATCATATTCATACATACATACATACACCTAAACATAATTATACATACACATATACATGTACCTACATATATACAAACTATACACATACATAGACATAAATAAATACGTAAATATATATAAATATATAGATATAAACAGACTAAATTATTGTGACAGGAAATGTTCCCTAGTCCTTCTCCTGAAGATGTCCAGAGTATTGCTTTCGCGAATGGAGTGAGGGAGCGCGTTCCAAAGACGTACCGCCCGGACCGTAAAGGATCCATCATAGCAACTGGAACTATGTGCTGGTGTACGAAGCAGAAGAGAGGAAGAAACTCGACAGGGTTTACCCCTGGGTACAAGATACTCAAAGCGTTCCTGCAGATAAGTTGGAGCATTTGGATTATGAAGAATATTATAGAGAAGCGTAAGAATGTGAAGATTACGGCGCTGCCGAATAGGGAGCCAGTTCAGTCTTTTGCGATATTCCGTCACATGGTCGTATTTTCGCAGACCAAAGACAAAGCGGACTCCCAAATTCTGCAGGCGCTCAAGTTTGTTTAGCAGTTCCTCCGATGCATCGAGAAAGCAGACATCAGCATAGTCTAACAGCGAGAGTAGAAGAGATTGTGCAAGAGTAACTTTAGTCTGAAGAGGTAGGAGTGTCTGGAGACGTTTGAGAGATTGAAATGAGCAGTATACTCTCCTACTCATCTCCGCGATGTGAACATCCCAGGCAAGCATGGAGTCTATGTGCACGCCTAAATTTTTAGCACTTTTGGAGTATTCAATGGCTACAGAATCATACGTTATTGGAGGCAGGGCATCATGATTCAGAAGGCGGAGCATGTATCTACCACCAACAATGAGTGCTTGAGATTTTTTTGGGTTAACAAGCAGTCCAAAGGATTGGGCCCAGATATGGATGTTTTCAAGGTCATTGTTGATGGCAGCCACAGCCCCAGTTAGATCATCAGCTTTAAAATGTCGATATATTTGCAAGTCGTCTGCGTAGAGATGATAATGCGAGGTTAGAACCTTCGTGATGGCGTTTATAAAAACAGAGAAGAGAAGAGGAGAAAGGACGCCACCCTGAGGAACACCTGCTTCTAAGTCACAACAATCGGAGAAAGCGTCATTCACTCTAACAGATTGTGAGCGTCCCTCGAGATAGGACTTGAACCAAGTAATTGCTGAGTCAGAAACATTGATGGATGAAAGAATACCTAAGAGTATGTCAAAATCAACTGAGTTGAAGGCACTGCTGAAGTCCAATAAGACCATCACTGTTAATTGTTTGTGCTCCATGGCCAATCTAATGTCATCTGTTACTTTGACTAGAGTTGTTACAGTACTATGGCCACGGCGAAAGCCAGACTGGAAAGGACTCAACAGGCCATTAGAGGAGAGGTAATAGGTCAGTTGATCGTGAACAATACTCTCAAGTACCTTCGACAAGATGGGTAGGATAGAAATGGGGCGGAATTGGGAGTGTGTTGTAGGATTGGGTACTTTGGGCAGAGGTATAACAGATGCTTTTTTCCACGAAGACGGAAAAAAGTTAGAGAATAAGGAATAGTTCACAATGTGGGTGAGGATAGGAAGGATCAGATCTACAATGGGGAGAAGCATTTGAAGTTGAAGGCCATCGTCACCGACCGCCCTCGTGGATATGGATTTTAAATGTTTTTTAATATCCGCTTCTGTTACTGGTTGAAAAGAGAAGGGAGCATTCAAAGGTAGTGGAAGAGAAGAGAGAGAAATTAAGGTAGAAGATTTAACGTCACTAGGAATAGTAGTTGGAGGGGCTGAAAAATGGGCATTTAATGCATTGAGATCCATATCAGTAAGGTTATCATGGGTGACCTTACCGATCCCCAAGGATTTTAGGAACTGCCATTGTTGGGAAGTGTTAAGGCCTTCAACTGACTTGTGAATATGGTCTCGTCTCGCATCCCTACACAGACGATTGCAGCGATTACGCAATTTTTTGTAAAAGTTCAACGCCTCTTCAGACGGGCACTTGATATATTTACGCTTGGCCTTATCTCGCTTCGACATAATGTTTTTGATTGATGGAGAAAGCCATGGCGCAGGATGATGTCTAACTCTTACCCTTTTAAGAGGCGCATGCACATCATAAATGGCCAGCAATGTGCTGGTGAAAATAGACACTTTCCCATCCAGATCATCACAATCATAAACAGATGACCAGTCGGCACCATCCACATCACCACCCAAACGCTCCAGATCCATGTCTTTAAAATTACGAAGAAGAAGAAATTTACTCTTGCGTTTCGGAGGACGCAGGTTATAGGAGAGGTATAGAAGATCGTGGTAAGAAAAGGGAGCGGATAACTGTCCGTGTGAGGCCACCTTATGAGGGTTGGAGATTAGTATGAGATCCAGTAGCGAGGGCTGAGTATTGGGAACCTTATGTGTGGCTCTAAGGGGAAGAATGTGCATGTCCACAGAAGAGACAAGGGAGCAGAGTTTACGGCTGCGTGAATCATTTTTTAGCAAGCAGGTATTGAAGTCTCCGAGTATAATTCTGTGCTCATACATTGACGAAAAATTTTCCAGTTGTATTTCGAAAGCAGAAAAGTAGTCAATGTTGCTAACAGGGCTGTAGTATACGCCAAGTAGCGCCTTGGTGTGTTTAAAATCTATTTCTATGAAAAGATATTCTGTAAAATTGGAGTATACACCTGGAGACTGGTCAACAATTTTATGAGAGATATCCCCACGAAGATACACAGCAACTCCACCGCCACCTTTACCAATTCTGTCAACACGCACAAGCTTATACCCAGGTAGAGAGTACTGGGTGGAAGGGAGTGGAGGCTTAAGGAAAGATTCAGAGACAAGGACAGCATGTACGAAGTTAGAATTAAAAGAAGCTAGAAGGTCAGAATAGTGTGCAGGAATGCTTTGAGCATTTATGTGGACAACATTAAAATAATAAGGGAAGGCTGAAAAAGCAGAGGACAGTTCGTTACACAGCTGAACAGCATCATTGTTACCAGATGTACTGGTGAAACTGTCACTGGACCCAACCGAAGAAGAACAGGAAGCAAAACTATCATCTGAGTCTGAAGTATCGTCTGAATCTTCAGACATACAAAAATAAATAAATAATAATAATTTATATCTGAATACTAATTAAATGAATTATATAATATAAATAATAAGTCTCAAAGATTACATTTCACCTATCCTCTATGCACTCGCTAGTTGCATGGCATAAACAATTTTTTTTAAAGTAAATATTACACAAAAATACTAATAGTCTAAGATAAATTATTGGCGTTTCCGAACGAATGAAACATACAATGACACAAAGAAAACAAAACTGATAACAAGGCAGCATGGTCATAGTACCTTAGCCTGTTCCGAAAGGAACTAAAGAAACAATAACAAAAAAGCTTTACGTCAAATACGTCAAAGTGTTAAAAAGCAAAACAATAACATATTATAAATGCAACTGACCGCCAATAACAGAATAAATAAATATTAATGAGTGAAAACAACGGAAAATATAACAATAATTATGAAGGCAGATAGATTGTGTGTCTACTTGCGCGGTTTCCTCTGCGAAGTCGTGCCCATACTGGCAGATGTCGCTTCGCCCACTGGATATCTCGCTAGAAGTTTTTGTAACTCAGCCGCCGACTCGATCTTATGCCGCGAGTTATCCGTGACTTGGACAATTATCTTTCCATCGGAGGTCCAGCACTGTCTCACACCATAATGCTTCCTAGCGCATACAAATAGGTCGTGTCTGGGCTTTGTGAGGAACTCCGATAAGGTTAGACCCGTGCCTTTGAGTTTTGATTTATTACGCCAAACTACACTACGGGTCGTACGATTTTCGAACCTCACTAATAGTGGACGAGGCCTACCAGTGTCACTCCCCAGGCGATGGCAAACGGCTATGTCTTTAGCTGTGACACCAATAACACCTATCTTGTTCGAGAACACCTCTACGACACTGCCCGTAGGATCTGCTGTATTTTCCTCAGGAAGACCATGCAGGAGAAGAACTTTCGCTCTTGATGACATCTCATGCCTGTCCAAGCCCTTCACGAGTAACTCCATCTGGGATTTCAAGGCACTCAAGGTCTTCCACACAACGCCCTTAAACTCAGTGAAGTCTCGAGAGATGCTCGCAACACTTTTATGGATGGTTGACTCACCCCCAGCATTCTTCAAGTCTTCTTCGTATTGCGCCATTCGTCTTGTGAAAGTGTTTGAAAGATCTTCCATGCAGTCAAATAACTTTGTGTATAGGTCCATTCTTGTTTATTGAAGTACCAGTGCAGTTGAGCAAAGATAGATAAGATTTTAATTTGTGAGAGGGTGCAATAGAGGATAGTGAAGGTTTTTAACTATTAAGTAGCATTTAATGGTAAGTAAAATATAATTTTGAAATTAAAATATGCAAGAGCTTTTTTCAAAAGGTTTTGACACTTCAACAGCTACCCTCCAAAGTTCAATATTTTTCTTTCTCTTTTTCTTTGAAGTTTTGGTCCGTTTGTCAGTATTTTTTTTTTTATCTTGCGAAAAATCCCCACGGATACCACCCGCACGGAGCCGGTTATGTCGGACTCGAACCGACTAAAACGCACGCCGTCTTGGGTCCTTGGTTGCCGGAGGTGAGATTGCCAAAAGCATATCTCTCGCACCCCGGCAGACCCAGGACCATCTCCTTCGAGATGGCCCCCTTCGGGTTGTAGGGACCACAGTGTCCCCATCTTGCCCCGGTTACGGGGAGGCGCATTTTGCACCGCCGCCGCGGCCTGCTTCTGCTAGGGTGACAGGCGGCTCCACCGGTCACCCCCAGGCCACCGCTCATGTAGGACGGAGGTCGTTCTGCGACCTTCGACGTCCGGTTCGCCTTCACTCTGCGCGGGCTTCCCGGGCCCGGAGTCTAGTCCGGACCCGACCGGCCGCCTCCTTCTCGAGTATTACTTGCTCGCAGAAGGAGACAGCCGCACCCCAAGCGTTCGCGCATCTTACCATCGCTGTGAGCAACGTGGCGAGTGTGAGGACTCCCACCCCCAGAGCCGCCACTAGGACCCGCCTCGGCGTGTCCCACGCCGGGCACTCGGTCAGCGTGTGCAGCTCTGTGTCCTCGCTCGCATCACAGTGATGGCACTCGGACGTTGGCTCCGACACAGGTAACTCCCGAAACACCCGTGTCCGGTAATCACCTGCGTCAGCCGGTACGAGAGGCTGCCGTGTGGCCTCTCTAGCCACTCCTCCATGATGGGTCTTACCGCCGCTATTACGGCGTGCCCTTGGTCCGTTTGTCAGTATGTGAGCGATGGACGCAAAAAATCACTGAATTCAGTTGAACCAAGACCTTTCCTCTCAAAAATTACTAATTAAGTTATCAGGATAATACTTAAAATGTATTATTTAGAGTGGAGTTTAAATACCTATATCACTACATAGCACTATAAAGCAAAATCGCTTTCCGCGTCTGTCCGTCCCTATGTATGCTTATATCTTCAAAACTACGCTACAGATTTTGATGCGTTTTCTTTTTATAGATAGTGTAATTCAAGAAGAAGGTTTATATGTTTAAAACATGCTTAATATAGTAGAGGATGCAGCGGGTACGAGATCGGACGCCACGCGAGCGGAAAAAATTGGCGGTACGAAGTTCGCCGGATCGGCTTTGCAAATATCGTAAATTGTAAAACTAAATGGACATAGATATAATGTCTCCAATAAATGTTTTTTTGCTCCATCCCTACCTATGACTTTGCAAGTGACAGCAAATCAAGTTGAAGATCAAGGGGTGTTTTGGTGATACGTTCAGAAAAAATCCTCCATATTGACGTACGATTTGCTACCGTCACACGTAAATATGACAGAATGGAACGCAATTTTTGGAAATCCATATATGATTGATTAACTTCGTAAGTGGTAGAACCTGTCCCCTATGCTAATAAGGGGGCCCGATTGAAGACATATTACCCTTTCAGATATATAGTTCCCGGCATTTATCTTGACTTCAAGTTCCGAGAGAAACCAATTACTTGAAATTCTACTAAACTAAAGTAAAGCCAACGAGACGAGAGAAAAAAGGTAAACAAAACGACCATTACTGAGTTACGTTGCGATAACTAGCGATTATTTTTTCTGTCCTTGTCGCACATGTCACACTTACGCGAAAATGGCTGAACGACAGCTGTCGTTGCGTGTTTTGTAGTACAGGAAAGCTGTCGGCACAGCGGTTCTAAACTGTCAGATCCGTCATCTTATGAGCAATTTCATTCCTGTCCGGAATGCATTTGAAGTGATACGTAATAATTTTCAAATAAAAATTTTTGGAACCGCTGAAAGTTTGTTTACCTTTTTTCTCTCGCTTCGTTGGCTTTACTTTACATTTGAATTTTTAACCTTTTAGGATATCAAAATTAAATGCGTATCGTTGAAAACCAATTTGGTAAGTGAGCTTTTACATGGATCGAGGATAGGGGTGTAAGGTACAATATTCAACCAATAACGAGCGTTTGTCGCGTTATATTCCAATGATTTGATTGGTAGAAAAAAGTGATGTCTTTCTGCAATTCTGCAATGCAAAAAAAAAAGTTCTATGTAGTAAAGGAAGTAGTAAAGGAGAGGGTTATCCCAAATCTCAGTGGAACCCCATACTCAAATTCAATTTCGTATATTCAACTTTATATAACACTAGCTTTTACCCGCAATTTCCCCCGCGTAAATTTCGGAATAGAAAGATTTTGGACACACTGCTCCTGCGACTCAGATAAAGTTCCTTAACATTTCTGTGAACCTCTTTGCCTTTCTGGTACTTCATGCAAATGTACCAGTCACAGAAATACTGATCCGTGACCGCGACCCACAGTAACCTATACCTACGGTTTACGGTTCTACTCAACCGCTTGCAATCAAATAAACGTAAGATTGGAAGTCTCATCAAGATTTTTCTAATAGAAAACTGCATTAAATTCCGTTCAGTAGTTTTTGCTTCCATCGCGAACAAACATTTCCAATTATTCATATATATAGATAGATAGATGGAACTGCAGACGCACGTAGCAGACACGTGTAATACATTGTGGCTTTTCAATACTCCCCTTTATCCGATATCGAAGATTAACAAGTAATGTATGTGCTGCATGCGTCGGCAGTTGTTATATGGCGGTCGACTTCGAGTCTTACCTCACATTTAACCTTAGTTCACCATGCACCGCTTTGTAGATGCTAGTGGTGAAGAAATGACTCAATTAACTCGACTACAACATTTTCCAGGCCTTAATTTACTATTTTTTTATCGTGCGAAAAATCCCCACGGATACCACCCCCACGGAGCCGGTGGAGGCGGTTATGACGGACTCGAACCGGTTGCCGGAGGTGAGATCTTTCGAGATGGCCCCCTTCGGGTTGAGGGGACCATTGTGTCCCCATCTAGCCCCGGGTACGGGGAGAGGCCTTAATCCATATCCATACTAATATTATAAATGCGAAAGTAACTCTGTCTGTCTGTCTGTCTGTCTGTATGTTACGCTTTCACGCCTAAACCACTGAACCAATTTTGATGAAATTTGGTATGGGGGTAGATTAGACCATGAGAAAGGACATAGGCTATGTTTGGTCGCGATAACCGACCATCCACGCGGTCGGAGCCGCGGGCAAAAGCTAGTTTACCATAAACAATTCCTTAAAAATATATTATAACCATCGATATTAAACCGATTTACACGATCATCACTAAAATATTCGAAGATCATCCTATATTTCCTTTTCGGTCCGAGAAATAAAGTTTCCGAAGCAATCTTTTGACTGTGTTTGTAAATGATTTCTGAGCTAGTGAACTGGCAAATTTGACCTGATAAAGACAGATTCCCCACTAGTTATATTCCACGGGAAAATACTTGCTTATTTTTTTTTTGTTTCCCGGGAACTGATTTATATGTAATATCAAGTTCAAATAAATCGTTTGTTGGCATTAGAGCGTTGTTGAATATATTACTTTTGTTATTTTCGAAAGGTGGATTTATTTGTTTGATATGAAACATCATATTGTTTTGTCTAAGTAAATATTATACGGAGTGTTGTTCTTTTTGCTATTTGTTCTGTAAATGTGCGATTTGATTATGATTTAGATGTTTTTGTGTCAAGCTCCATACTAATATTATAAATGTGAAAGTATCTCTGACTGTGTCTGTCTGTCTGTATGCTACGCTTTCACGCCTTAACCGCTGAACCAATTTTGATGAAATTTGGTAGGTACATGGATAGATTAGACTTCGAGAGAGGACATAGGCCTATGTTTGGTTGCGATAACCAACATCCACGTGGGCGGTGCCGCGGGCAAAAGCTAGTTGTGTTATAATGTTAAAAGATAAGGTCAATACTACGAACATAATTGGCTATTTGACTGACAAGCCAAATTAGTTACTTCCTAGTAACCTTCTATAAGGTAAGTTTTAAGGAAACTTGTATGAAATAATGTATTGTGACGTCATAATATTTATCACCATCACTATCATCACTTCATTACATAGTATAAAGCAAAGGCGCTTTCTGCGTCTGTCCGTCCCTATGCATGCTTATATCTTCAAAACTACACTACAGATTTTGATGCAGTTTTTTTAATAGATAAAATGAATCAAGAGGAATGTTTATATAACATACTATGTATCAATAATACATGCTTAATATAGTAAAGGGGGCAGCGGGAATGGGACATGACGCCACGCGGGCGGAAAAATTGGCGGTGTTAAGTTCGCTAGTTAGCTAGTTAGTCAAATAATTTACTATTATAGGTTGAGTGGATGAAAAAAAAGCGATAAAACCCGACTACCGAAAAATCACGCTCCAAAAAATAACAAACAAGAAAATATCAAGAATAGCCGTGGTCGTATGCCACTTTTCCCTAGAATATATTGTTTTGTTAGAGTAAGTGGCATACGACCACGGCTATTCTTGATATTTTCTTGTTTGTTATTTTTTGGAGCGTGATTTTTCGGTAGTCGGGTTTTAGTTTTAAACTTTATTTTTTATTTATATTATTTTGGGGCAAGGTAAAGCTAATAATTTATACATATTTAAAATGTGCTTATTAAGCCCTTTCATTTGATACCAAACACGGCTTATTTATCTCAAATTATTTTTTTAACACAGTACCTTATGAGCGCGGGAGGGCGCCACACAAGATTGAGTGACACGTCATATAGCCTATAACCATCGGACGATAAAGCCGCTTGTAACGATACCTCATTTGTCCAGTTCTAATAAGTAGTTGAGGAGCTATGAGGGAACAAATGAACATACATACATACATACATACATACATACATACATACATACATACATAGCCTGTCAAAATCATAACCCTCCTTTTAGCTTCACCCTAGTCGGGTAAAAATAGGACCATCGGTACTTTTACCACTCTTTTACCATTCTTAATTTAATTTATCAGTAAAATTATTTATTTGAACTACAGGAAAATAGTGGTCAGTAGTAAGCAACCAACCCTGTGTCGTGTAGGTTCTCCGATCTCACCGTGAGTGACATAAAAAGGCGACTAAGGGAGAGGGCTGTTCTTCATCTGACAGTAAACATATAAACTACTAGCTTTTGCCTGCGGCTCCGCCCGCGTGGATGTCGGTTATCGCGACAAAACATAGCCTATATCCTTTCTGAAGTTCTAATCTACCCTTATACCAAATTTCATCAAAATCGGTTCAGTGGTTTAGGCGTGAAAGACAGACAGACAGAGTTACTTTCGCATTTATAATATTAGTATGGATATGGATGACAAAGCCGGACACTTATTACATTAGGTATTACTTGGGACCGAAAATCATAGTTAGCTAAATATGGGGTCAATGAACCTCTGCCTACCCCTTCGAGGATTTACAAGCGTGAATATATATTTGTATTGTACGTAAAACTTTAGAGAAAATAAGCAGTCTCGTATTTACTTTAAGTGTCTCTTGGGGAGTCATCCATAAAGTTAATTAAAATTTTGCTTTCTTAGAACTGCACTCAACCGTCCCCCTCCATTCCATCTCCGCAATTTATACTCTTACTGCTCTTTGATAAGAGTGAATATTTATATGTACGAGCTTTTTTTTTAATAAATACTGGCATGAGAAGAGCCTGTAAAAGCCGTCGGTCCCGGTTGCGATATGAATTTATTTTTACGGGTAGTAGGAGTCCTAAAAGATCAACTGGGCCTCGATTCGAATAAAGGTGAAAACACTATGATGACGCAATCAATGCAAAAAATGACATTACATTTTAGACTTTATTTCTATACGCCTAAAGTTCAAAATGAAATGTAATTTTAAACTTATCTTAGAAAGAGTCACTTTACATCATATCTTTGTGAATGCCGTGAGGCGAGACTGGTCAGGTGAAAAATAAAGTATAGTGAAAAAGTACAAAGTCTTACTTAATATGGAAAACAGTTTCATTACACTTTTTCAATTCTCTCTCTGGAACTTAAGAGCTACGCTCTTGTCGGTGGAGTAATCGCCACTCTTCTCTCTGCTCCGCCAATCCTTTCACCACCTGATACGATGTGACTTGTATCTTTTCCTTTATCTGTGCCATAAATGTTCCTCTTGGCCTACCTCTTCCTCTCCTTCCTTCTACCTTCCCCTCTAGATGTTTCTTATGAACAAGTCTTGTCTTATCAGGTAGCCAATCATCTTTCCTCTTCGGTTCTCGATTATTCTCAATAAAGACCTTCCCTCTTGCACCCTATTTAGTACTCTTTCGTTCGTCATCTTTTCTGTCCAGCTTATCCCCTCCATTCTTCTCCAGCACCACATTTCGAACGCTTCCAGCCTGTCTCTGTCCCCCTTTGTCATTATCCATGTCTCACATCCATAGAGTGCAATGCTCCAAACATAAGTTTTTATGAATCTTTTCCTTATTAATAATGAAATATTTTTTGTCTTGAGTAAATTTTTATTTTTTTATTTTTATTAAATGCTTCTTGTTGTTGAATGCTTGTTTAGCTATTGCAATTCTGGCCACTATATCCTGTGCACACCGCGAGTCACTGTTCAAAATACTACCGAGATACCTAAAACTATCCACTTGCTTTAAGTTGTTGTTATTTCAATTACTTTGCAAAAATTCATTTCATTTTGAACTTTAACCACATAGCTTTATAGTCTATTATTTAATGCCGTTTTTTGCAGTGGTGGTGGCGTTAGCAGAATCGACGCCCTGATAGGCAGAACTTTGGTTTTGCCAGAGTGTTGTGTATGTCAGATGGTAGACGCTTCACGGAAAATATTGGTTTACAATGGTCAGGAGTAACTTGGGCTCACAGTTACACAATATCGATTTCCGATTCGATATCCAAGAAGTATGTATAGCTCAGTTGGTTCTGATAAACTGCTCTGGCATTCCACCTGCAAGGGATTAGTCGTAGATTCAAGTCCCGTTTTAGACGTTTTCTTGGCTTAGGGGACGTCTCGTCCCAGTCTTATACTGGGACCAGGGACCAGATTGACCTTTTCTAATTTGATAGTGGTAAACTGGGTCCACTTTGATTCAGTATTTTCGATCTATAGTAATAATAATTATTATCATATAAACTGCAATCTGAATTCTCATAAGAATGCAATGCATAAAACAGAGCTAAACAACTCGGGTATAATAACATTTTAATAAAATTGCCAGTGTCTAGAAAAAAAAAAATTTAGAAAGAAATTCCTTTTCTAGTAGTGTCGCAACCTTATTTAAAAAAACTTGTCAAGTGCGATTCAGACATTTTAGGTTCCGTACAAAACTGGATCGATGGACAAACTTTTTTCTTTTTTGTAACAGACAAAGTACTAAGGCGTCAATACGGCTACAAGAAGTATACTACAGTTTACAAGACAAACAGAAAAATAACAAAGAGACCCTCCTTTTTAGAGTTCTCTACCCAATGGGCAAAAACGGAACCTTATTACTGAGACTCCGCTGTCTGTTTACCTATCACTAGGCCATAATATCATACCGCCCCGGGACCCGACGGCATTCCAGGCCGTGCGTGGGTCCTAGCTCTAGGAGAAGACGGTCTCGAACCCCGACTGCGAGGGTTCCTCAGCGCATGCTTGGAGCGGGGCCAGTTTCCGAAGATGTGGAAGACGGGGAAACTGGTCCTCATCCGCAAGGACGGACGCCCGGCGGACGAGCCGTCCGGGTACCGGCCCATAGTGTTGCTCGACGAGGTGGGCAAGCTCTTCGAAAGAGTGATTGCCAAGCGCCTCGTCGAGCACCTCTCTAGAGTGGGGCCGGACCTAGCGGACACGCAGTACGGCTTCCGCCGGTGGCGTTCCACTGTGGATGCCATCATGCGCGTGAGGACTCTGGCGGAGGATGCGGTTGCCCGGGGCGAGGTGATGTTGGCGGTGTCCTTGGACATCTCCAACGCGTTCAACACCTTGCCCTGGAGTTGCATCAGGGAGGCGCTCGTGTACCACGATGTGCCTCTCTACCTCCGCCGCATAGTCGGGGCGTACCTGACGGAGAGGGCCGTCATCTACCCAAGTGCGACCGGCGTCGGTAGGCGTGAGATGTCGTGCGGTGTCCCACAGGGATCGGTCCTGGGGCCGCTCCTGTGGAACATCGGATACGACTGGGTGCTTCGCGGTGAGCTCGCGTTCGGTGCCACCGTCACGTGCTACGCGGACGATACGCTAGTGACGGTGAGTGGCGCTACACACCGCGAGGCGACCCAGAGGGCCACGACCGCTGTTGCTCAAGTCGTGGATCGGATCCGGCGGCTGGGTCTCGAGGTGGCTCTGCACAAATCCGAGGCCTTGTTCTTTCATGGTCCTCGGCGCAGGCCACCCCCGGGATCCAGCTTGACAGTAGGAGGTACTCCCATCGACATCAAGCCCCGGTTGAAATACCTGGGGCTCGTACTTGACGGTCGGTGGGACTTCGGAGAGCACTTCCGAAGTCTGCGCCCCAAACTGTTGGTGTCAGCTAACGCGCTGATGCGGCTGCTGCCCAACTTGAGGGGCCCAGAGGACTCCTGCAGGAGACTCTACGCGGGTGTCGTGCGGTCCATGGCCCTGTACGGGTGCCCCGTGTGGGCGGACGCCCTGCAGGCCAGGTTCGTGCAACTGCTGCATGCACCGCAGCAGACGATGGCCTGCAGGGCCATTAGGGGGTACCGCACGATATCCTTTGAAGCGGCGAGTCTCCTAGCCGGATCGCCACCGTGGATCCTGGAAGCGAGATCCCTTGCGGCACTGTATCGGTTCCGTAAGGAGGCGCGGGAGCGGGGATTCGATCCCGAGCCCGAAGACATTCGGGCCGAGAGGTCCCGGCTCCACGGGATCGTGGTGGCGGAGTGGGAGCGACGACTTGAGCAACGACGCGCAGGGCATGCCGTCATAGAGGCGGTAAGGCCCATCATGGGGGAATGGCTCGAGAGGCCACATGGCAGCCTCTCGTATCGACTGACGCAGATTATCACCGGGCACGGGTGCTTCGGGAGATACCTGTGTCGGATCGAAAAGGAGCCAACGTCCGAGTGCCATCACTGCGACGCGAGCGAGGACACGGGGCTGCACACGCTCACCGAGTGTCCGGCATGGGCCGGACCGAGGCGGGAGCTAGTGTCGGCCCTGGATGTGAGAGTTCTCACCCTCGCCACCCTGCCGCCTGTCACCCCAGCAGAAGCAGGCCACGGCGGCGGCGCGCTGAATAGTGCGCCTCCCCATTCCGGGGGCGAGTTGGGGACACCGTTGTCCCCCCTCCTGAGGAGGGCCAGACCGTAAGGGATGGCCCTGGGTCAGCCGGGGTGCGAGGGATATGTCTTTGACAACCTCACCTCCGGCCTAGCACCAAGACCCACAGTCGGCGTGCGGTTTTAGTCGGTTCGAGTTCGAAATAACCTCCCCTTCCGGCTCCGGCAGGGGGGGTATCCGAGGGGATTTCCGCACGAAAAAAAAAAAAAAAAAAAAAAAAAAAAGGCCATAATATCATAATCCGTGACAACCAGGCAGTTTGAATGAATTTTTTATAGCATTTATTATGCTAACTGTTAAGTTCGAAAAACATTGGAAAAAATGAAATGCTCAACTGAGACTCACTTGAGCATTTAATTTTTTCCAATGTTTTTCGAACCAGACAGTTGCAAATTTCACCCACGATGTAATTTTATGTTGCCGTTATAACAACAAATACTAAGACACAGAAAAGAACTTAATACGGTACGTAACCCTTCGTTCGCGGGTCTACTCGCATTTGACCGGTTTTTTCCATTGAGTTACGGAACCCCAAAAACAACAAGACTGCAGAATGCACAATAAACATTTTTAGAAGTAAATAAGAGCTTCAACACTTTAATTAGGTCTAGACAACGAAATTACTGGCGGAGTGCAATTTTAAACTGGATTATGAACCATAATTTGTGTTGCTGTGTTGCTTGACTAGGTGTTAATCACGTTTCCACCCGCGTGTATGTCTACTCCCGTTCCTGTATACAGTGTATACCCATGGGAACCTAGTCCAAGGATAAAAATAGCCGTGTTAGTCGAGATTTCTTCTTTTGGCTTCGATTATATGACTTTTATGGGAATGATACTTCAACCCCGACAGAAACATCTATACCTTTTTTTTCGTACGGACTATCGCCGCGAGCAGGGTAGTGAGCTTGATAACCCTCACTCCCAGGGCCGCCACCAGCTCCCGCCTCAGTGTCTCCCACGCCGGACACTCAGTGAGCGTGGGCAGCCCCGTGTCCTCGCTCGCATTGTAGTGATGGCGCTCGGACGTTGGTTCCTTATCGATTCCGCCTGAAATACCCGCGCCTGGTGATAATCCGCATCAACCATCACCAGTACGAGAGGCTGCCATGTGGCCTCTCTAGCCACTCCCCCATGGTGGGTCTTACCGCTGCTACTACGACGTGTGCATGGTTGCTTAAGTCGTCGCTCGCACTCTCCAACATGTCCCCTGTGGAGCCGAGATTTTTCGGCCCGAATACCTTCAGGTTTCGGGATCGTATCCCTATTCCCCCGCCTCCTTTTGGAACCGTTATAGCGCCGAAATGAGAAACTTCTACACCAAAGCCTCGTCGCGGCAGGTGTATCGGTAATAGGGCCCTAAAACACCTTTTTGTATATTTAATCGACATACATGTACTCACACCTGTAAATCCCCGACGGTGTAGGCAGAGGTTTGTTAACGTCCATATTTCACCAAAAAAGATTTTCGGTCCCACGTAATAGGGGGCGAGTCTATTGCCGTCAAGTGCGCACTTAGTCATGGGCTGTATGTTTACTGTCGAATGGAGAACAGCCATATGCCTTTTTTATCGAGTTAGCTTAAAAATCAGCATCAGAAAAATGTTACAGGGTCAGCAGCACGAGTTTGACGTCACTGATATTGCACATGTCCATAGGATACGGTAATAACTTCTAGCAGGTGGGTCATGTGCTTCTCTGTCACCTAAGTGGTAGAAAAATCACAAATACCTAACAAGCAGAAATATTTTAAATTCATTAAAATAATAGTAAAAAAATACGCAGATACAAATAAAGATTTTCCTTACATAAAATTTCCTCAGCTCTCAAAATTAAGCATTCATAAAATTTTAATCAATTCGTTTTGTAAGGGAGGGATCTTAAAAAGGTCGTACATTATGAAGGTATAATTCATAGATCAACTGAAATAAGGAAACTAAGGGTCAATACACATTTTATCGACGGCCCTTCGCATTTAGGTGTATCTCTACTTTCTAATGCCTTGAAACATTTGTGATCAGAGCGAGATATTGATGCTAAATCTGCTGTGTCGAAACCTACACCCAGATTGTATAGTCGTTTCGTAAAAAAATATTGTGCACACATCTGCGGTATCCTAGTGGTATGGATAATGGACTGCTGAGACGAAGTCTCGGGTTCGATCCCAGGTTTACCATGGCACACACCAATGACTTTTCGATGCTTTTCGTAGTTATGTGTGTATTTATCGCAGGTTTATAAGAGCCCGGTTAATGGCAATAGGCTCGCCACCTATTACATTGGGACCTAAACATAAACTGGCGAAATGTGGGTGCTAGCACCTCTGCCTACCCCTTCAGGGAATATAGGCGTAAGTTTATGTTTATGTATGTATGTGTGCACACAGTTTCGATACTAAGAACAGAAAAAATTAAATTAAAAATTTAAATAACCCCCGTCACAAAAAACACTTCCAAAAAGTTGAAAATAAATAGAGTTTGCCTTTTAACTTTAACGGTTGCCATGTCGTGGGACCCTAATTGGTTAAGCACTCCGTTATATTATCGGAACAATTCAAGGTCCCCCGACATGGCAACCGTTAAAGTTAAAAGGCAAACTCTATTTATTTTCAACTTTTTGGAAGTGTTTTTTGTGACGGGGGTTTTTTAAATTTTTAATTTAATTTTTATTTTATACTTTTTAAAGTGATCTACTAGTCAAGCTCTTTCATTTGATACCCATATTGAGGGAGTTATGAAGAAATTCGTATTCCGATATGTTGTGGCGGCGGCCATCTTGGACCGATTTTTTCCAAACATAGCTAAGAACACTCCCGACTAATATACCTTTCAAACAAAAAAAACTACATCCAAATCGGTTCATCCGTTTGGGTGCTACGATGCCACAGACAGACACACACACACACACACACACACACACACAGACACGTTAAACTTATAACACCCCGTCGTTTTTGCGTCGGGGGTTAAAAACTATTTTCGACCTTAATAACATTTTCTTAGTTACATGTCATTTCGTATAAATAGATGCTGCTGATCACGAATATACGAAAAAAGCTTGCAATAGTCGGCCGGCCGGCTGCCTGCTAATTGTGTGTTCATTTGCCTCACGGCAATGACTGTCCGGCCAAGATCTTTATTATTATTCTACGAAACGACTATACAATTTGGGTGTATAATAAATTTTAAAGATTTTTAGTGTATTTTACTTAGTTTTGACCCAACAGAATTAGCATCATTGTTGTATATCTATTGACCCCGATTTTGCTAATTGTCAACTACTGTCATACCACTGAAACTGCAATTGGCGGAGATTAGCTGAATCGAGCTAAAATGCGCACCTTCGCTATTTGCTGTTTAACTCGCTCTGATTTATGAATGTTCCAAAGCTAAAGAAAGTGACAGAGATACAGCTAATTGCGAAAGGCTGTCGCTAGAAATGTGTATTGACACTTACGCCCCAAAGACACAGACGCGTTACTATCGGTCGATAATATCGCAAACGTTATTGCACATGCAAATCTCTATTACTTTAAACAATTACATGTGCCGTTATTATCGCAGTAGTGTGTCATTATTAATAAACAAGTCAAACTATTTTATTGATTTAAATTGTATAATCGTCCGAAGTGAAGGTATATACCAAATATCAGACCAATCAGTCAATAGGAAGGTGGGGATACTAAGATATTATGATCATTTTGATTGAATACTTTGCTATTCAAGATTGATCTGCGGTTGACTGTACTAGTACTAAAAACAGATATAGCAATTAGCGTGTACGATATTATCGACCGATAAAAACGCGCCTGTGTGTTGGTAGCTTTATTCCTAAATCAACTGAAGTGAGGAGACTTAGAGAGTCTTATGTTGATCTTATTATAAATTAATTGGAGTTTTATACGCTAGAGGTATAAGCACTTGGTAGTACATTAGATATTTGAGTAAAATTAAAATAATGTTATATTTACTGGTAATTCGCATTCAGTGATGTGTGTGTGTGTTAATTCAGTTGCAACTATTGGACAGTAGTGACTAAAAAATTGGGGTATATGGTTTTCCACTGTTTTTCGAGAACCAGGTTAACCTCAACTGCATGCACCGGTACACATGCTGTATCAGATGGGGCTCTAGTGCACCTCAAAGGCTTTTTCTCAGGGTTGTAGGTTAGGCCATACGCCTTTTTTTCGTGCGGAAATCCCCTCAGATACCTCCCCCGCCGAAGCCGGAAGGGGAGGTTAAGTCGGACTCGAACCAATTAAAACCGCACGCCGACTGAGGGTCGTGGTACTAGGCCGGAGATAAAGTTGTCATCGACATATCCCTCGCATCCCAGCTGATCCTGTGCCATCCCCTATTAGTCTGGCCTTCCTCGGGAGGGGGGACAACGGTGTCCCCGACTCGCCCCTGGAATGGGGAGGCGCTCTTCTCAGCGCGCCGCCGCCGTGGTTTGCTTCTGCTGGGGTGACAGGTGGCTCCACACGTCACCCCTAGGCCCACGCCAGACGCCAGTAGCTCTTATTGAAGCTAAGATAAACCAATAAGAAAAGGAATAGAAAATACACGCTTTGAATATAATCTTCTTCATGATTGCGAATATAATTAATTTGAATTTGATACTTCATGCACGATCTCCCAGCCTTCAGAATATATTTTTTTTTGGCTTCGAAGGCATTATATCTCGCATAAAATCAAGTATAAACCAACAGGGCGTGTTATAACATTTTTAGCAAGTGTAAATCAGGTCGGTGCAAAGTAAACAATATACGTCGGAGATAAGGATGCTGCTGTAATTTATGGCCTCAAATTCAGCGCTTGCCTTTTTCCGCTGTTCTGGTACGGAGGTATAAGTGACGAGCGGTCCGCGTTTGAAAGAAGGAGCAATTTATTGATGCATATACAAAAATCGGTAAGACAGTCACAAAGACAACATAGGACAGACATAGACAACATTCTAAACTCAAATGATTAGGTAAAGGATAGAGGGTTGAATATTTCAAATGATAGCGGTCGCATTAAGTCAAGATATATAGTATGATTTTTAATTCGAGTCAGTAAAATGACATTTCCAATGTTGCAGGTTTTTTGTCCCAAATAAATAGTGATGTGGTTGAATCGAGTTTAACAATTAAAAGTTAGTCAAGAATATTTTTTTTTTATAAAGTCACGTCGATTTGAGTGATTTCTGCTTTTTTGATTTCTGCTCCCGAATTCCGACGGTGTCAGAATTGTTAAGGGTCCTCTGCAATTTCTTGTATATTTGTTACTTGTTGGCTTGTTATTTTTTTGTATTCTGCTCCCGAATTCCGACGGTGTCAGAATTGTTAAGGGTCCTCTGCAATTTCTTGTATATTTGTTACTTGTTGGCTTGTTATTTTTTTGTATTCTGCTCCCGAATTCCGACGGTGTCAGAATTGTTAAGGGTCCTCTGCAATTTCCTGTATATTTGTTACTTGTTGGCTTGTTATTTTTTTGTATTCTGCTCCCGAATTCCGACGGTGTCAGAATTGTTAAGGGTCCTCTGCAATTTCTTGTATATTTGTTACTTGTTGGCTTGTTATTTTTTTGTTGAGTTTTGTTACGTTAGAGTTTGAGATGGTTCCCCAATCGTACACCTCTCTGGAGGGATGTCTTCGCCCAAAAAGAAAGTGCCGATCGTTTGTTGTAAGTGAGAAACAAATGGTTCTCAATGCATATAATTGATGAAAATAGAATCAAAATGCAGTAACACCTGCTGTTCCAAAGAAAAATGAGTGTGTGAAAACAGTATCTGAAATTTTGGGCCAGACCGTAAAGGATGGCCCTGGGTCAGCCGGGGTGCGAGTGATATGTCGATGACGACCTCACTTCCAGCCTAGCACCACGACCCTCAGTCGGCGTGCGGTTTTAGTCGGTTCGAGTCCGACATAGCCTCCCCTTCCGGTTCCGGCGGGGGAAGGTATCCGAAGGCATTTCTATACGAAAAAAAAGGAGTGTTAGGTTATTACAATATTAATATGAAGGGTTTAAATACCATGGCGACGCAACTACGGTTCATGTATGGATTGGTGGTTATAAAAAAATAACCACGAAGGCTCCGCATAGCCTTCTAATTTATAACTATCGATGTCGAGGCGCGCAGTGTTCTCTCATATTTATCATAATGCCTAATTTATCACTTGGTCCATAACATAACATTACATCGCATCGATAGCCTCCGTGGCGCGGCGGTAGTGAATGCGACTGCTACGCAGGAGGCGCGGGTTCGATCCCCGCTCAGTTTCAATATTTATATGTATGAATATTACTATTTGGTAGGTCTGAGTGTTTCTATGTATAATATATGTATGTATTTACAAAAAAATAATCTGTTTATCCGCATTCTAGATTCCATAACACAAGCTGTTAAGCTATATGCTTACCATGGTCTAGATAGCGTTGTGTAGAATCTTGTGTTGTGGAATGTTATTAGTATTATTACACATACTAGCTTTTGAAACGTTTATTCTCAGGTTTTATAATAAGATGGTAAGATCCATATTTCTCCAATAATATTGTTTAATACATACCTATTACATATTTACAATAAAAACGCTTTCATAACTATTATAATAAAGTATGACTAAAATGTCATAGTCTATTCATTGTTGAACATCACTATTGTAGCGGGTCACCCTTTTTTGTATCAGTGACAGTTGCACTTGTTATTTTACTGACTCGAATTAAAAATCATAGAGTAAATAATTCCTGGGTTAGTAAATTGGAAAAGTTAAGTACAATAACAACCATAAAATTACTATTTCTCTTCCTTTTTAAGGGTTATTCCCTGATCTTTTCTGATCTCAGTCGTAATCATTCGTATATTCATTTCTCACACACTAATTTTGTTTCCTACCTAGACAGCATAAAACGTAGACTTTTTATAAATACTAAGTTATTGAAATTAAACTATTCGTACCGGTTGCACAGTTGTAGTATTTCGTGTAAGCTTTCGACAATTATTTGTGATCGGTGCAACATTATCTACCAGACATTCCTTTCATCATCTCCATTTTCAATTGTTTCCTTACTCTTTTATTTCCTACCACAAATTATAAAGCTTATTATTCAAATACTTTCAAGAGCTATTATAACAATATTGTTTATGAATTTTTTGTCAGTATCTTATATTTTCTTATCCATATCCATACTAATATTATAAATGCGAAAGTAACTCTGTCTGTCTGTCAGTCTGTCTGTCTGTATGTATGTTACGCTTTCACGCCTTAACCACTGAACCGATTTTGATGAAATTTGGTATAGGGATAGGTTATACCTTGAGAAAGGACATTGGCTATGTTTGGTCGCGATAACCGACATCCACGCTGGCGGAGCCGCGGGCAAAAGCTAGTCTTATAATAAAATAAAGTCGTGTTAATTACACTATTTATAACTCAAGAACGACTGTGCCGATTTGGCTGAAAATTGGTGGGGATGTAGCTTAGAACGAGGAGACGGACATAGATACAGTTCAACAGTTTATCCCTTTTGACTTTTATTTTATCCTGTGTATAGGTTCCTATGGGTCGCGGTCACCAGATCAGTATTTCCGTGACCCTTGTACATTTGCATGAAGTACCAGGCTCAGAGAAACTTTAAGGAACTTTATCTGGGTCGTGGGAAAAAGAGCAGCGTGTCCTATACCTTTCTATTCCGAACTTAAAGTGGATGAAGTCGCGGGCAAAAGCTAGTAGTTTATACATTGTCTTCAAATATTGGTACTTCAGACAGCATTTTGACGGCAGATCTACTATTTCATTAATCATAAATCTTTTTTTTTATTTGTCCTCTCACATAAAACATTATAATGACAATAACTTAAACTTAGGTACACTTCACTACAAGATTATCTCTGTGAGAGACTGGTATCTGTACTAGGGTTACCTGTATGATAGATAACCAGCCTCTCCAGTCTCTGCACCCGTGGTATCAGGTTAGTACCTTACGTAAAAAGATATCAAGAAATCAATTTAGCTGACAATAGTGACAGATAAATAACGTCCATTCTTTAATTACGCAATAGTCGCCATCTCTCTTATTTCTTACCACAACCCACAAATAAATAATCGCAAATGGCAGAGCGCGCAGTTGTTTTATCTCCATGTACGATATGAGTTACAAGTACGTATTCAACTGGTGCCCCCGTCAGTGTAATTGTGTAAACTTTACTTAGTTGTATTACAATTAATTAACGTTAATTAGTGAGTTTTGACTGTTAGAAACGCGTATGAATAACGTAGACTTGGGTAAATGAAGGTATTTGGAATTAAGGATTTTGGAGATGTTTATACATCTGAATTTTATAGTCACTCTGTATGTCTGTCTGTCTGTATGTTACGCTTTCACGCCTAATCTTCTGAACCGATTTTGATGAAATTTGGTTCATTGGTGCCAACAGTTCTTAAGAAAGTTGATAGATAGTTCCACCGTCGCCCTTATAGACGGATATAAAGAGAAGGGAAATTATAACTGATTCAGGTGTGGCTCAATAGCTCAGTTGGAAGAGCATTCCCCTTGTAAGGTAAAGGTAGTGAGTCCAAGTCCCACTTGAGCGCTTCTTTTTCCCGATATATTTCGAAATTATGTTATATGATAAAATGCCCGCTCGGTAATAGAATCATTCTCTGCTACATTGTTGGCAAAATCCATATGTCACAACTATTTTTCAGATTGATATGATTTATTTTCGGAAGATGTTGTATTAACACCTTTATGTTAAAACAACTCTGCCTATCCCTTCCAGAGGATTTACAGACATGAATGTATGTACGAATGGCGTAACTACACCGAACAAAGCTGCTTCCTTCTTGTCTATGCGTGTATAGGAGACATTTTTACGCTAACTTTTTGCTTTTATTTGTTTCTACCTGAAAGCAAAGTTAAATTGAGTGAACGAGCCATTAGCTAAAGTATGTTTCATGATACGGACCAATAATAGTGAAGTTTGGAGCATTTATGATGGGTAGGCAGAGGTGTAATGTCAATGTTTTTTTTCATCGATGGCTTTGTGATTAAAAAGTCGTCTTTCTTTCACATTGTGGTCATTAGTGAAAGAAAGTGTCTAAAATTACGTTAGGGCCGGCGCCCATTATCGGCATCGGCGAGCTTCAGGATTTTTTGGCCAAGCATAATAAGATCTTATCACTATCATCATAAAATTGAAATTTCAATGACGATCGTCAACTACCGTCGGCATAGATCGGCATTCTGCAGCGGTGTAGTTATACGACAAAAAAAGTCTATTGTTATACGACAAATACAAATCCTCGTGCTTGCCGATGCTGGTACTGGGCGCCGGCTCTTAGGCTCACAACTGCTATAAACTTCATAAACGTATCAATCACGTGTATTCATTTTCCTATTCTACAATACGCCAGTCAACGAATTGGCGCTTATCTAACTAACCACTTTCTATGAGATGGCCCATTTACTTGTCTGCCAGCTAAGCTGCGTTCCTACCACTGGATAGTGAAGGCCAAACGCAGGAACTGGCCGCATGCGTCACCTGAAGATTGTAAGGAGGCGTTTCCGCAACGGCTTCAAGGAGGGCAAACCCACCCCTAAGAAGGCTGTAGCTTCCTCGTAGATGTACTGCTAAAATCAAACTATAAGTGATTTTAAAAAATTTAAACTTTTCTATTGACCAACAAAACTTTAACAGGATACTAGACAAACACGAACCTACGTCGCTGGATAATAGACGGCTCATTCATTATTCCGAAGGGCAACCGTATGGTATTTAAAAAATCCAACAACCATGTTTCCAATTACACGTCCGCTTGTACAAATATGTATAATTAAAATGATTTAATGGTGAAACGTTTATTTGTTTAGGCTTTTGCAATATTTTTTTCCGGGCTGCTCTTAAATTGTTTTAAACCTTATACTTTTCTTTAAATACACTATTGCTTGCAGAACTGTTCTCGTAAAATACTGACACTGTTTTTGCAACTGACAAGAATCTATTTCCGGGATAAAAAGTAGTTAGAGGCTAAATCTATCGATGTTCCAAATTACATTCTGAACCGTTCTGGCATGATGTATAAATATTATACTACGGTTGACAAATATTTACACTAAGCGGGAATCGAGCTCACGGCTAATACAATTTACCACTTTGTAACATAGCAACATTGGATTTTAAACTGATGACACAGCCGGGTAATCATTTCCATGATACACAAATCGTACAAAAGCTTGCACTAAATAATTTCTTGCAAATTGAGAGTTTGCAAGACTTAGTAAACCACCGAAGTGAACTCACTGCTAACACCAGTAATTCCGCTTACCAATTACGTTACCATTAGTCAGAAAATATTACCCTTAACTCACGAACTGACCTCAGTCCAAATGCCACCCAAAACGGTAAAACGTGTCAATCTGACCACTCTTCAAAGGCAGCGACGGAAACCGAAGTTCCTTTCCGGAAAAATCAACCCTCAGCTCATCCTCTTCACAAAATACATTACTCTAAACCGAAAATATACCGTCAAATACGCGATCAAAGGCTCCCCACAGGAAATAGACTGAAATAACGACATTCGAGTGTCTATTGATTTTTGCAATTCAAACAGAACTCGGTGTCTTCAGGAAATGCCTTGGGCAGTGGGT
This sequence comes from Eilema sororculum, assembly GCA_914829495.1. Lineage (NCBI taxonomy): Eukaryota > Metazoa > Arthropoda > Insecta > Lepidoptera > Erebidae > Eilema > Eilema sororculum. The sequence continues at coordinate 2,829,817 of OU618556.1, forward strand.
TCACGCACGGGTTGAGCCGTCGAATTTGCTACTGGTTGATTGTCCCGAGGGTCACAGAGTATTTGAATTCATTAGATATTTTGGGTTGGGAATGTTGGCGAATGTTTGAAAGCGACTTCTGACAAACTAATTTTTGCATCGGAAAATTACTGGCTATGGAGTCAGCCTCGGACAAGGTCCTGGGGTTTGAATTTTGAGCATTACATGATTGGTATGAATTTACTTCTAAATACAAGCAATTTAGCTTCGCTGGGTTAAGGTGAGTACTATTAAATTCGAAATCGCAGTACTGGTTATTCAATTGTGGAATATAATGCGGTGACAGATTTGTTTACAAAATGAGCAATGAATGCGCATAGTATTCTATCTCCTATTATATCTCCTTACTGCAAAAATATAGTCATAAAATAAGGAGAACTCCCTGTCAGAGTCCCTCAGACAGTTTTCGGAAAGATATACCCAAGAATCTTCAAGTTTCAAGTCCATTGTAGATCACATCATCATGCTTTGTTAGAAGTGAGATAATTTATAATTTGTAGCGTATAATGGCAATAAAAATCAAGGAAAGGACTACAACAGACCGTCCTCCGTCAATCAGATGCAGTGACTTCCTGCCGCGGAGATCTCGATGATAGGATGGAGCCCTATCATCGAGATCTCCGCTCCTATATACATTTATAAATTACATATAGGTCGAATACAGAATCCCATTTCCGACCTCACTAACAAATACGCAGCCATTACCTGAATAATTCAATACATATTCAAAACGTAAACGCTAAACGCAAACATAACGGCACACAAATAAAATCAATACCCACCAAATATTTAGTATCCACCGTTAGGCCGACAAAAGTCAATAATTTACAATAGCTTGCATAAATCACTGGAACCTCGTAATTGTCACTGTACACGTTCATCGAGCGTGTTGACATTTGACGTATGACAACTGTCAGACAACTGACATTAAGCTAAGTCAGATATTTGAATATCGAATAATTTGTAACGTAATTTGTCACATTGACAGCGTAATTACGTGATAATTTCATTTCTGTGTCTATTAGACGTATGTCTATGGACTCATTAGGAAAAAATACAATTATGAGGAATAAACAAGAGTAATATTATCACGTCCTTGGCTCATTTCCGGACGTCCGCCGGATAAATATGAATTATTTGTTTAGTGTTGGGTTTTTACCGTAATATATTATATGAGTAGTTTTTCGTCTCTAAGGGCAGGAAACATATCATAGAGGATAACATGAAAAATAAAAATATTGTAAATAATTCTATCTGTCTTGCTAGCTGTTTCATTGCTGCTACTCACTGCTAACTGCAGTTCTGAGAATATGCTGTTCCTAGAATAACAATTGTCAAGATGCACGAATGATTGATTGGTTTGATTTGAAATTATTTTTGAATTTGGAACAGAAGGTCAATTCTTTTAAATCCAGTCACAATCCAATCACAATCACATTTGCGATATCAAAAACGATTACATGACCTCCACAACCCATTGTCGATGTAGAAGATCTGTCGTTATACCAATTGTTGGAGTTTTTAGTGCTCCAGCTACCCGAAATACTGTTTTAGGTGTTCGTATGGCAACTGGAACAGACGTCTGAACGTGCTCTCCGAGGTACGATGAAAATAAGGATTAGGTTCAGAATTACTACTTTTTCAAATTTACCACGTCAACTTCCCATAATAACCACTTTTCAAATTGTCTACTTTCCTGTAATGACTACATTCCCAAAATGACCACTTGCCCAGAATGACCACTTTCAAATTGTCCACTTTTTTTTAATGACTACTTTCCCAAAATGACCACTTTCCTAACTCTTCAGAGGGAAAAGAAGTAGTCATTATGAAAAAGTGGTAATTATGGGAAGTAGTCATTTTGAAAAAGTGGTTATTATGGCAAGTTGACGTTTTTTTTTTTTTTTTTTTTATCGTGCGAAAAATCCCCACGGATACCACCCCCACGGAGCCGGTGGAGGCGGTTATGTCGGACTCGAACCGACTAAAACGCACGCCGTCTTGGGTCCTTGGCTGCCGGAGGTGAGATTGCCAAAAGCATATCTCTCGCACCCCGGCAGACCCAGGACCATCTCTTTCGAGATGGCCCCCTTCGGGTTGTGGGGACCAAAATGTCCCCATCTAGCCCCGGTTACGGGGAGGCGCACTTTGCGCCGCCGCCGCGGCCTACTTCTGCTAGGGTGACAGGCGGCTCCACTGGTCACCCCCAGGCCAGCGCTCATGGAGGACGGAGGTCGTTCTGCGACCTCCGACGTCCGGTTCGCCTTCGCTCTGCACGGGCTTCCCGGGCCCGGAGTCTTGTCCGGACCCGACCGGCCGCCTCCTTCTCGAGCATTACTTGCTCGCAGAAGGAGGCGGCCGCACCCCAAGCGTTTGCGCATCGTACCATCGCTGTGAGCAATGTGACGAGTGTGAGGACTCCCACCCCTAGAGCCGCCACTAGGACCCGCCTCGGCGTGTCCCACGCCGGGCACTCGGTCAGCGTGTGCAGCTCTGTGTCCTCACTCGCATCACAGTGATGGCACTCGGACGTTGGCTCCTTCCGGATCCGACACAGGTAACTCCCGAAACACCCGTGTCCGGTAATCACCTGCGTCAGCCGGTACGAGAGGCTGCCGTGTGGCCTCTCTAGCCACTCCTCCATGATGGGTCTTACCGCCGCTATTACGGCGTGCCCTGCGCTTGGTCGCCCAAGTCGTAGCTCCCATTCCGCTACCATGTCCCTGTGGAGCTGAGACCTCACGGCCCGAATTTCTTCGGGCTCGGGTTCCCGTCCCTGCTCCCGCGCCTCCTTACGATACCGATATAGCATCGAAAGGGCTCTCGCATCCAGGTTCCACGGTAGGGATCCGGCAAGGAGACTCGCCGCCTCGAAGGATATCGTGCGGTACCCCCTAATGGCCCTGCTGGCCATTGCACGCTGCGGTCCACGCAGCAGACGCGCATTGTGGACCGTCAGGGTGTCCGCCCATATTGGGCACCCATATAGGGCCATGGACCGCACGACTCCCGCGTAGAGTCTCCTGCAGGAGTCATCCGGCCCCCTCATGTTGGGCAGCAGCCGCCCCAAAGCGGCAGCTGTGTCCTTCAATTTGGGGGCCAGTCTTCGGAGATGCTCCCCGAAGTTCCACCGGCCATCGAGTACGAGCCCCAGATATTTCATCTGGGCGTTGACGCCGATGGAAATGTCTCCCACTATGAGGCTGGAATCCTCCGGTGGCACGCGCCGAGGCCCATGAAAGAACATGGCCTCGGTTTTATGCAGAGCCACCTCGAGACCCAGCCGCCGAATCCGTTCCACGACTTGGGCAACCGCGGTCGTGGCCTTCAGGGTCGCTTCGCGGTATGTAGCCCCGCACGCCGTCACCAGCGTGTCATCCGCATAACACGTGACGGCGGCACCGTCCACGAGCTCCCCGCGAAGCACCCAGTCGTAACCGATGTTCCACAGTAGCGGTCCCAGGACCGATCCCTGCGGAACACCGCACGACATCTCTCGCCGACCGAGCCCGGTCGCACTTGGGTAGACGACTGCTCTCTCCGACAGATACGCCCCGACTATGCGGCGAAGGTAGAGAGGCACTTCGTGATACACGAGCGCCTCCCTAATGCAGCTCCAGGGCAGGGTGTTAAATGCGTTGGCGATGTCCAGTGACACCGCCAACACCACCTCGCCCCGTGCGACGGCTTCCTTCGCCAGAGTCCTCACGCGCATGATGGCATCCACGGTGGAGCGCCTCCGGCGGAAGCCATACTGGCCATCCGCCAGGTCAGGCCCTACCCTGGATAGGTGCTCGACGAGGCGCTTTGCAATGACTCTTTCAAAGAGCTTGCACACCTCGTCGAGCAACACTATTGGCCTGTAGGCGGACGGTGAGACCGCCGGGCGCCCCGCCTTTCGGATGAGGACCAGTTTCCCCGTCTTCCACATCTTCGGAAACTGGCCTCGCTCCAAACATGCGCTGAGAAACCCTCTCAGCCGGGGCTCGAGAGCGTCTTCTTCTCCTAGAGCTAGGACCCACGCTCGGCCTGGAATGCCGTCGGGTCCCGGGGCAGTGTTCTTGGCCTTGAGCCTTAACACCGCCAGCTCTAGCTCCACCCAAGTGACCTCGGGCACGTCGTCGTCATCCACGTTGGGCGCCATAGGCGACCTAGGTGGCGGAGTCATCTGCGGTGGAATATGTTCCACCGCCCGCGCCGGGAACAGGGAGCCAACGACTCCTCCGAGCAGCTCCGGCTGGAGACACCGGGTTAACGGCGGGGCCCGGGGGCGCAGCTTGCCCCTTACCATAAGGTAAGGCCGCCCCCATGGGTCCCGCTCCAGCGTCTCCAGCAGCTCCTTGTGAGCTGCAGCCTTCGACTGCTTTATCGCTACTCGGAGGGCCTTTCTGGCCTCCCTGTACCCCGCATGAAGCTCCGCCTCTCGGGGCTCCGTATCTGCGGGGCGGCTACGCCTCCTTCGGAATCTGGTCCACCGGCGGAAAGCGATCACGGAGGCCTGTCGCAGCCTCGCGATGTCCGCTGACCACCAGTAGACCTGACGCCTCGGATTATAGGCATAGCCGCGTCGCAGACACGCGTCATGGCCTCCCGGAACCACGCCGCCTCATCGTCTATATCGACAGGCCTGTCCGGCGCAGAGGCCCAGGCCTGTACGATGGCGGCCTCCAGGAGGACCTCCCGATCCATTCGCTTAAGCACCCAACGTGGCTCGCGTGGAGCCGGTGTAACCGGCGCGGCGCCCGCAGGAGGGGAGACGTCGAACCGAATGTATCGGTGATCCGACGCTGTCCCCACCTCCTCAAGGACACGCCAGCCCTGCACACGGCCTGAGAGCGGGGCGCTCGCGAACGAAAGGTCCACAATTGAGTCGCCCCAGCTCTTCTCGCACGTGGCGACGGCCCCGCGATTCAGGAGAACTAGGCTGAGACTATCAGCCCAGCTCTCCACTGCCCTGCCCCTCGGGTTCATGCGCCGGGAACCCCAGTTCAGAGACCAGGCGTTAAAGTCCCCGAGCACCAGAACCGGGTGAGGGTAACAGGTATATGGCAAGTTGACGTTATGAGAAAAACGTTTGATGTTGTAGACATTTTAGAAAAGTGGTCAATTTGAAAAGTAGTCATTCTGAACCGCAGTATAGAAAAGTAAAACCTCTGCTAGTCTTATAAAAAAGGTACCTACTTGGAGTTAATAAGTAGGAGGTAGTACCTACCACGGTACTACCTCGGGTAGGCACATTCGTGTCTGAACATGTTATAAATGAGTATATCTAATATTAACTAGTATAAGCCTTGACATTTACTTAAATATCAGTCTGTACTTAGTATCATAGATCACGTAAGTATGACTAACAAATTTTATTAGTTTCTACTGTCTGCTTTTCCGTGAATTACGACAGCATACCATTTATCTATGCCGTGACGACAGTGAAACTCATGAGGTATCCATTTTATGAGCTTTTAAACCCTGCCTAGTGCCTATTTTAGTACTTTTTTAGAAAGAATATTAGAACCGAAGTTACTAATATTCCCTCTAACCCCTTCTCGATCGTAAGGCCGACTCCTTAACCACTAAGCTACCGGCGCTTAGTGCCAAGCTACTCTTACTTCAGGCTGTAAAATCATTTCCTGGCCTTGTCGTGAATATACATTTACATGGATATATTCTCACCTGTAAATCGTCGAAGGGGTGGACAAAACACCTACATTGCGCCAACTCTGCTGTTCAGTCTCATGTAATAAGGGACGAGTCTATGCTATCAAATGAGCATATACCTAGTCATGGGTTGTATGTTTAATGTCGAATGTAAAACAGTCCTATCCCTTAGTCGTCTTCTACGACGCTCTGCGGTGGCCCTTTTTTTCTCCCCCGAGGAGGGCTAGATCGTAAGGGATGGGATGGCCAGGGTCAGCCGGGTTGCGAAGGATATGTCGAAGACAACCTCACCACCAGCCTAGTACCACGAACTTCAGTCGGCGTGCGGTTCTAGTCAGTTCGAGTCCGACATAACCTTTCGGCTCCAGCGGGGGAGGTATCCTTGGGGATATCCGCACGAAAAAAGGCCCTATTTTACTCCACTGAGAACCTCGGATGCCACTTTTTCTCGATACCAACTACGAACACTACGCTAGCTTGAAAATCAATGGTGTACAAAACGGGGAAACCTAAAAAAGTAGATGATGAAAATTGATAAAAATAATATTTTTCTTAAAAAAAAAAATACTTTTACTGTAGAAAACTATTGAATTCAGTGAAATGAATTTAGTATTTGTATATGCTCAAGGGACCTATAGTTTCAATTTATTTTCCATCCATTGGAGTATAAACCCAAATTCCAGCAAGATAAACAATATTTATTGACATTAGGTATATGGGTGAAAAGCAAAAGCAAAAAAAATACACGGCAAGCCTGAGAACGGTAGTGCAATGTGTTGGTTTTACGATTTTGATTACTTTTCATAGTATAATAGGTACTTCTCTACCATGGCAAAAAAAATTGTTCAGTAATGTCCTCTATTACATAAAAAAAATTAATTACAAAGTGTCATTTTATCATTTCGGTGACCTGTCCTGAATCGAATTTCACTCGTAAAATATCTTGCCCTGCAGTTGTATTTAACATTTGGACTAAAATCGAATTTTGTATGAATAAAATATAATATGACCCATAGAAAAAAACTAATATTGTTTGTTTATCTTATTTCTTATACATTGTATTAAATAGTCTACTTTTGTCCTGTAAAAAGTTATCATTTTGGTGGACAGTAAGTTTTAGTAGAGTAACTTCGTCAACATAGCGTTTTTGCGCCCCTCGTGCCTTTCCTTACTTCGAATCAGGCCACCTCCATTCGTTGGAGTGCACGAACGCGTCACAAAATCATCGTGGATTCCCGCCGAAAACTAAGTATATCATTTCAGTGATATGGGGACAAAAATAGTGTCATTTCTGTGGCCGTTATAGCTCGTGTTAGGTTCATTCAATTTATTTCAAAATTGTGTTTTAAATTCGCCGTAAGATATGTTTTGTTACAGCAGTGTTGACATTATAATATTAATTCTAATATGGGAGTTAAATGTAAAACTTATTATTTTTATCACTTCGGTGTTATCATTTCAGTGGATTCGGTGGACTGTAATACCGACAACAGTCCACTTAAATGAAATTTAACTTAGAAATGATAAAATCATAATTTTTAGAGATCCTTGAGTCTAAGATTGAATCATAAAAATTTGGTGAGATAATTCTAGATATTGTAGGTTCGATATTATTAATTTGATGTGTTAATATTTGTTTTCTTTTTTTTCTTTTATTTATCACAATACAATAAAAAAACAGTTTAAAATATCTTGTTAGAAAATGGATAATAGATGTACTTACTTCTAGACAATGTGTATTCTCAACGATAATGTGATGTTCAATGTTTAAAAATTATGATTTGGAATTTAGGATGCCGCGACCTAAGCTACAGACCAGAAAGGAAAGGTTAAAAAAAGAAGGTTATATGAAAGAAGAAGAAAAGAGAGAATTAAGAGCAATGACGTCACACGCGAAGAGTTTCTTAGAAAAGACAGGGAGAGATATGCTAGAAAAAAAGAAGCAGGATCGATTCATTGAATTCATTCATTCTGTTGCAATAGTGACTAGTGATTGCGCTATTTTCATTCTTTTCGCATAAGTGCATAATCGGATTATATAGTCAAACTGTTTGCAATAATTTACGATAACGTGATCTAATTTTTTTTTGTTAAGTTTAAGACGAAGTGTTTAGCTCTTTTGAACATACTTACATTATTTTTATAATTTTTCTTATTAAATCATTGTGTCGTAAAAATATAAGAGTTGATTTAGTACATTTTGAAGTTTTACATACAAAACACTATTATTATTACCAGTACATAAAAAAACCCGACTGCCACTGAAAAGACCGAAATAAGTTTGATAGCAGCCGGTACCCATTAATTTTCTTTCGTATTATGATTGGCAAATGGGTACCGCCTGCTATCAAACTTATTTCGGTATTTTCAGTGGCAGTCGGGTTTTTTTTATTTTTTAATAATTTGTTTTATTTTATACTTTTTAGTTATGATATGACATGTATATCTTTTTGTAATCTCCTTTTAATTTCCTTCCTATCGTTTATACTTGAAATAAAAACTTATAACTTAAAATAAATAACTAAGAAAATTAGCGATTGTTTCGTAAAACAACTTTAAATCGTTATATATCCTAAACTATTATTTTAAATGAAAAATGATAAAAGAAACCTAAAGATGATTTTAAAATACCTATTCAACGACACCCCACTTGACATAGTTCATCGATTTTTTTTTACATTTTGACAATATGGCGTCTGGTTGTCGCCGTGGTGAATTTTGATTACTGCCATGTTTCTAGTGACACTCGCAAGGTTAAGACGAATCGATTGACGTAAGAATTATCAAAATCGGCCTATGCATTTGGTCTCTAGAACGCCACATAGAAACAAACATACATACATAGACTGATAAACACATTATCCTCCTTTGCGTCGCGCAGTCGGGTAAAAAAAAACATTCGTTCCGCAAAAAAATTAACTTTTTTTCTCTAATATAATAGTTTGATCTTATATTTAATAAATATCACAAATACAGTCTAGTGATATCTCTATGGAATTTATTTAGATTCGTTTCAGACAATCTACGGAATCCTCCTAAAAAATAAATGATGTCCTTGGCTGTATCATTTCAGTGGGCTAATTTCATTCCGGTGCACAGTCTAGTCATTTCGGTGGACGATTTATCATTTCAGTGGACACTTTTCATTTCTGTGGGCTCCCAAAAATTCAATCTTAAATATTTCAGTAAGTTTTGATGTTACATGATGTCCACTCACGCATATGTTACAAATAAGATTAAAGTTTATTTTCGTTACAAAATATATTAACAAGACATTGTAATAGAAAAATCTCACCGAAATGATACAAAAAAATCACTTGTTGAAAATCACCCATATTACTAACAAATATCTGATTTGAAGGCAACATAAAGATACGAACAGCAAATACATCCTGAACTCCATTATAACGCAATAAAGTCCAATTTCGTTTACAATTCGATAGTTATTAAAAAATATCGGTACCAGGAAATAGAGAAGTCAATTTTCCGCTTTAACTGTTACAAATATTTGTTGTGAGTGGCAAAAATTTGTGAGTGGATAAATCGGGGTTAACCTTGAATAACATATAGATTGAGTAGTTGATGTATTGAAAAAATAGGTAAGTTTGGATGCATTTGAAAAAGTGGTTTGTGGAATGACATATATATTATATATAGCCTCTGTGGTGTGGTGGTAGTGCACGCGACTGCCACGCAGGGGGTATGCATGAATATGGGTATTTGCATTGGTCTGGGTGTTTCTATGTATGTATATTATGTATGTATTTACAAAAAAAAGTATATAAGTATGTTTATCCGTATTCTAGATTGCATAACACAAGCTATAAAAGCTTACTATGGGTCTAGATAGCGTTTAGTAGAATGTTGTTCAATATTTATTATTATTTATTTTTATATATGGGATTTGACTTATATGACAGTCACCAACGAATGTCATAAACGTCAAATCCCATATATATTTGTCATTCTATTCTACAATACGCCGCCGACCAGCAAATTGCCACTAGTCTAGAGGAGCTGATCCGTTCAGCCGTTAAAGTTGAATGATGATGATGACCACCGACCGATTTTGGCCATGGCGACCACTTATAAGTCCTTCTGAATGATTCGGCGCTGGTGCGCACGCAATGGCTAATATAGTCAATCTTCAGAAAATCGCCAGACAAGCAAATCCGCGATCGCAGAACACCTACTTGAAGCAGGTACTAATCACTGGATTGAGTTCCACCATAAGCAAGTCCTCTCCACCGAACGTCATTTCTATTCGTGAAGCGATTGAAATCAAGAAACATAAAAATTTCAATCGGGAAGATGGGTTTAAATTATCTGCAACATGGAATCCAGTGATAAAAAATATGCAGCTTCGCTTTTCTGTGCCGTCGGAAAAACACCGGACAGTTTGCTTACAGAATAGGGATACTGACAACAAAATATCGAGAATGTGCGGGTAGATGAAGAACCTACTACCTCACGGACTCGAAGACCGCGGGCGTGCACTACTGCGCCAGTCAGCCTGTGACCACGGCCGGTGTAACGAAACGTCAGGCAAATCAAAGGTATGTATGTACCTATACCATGATCGCGTTAATTCCCGTTAGTGTTATTGTATATCATGGAACGCGAGAGTTTAAACGTTAGTATAGTCTATCTTGGCGGTGAACCTACGTGAACATATAGCGAAGAAAAAGAAGTACTGTACTAAAATTAAAAAATTTGAAAAACCCGCGATGTATAAAAAATAATTCAAAAATATTTTATTGCAGCGCTCCCTAGTGGGTTGTCACCGTAACACCTATCTAAAAACATGAACCAATCAAACCCAAACCAATAATTGAAAACTGCATCAAAATCGGACTAGTATTTTAGTAGATAGTTGGCAACATTGATTTGCATTAAAAATGCTTGCTGTAGCGCCCCCTGTTGAGTTGTCATTGAAACACCTATCTAAGAACATGCTCCAATTAAAGCCGAACCCATAACTGAAAACTAAATCAAAATTGAATTGGTAGTTTCGGAGAAAATGGCAATTTGGATTTGCACAAACAAACACACAAACATCCTCTCACCCCAAACGCATATACCGTCTCCGTTCCGTCGTGGGTAAAAAGAAGAAGAAGTATAGTTGAATAACTTATATTCAAACATTTTCAAAGTCTTAAACATCTACAATGTAGGTTTCTGGTTGATAAAAGACAATCCTCTGACAGACAGACGGACAGACACTTACCGCCGTTCCCAATAACATACTGACAGTTAAAGATAGATCGCATCTACGGATAAAGTGCTCGGCTGTTTAAATTCAAAACATAGTAACTCCTATATATAATATTATTTTTCGAAATTGGTGTGACAATTTCGAAAAATAATATTATACCGTGATGCGCTCTCCCGCAAAAAAATCAGTTAGGTACCATGTTTTGAATTTAAACAGCCGATACGTCAAATTTGACTGTTGCGATCTATCTTTAACTGTAAATATGTTATTGGGAACGGCCGTTAAGTTGGTTCCGTTGACGGCTCTTCTCGTGCGGTACCCTAAAAGTTATACTAACAATAGAATCAATAAGGTTACCTTCGAGGCAAATAACTTATATTACAAGAAATATGGCATAGGTGTGTTCACTATTCGGACACCTTTTTTTGAAGTGTAAGGGATATTTTTATGGGTACGGTACCTTTCTTTGTGTTTGCAGGGTTATTGGGTTCGGAAGTGCCTGTATATTGTTTATGGTGAGTATAGGATTTGAAGAAAGGAAGATTAAAAAAACATGCATACATACATACATACAGACAATCACGCCTTTGCAGAGTTTTTTTTTAAATATTCCACAACATTCTACACAACGCTATCTAGCTTAAAGCTTAACTAGCTTGTGTTATGGGATCTAAAAATGTGGATAAACATACATAATATATATACTTTTTTTTGTACATTCATACATATTATACATAGAAACACCCATACCAATGCGAATAGAGATATTCATGCATACAAATATTTGCACTGAGCGGGGATCGAACCCGCGCCTCCTGCTTAGCAGTCGCGTCCACTACCGCCACACCACAGAGGCCCAAATTCTATGTTTTATCTTCCTTCAGCTTATTGCAGTCCAATTATCAACATTAGAATGTTGATCTTGATTATAGCGGACGGCCTCGCGCGGGTGTCAGAAACTGTCTCGCGACAGAGTTGAACACCACTGGTCGGCTTAAGTCCGTGTCTATATGGGTGATAAGCGATTGACCGTTGTAGCAGTTTGCACACTTCCCTGCCCTGAGGTAAAGGTGGACTGTAAGCTATAGTGAACGAGTGCAGGAAAGTGGTTTCCGTGCGTCTCTACTGATAGCTTGAATCAGCCAGTTACGGCCCGATTCCGATTTATTTCCTGAAAATGCCAATAAAATAAAACAATAATATTCCAAGGAATAGTTATGTTCGGGATTATCGGCCCATTCAGGGTGTAGCGTCTGAGACAAAGTCTCGAAGACTACTACTGGCGACTCGGCTAAGAATTCGCAATTTGTTTACAGTTCGTGCCAGCTTAAGTACTCCGAAACTTTACCTTAACGAGGGCCGCTAATTCCGAGAACGTTTTTATTCATTTTGCACAACTGTTTTTACTATTGTTCACAACATTTTTCTTATACTAAATTTATATCTATTTACAATTGTTTATGTATCTATTGTTTAGGGTTGTGGAAAGTGGTTACCCATCCCATGGTAAGGTCATCTGGACTGTATATATATTTAATAATTCACAATATCGATTTTAATCTAAAAATGTTAGGGAATGGGGTCTATGTTACTACTTTAAAGCTAAATTATACAAAACTGTTTATGTACTGTTTACAAAACTATGTTTAGGCATTATCTACATATTATTGCACATTCTTTACACATTATTTTAAGACGATCTCGTAACATTTATTATACTCCGTCCATTATATTATTGTATTTTAGACAGCTCACTGACAGTGGTCGGTATAACTTTGTATTAGCGTCAACACCTGAAAATCCTAACAAAAATAAGGCACCAATACGTCATTTTTCATTGACATCGTCACGTCAGCCAGAAAGCAATTTTAGGGTTGTAGTTAGTCAATCGACTGTGTTTTTATTATACTATTAACTTGAAAATGTCACAATTGATATCGACTACAGAAAATATATTTTTTTAAATATTACATAACTGGCGATTTTTAACCGATTTCTAAGCAACAATTCGGATTCGATGATTATTTATATTTGTATGATTTTTACGGAAAAATGTTTTTTGTAACTCCGTCATTTGTAGACGGATTGTCAAAATTATTTTTTTGTTTGAATGAGGTTTATTCCAAAATGTTCCCATTTAAATTTCATAAAGATCTGATGATGGATTTCAGAGACAGGCCACGGAACTCTTCAATAAACACCAGGAAATCAGCATGATGGAATATTCTTCTAGAAGTCAGTTGTTTTGTTTTGGAGATTAGCGTATGCGTTATGGCCCACAATCGTTTTCTATTACATTTGTAAACTGTACAGACACGAAATATCTAAGTATTACTTTATTATTATGTTTAGAAAGATAATAGATTATAGTTCCACATGAAATCATTTATAACATTTATCATAATATTTTCAGATATCGATTTTTTTATCGAGGTTTTTAACTTTGTCGATATTTTAAATTTTCTTGCAATCACTATTTTCATCTGTCTAAAATACAATAATATGATGGACGGGGTATAGGTATTTTTAATACAGATTTACTCTCGCTATAAAACTACATCTTAACTAAGTTTACATGTTGCCAACATTACAAAACTAATTTTACTATACAATAAGGTGGGGTGATCGGCTCATGGCTCGACCAATAGGAAGACGGAATTTTACAGTTCTTATGTATCTAAGGGTCCGATTGCACTATGATCACTTGTTCACTTTAGTTTTCACTGATTATATTGATTTTTACACTCACACACACGAATCACTTTTTTAAACTGTTTTTATCTGTCGCGAACATTGATTGTATCCTAATCCCCGAGGGGATTAGGATACAATCAAGATCATTGCTTTGAGTCCTATAGATTTTTTCAAAAATCCAATGATGCGGTATGTTATATGCCTATAAAATGTAATGATTTGTTAAGAGTTTACCTTGCTGCATTCTATGGTTATACTGGTATATTTTGTGTTCCAAGCAACAAAATCTTAAAGTGGATTACCAAGATTGAAGTTCCCCATAAACGGTATATGAAAACAAATAGCTATAAGCATACATGTCAGAACTCTGAGCCTTACGTCAGCGTTAACCCCTTCTTACCATAAATATCCCACCATAAATGCGTAAGATAAACACAAATTACCTCCATGCATGCCTAGATTAATCAACATCTCCTTTAGCCAAGTGCGAATCGGAATCGCGCACGAACGATTATAGTTTAAAGTCACGTTTTTTTTTCTGCAAAAATTTCAATTGTCTATCTATCACGGTTCATAAGGTATTGCTTTAGATGACGTAGCGGTATTGCATTCGAGTGCTACGCAGGGGGCGCGTGTTCAATTCCCAATCAGTGCAAATATTTGCATGTACAAATATGTATATTTGCACTAGTCTGGGTGTTTTTAAGTTTAATATTCGCATTCTAGATCCCATAACACAAGCTAAATTACTATGGGTCTCTAGATAACGTTCTGTAGAATTTCTAAAAACAGTGACAGACAGAAAGACAGGTGGGCAATAAGTAGTCTTAGTAATACGGTTCCATTTTACTCTTTGCATACGAAATTCAAAAAATGGACAGCCCAAAATTATTTCCCGTAACAAAACTGACACCCCTAGGGGATAAATTAACTGACCACAGAATATTAAATAATAGAGCGGTTGATTCGGGTCGGCCCCAGGGATGCCCTGAATAATTCTAGCGTGTAACACTATCCTTGTATCGATGGGGAAGGTACAGTCAGCATCAGAAAGATTTGAATGAATGTTACAGCATTAAGTATGCTAACTATACAAATCAAATACATAGGGAAAAATTAAACTTCTCGATCTTTCGAGAAGGGAAATTTGAATCACATCGGGCGTGTCTCGATAGCCGAGATGGTCAAGGCATTCCCACTGTAAGGAAAGATCGCGGGTTTGAGTCTCACCCGAGACGTTAAATTTTTCCCTAAGTATTCCATCAGAAAGATGTTGATGGACAAAGTACTCAAAATGATCTTACTTTCGAATACATAGGGAAAAAGAAGAATCAAAAATCATGTTTAAAAATGATTGTAACATCATTCATAGATTCCGATAGTTCGTAAGAACATTGGTAGATGACTCCACCGTCGCCTTAAAGACGTATAAGATGGGAAATTTGAATCACATCGGGCGTGTCTCGGTAGCCGAATTGGTCAAGGCATTCCCCCTGTAAGGGAAAGACTACGGGTTCGAGTCCCACCCGAGAAGATTCTTCTTTTTCCCTATGTATTCGATTTTGTTCAGTTAGCATACTTAATGCTGTAAAAATTCATTCAATTGATCTTAATTTCGTTTCTATACTATCTTCAACTGGACTGATGGTTCTGATATTTGGTTCACGCCTTTAATTCGGACAATAATGTCATGTAAATCAATAATACAGGCCCTCAATTCTACTAAAGTTAAACCGCTGTGATGGCGCAGTCACTGCAAAAAATTACATTAAATTTTAAACTTTATTTTAATACGACTATAGTTCAAAAGTTGATATAATAACCCGGATAGATCAACAAGAGTGGAGATGGACGGGTCACATGTTGCGCGACCCTCAAGAGAAATGGTGCAAAAGCGTCACCAACTGGTACCCCAGAAATGGA
Source organism: Eilema sororculum (assembly GCA_914829495.1). Classification (NCBI taxonomy): domain Eukaryota; kingdom Metazoa; phylum Arthropoda; class Insecta; order Lepidoptera; family Erebidae; genus Eilema; species Eilema sororculum. Next base: position 2,845,343 of record OU618556.1, read on the forward strand.
AGGACAAACAGAGGACGCCAACAAACCAGATGGGAAGACGACCTGAAACTCACAGTGGGACCTCTCTGGAGAAGAGTTGCGAGTGACAGGGCGCAATGGAAAGAGTAAGAGGAGGCTTATGCCAAGAGGCAAACTGAGCTTCGGGACATACTATAGCAAGATCATTTACTATTATTTATATATCTATGTGAAGTTCAGAATAAAGGGCTTATTATTATTATTATAAAGTTCAAAATGAAATGTAATGAAACTGTAATTACACTTTTTCTGTTACTCTACTAATAGTCATTTGATTTTAATCACTTTATAGTCTATTATTTAGTGCCGTTTTTGGCACAACTGTGGTTTGGTTTTAGCAGAATCGAGGCCCAGTTTGATTTGCTCTTAATACGAGAGTTTTATGATCATTTTGAAACTTCGTCGTCAAGATATTTTTGGCGCTGACCGTACTCTAATGGTCATTGTTTTCGGATGCTGAGAAGTATCGGAGACTTTTAGCGAAGTAGAATTATTTATATTTAACCCTTTCGTCTCCTGGACAAAATATGTACTACTCGTAGCTGGAATTAACGCGATCATGGTATAGGTACATACGTACATTTGCCTGACGTTTCGACCAGGTTACACCTACACAGGAGGTAGTAGGTTCTTCATCAAGTTACTATCTCACGGACTCAAAGAAGGCGGGCGTGCACTACTGAGCCAGTCAGCCTGTGACCACGGCCGATGTAATCTGGTCGAAACTTCAGGCAAATCAATGGTACGTATTTGCCTACACCATGCTCGCAATTATTCCCGTTATTATTATTGTATATCACTAGCTGTCCCGGCGAACTTCGTACCGCCAATTTTTCCCTGCACCCGATGCGTCAGATCCCGTTCCCGCTGCACCATTTAGGGGGATGAAAAATAGATGTTGGCCGATTCTCATAGATACCGGATAAGCACAAAAAATTTCATCAAAATCGGTCAAGCCGTTTCGGAGGAGTATGGCAACGAAAACTGTGACACGAGAATTTTATATATTAGATGGATCGCGAGAGTTTAAAAGTTAGTTGTACTAGCTAACATTTTCGAGATTCCAAAATGGTAGTTATCGATTATTGATATACAGAGTGAATGCGGAAATCGGAGGTTCGAATATAGTGCACTTTGCCTATACCTATGCCCAGAAGTGGATTGCAATAGGCTAATTGATGATTATAATTTTTCTCTCAGAACTCTGACAGTCCTAGGTAACTCGTTGCACAAATCTCTTGTTGTTGTATAGAAATCGTACTCTTCTAGCCTTGAGAAACATATCACCGTTTGGGGAGACTTATTACTTTAGACACCAATGTTATTTTACTACTGGGAGTCGACTTCCCCTGGTCTAAAACATAATGGCGGTGCTGATGTTTATATACATTATATTCATACTGTGGGTTAGATTGTAGGAAGAGAAATAATATTGTTCTTGGATAGTAGAAAATAAAAGTTTATTTTTTTACCCACACACAGAAAGTTTATAAATAGAAGGAGAAATTAGTTAGATGAACACAGAACACAAGAAGAAACAGTTTAGAAATAACAAGCACTAGATCTTTAGCAAGTCGCGAATTATATATATACGGTACGAGTACAATATGTAAGTTACGCGCGGAGGCGGTAGCGTGGCGCGTGCCTGCTATCGAGCGTGGCTGGATGCAGACTGGTGATGCGGGCCGCGCGAGCGCACCGCCCCGCCCGGTCGCCGAACAAAAGCATACATTCCTACAATTATCTACTAATAGAAAAATTGGACTGTCCGTGGATAATATATTTATACCATATTAAAACTTTAACTTTATTAATTTTGTAAGTTATACAATAAATAGTAAATTAAACAATATTAGGTACATAATATTTTAGTACAATACATCACGACTCAAAATTTCCTGAAGGGGTAAGCAGACATACATTAAATACTTAATATTGATTTACAAAGTACCCCCACAATACCACTAAAATCACTTCAGATTTCCCGGCAGAGACATTCATAGTTGTATCTCATTCTGCCGTCCACAAACTAAAAGGCAGCTAAGTGCAAAAAGGTATTTTCGAGAAAACGCAAAAATAAGTGGGAATTGATGTCTCTTGAAAAGTGTGCTACCTAGGAACAATGTTGCAAGTTATGATTGTAGGCATAGTCATTGGGCACAATATGTTATATATTTTATTAATTTATATTTATTATATTTTATTTAAATTTATTTTTTAACTTTTAGCAGAGCATTTTTTCTTCATTTTAACGTAATATACTGCACTTTAAGGCCGCTAACCATACCTTAACTGCTTTATAGCAAAGCAATTTTTTGTAGCCGTCTCGTTTAGTACTTATAGTAAACGTTAACAAAATATAAATAGTTATAAAGCAGTTAAAGGATTGTAACATACCTTACAGCCTAGTAGTTAACACTTGGCGGACTAACTTCCCTTACTTAGAAAGCAGTTATGGGATTTTAAACGCTTTTTAGCTTGGTATCGTAAAATATATTTTTATACTGGTTCTCCTATTGATTAACTAGAAGGCAGTTAAAGACATCTCAATCACAATTAACTGCCTTTTAAGTAAGCAGTTCCGGATAAAAAGTTAAGAAGTTAAAAACTATTTTATGAAATCAGAACTTTATAGCTTATTTATTAATTAAACAATAAAAACAAGACTGATAATAAAAACAAGACGGATTAAAAACGGATATAAAGAGAAGGACAATTTGAAATGATTCAGGTGTGGCTCAATAGCTCAGTTGGAAGAGCATTCCCCCTGTAAGGGAAAGTTCGTGAGTTCAAGTCTCACTTGAGCATTTCATTTTTCCGGTATTTTTCGATTATAAACAAGTTTACTTAATCAAACTTTTACTAATCATATTCAGTAATGAGGTCACAAAATTACCTACATCTTTAACAATTATAATCAGTATTCGCGAAACCATAGGATAAAGAATATTATAATTATTACGTAAAAACATAATATATATTCGACTTTATCCAAAAAACTATAAATTTCGTCATTTCTTTTTTTACAAAAGACACGTTTTTTTTTTTTTTTTTTTTTTACACAGGACACGTCAATTTGACTTCACCTCGCCTGATGTTAAGCTAAAGGCAAAGTCTCGGAAAGAGGGTCACCATCGTAAACATTTACCATGTTAACAGTGGTGGCACTCAGCTTGACGGCCTCATTAGATGCCTTTTCACGCCCCGCTTAAAGGACCCGGGACTGTAGGAAGAAGGAAACACGTGAGCTGGCAGGGAATTCCAGGTCTTAGTGGTGCGGCATAGGAATGAATCACTGAAACGCTTGGTTCTAGCAGGTATACTCTGCACCGTAAATGGATGACATCTTAGCCCTGCACGTGTCGTCCTGTGAAGGAAAGGGGAGGGTGGGACTAATTGGAAGAGCTCGTCAGAACATTCACCATGGTAGAGACGGTAGAAAACTGCCAAAGACGCAACATCTCTACGCATCTGCAAAGGCTCGAGGGTGTTCGTGACCTTAGGATCCCCAATAATGCGGACCGCACGTCGCTGCAACCTGTCGAGAGCATCTAATAAGTACTTTGCGGAGCCGTCCCAGAGATGTGAGCAGTATTGCACGCAGGAACGAATTTGGGTCTTGTATAGAAGACACCGCTGCTCCGGCGTGAAAAAACGTCTCACTCTGTTCAGGACTCCGAGTTTACGCGAGGCTGATTTGATGATACTCTCGATATAGTTTTTGTTATTCAGTTTGCAGCGAACATCCATACCGAGGATAGTGAGGTGATCCTGCAGTGGCAGTGGTGTGCTCTGAAGAGTGGGAAGGGGAAGGAAAGGAGATACCTTTGCTGTAAACGCACATGCCTGGGTCTTCTTGGCATTGAACTCGACCAGGTTCCTAGCGCCCCATTGAGAAATGTGGTCCAGGATCCGGTCCAGCTCAGTGACAAGAAGCTGCCTTTTTTCCGCGATATCAGACTGCTTGGCCGCAGGATGTGCGTAATAACTCCCGTGTAAGGTGCTGTCGTCTGCATAACAGTGAATTTTTCCGTTACAGAGCATGTCATTGATATGCAGAAGAAAGAGAGTGGGAGATAAAACGGAACCCTGCGGCACGCCAGCATTTACCTGCAAGAACTCCGAAGCTCGTCCATCACAAAGGACGCGAATACGGCGCCCCTGCAGGAAGCTTGCAACCCAGTTACACAGTCTAGGAGGCAGGCCGAAGGCTGGTAGCTTGGAAAGAAGCGATTTGTGCCATACCCTATCGAAAGCTTTGGCGATGTCAAGACTAATTGCCAGTGACTCACCGTGCTTCTCCATAGCCTCACCCCAAAGGTGGGTCATGTACGCCAGAAGATCACCCGTTGACCGTTTCGGTCTGAAACCGTATTGCCGGTCACTAAGCAAGGAGTGATCCTCTAGGTGGCGCATGAGCTGTGTGTTAATTATGTGCTCGAACACCTTGCGCAGCACTGAGGTGACGGCTATGGGTCGATAGTTGGCTGGGTCCGAGCGATCCCCCTTCTTGGGGATCGGCTGGACATTCGCCTCCTTCCAAGCCGAGGGCACTGTACCCGAACTGTAGGACAGTCGGTACAGCCGCGTTAGCATAGGAGATAACTCCGCTGCACATTTTTTAAGTACAACCGCTGGAATACCATCAGGACCACTGGCTTTCCGGACATCGAGTGATTGCAGTACTGCACGGACATCGCGTTGCCTGATACGTATATCAGGCATTGCGTGGTCACCAGTGGGCATTGTCCGTGGTTGCATACCACAATCATCGACTCGGGAGTTAGCCGCGAAGAGATTGACCAGCAAATTTGCTTTCTCTTGCGGCTCATGGGCCAGAGATCCATCGGGATAAAAAATTCAATTTCACTTTCAAATTCAAATTCAACGTCAATTTCACTTCACCTCGCCTGATGTTAAGCTAAAGGCAAAGTCTCGGAAAGAGGGCCACCATCGTAAACATGTACCATGATAACAGTAGCACTCAGCTTGACGGCCTCATCGATGACTTGGACAGGACAGGGGAATGTAGGAACAAGGAAACACGTGAGCTGGCAGGGAGTTCCAGGTCTTAGTGGTGCGGCATAGGAATGAGTCACTGAAACACTTGGTTCTAGCAGGTATAGTCTGCACCGTATACGGATGGCATCTTAGCCCTGCACGTGTCGTCCTGCGAAGGAAAGGAGAGGGTGGGACTAATTGGAAGAGCTCATCAGAACATTCACCATGGTAGAGATGGTAGAATGCTGCGAAAGACGCAATATCTCTACGCATCTGCAAAGGTTTCAAGGTGTTCGTTACCTCAGAATTGCCAATGATGCGGACCGCACGTCACTGCAACCTTTCGAGAGCATCTTGTAAGTACTTTGCGGAGCCATCCCAGAGTGTGAGCAGTATTCCACGCAGGAACGAATTTGAGTCTTTTATAGAAGACACCGCTGCTCCGGCGTGTAAAAACGTCTCACTTTGTTTAGGACTCCGGGTTCACGCGAGGCTGATTTGATGATGCTCTCGATATAGTTTTTGTTATTCAGTTTGCAGCGAACATCCATACCGAGAATATTGAGGTGAACCTGTAGTGGCAGTGGCGTGCTCTGAAGAGTGGGAAGGGGAAGAAAAGGAAATATCTTTGCTGGAAACGCACGTGCCTGCGTCTTTTTGGCATTGAACTCAACCAGGTTCTCAGCGCCCCATTGAGAAATGTGGTCCAGGATCCGGTCCAGCTCAGTGACAAGAAGATGCCTTTTTTCCGCGATATTAGACTGCTTGACCGCAGGATGTGCGTAATAACTCTCGTGTAAGGTGCTGTCGTCTGTATAGCAGTGAATGCTACCGTTAGAAAGCATGTCATTGATATGCAAAAGAAAGAGAGTGGGAGATAAGACGGAACCCTGCGGCACGCCAGCATTTACCTGCAAGAACTCCGAAGCTTGTCCATTACAAAGGACGCGAATACGGCGCCCCTGCTGGAAGCTTGCAACCCAGTTGCACAGCCTGGGAGGCAGGCCAAAGGCTGGTAGCTTGGAAAGAAGTGATTTGTGCCATACCCTATCGAAAGGTTTGGCGATGTCAAGACTAATTAACTGCTATTTAGTCTAGAATTGTCGTTTAGCTGCTCTCTAGCGATTGATATCTAGCTAATACTAATTTCAATACATAACTTAAAAGCCGCTATTGACGTATAACTGCTTTCTAGCGTAGTTTTTCTTAATAACTTACTTTTAGTTAAGTAAATTTAGAAAAAAATGATACATGAATTAGCCGTTAAAGTATGTTAACGTCTTTCTAGAGAAGAATCGTGGCTTAGCCGCTTTTTTATTAAGGAAGTAACAAAATATATGTGGTTTAACTGCTCAGCAATGTTCAGTATCTCTAAAACTATTAATAATAGAAGAATGAGTCTTAAACCAAAAGATAGAGCATTGAAAGTTGTATAAGACTGCATTAAAAAATGAAAATCGACCAACTGTGGCTTAACGGCCTTTTAGTTAGAGTAGGGCAGCATTTATGGTCTAAGTTAGATGACTTATCATCCGATCTCTCAAGACAAAAATGTTTGAGTTGAGCATGGTGCAGGCCTCTCCTAAATAGCTGTAATTACGGCATAAAATTGTAAGAACGCGAACTTTTTTTTTTTAATTATTTTAACTTAGGTTAGATATTTTATTATAAGATTTTTTATAGACTTTAATTATCTAGACATGAGACAAATGTACATTCGTCCATATGTAGTCTTAAAATATCACTGTAATTTGACGTCTGTAAAATGTCACAGAGGAGTCTGTTGTACCGTTGCTTCTCCACTGGTGCCAAGGAAGTGGTAGTCAACTTAGTTCTAATCAAAATTTGACGTCAATAAGTTGTAGTTCATTTCACCGTTTTCAATATTTTTAACGATATTTCTGATACTTTCAATACATAAATACCCTTATAGCTTGAACCTTTTTTATTCTTATGTATAGTACGGTGGTCACTTTATCCCTTCGGCTATAAAACCACTACATCACAAGGTCTCGTTTCGTAAACTGTATCTTGTTTACGGTTTTTTAAAGTACATCCCTTTTATCTTCTGAAGCCCATATTCGATTTATGGATGTAATTTGTGTAGCACATAAAAGTACCGAGTAAGCTTACTGAATAAATAAAATAAAGTGGCAATGGTTTGGCTACTTAGCTGAAGAACTGACCGGAGACCGAATCTTGGAGTAAAAGCTAAAAACTGGTGATTGTAAGATAGGTTGAATATGGATCTGGGGTGAATAATGAAAGCGGTGCGTCATGTTTTGGTGCGCTCTCTAGTTGGGGGAGATTTCTATACCCAACAAAACGTAGGAGATCAAAATCTGCCCTGTATCTCATCAATGTTGATGGGCCGAGATAATAATAATAATAAATAATAAATATTCCACAAAACGCTATCTAGACCCATGGTAAGCTTAACTAGCTTGTGATCATGAAATCTAAAATGCGGATAAACACACTTAGTTAAAATACATACATATTATACATAGAAATACCCAGACTAATGCAAATAGCCATATTCATGCATATAAATATTTGCACTGAGCGGGGATCGAACCCGCGCCCAGCAGTCGGCAGTCGTATTTACTACCGCCACTCCACAGAGGCTGTCAAGATGGTTGGGGCACACAGACCATGAGCGCTGGCCTGGGGGTGACCGGTGGAGCCGCCTGTCACCCTAGCAGAAGCAGGCCGCGGTGGCGGCGCAAAATGCGCCTCCCCGTAACCGGGGCAAGATGGGGACACTGTGGTCCCCACAACCCGAAGGGGGCCATCTCGATAGAGATGGTCCTGGGTCTGCCGGGGTGCGAGAGATATGCTTTTGGCAATCTCACCTCCGGCAACCAAGAACCCAAGACGGCGTGCGTTTTAGTCGGTTCGAGTCCGACATAACCGCCTCCACCGGCTCCGTGGGGGTGGTATCCGTGGGGATTTTTCGCACGATAAAAAAAAAAAAACACAGACCAATGTGTTGAAACACCATGGATTTTAGTCGGTTTGAGTCCGATCCACCTTATTATTGGTTCCGATAAGACCTAAGAGTATTGCCGCACGCAAAACAGTGTGTTTATGGGGTTTACTACGATTATGAGGTTATGCTATACTCACTTGTAAGCAGGTACAGTCGAGTCGACAAAGGAGATACAGTCGCACTTTTTATATGTAAAGGTGTAACCGTTTCTCTTTGGTTGACTATACATCTACTGATCGACGGACGTCTTAGAAATATAATAGCGCAGCGAGATCATTTCCTAGCTTGAGCGTACGCGGATTAAAGTACTTTTTCTTAGAAGAAACACCGGCAATCGAACTGTAAAAAAGTCTCTAAGTTCCATAAACATCTCAAACCTCTCAGCGAACTGAAGCTGCATTCACTCAACCCTACTTAGCATTTAAAAAGAATGGATATCGACAGCATTTAAATGAAAAGCTTTACATTTAAATGGCAGTGTAAAAGAGCTTCATTTGACACAACTCATTCATTATCATTCGTTCATTATCATTCATCATTCAGTGCTAATGGTCGATAATATTGTTGGGGTTGGGTTTGAAGGTTGGAATCAATTTGTCATTATATTTCAGGGTCATGTTTTTGTTAACTTTCAGTTATATTCTATGAATAGCGTGTATGAGTTTTTGATGAGTTAACCTGTGTTTAAATAATTCGGGTACATTTTTATGGAATACTAGCTTTTGCTCGCGGCTTCGCCCGCGTGGATGTCGGTTATCGTGACAAAACATTTCTGAAAAGATGTAGGTGCAGGTTCATGCTTCTAACTTTGAAAATGACGAACTTTCTATACTAAAGTTAATCACCTGTTGGACCCTCTTAGTAGTAAAATTTTGAAAAAACGTTGATACATATGTTCATTTATTTCTTGAAAGACATAGGTTTATTAAATTCAGTGCAGCTAGCTCTCAAAATGACGGACTTTCATACAAACTTCCATTCCTTATTTTACCCCTTTAGTAGCAGAATTTCCAAAAATCCTTTCTTAGCGGATGCCTACTTCATAATATCAACCTGTATGCCAAATTTCAGCCCGATCAGTCCAGTGGTTTGGGCTGTGCGGTGATAGATCACTGTGTCAGTCAGCCAGTCACCTTTGAGTTTTATATATTTAGATATCCTACAAAATGTATGAAGGCCCTGCCCTACCAATATTTCCTGCTAGCCGGCATACCTGTTGATTAACAGTTCATTAGTTCAAGCAGGCTTCTTTTACGGGATTCGGATGACAGATGACTGTCACTTGATAAAAGTCAATAGATACTGCAAGAGGAGGATAACAAGAGCGGGCAATAATTCGTGAAAACTTTAAAACAACTTTTTATACCTCTTGTGTGGCAGACAGGCTCACCTGATGGAAAATTACACACCTGCTTGTCGAGTAATGATTTTTTGCCAAATAGTATAGTATATCTTTATTGTGCACACCAAGGATATAAACATGCGTTATTTGGTCGTACATCGTGGGTATTAACAATAGGCGGCCTTATCACCTAGTGGCAGTCTCTTACAGGCATAAATGCCTATTTTATTTCATAGATACAGGTCAAGTAGTACCTATACATATAAACTATTACCCATACTCTTCTGCATCTTAGCGTTAATCCCATTTGCATCTGAAGCTATTCAGCTAGTGGAATCTGGGGTCCACTTTTATTAATCTAACAGTGGATTTGGCTGAATTTCGATATTTTCTGTGCCGACTGCCATCTGACCTCCACAACTCAAAGGCGATATCGAAGCATTTCAGCAAGACCAGTTATTTGACTTTTGAGGGCTCCAACTACCCATAACGACTGCCACTGACAGATATTCGTATTTCAACCGGGACCGACAGCTTAACGCGCTCTCCGAGGCACGACCAGACCAATGCAAATCTATGCACTGAGCGGGTATCGAACCCATATCTCCTGCATCGCGGCCGTGTTCACTACCACTACGCCACGAAGGCTGTCAAACTTTTACCTCCATATTATTTACTAATTATTTACTGACAATCTCCGAATATTTTCATCAGATAAATTTATATATTAAAACGAAACAGACAGACAGAAACAAATTTAGACTTACAAATTCATACAATTTGTGGCACAATGGTGGACTGTCTGTATTCGTGCGATGTTACTAAAACAGAAAACTGGCCGTACACCGACGCGTCACAGTGAATTAGTGCGACTAAATTTAGAGCTGGATTGCATAATTTATTTACATATTTTACTTGTATATACGTTGCTTTTCTAGCAGAAAAACAGACTTCGGACACAAGTCGGTCGAAGCAAGGAGAATCGGTCAAGATGGGGTTTCTCGGACGGCGTGGACTTGCGGTGTGAGTGTGGAGTTACTCCACAGACCACAAGTGGATGGGCATGCAGCACATGTCAGCAGGTGGGACCTGCTGACATGTGCTGCATGCCCATCCACTTGTACAGCGGAGGAACTTATGACCGCTTTCAAAAAAACAATCCAGGTGACAGCACACTGGGAACACAGAATCTGAGAGTTAAGGCGCCTTCGATTCGACAGAAGAAGAAGCAGAAAAAACCCAACTGCAAAGTAAAAAATACAACTGAAAAGCAAATAAAATAAATTATTAAAAATAAGAAACCCGACTGATGCTGAGAAGATTGAAACATGTTTGATAGCAGGCGGTACCCATTTGTTAATCATAAACCGGCAAAAACTTAATGGAAAATTAATAAATAATCCCAAGGAGTTAGTAATTTTCGTGCAGTGAAGGGACATCACCGAAATTCAACCTTATTTATTTTTAACCGACTGCCGAAAGAAGGAGGGTAATGTTTTTTGCTCATTTGAATCTAACTAACGTCAGATTTAAAGTCTGACCAAGACAGTTTAAACAAATATAACCGCGTCGAAATCCGTTCAGTAGTTTTTGCCCGCCAAAAATCCGCCATGTTGATTTTCTCGAAATTTTAATAAACCTGGTCTCTCACACAATAACGACAAATCAAATGATACCTCACATGTTCAAATCCGTCAAGTCGTTCAAGCTGTAGGGCGGGCCCAATAAATGGACATACATACGTACATAGTCTCGATAAACATTACCCTCCTTCCTTCGGCAGTCGGCTAAAAATAGAGTTGTTAGAATTATTGGAAACTATCAAAACTCAATCAATCAATTAACTTATCTCAGTGCACCGTTGGACATAAACCTCTCCCAATGTTGAGAAACAAACGGGTTGGTACAGGGTTATATTTCCAGTTTTCCTTCTGTCCCATTGATGTCGCTTGTATATATTTCCGTGAGTCACCTCTTACGACGCCCTTCAGATGAGATGGCGTGGTGATACTTGTATTATTTCTCAGTCCTTATCAAATATCGTCTATATAGGTAGTATGTTACATGGTGACAAGTCTTACTAGGTATAGATTCTCCCAGAATATTTATTTATAAGTATCTATAGCGATCAGCTGTAAAAAATACACGAAGTTAACGTAAAAGTTTCAAAGGCAGCCATCTTGAATTTGACTACCTTTGTCTTGTAGATATTTCGAAGACTTGCAGAAATTATATAACTTCCACAAGATAAAAACGGACAGCCATATTTTCAGAATTCATACACTATGCTCGCATAGATCATGCAGCATATGTTAGCATGCATCGTCCGTGCATTTTGAATTTTGAGTTCAAGAATACTTTTGCATTGAAGATAGATTTAGTTTACATACCTTTTAAAAAATCAGAATACGATTTAGAAAGTTGTAATGTGTAATATTTTCTTACTAAACTCAATTCGGTTAGGCGACTTTTTAATAAAAAAAACTACCAAGAGCGAAGGAAAACTCGAAATACCCTGTACCAACCCGTCTGACCAGCATGGAAATAGTAGGCCAAAGCTTACCAACATTGGGAGAGGCCTATGTCCAGCAGTGGACTGCGATGGACTAAACTTTTTTCATGCGGAAATCCCCACGGGTACCTCCCCCGCCGTAGCCGGAATTGGAGGTTATGTCGGACTCAAACCGACTAAAAGTGCGCGCGACCGAGGGTAGTGGTGCTAGACCGGAGGTGAAGTTGTCATCGACATATCCCTCGCACCCCGGCCGACCCCGCTTACATGGCCATTCTACCTTCTTCTTCATCATCTTAGCGTTAATCCCAGTCAAATCCAAAGCTTTCAGCTTGAAGTCTGGGTTCTGCTTTACCAGTAAAACTGCGGATTTAGCTTCGATATTTTCTGTGAAGCGATTGCCATCTGACCTCCACAACACAAAGGCGATATCGAAGCATTGCAGCTTCCCTTCCTTCTACCTTAATTAATAAAAATCTGCGGTAGCCTAGTGGTATGGGTAATGGACTGCTGAGACGAGGTCTCGGGTTCGATCCCAGGTTTACCATGGCACACACCAATGACTTTTCGATGATTTTCGAAGTTATGTGTGTATTTATCGCAGGTTTATAAGTGCCCGATTAATGGCAATAGGCTCGCCACCTATTACATTGGGACCTAAACATAAACTGGCGAAATGTGGGTGCTAGCACCTCTGCCTATCCCTTCGGGGAATACGGGCGTGAGTTTATGTTTATGTTATGTCGTTCCACAGCACAACCGTTTAGTCGCGTTTGGTCCAATTGTCAAAAACAGGAAAGAATCACGGACTTTCTATCCTGTTTCTGGGTGGTTATAAAAAAAAATAACCACGAAGGCCTAATGCGGGAGCCCCGCTCCGCTCCCGCATTAGCCTTCTAACCTAACCTATCCAAGCACCACTCCACTCGGTGTAGCGAGACAGTGCTGTCGACCGAGTGCGATGTACATGCAAAATACTCAGTGCTATGTTCACCCGCAGCGAGGATGGGCTCAGTGTATCAAAGCATTAATATCATCCCAACATAATCCCTACAACACTTGCCTTTCATAATAGGCGTAACACGTGTAGGAAGGTGTGATGTCTCCTGAGAGGTTTAGAGATTTGATAGTGCTTGTGAGCCTGAGATAGTCTAATACCCTCAAGTAATATACGGATATACATAACCACACGCCTTTGAAACGATATCTCGCTCCAATAGCGCAGATCTTTGTTGAATACAGTCAGCGACCAAAGTGTTTTCACACATTTTCACAGACAACCTGTTCAAGACAGTTTTGTGAACCAATAGTAGATGCAATACTTATAAATTGTATGCTTAGTAAATAAACATATATATAAAATAAAATTTCAATATAAATCGGGTGATTTTACTATCGTTCCGGAGTGAAAGATTTTGGGCACAGCTTCGATAGGAAAATCTTCTGGAAGTATTTATTCGGCGAAAAAAAAACCTTAGGATAAATATAAGAACAATACTTTACTGATCTCAGAACGATAGAATAAATGATTTTGTATAAAAAGAACACTTCTTCCTCACTACGCCCTTTGCGGGACGTGTGGAAGCAGATACTGGGACTCTGCCCCCTACTGTGGACTTCTTCTCTACCCCCGAATAGGGGCAAGTCGTGTTGGTAGGGATATCCTCTGGTTTCGGGCGCCGGCTCACCCCTAACGGCAGACGTCCCAGCCAGGTGAGATCACTGGTGACTCAGTGAAGGCCCAGCTGAGGGCGTCCTCTCAAAAAAGCCGTATTAAAGTCGGATTTAAAGAGAAGGGAAATTTGAAGTGATTCAAGTGCAGCTCAATAGCTCAGTTGGAAGAGTATTCCTCCTCTAAGGGAAAGGTCGGGAGTCCCATTTGAGCGCTTCATTTTTTCCAATGTATTTCGAATTTAAAAGTTAGCATAATAAATGCTAGAAACATTTCATCCAAAAAGTCGTATTAGCCAAACTAAAAGAAGAAGAAGAAAGTAAGCGAATCAAACTCTTCATCTCCGACTGCAGAGTCACCATCGGAAAGACGATGAGGAACAAAATGCTCTAAATAGTCCTAATTCCTTTTCCCCCTTTCTTGTTGACGGATTGTCGAAATATTGGCTACACACCTTAAATTTGGACAATAGTACAATTTAAATCAATAAAACAGTTTGATTGGCTCTTAATACCATAGTTTTAAGATAATTTTGAGTTTCTTTAGTCAATATATTTTGTAACACTCGCCGGGATATTTACCATGTTTTTTAAAGTTTTTGAGGATCCAATATTTCGGCGCTGTTACAAGCGCCATGATCACGGATGCACTGTAAATATCCCGGCGAGTGTTTTACCATCAATATATTTTGTTGCTGACTGTACAAGTATCGACAGACCAAACACACCATCGTCTGTTTACTGATTAGTATTTAGTAGCCGCTTGTTCCAGTTTGGGAATAGTTCGCAAGCCATTGTACTGTATATCCTCGAGGGTATAAACAGAGGCGTATTGTAAACGTACATAATATTATCGTTGGATGTATTTTAGTGGTCCAATGTAGTAAGAACAGTGTCTATTTTCAACGGTTCAGTATTTTGTGTAAGATAATAATATTTATCCCCAAGCGTATCGTCTTGCGACAACCCAGCTACGTTGGTAACAAATGTTTGGCAATGGCACCCCCACCGGGTACAGGTAGAAGGGGTAAGCCCAAGAAGTGCTGGATTGGCGTCGTGGAGGGTGACATTCGTGCAAACGGTCTCAATACCTTGGACGTCCAAGATCGTGCGAAGTGGAGGAGGAAGAGCCGGAAGGCAGACCCTGAGCTCCGAGGGCACCGTGGCTTCGGATGCAATCAGGACTAACGTCTTGGTAGGACGTGTAAATAGTCCTGCCAAACTGGTGTGTTTGCACACAAAGCGTATAAGAAACCTATGACCAGCAGTTAGGTAGTAATGAAAAGAAAATACACATGTGACCGCTTCTATGAACGAAAACGTAAGAGAATCGGCACTGACCTGTGTTCCACCTCGTGAGGATTCTGCTGTAGACAGGCGTGGTTCCTGGCACGTGCTGGCTTTTCGACCGGTCGGTTATTTTCTTGAGTGAGTCGTTTTCTTCCGATACACTTCACTTATACTGACTTGAGAATGTGGCCAAAGGAACTTATAGAATTACACAGAAAGAAACGAGGAGTTGAATAACTCAAACTTCCGTTGGTGCGTCGGCGCGTGAGTCAAAGACATCTTTCGATGCTGGGTGCGGGTTACTGACTGATTAAAAAATGCGAGCGGGTAGATGATCCGCCGTGGTGCTTGAGAGTCTCGCGTAGAAACTTCATTCTCAAAATATAGTTCGAACAGATCCATTCACAGCGCCATTCATTGGCCTTCTTCAACACTAAGTGGTCAACAAATGAGCGCCAATATTCAAACATTAGTCGATACATAGAAGCGGTTTATTAAATTACAAAAATTGAAACACAATTAAATTATGTGGGAAACAATTAAGAAATTACATAAGCGCTCCACCATGCACCCGGCTTTGGAACGTCGCAAGACGTTACGAAACAAACAAGCGAACACTGGCTGATTAGAGCCCATAGTGAATTTGTATAACATAATAATACACATAGCGAAAATAACAACTTAGACTAACAATATTCTATCTAAAGTATGTTTAAAGCTTGAGTTAAAAATTATAGTTTAAGATTCTATTTAGCGTTGTAAGTTATTGCGTTGGGATAGGATACAACCCGTTTACAGCGAGTTTGTAAGTACCAGTACGCGTTTTATATATTATGATAGACATGAGGAGTCCAGGTCCAGTATGACAATTGACAACGTGAAAATGCTGAATTATTAGATCAACAACGTGATCGCGTTTAGGGAGAAGGACAGGATGTAATCCTGATACAGAATGAGGTTCGATCTTAAATTTAAATCGTGCGAATTTTAAAACGTATGTAATGATACGTAGTAGTTTCTGCCAAGAAGAAACACGTTGTGCTAATGTACATAACAATGGCGACTCTGTGTGTTTTGTTGTCACACTCAACACATTTGCCTCATGCTCAGGTAAGTCAGAACAGTTGGCGGGAGAGAATGACTTAATAGGCCATTCATCAGGGGGGCCGCGGATCCATGCTGGACCGTTCCACCACAAATCATAAGCCAAAAGTTGCGAGGGGAGCATACCGCGTGATAGACAATCACTCGGATTAATGTCTCCGGCGACGTGATAAAAATGTTCAGCGTTCAAGTTTTCTTGACACTGAGCGACCCGGTTGCTAACAAAAATCGACCACCGATGTGGTGATGAGTGAACCCATGATAAGGCAATCGTGGAATCAGAAAAGGCGTAAATGTCAGTAACGGGAATGCGTAATGCATAAGAATCACGTACAGTTCTTGTTAACTTTGACATAAGCAAAATATCACATAACTCTAATCGAGCAAGCGTAGTAATCTTTGTCGGAGTGACCTTTGATTTTTCACACAAAATGCGAGTTTGAATGCTAGATGGGTAGGTACAATGTGCATAAATAACACATCCCATGCCATTCAGGCTGGCATCACAAAATGCGACAAGACGTAATTCGCAATCAACTTCGACACCTATATGTCGCGGAATTTTTAAAGTGTCAAGCAATTTTAATTCTTGAACGAGAGCGGAAAAGCGTGAGCGTATATGCTCTAGAGCAGGGTCATCCCAATCACTCTTACTAAGCCAAAGTTCCTTAATTAACAACTTGGCGTAGAGTATCACAGGTGTCACCAACCCGAGCACGTCAAATAGTCGTGCAACTATAGGGAGTATATTTCTCTTAGTGCACTTCTCATCTACCAAGGTGGATGTGAAATAAAAATTATCTCCACACGGCTCCCACGAGAGACCTAAAACCTTTGCGACATGACTGCCAACATCAAACTCAAGCGATTTGCGGTGAGTATTTATGTCAGCGTTCATTGCGATAGGAAATAGCCTAAAATTTAATAATAATAAAAACAGGTCTGCCTGTAAATTGGGACCAATATGTAAAATATCATTGAGCGAAAGACCAGTGTGGGTTTTAGCGCTCGCGTCTAACACAATACGCGGCATCGGTTTGTCATGTCGAACTACTGCGTGATGTGGTATGTAATAACCATCCATAGACAAATTAGAGTCATCAACGAGACTAAGATAACCGTTATCTAAATAATCCTGAATAACCTTATTGTAATTTTCGCGTACGGTTGGTGATTGACGAAGTTTACGCTCGAGCGACAAAAACCGGCGGTGAGCGACGCCGCGCGAGTTCCCTAGTTCAGAGGGATCCTTGCAGAACGGCAGCGCAACATATGTGAAAATATTCTCACACTCGGTTTCTTCTGGAGACAATAGGCGCTTCACAGGAACTTCCTCAAGTTCCCAAAATTTTTGCACTAAATCAGTTAGTGCTAGCGCAGAAAAGGATGCGGTTGTAGGCACAACAACTTTACGTGGGTAATCACCCATAAGTACATACCCAAACGCGGTTGACAGTACACAAGGGGCACTGGGGCCACACTCGACTCTATTTCCTAAGTAGATATACGGGAAGAGCTGTGCACCTAATATTATATCAATGTTTCCTGGAATGTTCCAGCTTAAGTCAGCAAGCGGTAAATCGCGAAGATTTAACTCGCTATCACACTTAATTAATTGCGAGGGCAATTGATCCGTAAGGCTATTCATAACTAATGCATGTATAGTATACTTATGATCTGCATAAATACGAGATTCAATGTCCAAATACACATAGCCTATTATCGTGTGCGAAATGGAGCCAACACCTTTGACAACAGAATTACTCATTGGTATTATTGGTAAATTTAATAAACGACAACAGGACAATGTTATTAAGTTATTCTGTGAGCCGTTATCAATTAGACATCTGACTACAGATTTATTTCCAGTGCTACCTTTAGGGCGAGCATACACCTGAGCGGTTGCCAAGAGAATATCACCCTTATGGCTAGAGGCATACGAATGCACAGTGCTTGAAGCGAGCGGTGACTCAGGAGTGGGAGTAACATTGTCGCACTGGGGCGGCGGGAGAGGGACGGCACTCGTCGCGTGCGAGTGCGAATTATTAACATTATTATGAAAATGCAATAATTTATGATGTTTTTTCTGACAGAAACAAACTGACGTACTTTTACATTGCGGGAGATTATGTAATGTGCTTAGACAATTCACGCAACCACGTTTAGATTTAATAAACTCATATCTAGCCTTTGCATTTTGCATATTTTTAAACTGAGCGCAGTCATACAGGTGTCGGTGGTCACTGCCGCCACATAAACAACAGGGCGCGTTACCTGCGGCGGGCGCATTCGACTTATTATTAATCGGCTCACTGACAACAAACGACTTAGAATTACGCTGTACACGCCTATCATTAGACTGTGGTGTCCCAGCAGTGGACGACTTCGCATATGACGAAGACCGCGGGTTTGACCGTTCAATCATCTTAGCATAATCTTGTACAAAGTCGATCAGCTGTTGCGTCGTAGGTATATCGACACCTCGAACAGAAAGTTCGAAGGCTTGGATGGTTAGCGTGTCCATTTTCCTCAAGGCACATTGTAGAAACACGAAGTCCGTTAAATCATTTATACCTAACTCTTTAAGCGCGGCGATAGATGAGGAATATATACCTATAAATGAATCAAGTGAGTTCACACTAGGTGAACAATTCTTTAAGTCTAATATATTATTAAGATAATATGAACCTAATGAGCGTTTATCTTGGTATTTCTTGACCAAGGCGTCCCACACTATACTGTAGGTCTCACTTGACGGAACAATACCGGCAGTGAACTTTAATGCGTCTTTGGTTAATTTTGAGAATAGGTATTGCACACGTTGCGAATCAGACAATTGTGTGTTCGAATGAATATTGGCCTTAAAGGACTGATAAAATGTATTCCAGTTTTCAGGGCGTCCGTCAAAACTCGGAATAACAAGCATTTCCAATTTCACTACAGACGCGTTTGAATTACTCGGCCCGTGTGATGCGACTTCCTTGACCTTGAGCGTAGACAATTTATTTCTAATGCGTTTTATTCTCGAATACAATTCATCGAATGAGTCAAGGCAAGAATAGTCGGATTCTACAGGGGATTGTAATGATAAATTTAAGCTATTTATTTGATCTACAATCGACTCGAACTTATCGCGAACGACATCGATGTTCTCGGTCTCAGACAGAAAATCTTCATTCGCTCGCGTCGTTATGTCAAAACACACAACTGATTTCGACGATTTATACCAACGATTAATGCGTGCAAACAATAATTCCTTCTTTTGATTCAACAGAATAAGCTTCGATTCGAGATCTGACGACATGTTTGCAAATTAACGATAGGTAGGACCTACCTATTGAAATATAACAAAAAGATTATCTGTAAGGTACCTACTATAATATAATAGTAATTCAACACAAACAGTTTAGATATACCTACTTTTTTATTGAAAATTGTACTACGGCTTATTATATAATAGCGCAAGTAGCACAGCGGAGCGGGAATGTATTAACTACGTAACTAGATAGGTACTTACCTACAAAGTTACGCGTATGCGAATAGAATGATGATTATTTACCAATTAATACGTAAATCACCAACTATTATAAATATCTACCAATTATTACGTAGATTTAGCGTTTTAAATGCAGAATTTACCAAATAATTTACGTAAATCTGTTAGCGAAAGAAAGTAATGAAACTAAGATGGCGGAAAGAATTCACCAAAATTACGTGAATCTTTTAATTAAATGAATAGGAAAGAAATATTATTCACCAATAATTACGTGAATATGTTATTTACTGGCCTATCCGACTCGTAAGGACCATAAATTGTGATGGGACGTGTAAATAGTCCTGCCAAACTGGTGTGTTTGCACACAAAGCGTATAAGAAACCTATGACCAGCAGTTAGGTAGTAATGAAAAGAAAATACACATGTGACCGCTTCTATGAACGAAAACGTAAGAGAATCGGCACTGACCTGTGTTCCACCTCGTGAGGATTCTGCTGTAGACAGGCGTGGTTCCTGGCACGTGCTGGCTTTTCGACCGGTCGGTTATTTTCTTGAGTGAGTCGTTTTCTTCCGATACACTTCACTTATACTGACTTGAGAATGTGGCCAAAGGAACTTATAGAATTACACAGAAAGAAACGAGGAGTTGAATAACTCAAACTTCCGTTGGTGCGTCGGCGCGTGAGTCAAAGACATCTTTCGATGCTGGGTGCGGGTTACTGACTGATTAAAAAATGCGAGCGGGTAGATGATCCGCCGTGGTGCTTGAGAGTCTCGCGTAGAAACTTCATTCTCAAAATATAGTTCGAACAGATCCATTCACAGCGCCATTCATTGGCCTTCTTCAACACTAAGTGGTCAACAAATGAGCGCCAATATTCAAACATTAGTCGATACATAGAAGCGGTTTATTAAATTACAAAAATTGAAACACAATTAAATTATGTGGGAAACAATTAAGAAATTACATAAGCGCTCCACCACGTCTTTATGTGGATGATGATGAAAACTATTAAAATTTATCTATTCTTTGGTAAAACTAAAAGAGTTATGAAACGATAATTACATTGAACTATACTTTTTTTCTAAAATCTATGTATCTTGAGTTAGAGACTGCATTTAAATTGATTTAATACCATATTTCAATGCAAATTTCTCAATGTGGTACTCGGCGTTTTTTTTACATAAGACACGTAAATATAACTTTACCTCGCCTAATGGTAAGATGAAGGCAAAGTCTCAGGAAATAGGGTAACATTACAGACACTTACAATGGTGACTCTCAGCTTGACGGATTCATCAGATGCCTTTTCACGCCCAGCATAAAGGACCCGAGACTGTAGGAAAAATTATTTGTACGTACGTATTCCACGTACAAATAATTTCGAGACGTTATGGTGTGGTAAAGAATACGTAGTGTTTTTGTGGCTCACTAATGTTGATCCCAGAATGCAGGAGTTACGGTTATTTCATCCATTTGAGTTATGATTGTGGAAATTTGGGTCGGATTAGACCTGTAAAAATGCAGTAAAAACTATTTTATAACAGCAATTTTTAACTATAAAGCCTCAAGTTATTCATGAATACGTAAAGATCTAGCCAATGAATTATTTTTGTAGAAACTATGCATACATCGTGTTTTCACAAAAGGCTGGTACCGACTGAACCCCATTCACTTTAGCCGTTAACTTAATGGGTTCGTAACGACCCCTTTTTTCGTGTGGAAATCCTCTCAGATACCTCCCACGCCGGAGCCTCCCCGGTTATGACGGACTCAAACCGGCTAAAACTGCACGCCAACTGAGGGTCGTGGTGCTAGGCTGGAGTTCAGCTTGTCTTTAACATATCCCTCGCAACCCGGCTGACCCAGGGCCATCCCTTACGGTCTGGCCCTCCTCGGGAGGGGTGACAACGGTGTCCCCGACTCGCCCCCGGAGTGAAGAGGTGCGCTTCTTAGCGCGCCACCGCTCGTAACGACCCCAGCAGTCGATAGACAACAGTGCAAATGTGCCCTAATATATTTTTAAAGAAAAATTATGATTTAGTTAAGATTGATATTAGGAATGTAATGATTTATTTAGTTGATGTTGAATGTTGAATGTGTCGGGTTCGATCCCAGGTTTACCATGGCACACACCAATGACTTTTCGATGCTTTTCGAAGTTATGTGTGTATTTATCACAGGTTTATAAGTGCCCGGTTAATGGCAATAGGCTCGCCACCTATTACATTGGGACCTAAACATAAACTGGCGAAATGTGGGTGCTAGCACCTCTGCCTACCCCTTCGGGGAATACAGGCGTGAGTTTATGTTATATTATGTTATGTTGAATGTTTGTCTGTGATGTGAATTAGTCATGAAGTGCAATATTAAAAATTCCTAAACTAGGTATTGGCTGTCGCTCCACCCGCGTTTTGCTGCCCATATTCACTTAGAAATTTCATCATGTATAGCTCTGTATCGCCACAAGCTTCTTATGCATTTATATAAATCTTAATAGACATTAATAACGTGTCACGTTGTTTGTCCGCGATGGACTCCTAAACTACTTAAACAATTTTAATTTGCACACCGTGTGCAGTTTGAAATATAGGATAGCTTACATCTTAATTTAACGATAAGTGACATTTACGCAGGCGGAGCCGCGGGCAACAGCTAGTAAAATATAAATTATTTTGTATATTCAACTATTAAACTGCACTCTGTAATATTAATTAACTGCAGGCAATAA